>JAUIMM010000453.1:6695000-7895000 GCA_031769625.1 Taudactylus pleione
AAGAAAATAAATATTATATAAAAAATCAAAAAGGCAGTAGCATGACACTATTGTGTCCATACTGTAACTGTTGTAATCATTACCACTGTCATTTGAGGAGGCTGCAGAAGGTGGTGGTGCTGGTGGTCATGGAGGTAGGACTGTGGAAAAAGAACACTGTACTGTCAGTTTCCCTCAAAACCATTTTTAAACAAATAAACTGTACAAATCTTGACCAGAGTCTCCATAACACCAAAAACAAACACACAAATGAGAGAGAGAGAGAGAGAGAGAGAGAGAGAGAAAGGAGAGAGAGAGAACAGTGTACAGTAGTGTGTACTGTACTTACTCTGAAAATTCAGTCCACTGGGCCCGGCTGCTGCCGGTGATGGGGGTAGTGGCAGTGGTGGTGGCGGCGGTGGTGGCGCTGCCGGGGCAGGGGGTGCTGCTTGCCCTGTGGGGAAAAATACATGTCGTCATTAAGGAGCATTTGAAAACAAGAGTTCAGACCTCTATTCCAAATTGGAGAGGGATTACTGTACAGTACTGTAGATGACCTTAGGGAATTAGCTATTGATTAAAATACAAACCAATACAGTATACTGTAGTACAAAAACTACTGTAGTCTGTGAAGCTGGCATTGGGCCCAAAATAAAACAGTATGGTACTGTACTGTACTGTATATAAAAAAATATACAGTCCAGTAAAGTACTGTATGACCAAGTGGTGCAACGTCACACATAGGCTATGTGGGTGGCACTGTCGCCACCCCACGAGCTGTACAAGATGGCACATGTGCATGACACTGGAGCCCGAACCCAGCGGAGGACCTCGCTGAGGACTTTGCGACACCTCGCCGGAGGGGTAAGTACGGTATTAATAAATACAGTACCAGTGGAATTTTCATTTGTATCACAGTGATACCAAACGAAAATTCCCCCTGGTATTTCCCTTTGTTTGTAAATGGGACACAGAGTGAGAAGTGATAAGATACCAGCCAATCAGCTACCAAATTTCATTTTTCAAACACAGCCTGTGAGATGACAGTTGGGAGCTGATTGGAGACCCCTGAATCTGTCCATGACGTACAGTAATAATGTCAGACTTAAAGGGGGCAGGCCCAGCACAGAAAAATAGTGTGTACAGTACTGTAGGTTAACATAGGTTTGGTCGACAGACATTAGAATGGTGGATCAATCAACTTGCCTTTTGTTACTGTAGGTTTATTAATCAAACAAGCCATGTCGACCAATAGTGTGTAACCCTTTAGTCCATGTACAGTACAGTACTGTAGATTTAATCAGCCTGTCAATCAAATGTCTGCCAGTCATGTCAGTATGTGGTAACAACTGTCAGTCATCGTCAGATACTGTAGTATCCAACACCCTACAGTGCAGTGTTCAGTAATGTTGAGTATGTCAGAGTAGTGCATAGTACTGTATTCGTTATTGTACAGTATACTGTAATTCATGTGATTATACAGCAATGCTGTACTTACTTCGAATTATTCGCCTCCGAATGCGCTCTATACGAGACCTGTCCCTCCTAAGAAGGTCACTCCACCTGCGCTGGAGTGAGCGTACTCTGCGGCGCACGCCGTATAGGCTATATATTTCCCGGCTCACACTTCTGTAGGCGAGCTCTTTGTCTCGGTTTGTGGCGAACGCTTCGTCCCGCCACTTCACCAAGACAAAGAGCTCGCCGGACGAGTAGCGGCTTGCCCTCATAGCAGCCATTTTCACTAGCCAGTGACGCACGTCATACATCGTATGACGCACGACGCACGTCGACACTCATTCACTCGTTACGGCAGGCGTCTGTGGTGCACTGTAATGTAGTCATAACCGTAGTGGCAAAGTAGTGTGGGCATCACGGGATTGAAAAGTTTCTAAAGTCATGAAATCACTATCACTACATTGTCACAAGTTTGTGGTGTAATGCTATACACAGCACCGTCAGCCCTGTCTCTCATTCTATACAGTAGATTCACTACCAGTTTCTGCAGTTATGAAATCACTATTCTGTGGTGCTAAATTCAACGGCACCGTCAGTTTTTAATATACAGTACAGGCACATTCATAGCGGCACACTAGTTGTCCTAGCAGACAGGGGATGGTGTCCTTGGCAATGGTCACAATTCGTAGCATTTTTCAGGACACTAGGGCAGAGCTGACTGATTACAGTAAATGGATTAACAAAGCATCCTTTATTATGGTAATGAGAGGCTCTTGCTTGCTTTGAGGGAAGGGACCTGATGCACTTTGTATGACTCTCGGTCCACTGGGCATGCACCAGAAATCCCATCGCAACCCTCCTACTGGGCATGTGCCCACCAGAGATGGAAATTCAACAGCATACAGTACTATACCGACTGCAGTAATACAGCCAACTGCGCATGCTCAGTGATGGCATAGCGCTACATGGCATATGGCTTGGTGCCACAGATCCCATTTTACCCCCTCCATTTCTAATCCATCGCAGATGGCAGACAGCCACCATAGCGCCAACCGTGTAATACAGAGAGCTCTCTCTCATACAGATCCCAGTACTACCGTACTTAGTGTGCAAGGTTGGAACAGCATCACCATTGTCATAAGTTTGTGATGCAATGCTATTTTGCACTTCAAACGCACAGTCAGCTTTGAACACAGAGCGCTCTCTCACAGTCAGAAACCACTCTCAGACACAGTCCAAGGGATGTAGCTATCGTGTGTAAGGCCGAGACGCATCTATGCTGTTGCATGTTTGCGTTTTGCGTTTTGGGCGCACAGTTTGTGATACAGAGCCCTGTCTCTCATTCTATACAGTAGATTCACTACCAGTTTCTGCAGTTATGAAATCACTATTCTGTGGTGCTAAATTCAATGGCACCGTCAGTTTTTAATATACAGTACAGGCACATTCATAGCGGCACACTAGTTGTCCTAGCAGACAGGGGATGGTGTCCTTGGCAATGGTCACTATTGCCAAGCACAGTTTGTGATACAGAGCCCTCTCTTGGTGCTAAAGATCCCATTGTAACCCCTCCACTGGGCATGCACATGAAATCCCATTGCAACCCCTCGAAGCAGACAGCCACCACAGCGCAGACATTGACGACAGTTTTGCAGTATTTAAACGCACAATCAGTTTGCAATGTCTTACTTTTAAGCAGCCTTTTAAACAACAACACTACAGTATTACAGTACAACACTCCTAAAGTAGTTTCACTATAGTGTCCAGAGCAGACAGTGACAATATAAAAAAATATACGGTACGGTATTCTTTTCCAGGGATCGAACCCGGGTCCATAATTCTACCAAAGTGATCACCTAACCACTAGCCCACACGACAGCTACAGTGAACCGCACAGAGCGGCCTCATCCTTGTGCACTCCTCTCGCTGCTGTTTTTAATAAAAAAAATTAAAAAAAATTGTCATACTGTAATTCATCCCATCTCAGTGAAAGCTGTGCATGCATCTCATTAATCTACAGTATCGGTTATACCGTGATAACAACTCGGGCAACTTCTCTACTGTTCAGTTACTGCACCGTACCGTATGTACCGTACAATACTGTATGTGCAGTGATTTGCATCCTGTTATAAGATCTTACTGTACGGTACAGTACTGTACTGTATGTACATTATGTGACATTAAAAATACAGTATTGGTTGTGCGAACATGCAAATGCTGTGAATGTGATATCCATCCAATTTACTATGGCATTCAGTACAAGGCATTCAGTACAAATTACAACAGTGGAGCACTCGCCACCCAGCGGTTAAGCACTGTATTACATGCAATTACAAAAGTGGAGCACTCGCCACCCAGTGGTTAAGCACTGTATTACATTCCGTAGCATATCCTTCGTTGAAGAATACCACGGTATTCCACAAGTCCATGGTGCGACTCAGAGGCCTGCACGCCATGCCACACGTCCATGGCACGACTCACGCCACGCCATGAGCAACAAAATAGCTGGGCAGATCTGTATGTGCTTATGTGAAGATAATTACATACTGTATATTCAAAGCATAACATATTGAAGTAGTTGAACAATTGTATTCTCATTTAGCAATAGATAAAGAGCTGCTGCAGCAGCTAAAGTTAACAGAATGTTTAATTGCCAGGAGAAATGTAGTTTGTTGCTTATTCATTATAATATCGATAGGAGATTAATGCATTTATAACCATCTCCATTGTGCCTTATCGAATGTCATTTGGATACTGCTTATTATTGTTGGTCCTACCTTTTCCATGGACCCATGTCCTCTTATCCACTTTAAAACATTTGCCAGATTATTCTGCCTATCAAGGTTGTCACATTAAGTAATTTTATTGGGTATGGGCCTAGCCTCCCTGCTACAGTCTGAGAAGAACAAGCCGGTGAAGTTGACGCCAGGGAAAGGGAAGATCCACTGGAGCTACCATTGCTACTATAAGATAGCATCTATACCTAACTTATCTGTACCCACACTGACCCCCTGGCTACCACATAATTGTAAGAATTGCATCTCAAGTATACACTGAAGCGGAGATAAGTTATGGGATAGATGCATAATATAGGACCCCCTCTAGCCCGGCGAATTGCGGCAACTTGATGTGGTATATATTCTACAAGTGGACGTAAGACCTCTGGAGAAATGGTGTCTGGATAGCTTTCCACAGCTCCCTGATGTTTGTAAGTGCAGGATCTTAGGTGCGAATGGATCTCTACACCATGTCCCATAAATGCTCGACAAACCGGACTAACAAAACCCATTTATGTACTAAGTACTGCCGCTTTCTAGCGCCACATCACTCACCTCACCCTGCAGGACAGGTTTTCTAGACATTCTCTGCATTGGAGACATGGCCGATGCCATCTTGTGTCAAGTAAGGTGATCACTAGTCAGCCAGCCCAGTTTTATTCTGATTGCACATGATCACTGCAACCAATCATCATCCAGGGCCCCCTATATCATTCCCTCCAGGTGATTCATTCATTGCAAGTGCAACTTCTGATATACCTGTATGTCCTAAATTTACTAAGAGGCGGTTTCTAAACCCCGGCAGTTTGGTTAGTAAATTTTGCCCTCAGCCTCTTCAGCTGTTCCAGTTATTGATGCTAGTAACCATTTTAGCTGTAGAACGTCCTGCTGCTTCCATGTAAAGTGCTACAAAGACTCCTATTGTCATAAGCACATCTGATTCCTGTGTACAGCCGCAAGTACTCCTGTCGTCGTGGCATGTCTGCTATTCCTGTGTACAGCTCCAAGAAACTCCTATTGTCATAAACATGTATGCCATACATGCCTACTCTCCTGGCAGTCGCGGGAGGCTCACGATTTTTTGGGTAACCCCCCGCACCCCCGAAAGAGTAGGCATATCTCCTGCATCCTGCCCACTTCCTAGTGAAGTGGGCAGGATGGAAGATTTTAGGACAAATTTGTGTGCAGGGGTGGAGCTAATCGACGCAAATCACATAATTTAGCCTCGCCCCCTCATTGTGGACCCACAAATCACGGGCTTTCCTGCAAAGGGGGATGGGGCCTAATGACAACTGAAGCCTGGCCCCACCCCCCAAAGCAGAGATGACTGGGCTGCTCCCGGAAAAGATTAATGAAAAGTCGGCAAGTATGATGTATGCTAGTCCTGTGTACAGCTACAAGGACTCCTGTTGTCATAGCACATTTTATATTCCTGTGTACAGTATAGTTACATATGTTGCTTATATTCATCCTGCATTGCAAAATTCAAGTATTGCTTGTGGTTATCCAGTAATACTAGTTACAAGTGTTGTATCTGTTCTACGCATTACAAGTGTCAAGCCTGCTATCCTGTTGTAAATGTTCTGTGCATTACTAGTCTCAAGTCTGTACCTGCTGTTGCTAACATCATATGCCTGCAGTATTGCTTGCATTCTGGACTTCTCTTGTTGTGCTGACTGTGCTATACTATTTATCCTGTAATTAATAAAATAATATTTTCTTTGAAGAGGAACTTGTTCAGACCTCCTAGTGTTTTCCATACACTGCCCAGCTGTATTTACACCATGGACGCAAGCACAATTCCTGACAGGTTCATGTTGTGTGAAAAGAGTGACCACAGCATTCATCAGAACTTTCCTGACTGCTCCTCAAATCAATTCTGGACAACTTGGGACCAATGAAATGGTGCATTTACCTGCTGGAATATTCCATCATTGTGGGGGTACATGAAGTCCATGAAGGGCTGCAAATGGTTATCAAGCAATGCAACGTAGTGGTTACTGGTCAATTACATGTTCAGGTGGAGCAGCGGAACCACCCCCAGCCTGCATTGTTCCTTGTTGACAACTGGGGTTCGTGGCCTCGAAGGGTCTGTGCCACACCTTAACCCTACCTACTATCAGCTTGAAACAACCAGAACCGTGATTCATGGGACCACACCACATGTTGCCAGTCCTCCAGGGTCCAATTAGTGACATTACAAGCCCAGGTGAGGTGCTGTGTCTGGTGTCGTAGTGTTATCAAGGGCACTCTAGTGGGTCTTCTGCTCATATATACCATGGAAGCTAAAGAATGCTGCACTGACCTCCCGGATATGCGTCTGGTACCTCCTGCATTGAATATGGATGTGATTTCAGCCAGTGTTGCTTGTCTGTTAACATGGATAATTCTTGCCAGATGCCTCTGGTCATGATCATTAAGCACACGTGACCAGCCACTGCGATGTCCATGTTGGGTGGTAATGCCTTCTATCAGGCATTCCCAGTAAACTGAAGATTGATGAATGTTAAATGTCTGCAAACCTTTGTAAATGGAATGTCCCATCTGTCCGACACCCACTATCATGCCTCGTTCGAACTCCAATAATTCATGTCGCCTTGCCATGAGCAACCGAGCCAGTGTTCAAAATGTCAGATTACAACTGATGCAGGTCTGGTAATTTCAAAGAAGTCACAGCACGTGACGCCACCTACTGTACCATTATCTTTACATACTATCCCTTGACTTTTGGCACTTCAGTGTAATTGTACAAGTGTATAAATAGCTTAAGTCTTAGGGGGATATGTAGTACATGAAATACATTATATTTTTCCAGCATTATTGCAGGAGAGAGCCTTTCATTTTATTTGTCACTATTTAGAAAATAGAAAAGTGCAGAGAAATCACTGATTTCTCCACTTTTTTTCTCTAATAAGTGCTACAGCCCCCATTGGTTTCAATGAGGTCTGTGCACAATCTCTATCATTATGTGCCCCCTCAGGGGGAGATAAGTAGTAAGAGACCATTCTCTTACCGCTTTCTTCCATACTGCATTGTGCCCACTGGCTGCTTCGGCTGGCAGGTGCATGCACACAAGGTTCATGCCGTCTTTTGCCATGTGCCCTATTTTCTCCTCACCGGTGGAGACCTTTAACGCTAGGTTTGTACCAGCGCCCAAAAAATATCAATATGGAGATAAAAAGAAAGCAAAGAGTGATGATGTTTTTATTCCACTTTTTGCTTTCTTTTTTAAATAGAACATATAATTCTGCAAGGTGTAATCCTGTACAATATTTTTCCATATTGACATGTGTAGATTAAGGAAATTTGAGCCAGCCATGTCATAGGGGGCCACAGTGAGAATGTCCAGGAAGCTCCTATTTATGCTGTTGACAGTAAATGGATGTTTAATTTTATTTTCTTGTGTTCATGTTGTTAAATTTCTTTATAGTGACTGCCTTACCTTCCAATGGATTATGGTGACAAAAAAAAGCTCCTCTTTCTAGTGACACTCTGTAAGGTTACGTCGTAACAAAATGTCTAAATACGTATGCCAAAATCAAGCCCAATTGATGCAAGTGAGTTACAGTATATATAATATAGCGTGACAGGGACGTATGCTTTCACATGAAGTTAATGTGGAGCAGCAGGTATGTGCAGAGATGGAGCAATAAACAGCATGGTAATGAGATCCAGTCCAGGTTTTCCCGGGATCACTTGTAAACCACAAGCAAGGCTAATTAGCAGCACCTGTTATCTGTTATGAATACCTCTAAGTCGCTATTTAGCGCTACAAGTCGCTTAAGAAAGAATTGCTTTCCAGTCCAATCGTGTGGTTCCAAAGCATAAAAATGTATTTATGTAGAAAGGGGTAACACTATGTAATATTTAAAAATTAGAGTAAAAAGCAATAATAAAGTACAGCTCGATACATACACGTGCGCACTTGTCCCAGTATACAGTTATCAATCCAGAAGTCTACGGTCGCAAGAAGATATCCATACACTGAGGTCAGCACACAACTTATGTACCTTACAGATTTCAGAGTTAACAAAGAGACAAATTGACAGGTTCTTATTGGTTCTTGCTTCTGGTCAATCTGGTCATTGGTCAGTTCATACGGTGTCATCAGGGGTATGTCTCAATCCTCCAACGGTCACATTGTGTAGTTTCCTGCCGAACAACTGGTTAAAACTGGCTACAACACTGCATACTAGTAATAACATTCTATACAATAACTCCCTATAATCCATAACTAACGGACGCATGATGCGATTCCTTTGCCGATAGAAACGGATGTCTGCAAATAAACAGGGATTTAGTATGATACCAAACATGACATGTCCACTATATTCTGAACCTTAGATCTCATTTAAGTACATTTCACATCATAATTATTAGCTAAAAATACCTTTAATAACTCTGGTTATTAACTATAATGTGTGGGAACCATCTTGCACATATGTGCGTCTGTGTGTTGAAATAGCAAATATGTGTCGGCAAGTATGTGACTATATACAGATGAGCGTCCATGTGTACAACGATCATAACCAATTATTGGACTTTGACATTGTCTTTAAAGTTGTGTCAGTGCAAATCCTCAATGATCCTGACAGTGAATTAGTCACCCAGGTTATAGGCCCGGGGGTGACTAATGTTAGGGATATATATATAATTAGACACAGATTCACATGCACAAGTGAGTTTGTAGTCTATATGTTAACCTGCCCCTGCTCTTTGGTATATATTGGTCTCACGATGAGATCCTTCCGTGAACGGATGGCAAATCACTGAAGTTTGGTCCAACAAGCATTAACCACAGGGATTAGTAATATGCCCGTGGCAAAAAAATTTTTTGCAAAGGGGCACTCACTAGCATCTTTGAGATGCATGGTCATTGACTAGCAACCACCGCTGATAAGGGGTGGTGATAGGGAATTGGCATTCAAACACCGCGAGGCTAAATGGATTTATGATTTGAAAACTGTAGCCCCTAACTGATTTAATTTAATTTTTTTGTAATTCCTTTTGTCATTATTTGCATTTTGTTATTTTGGGCTTGCTGGCTTTTTCATTTTATATTCTTATATGTATGTGTAGTATTATTACAACTATGGCATGCTTACAGTGAGAGCCCTGTATATATATGAAGCGATGTATTGATATATATAATTTTTTTTGCTGTTATATAGTGCGATGACCTCTACCATAATGATAGGTGGGTTTAAAATATCTTTTTTCTTGTTTACTATTGGTGTTAAGACCCTCCCATGTTATGTCACTATTGGTGTTTAGATTGTAGTCTGACAGTATGATTGGTTCAGTGATCTAACAATCATATATACCATGTGACTGCACTCATAGTTGATATGTTTTTGTGTTGACACACCTCCACACATCGTATTAGCAATGACTCATGTTGCCTTGGTACCAGCACTACTATGTTGCTGGGTGACATCTGACGCCTGTGTTTTTGGTGAGTTGATGTTAGTGCGCTGTCGGTGGCGTAGTGGGTGTCTGCCCGACCTGACTGTGCTGACGCATCATTATTTTTTTCACTGGTTAGTAGGCTTGTGCTGAGGCTTGGTACTTCTTCCTCTTAAGTGGGAATGGCTTCGCGGGCATGCGTTCCAGCATGGTCTGAGCATTGACACTCTAATTACATGGCTCTCACCTGGTAACTATTGCCTTTGTTATTTAATCTGTGATGTTTGTCTGTTAATGTTGCACCGTATCTGATGGCTTGAATATTGTGTGGCATTTTTCTACCTTGACAAAGGTCCCATATGGGACCGAAATGTCGGACAGCCTGTTTTATGACACTGGTGGTATGTAATAACTAAAAGATTTTAAAATCATTGCAATGGTGAGTGCCCTCTCTATGTGGATTTTTTAATATACAAGTGGACCACAAGTGTTCTGATGGTTACACTGAGCCTGCACCCCAAATGGATGATATCATTGCAGTGAGTGCAGGCCTAATTGGAATTATATATATATATATATATATATATATATATATATACAGTCAGGTCCGTAAATATTGGGACATTGACAGAATTTTCAGATTTTGGCCTCTATTCACCACCACAATGGTTTTGAAATGAAACAAACAAGATGTGCTTTAACTGCAGACTTTCAGATTTAATTTGAGGGTAATTACATCCAAATCAGGTGAACGGTGTAGAAATTGAAACAGTTTCAATATGTGCCTCTCACTTTTTAAGGGGCCAAAAGTAATGGGACTATCATCTCAAAAGCTATTTCATGGACAGGTGTGGGCTATTCCTTCGTTATTTCATTATCAATTAAGCAGGTAAAAGGTCTGGAGTTGATTCTAGGTGTGACATTTGCATTTGGAATCAGTTGCTGTCAACTCTCAATATGAGATCCAAAGAGTTCTCACTATCAGTGAAGCAAGCCATCATTAGGCTGAAAAATCAAAACAAACGCATCAGAGAGATAGCAAAAACATTAGGTGTGGCCAAATCAACTGTTTGGAACATTCTTAAAAAGAAAGACTGCACCGGAGAGCTCAGCAACACCAAAAGACCTGGAAGACCACGGAAAACAACTGTGGTGGATGACAAAAGAATTATTTCCCTCGTGAAGAAAAACCCCTTCACAACAGTTGGCCAAATCAAGAACACTCTCCAGGAGGTAGACGTATATGTGTCAAAGTCAACAATCAAGAGAAGACTTCACAAGAGTGAATATAGAGGGTTCACCACAAGATGCAAACCATTGGTGAGCCACAAAAACATGAAGACCAGATTAGAGTTTGCCAAACAACATCTAAAAAAGCCATTACAGCTCTGGAACAACATCCTATTGACAGATGAGACAAAGATCAACTTGTACCAAAGTGATGGGAAGAGAAGAGAAGGAAAGGAACTGCTCATGATCCAAAACATACCACCTCATCAGTGAAGCATGGTGGTGGTAGTATCATGGCATGGACATGTATGGCTGCCAATGGAACTGGTTCCCTTGTATTTATTGATGATGTGACTGCTGACATAATCAGCAGAATGAATTCTGAAGTGTTTCGGGCAATATTATATGCTCATATTCAGTAAAATGCTTCAGAACTCATTGGACAGAGCTTCACAGTGCAGATGGACAATGACCCGAAGCATACTGCAAAAGCAACCAAAGAGTTTTTTAAGGCTAAAAAGTGGAATGTTATGCAATGGCCAAGTCAATCCCCTGACCTGAATCCGATTGAGCATGCATTTCACTTGATGAAGACAAAACTGAAGGGAAAATGCCCCAAGAACAAGCAGGAACTGAAGACATTTGCAGTAGAGGCCTGGCAGAGCATCACCAGGGATGAAACCCAGCGTCTGGTGATGTCAATGCGTTCCAGACTTCAGGCTTTAATTGCCTGCAAAGGATTTGCAACAAAGTATTAAAAAGTGAAAGTTAGATTTAGGATTGTTTAGTTTGTCACATTACTTTTGGCCCCTTAAAAAGTGGGTGGCACATATAGAAACCGTTGTAATTCCTACACCGTTCACCTGATTTGGATGTAATTACCCTCAAATTAAATCTGAAAGTCTGCAGTTAAATCACATCTTGTTTGTTTCATTTCAAAGCCATTGTGGTGGTGAATAGAGGACAAAATATGAAAATTCTGTCGATGTCCCAATATTTATGGACCTGACTGTATATGTATATATATATAAAAAAAATTGTCACAAGGCGGGAAGAAACACATCCAGTAGTACGGTAAAATAGTAGACTGTTTATTCACTGCTGCTTAGCAAGCACTTCACAGCCAACTTCAAGTCAGGTTTGCCAGTCTGGCTTACAGACAGCATACACCATATCTGTGGACCATCCAGGTCCTGGTACCCTAATGCTAACCACCACCCCCGGCCTATCGCCTGGCCAGCTCATAGGTGGTGCTGATTGCTTGGCTAGGAATCCTGGCACACTGCAAAACCTGGACTGGACCTAACAACCAGCCTACACCCAGGTAATCATCAAGTTGTATTGCCTCTATCTTGTGTCACTGTGGCCTCCCTGCCACAATATATATATATATATATATATATATAGTGTCATAATACATTTTGGTCCAGGACAGGTTCAGGAATGCCATCGGAGAACAGCATGACTGCTTGTTCCTGCTGAAAAATAGCACTGTATATTGGATATTGGTGTAATCATACAAGTATTTGGGGGCCTGTGTCCCACTCCATAGACCATTCTTACTTCTCTATTGGGATAGCCATGTATTGATTTTCACCGAGGGTATCTGCAGTGTGAAATATTTACACTGTTATCTTTCTTCTATATTCCATGTCTGCCCAGGGGCATATCTATAATGGATGCAGGGTGTGCAGTGCACACAAGCCCCTGGGTCTAAGGGTGGCCACACTGCACACCCTACACCCATTTATTCAATACTTACCTGGAGTCTGTGTGCTCTTTGCACTGCCGGCCACCAGGTAGAGAGGAGCAGTCCCCGGATGGAGGCTGCACACTGGCCCCCTCCTCTCTTAATATGCCCCTGTGTCTGCTAGTGTTATTGAAATTGCAAATTCATTTAAAGATAAACAAGACCTTTTTGAATATTGGGACTATATGTAAGCGACAGTTATTGTATAGCATTTTATCTAATTGTGTATCAATTTTCCTTCCATGGGTATTAGTATGCATATGTGCCTATTTGAGCAATTTTTTCGGTGATAAAAACAAATTAGCATATTTGAACCTGTAGCAGGTGTCTTTTTTAAGATGCGTACACCTCTGTATATTATTATTATCCTTTATTTATATGGCGCCACAAAGGTTCCGCAGCGCCTTACACAGTACATAAATGAGCACACAAGAAAAACAGTTAATAGTAATACAAAACAATGCAGGACAAGGACAAGGTTATAAACTCAGCTGCAAAACACAAGCAGCAGGACATGAGCAACCAGGTGGTAGGTGCCATTGTAGGGAGTTAGGAGTAAATTATACTATAAGTAGGGGGAGGAGAAGCACGTGAGGATGAGGGCCCTGCTCGTGAGAGCTTACATTCTAAAGGGGAAGGGCAGACAGACAGGGGCGACACAGAGGGGTAGATAGTGAAGAAGGAGCATGGAGCAGTGGGTTAGGATATGTGCTGCGGAATGTGTGTGTATAAGACGACCTGATGTTATGTAAAAATTAAGTCCTTCATACATCTATCTCTATGATAGAAAATAGATTGTTTGTGTTATTTACATGAGAGATGTACAAAGTAAAGTAGAAGCACTTTAATTTGTGTGTTACATTTTAGCATCTATATACAGCCTGACAAGAAATGCAGCTATTATGGGACTGTCCCGCCATCCTAATACAGTAGTGACTACTTTAGTTCCAGCTGCTGGGTGCTATGCCATGCTCCTGTGAGTGGGTGCATCTCACATGCTAGACTCACTCACAAATGGGTGCAGCCATACATGATGTGGTCCCACAGGATGTTGCAGTACCCGGGCCCAGAATTTCTCTTGGCAGCCCTGGAGGTGACAGACAGAACGAGGAGGGAATGGGGCTTAGTAGTGGGGTAACAAGACCATGGAGGGAGGTGGTTGAGAGTGGAGGTATAGGAGAGGTGGGGGAAAGAAGCAGAGGGTTGGGAGCAGACTGATGAGAGAAAAAAAGGAAGAACAGCAAGTGGAGGAAACAGGAGGGGGAAGAGAGGGATGTATATGAACAGATATATACACTAGAGTTGCATAAGCTTATACCAAATGCAATGTACATCGGTTTTGCATTCAAACCTGCATAAACCACCAAATCTGCATTAAAGACCAAATCGCTGAAATCTAGCAGAAATTTAGTTTTCCTTTCCGTACTTTCTGGATATATTCGATTCCCAGACAAGAGATCCTAAATGAAATAAATATTCCAAGTTTAATAATTTATTATATATTACCTTTCACGTATGTATGCATAAATGTACTATTATAATGTGAAATAATGAAAGGGCCTAGAAAACTCCCAGATGACACACAAAACCAGTTAACGAGATTCTATATTGAAACCAAGCTTTAAAATTATACTTATGCTAAGATTATTCATTCTACATTTATTTCTTTCTTCTCAGAGTTTCTAGCACAAAATGATAGACGTTAAGCTTATACTGCTTAATAGAAGTGTTGACTGATGGCAGCCTGCTGTTTTGCAATCTGTATAGAATATTGTAGCACAAGGAATGGTTCCATCTGCACACTGCATAGGGTATATTAAAGATGGAAGTCATTAAAGACATTGCGTAAGGACTGTGGAAATGATCTGAGTACAAATTTTTCCTCATGAAGAACTGCAAATTAAAGCTATTACAAGAACTATTGTATAAAGTCAAGATAAGAATTAGCAGAAGAATCAGCATTTCTCACAAATCCTGACAGCACTCAAAGTTTGCCATGACCTACATGAATAACTATATTTAAAATGTCTTAAATAACTTCAGACACTATTGCATGGCATTTTAACCTCGATTTGATCTGCAAGCTCTTCTCAAGTTATTTCCTTGGAGGGCATTTATGCCCATACTCACCATTTTTGGACAAATAATTTCTGCAAGATAGTGCAAGTAACATCTTGGCATTCTGCCATAGGTCACGTGCCCTGTTCCACTCATGGGCATATTTAGTGCCACCCAGGGATAAGTCCAACACCACAAGGTGAAACCAATAGTACTGATGGTTTGTGCAGCATGCCAGCAAAGGGGGGTTATATATGGGTGGCACACCACTAGAGGCTGTATATGGTAGCATGGCTGAAGGGAAGATTGTTTTTATTTTACTATAAAAGTTATGGCAGATGTGGCAAAAAGCAAGCTATGCAGGAGCAGTGAAGTTACTGCCACCCAATCATTTGTTATATGGGGTGAATAAATTGTGCAAACAGGAAAGCCTTATCACTGCAATATTTTATTGTGTTGATTATCAATTTAGAGATAAATGCCCTGAAACATAATGTTTATATTCATAGTGAGAGAGAAATAGGCGTCTTGGCTATTATTCAAACCCCCATGCTGAGACAGCTGCTCTGATAAACAGCTACACCACAAACCTTATTACTTTAACTCCTAATAGTAGCTGCAAAAGCCTACACTGCTGGTTACCATTCTGGCAGAAGGCTGAATGATCCAAATGGATCCCTCTTTAAGCTCTAGATTGTCTTTCTATAGGAAGGAGAAGACTAACCCCATCTGAATATGGCATTAGTTCCCACAGTCTCTGAAAACAGACAGTTTTTAAAGCTTGATAAATATCGTAACTGCAGCATCCCCATACATTGTATGGGGACTGCAGTGTGCACCTATATGCAGGAGAGATATAAAACAAAAGGACAGATACACTTAGATACAAAAGTACTTATATCATATACAAGAATACACAATTGTTACTAGTTTGTTACTATTATCAAGAACTTTGATATACTAGTACATCAGCCTAACAGGGGCTGAAGAGAGAAATCATATCACAGAGAAAATAACTTTATGGGCAGCTTTCCTGCTTAAATTCGAATCAAATGGGGAAAACAGGTTGGGTATGAGTTCCTAGCGGTCGGGATGCTGCTGGTCAGAATGCAGACACCGGCATCCCGACAGACAGAATCCCGACACCCATAAGGAACAAGGGAAGTCTATCCCTTACCCCTACCTCTAACCTTAACCCTCCCTCCCCAGTGCCTAAACCTAACCTCCCCCTTAGTGCCTAAATCTAAGCTCCCCCTCCCCACACCCTAAACCTAACATTCCCTCCCTGGTGCCTAAACATAAACTCCCCCCCCCCTCGAGTATGTAAACCTAGCCTCCCCCTCCCCACTCCCTAAATCTAACCATCCCCGTAACCCCTGATACTTGCCTTCGGGATTTCGTCATTGGTATTTTGACTACATCCCGGGGAAAACAAGTGTTCCAACTCCTATGCTTATTACTTATGAAATAATAGACAACAAAGCTATGTGAGAAAAATAATTGCCTAATTACATACTGATCACCAACTCTGTTGGTGTGGTCACCTATTCTCTGTATTGCTTTTTACCAAGAGTATCTGCAGTGTGATTTGCACTACAGTGTTATCTTTCTACTTTATTTCAAGCACACCTACTTTCAGAGCAGCTATTATGTAACAAGCTGGTTTGAACTCAAAGGGGTCTATTTACTAAGCCTTGGATGGAGATTAAGTTGAATGGAGATAAGGTACCAGCCAATCAACTTCTAACTGACATGTCACAGGATGTATTTGAAAAATTACAATTATTAGCTGATTGGTTGGTACCAAAGCTTAGTAAATAGACACCTTAGTTCCAAACAGGCAGATCAGCTGAATACACTCACAGTTTGCTAGCTGGGCAAGCAAGATCATTTTACTCTCTCCCTTCAGCACAGGTTCTTCTCCACTCACACTCCTCATGTCCTCTGCCATCTCTGTCTCTCTCCTCCCTAGGCACCAAAAAGTCTCAAGTCTTTTTTATCAGCTCCTCTTCCCCTGACCGACTCTCGATAAGCCCCACCCCCTTCCTTACTCTCCAGCCCCTTGGTTTCCTGGAAAGGATGGGCAAAAAATAGTGGGCACTCCTAAATAATCTTATCACCATACAAATAGTCAAACAATTGAAAAACCACTACAGCTGCCCCCACATAGGTGAATCTGGGACTCCACCAAATAAGGAAAGAAAACCACACGACTAAAAACAATGGGAGCGCTTATAGATGGCTGCTGGTTTGAAAAACATTTATAATTTATTGCATGTAAATACAATTAAAACCTTTTATTTCTTCTAAATTAAACACAGATGGAATAATTAATCAGGCTTTAAGCCACAATATTAAGCATGGATTCGGATATATATATATATATATATATATATAAAAAAAAAATAATACATTAAAAAAATCTATTTTACAATCATGTGAATAAAATGCACTTCTGCATATATTAATTTAGCACCAGTTTAGCAGGAATATAAGCAGCTAAGCGTGAGATATAGATGTTAGTCATGGCTAGCAAGCATGAAATGAATAATGTTAGTGGTGGTATCCACTCACAGCCAGTAAGTGTGCAGGTTAGTAATATTGTTCGTCATAGTCAATTAGCAAATATATAGAACAGCTTGTGGCATGCAGGTCAATGGTACTATTACTGCAGTTTATATAGATATTTATGCTTGGTACATTACCATCCGTCCCCTCCTGTTGGTAAAATGGAGTTCAGTGTAATAGTTCTGACCTCTACCCCAAATCCAGGGGGAGGAAACTCCGCAATAGTGGCCAAACAAAATAATTGCTAGACACCTGATGTTCAAATGTATAAGGACTATATATCATACATTTTATTAGAAAATAAATACAGAAACGGAGGGTGGATTAGGGACATCTAAGCTATACCATAACCTTCCGTGATAATGATGACCAGAATTGTTATATATTATTTAATTCAATTGTCTCAATGAGGCCGTAAGGTTCCAAGGTTTATAACCTAAATATCCAATACGCCTCTCTTCTCCATAGTATTTTAAACCTATTTCCTCCTCTATCTGTACTTTTAATTTGTTCGATCGTAGGTGAAACGCAAACCGGAAGCTGGAAGTCCGAAACCGGAAGTAGCGGAGCGTGAGTAGCCAGCGTGTCCTAGCTGTATGACAAACAGTGAGCGGTAAGGAGTGCCGCGATTCAGCAGTAGAGGCCCCTCTGCCTGAGGACACAAGCACCCCCGGACCACTTGGTACACACAGTAGACACATTGAACATCAGGTGTCTAGCAATTATTTTGTTCGGCCAGTATTGCGGAGTTTTCTCCAGCTGGATTTGGGGCAGAGGTCAGAACTATTACACTGAACTCCATTTTACCAACAGGAGTGGACGGATGGTAACGTACCAAGCATAAATATCTATATAAACTGCAGTAATAGTACCATTGACCTGCATGCCACAAGCTGTTCCATACATATGCTAATTGACTGTGACTGATCAATATTACTAACCTGCATACTAACTGGCTGTG
Source organism: Taudactylus pleione (assembly GCA_031769625.1). Classification (NCBI taxonomy): domain Eukaryota; kingdom Metazoa; phylum Chordata; class Amphibia; order Anura; family Myobatrachidae; genus Taudactylus; species Taudactylus pleione. The sequence goes on from JAUIMM010000453.1 coordinate 6,713,185, forward strand.
AGTGGATACCACCACTAACATTCTTCATTTCATGCTTGCTAGCATTGACCAACATCTATACCTCACGCTTAGCTGCTTATATTCCTGCTAAACCGGTGCTAAATTAATATATGCAAAAGTGCATTTTATTCACGATTGTGAAATAGATTTTTTTTAATGTATTATTTGGGGTATTTTATATATATATATAGCCGGATCCATGCTTAATATTGTAGCTTAAAGCCTGATTAATTATTCCATCTGTGTTTAATTTAGATTAAATAAAAGGTTTTAATTGTATTTACAATTAAATTTATACATGCAACAAATTATAAATATTTTTCAAACCAGCAGCCGTCTATAAGCGCTCCCATTGTTTTTAGTCGTGTGGTTTCCTGGAAAGGATACCTGGTTCCCCATTGGTCAACCATTGCTATTTTTTTGTAGCCTGCTACAGTGGCGGCCATTTTCTGTTACCTCCTGGTGTGGAGCTAGATCTCTGCTGGGGAGCGCAGTGTGCATCTATATCAGGGTTGCCTACCTTTAATATTCTCTTCCCTGGAGAAGCCCGGGTAAGAGAAGCAGCAGGGGGCCGACGGGGGCGGGGCTTGACGATTCACGTCATTAAGCCCCGCCCCCTCACGGTAAAATTGCCGCGATTGGGCACAATTTACATAGGGGCGGGGCCAAATGCTGTGATTCATGCAGAATCACAGTTTAAGCCCCACCCCCTTCACGGAGACCCGCGATTGCCGCGGGTATTCTCCTAATTCTGCCCACTTCACTAGGAAGTGGGCAGAATGCGGGAGAAATGCCTACCCTTCCGGGGGTGCGGGGGGGTTACCCGAAAAATCGGGAGCCTCCTGCGAAAATCGGGAGGGTAGGCATGTATGATCTATATGCAGGAGAGATCTAAAATATCTCCGCCTAATCAATAGAGATATGTTAATCTTCAGCCCTTGTTCATAAGTGCACTGATGCACCTTGCACGCCTATTTTAAAACGTGAATACCTTCAGCTGCCAAACAAAGGGATACCCGTAGTGAACCCCCATGTCAGAACATGTTTACGGTGGTGCAAGGAATTGATCCCCTAAATTTTAACACACTTTAGTAAATTTGCTTTTTACAGGGTACAGTTAGCACCACATATTAATTGCATAGTGTGAAAAGTGGCTACGCACCCGATACTTTAGCCCAGGGAAATCCTACCATGATGCTGCAATGTGCCACCTATAGAGAGTTCTTAATCAAGCTCAATATGGCTGAAGTGGCACACTGCCTTATTTTTGCCTAAAGACAGAGATAGCAGTGTTGTTTTTTTTCCCCTTCTCAATCTAGGGTAAATATATTTTTAGTTGAATAATTACACGTGTATTATTATTATATGTATTTGTAAATTAACTAGCATCTAACCAACAAATATTTGGTGCCATTAAAATGTTTTTGTGGTCATGATATTTAATTAGCGGACAGTTTGATATTCAATTGTTCTTGGCGCTCATTATTTATCGGCCTCATTGACGCTATATGAGACGAGGTTTAGGCGTCTAAAGCGGTTACAGCCTTATAAAATTGGATTAGGGCGGCGTAACTGTGGGAAGCACCGTAACCAGGCTGTTTCTATGACATTTCTGCTCCCACCCTTCTGAGTGCGTGCATAAATGCCGAAGCGGAAGGCTAATGCGCCCTGACAGAGCAACAACTGAATTGCTCTGTCGGGCGTGTTTAAATAAAATGCACCAGCCAAACATTTGAATTGACCCGTCTCTAAGTAAATCAAACCCCCCCCCCATTTGCACAAGGGACATAGGCCCTCATTCAGAGCCACTCGCTATTTGCGGTCATTCGTTCTAAAACAAGGGGTGGCTATTCAAATGAACCGTTCGCTGTTTGCGGTCTGTTCACACCTCTATGTCTGAACGAGCGAACAAAACTTGCGTTCGTTTTTTGAAAAAATACGCCCCCTGGCTGCTCGCATCCTACGTCATGTCCGCTATTTATTAGATTAATCGAGTACATCGACCAGGGTATGAACTGCTCGCTATTCTTGGGGCTGGTGTTTGCTACCACAATTTTGTGAGCAGTTCTGGCTCTAAAATAACCCAGTGACGTGGTCAATGACGCTGCTGTTTTAAATATGCACACCCATAAAACGCCCGTTTTGACCTTTAAGCACGCCTGCGATCGGATCTCCTCTCCCCGTTTTCAAGCACCTTCCCCTGTTACCACCCACATACGCCTCTTTCTGTCACTCAAATTATCAGGCATTCGCTATTTTGCGAGCACATGAATTTCGGCCGCACTGAGTGGTTCGCGCATGCGTATTACGATCCGTACGCATGCGCAGTTGGGCAAACATCGCTCGGAGCGAACGAGCAGCGACTTGCGTCCGGCTCTGAATCAGGGCCATAGTACCCATGTAGTAATTTAATTAAAACAAATTTAATTATGTGTGTGTCACATAATTACTAAACTAACCTCTACTAATGTGTTTTTGATCAGGAAATTAACATCCTGGACTTTTTAATAGTTAACTATTAAGATTGCAAGTGTTTTTTTACTTTGTTAACATTTGTATTCATTTTGTTTTTTGTTTCATTTCATTAACAGTTTCCAACTTCGGAAGCGGAATGGCAGGCTGTTGCTTCGGATTTTAATTTGAAATGGAATTTTCCAAATTGTGGGGGAGCCATAGATGGCAAACATATCAGAATCACCCCCTCCCCCTTCCCCCCAAGCAAATCCGGCTCTTTATATTATAACTATAAGGGCTATACAACATGTATTAAAGCCCTTTCCACAAAGAACTCTAACCCACGATAGGCGAATATTTAACTATAGTCTATCTCGGGCACACAGATGCGTTGAGAATGCCTTTGGACTGCTAGCTAACCGATTTAGAGTTTTTCATACCTCTATCAACCTCTGGATTGACAAAATTAATTCAGTTGTTCTAGCAGCCTGTGCATTGCACAATTTATTAAGGAGAAAGAGCTACAGTCAACTGATTTCTCCGGCAGTGGATGGAATGGAGAAAATTGTTGATAATCTGACCTCGGGGCCTGATTCAGAGCAGCTCGTAAGCGGCCGCTCGTTCGCTCCGAGCAATGTTTGCACATCTGCGCATGCGTACGGATTGTAATACGCATGCGCGAACCAGTCAGTGCGGCCAAAAATTGTGTGCTCGCTAAATAGCGAATGCCTGCTATTTTGAGTGACAGGAGGAGGCGTATGTGGGTGGTAACAGGGGAAGGTGCTTGAAAATTGGGAGTGGAGATCCGAATGCAGGCGTGCCTAAAGGTCAAAACGGGCGTTTTAAGGGTGTGCATAATTAATAAAGCAGCATCATCGACCACGTCACTTAGCAGTTTTATAGTCAGAACTGCTCGCATGATTGCGGTAGGAAAAACCAACCACAAGAATAGCGAGCAGTTCATACGCCGTCCGATGTACTCGATTAATCTAATAAATAGCGGACATGACGTATAATGCGAGCAGCCGGGGGCGTTTTTTTAAAATTACGTTCGCATGTTTTGTTCGCTCGTTCAGACATAGAGGCGTGAACAGACCGCAAAGAGCGAACGGTTAATTTAAATAGCCACCCCCTTTTTCTGAACGAGCGAGCGCAAATAGCAACCGGCTCTGAATCAGGCCCTCTGTCTCTCGGCCCCCAGTTCCATCAACTAGTACTCCTGCTGGCAAACAGATTCGAGACCAATATGTTACTTTTTTAATTGGGAAAGGTGCCGTTCACTGGCAAGAAGGCCATATTAGTTAAAAAAAAAAGATAATCTTCAAAACAAAGAAGTCATTATTTAAGTATCCTGCAAAATTTGGAAAATAAGAAAAGTTGATTTAATTGTTTTAATGTTGTGTTATCATTTTGCCTTAGTAAATTAATATTATTTTTTATATTATACTACCTTCTGCTACCTACTCCTCAAGTTTTCAACTTCACATCCTCAAATTTAAATTCTTCCATGTATTACCATTGTACCATGTGTTACCTTTGTACCATGTGTTACCTGGGTACCATGTGTTACCTTTGTACCATGTGTTACCTGGGTACCCTGTGTACCATGTGTTACCTGAGTCCCATGTGTTACCTTTGTAACATATGTTACCTGGGTACCCTGTGTTACCTGAGTACCATGTGTTACCTTTGTACCATGTGTTACCTGGGTACCGTGGGTACCATGTGTTACCTTTGTACCATGTGTTACCTTTGTACCATGTGTTACCTGGGTACCATGTGTTACCTGGGTACCGTGGGTACCATGTGTTACCTTTGTACCATGTGTTACCTGGGTACCCTGTGTACCATGTGTTACCTTTGCACCATGTGTTAGCTGGGTACCCTGTGTACCATGTGTTACCTTTGCAGCATGTGTTAGCTGGGTACCCTGTGTACCATGTGTTACCTGGGAACCATGTGTTACTTCGGTACCATGTGTACCATGTGTTACCTGGGTACCATGTGTTACCCTGTGTTACCTTTGCACCATGTGTTACCTGGGTACCATGTGTTACCTTTGTACCATGTGTTACCTGTGTACCCTGTGTACCATGTGTTATCTGGGTACCATGTGTTACCTGTGTACCCTGTGTACCATGTATTACCTTTGTACCATGTGTTACCTGGGTACCATGTGTTACCTTTGTACCATGTGTTACCTGGGTACCCTGTGTACCATGTGTTACCTGAGTACCATGTGTTACCTGGGTACCCTGTGTACCATGTGTTGCCTGGGTACCCTGTGTACCATGTGTTACCTGGGAACCATGTGTTACCTGGGTATCCTGTGTACCATGTGTTACCTGGGTACCATGTGTTACCTTTGTACCATGTGTTACCTTGGTACCCTGTGCACCATGTGTTACATGGGTACTATGGGTACCATGTGTTACCTTTGTACCATGTGTTACCTGGGTACCCTGTGTACCATGTGTTACCTTTGCACCATGTGTTAGCTGGGTACCCTGTGTACCATGTGTTACCTTTGCAGCATGTGTTAGCTGGGTACTCTGTGTACCATGTGTTACCTGGGAACCATGTGTTACTTGGGTACCATGTGTACCATGTGTTACCTGGGTACCATGTGTTACCCTGTGTTACCTTTGCACCATGTGTTACCTGGGTACCATGTGTTACCTTTGTACCATGTGTTACCTGTGTACCCTGTGTACCATGTGTTACCTGAGTACCATGTGTTACCTGGGTACCCTGTGTACCATGTGTTGCCTGGGTACCCTGTGTACCATGTGTTACCTGGGAACCATGTGTTACCTGGGTATCCTGTGTACCATGTGTTACCTGGGTTCCATGTGTTACCTTTGTACCATGTGTTACCTTGGTACCCTGTGCACCATGTGTTACATGGGTACTGTGGGTACCATGTCTTACCTGTGTACCATGTGTTACCTGGGTACCCTGTGTACCATGTGTTAACTTAGTACCATGTTTTACCTGGGTACCATGTGTTACCTTTGTACCATCTGTTACCTGTGTACCATGTGTTACCTGGGGACCCTGTGTACCATGTGTTAACTTAGTACCATGTGTTACCTGAGTACCATGTGTTACCTGGGTACCCTGTGTACCATGTGTTACCTGGGTACCATGTGTCACCTTTGTACCATGTGTTACCTGGGTATCATGTGTTACCTTGGTACCATGTGTACCATGTGTTACCTGGGTACCGTGGGTACCATGTGTTACCTGTGTACCATGTGTTAACTTAGTACCATGTGTTACCTGGGTACTATGTGTTACCTTTGTAAAATGTGTTACCTGGGTACCATGTGTTACCTTTGTACCATGTGTTACCTGGGTACCGTGGGTACTATGTGTTACCGGTGTATTTCCCTAAATTATGGTTTTTTGGTTTTAAAAAAAGGGACACAAATGTTTTTGGGTTTGCATTTTTTAGTAAATATTACTGCAAACTACCGTAACAGGAATTCTGGACAGGATTCCAAATAATATACAGAGTAAATGAGTGCCCTTAACATATGTCCTACTCAGATTCATAGAACCAGGCACATGAGAAATTGCACATGTATTGCAGAAACCGAAATGCAAACAGCAGACATAGATTTGTGAAGCAAAAAAAAACAATTTCCAAAAAGTGGGCCTGATTCAGACCCACTCGCAAGCGCACAGCGCTCGCAAGTGGGTCGATGGGCCCCCACTGCGCACGCGCACGCCAGAGCCGCTCCGGCATGCGCATGCATGAGCCCCAGTGAGCGACGGCAGCTCCATCGCTCATGGGCTCACTACAAGACAGGGCGGCTGTTGATATTGATTAACAGCTTGCCCCGTTTTGTAGGTGGGGAGGGGGGTGGCTGTGCAAATGTAGGCATTCCCGAAGGAATGCCTGCTGTTTGGGGGCGGCCCCACTGACAGCCCCAGTGAGCTTCCGGCTCTATTAGAGCCAGAAGCTCACTGGGGCTTGCGGCAGACGAGACCCTACCACAAGGGTCTCGTCGCAAGCCCGATGGTCACGATGGTCAAGACCATCGTGACCATCACATGGCCACTCGTAAAAGCTGTGGGTGGTCACGCTCTGAAAGAGCATCCGGCTCTGAATCAGGGCCAGTGTATGAGGCAAACACAACAAAATACATGAACTCATACATCCCAGGGCCAGGATAAACGAGTGTGAGAAACCATATTTATGATATCATGATCTATTCAATAATCATCTCAAATAAAGAGCTGGAGATAGAGGAGAGAAAGATTCCCTAAACTTCGCAAAATTCAAATACCGATAATCCAAAAAAAAATTTAAAAAAATGAATTATTCATCATTGGGATGAAGTACTGCCTGAATACTGTGCCAAACTGAGTGGATAGTACTCATGGATGGCTCAGGTTGGTTGGAAGGGGGAGCAGTGGAACCCGACGCATAATGGGGCTGATATTGATATGGAGGATTTGGGTGATACGTCCGAACGGGAGCAAAGGTTGGATAAGGTGGGGGTGGTAGCCGTTGGCCTTTATATGGGCTTAGCGTCATGTTTTCCATGAGTTGACGACCAACCCACGACACGCTGACTCATATACCACAGGTTTAAAATACAGCTGGGCCTGTGGCTTCATTTTGTGCATATCGTTTGCAATATTTTGCCCGAACACTGCAAATTCATCAGTGTTTTTATGCAATACCTCCTTTTCTAGTTTAAGAAATTCATCCTCTTCCTCCGTCTGTCCCGACCGCGAGGATTTAGCAGCTGCGTTGCCACTCGGCCTCCTCCTCTTTGCCGGTGGCTGTGAGGCTTCATCAGAAGCTGCTTGGGTGGTTGGTAGCACCCTGCTGCACTCCCCACGGTCGATAAGCTCGCTGGTCGGAGAGCCAACATCAACTTCCGCAGCAAAGTACTATGAAAATTAGAAACAGTAAATGAGGCAAAAAAGGTTGGGGTTTTTTTTCATAACAAATACCAAAAAAAACAAAGATGAATCTAAAAAAAAAAAACATTGAAATGTAGCCACCACTGTTCTGAAATAAGAAAACTTATGGTATGCTGGCTCTCCGATTCCTCTGGAGGAACCTCCAAGTCCTCGTCCAGCGAACTCACTGACGGCATCTCCGGCTCTTTCTCCAAGATGAAGCTGAATAGATCATAATACCATAAAGATGGTTTCTGGACCTTGTCTGTCCCTACTCCGGAACGCATGGAGTTCATGTATTTGGTGTGTTCCCTCGTAAACCCTGTTCGGAAATTATTTATTTTTTGCTTCACAGAAGCTATGTCTGCCTTTGCATCACAGCTTCTGACATACATGAGCAATTTCTCACATGCCTGCTTCTTCTTAGTCCAATCTGAGTGGGACTTGAGGCGTAAGTTCCACAGGCACTCATTTTCTCTGTATAATTCGATGAATCCTGTCCAGAATTTATGGTTTGCTGCAATTGCTGTTTTGAAAAAAAAAAAACATGTTATTAAACTATCGTTCACGATGCTTATTAAGGCATATTCATTTTTGAGATAAAATGCAGTCCTTTTGACATGTGGGACTATGGAATGTGTCCCTTTCGTTAAACTAAAAACCGATGTGGAAATAATAACTTCAAAGTGGGTAAAAAACAGTTTAAAAAAAAAAAAAGAAACTTTGTAAAATAAAGTGCTGTACTATTATTATTATTATTATTATTATCCTTTATTTATATGGCGCCACAAGTGTTCCGCAGCGCCTTACATAGTACATAGAACTAATAGGTGAACAAGAAACAAGTAACTTACAGTACATTACAGTGCAGGACAAGGACACGACTTATATACATTGCTGAAATAGTGATTAAAGCACTTACAATAATCTGCCGGGAATTAGCAGTCCCGTGTTAGGTGCCCTAATGGGGAGTAGAGAGTAGAGGAAAATATAAAGAGAAGCACATGAGGGAAGAGGTCCCTGCTCATGAGAGCTTACATTCTAAGTATTACATTGTTTGTGGATGAAAAACGACATGGGCTCCCCTGTATTAAGCCAAACCAGCACCAGGCTTTTCAGAACCAGTTCTGGTTGCCAAAATACGGGGGACAAATGACGTAGGGGTCCCCCCGTATATCAGCATTGGGCTCTGATCCGGTCCTGGTTTGGGAAATACAGGTGAAAAAAATGAGTAGGGTTCCCCTGTATTTTCCCAAACTAGCACAAGACTTTTGCTAGCGGGGGACTGATGCCACAGCCAGGGGAGCCCTCTCACCGGGTCCCCAAGCCACAGCATCAGCCCTGACCGCTAGTCAGCCCAGGCCGGGGATCTCTGGGGAGCTGGGGACCCCCCCAATAAAAGGGTCCTCCTCTCCAGGGCACCCCAGGTCCAGGCTGATAGCCCAGGGCTATCCCCAGCACCCCTGGGCGGTGGGTGCTGGGTTGATTGGGTAAAATGTGGTGCAAGTTAAATTTATAAATTGACTATTGCTATGGAACTACAGTTTTTTATTAAAAACAACATACACACGCACACATGCACACACAATATCACATACCCCCTCCACCCAACACATTGCATAGCACCCCTATTCCTCCTGCACAGCAGCAACCCCATATTGCATGGCACCCCTATTCCCCCTACACAGCAGCTCCCCCACATTGCATGTCAGGCCTATTCCCCCAGCACAGCAGCACCACCATAATTGCACAGCATGCCTATTCCCCCTGCACACCAGCACCCCCGCTTTGCTGCCACATTCTCTCCCTCCCCCCCACATTGGTGGCACATTCTGTCCCTCTCCTTCCCCCCCCCCACATTGTTGGCACGTTCAGTCCCTCTCCTTTCCCCCCCACATTGCTGCCACAATCAGTCCTTCTCCTTTCCCCCCATTACTGACACATTATGTGCCTCTCCTTTTTCCCCCTCCCGCATTGCTGACACATTCTGTCCCTCTCTCCCCCCCCCCCGGGTTGCTGCCACAATCAGTCCCTCTCCTTTCCACCCTCCCATTACTGACACATTCTGTCCCTCTCCATTCCCCCCCCCATATTGCTGGCACATTCTGTCCCTCTCCTTTTTCCCCCTCCCGCATTGCTGACACATTCTGTCCCTCTCTTCCCCCCCCGGGTTGCTGGCACATTCAGTCCCTCACCCTCCTCCCACCCCCGAATGCATGTCAGGTATAAACACATAACCCTCTTTTATAGCCAGCCATATGTGCCCCTCAACATTGGTGGTCAGTGTGGGGTGGGGGAGATGGGTACTTATCATAGGAAATAGCTTGTCCAGGTCTCTGTGTCAATGTGGCATCTGTAGGCTCTGCAAGCGCGGGAATGACTGGAATCCGGTGGGGAGTGTGGTGGGAGGGGCCGTTGTTCTTCGTTTATCATTCATTCTGCCAAACTTGAATGATTTTCTGAACGAAAATCGTTACGTTGGACAGTCAGAATGGACAATGAACGAAAACTATAAACTACAAACGGGAGCACACTTGGACGATTTAACAATAACGTCGTTATTATAGTTAAATCATTCAAAAAATCGATACGTGTGTACACACCTTAAGACTCACAGGCTTAATGGTGCAACAGTCCCATATGAGCATAGGAAAGAGTCCAGACTCCCTGATAGAATGTTAAAAAGGAAGGTAGTTGAAAAATAAAAAAATATAAATTGCGTATAAATCACTGTGCTCAATCAGCATATTCCATTAAATGTACTGTGTAGCTTGCAATGTGAACAAATAATTAATAAATTGACTCCAAAGAAAATAATTGACATTACCGGCATATCCCAGTCTCAGTGGTATAGCCAGGGGTGGATTGGGATGGAAAACCAGCCCGGGAAATTTCTGGAAGCAGGCCTTATGTGGGCAGGTCTGTTGAGGGGGTTGGTCTGTGGTGGGGGTGGGGTCTGTGGAGGAGGGTAAAATACTGCCTCCTCTTAGGGCCTGGAGGGGCTTTTGCAAGCCACTGAGGGGGACAGGGTTGGCAACAGAAATCTTGGTGAATGATACACTCTTTTTGGGGAATGATACACTCTTTTTGGGGACCCCCATCCCTCTGCATTAGGTACAGGCCAGTCAGTTTGGAAGTTTTTTTTCTTACTGATATGGTGTTTCCTTTGCAACAGGGAACCTCTTATAGTTTGACCCTCACTGGACAGCGTCTTCAGCCTATATTCACTATTCATGGAAATCACACTGTCTGGAAGATGCCTGTTTACGTAGAAATATAATCAATGTCATCATTATAACTAGATAATGTGTAGTAACAGTAAAGTGTTTGTGCAGGGCAAGATGTGAATTTCCCTGATCAAACAAATTCTGTGTCTTTCTGTATCTTTCCAGGCCCCCATGTTACTTCAGACCACCCTACGTCTCTCCATCCCCGGGCCCCCTGTGGTTCTTCAGGCTCCCTGTGTCTCTCCATCTACAGGCCTCCATGTCTCTCTCCAGGACCCCCTGCATCTCTCTATACCCAGGCCCACATGTAGCTCTCAGCTTCATTCCCCCAGCCCCAGTGTATCTGAGCCTCATTCCCTAGACCCAGTGTGTCTCTGCCCCATTCCCATCCTCTTACCCAGTGTCTCTCTCAACCCCATTCTCTCAGACCCAGTGTGCATCTCTCAGACCCATTCTCCCAGACCAAGTGTGTGTCTCTCAGACCCATTCCCCCAGCTCCAATCTGTGTCTCAGCCCCAGCGTGTGTCAGCCTCATTACCCCCAGCCTCAGTGTGTGTCTCAACCCCATTCCCCAGCCAGACTGTGTGTCTCAGCCCCAGTGTCTGTCATCCTCATTCCTCCCAGTCCCAGTGTGTGTCTCAGCCCCAGTGTGTGTCAGCCTCATTCCTCCTGGGCCGTGTGTGTCTCAGCTCCAGTGTCTGTCAGCTTCATTCCTCCCAGTCCCAGTGTGTGTCTCAACCCCATTCCCCAGCCCCAGTGTATGTCTCAACCCCATTCCCCAGCCCCAGTGGGTGTCAGCGTCATTCCTCCCAGCCCCAGTGTGTCTCAACCCGATTCTCCAGTCCCAGTGTGTCAGCCTCATTCCCCCCAGCCCCTGTGTGTCTCAGACTGTGTGCCCCAGCCTCAGTGTATGTCGGCCTAATTCCTATCACCCCCAGTGTGTGTCTCAATCCCATTCCCCAGCCCCAGTGTGTGTCTCAGCCCCAATGTGTCAGCCTCATTCCTCCCAGCACATGTGTCTCAGCCCATGTGCCCCAGCCCCAATGTGTTAGCCTCATTGCCCCCAGCACCTGTGTGTCTCAGCACCAGTGTATTAGCCTCATTCCCCCCAGCACCTGTGTTTCAGCCCATGTGCCCCAGCCCCAATGTGTTAGCCTCCTCATTCCCCCCAGCTCCAGTGTGTGTCTCAAACAGATTCCTCATTCCCCCCAGCGCCTGTGTCTCAGCCCATGTGTTCCAGACCCAATGTGTTAGCCTCCTCATTTCCCTCACCACCTGTATGTCTCAGCCCATGTGCCCCAGCCCCAATGTGTTAGCCTCCTCATTCCCCCCAGCTCCAGTGTGTGTCTCAACCCAATTCCTCATTCCACCAGCCTCTGTGTCTCAGCCCATGTGCCCCCCAGCTCCAATGTGTTAGCCTCATTTCCCCCAGCACCTGTGTCTCAGTCCATGTGCCCCTGCCCCAATGTGTTAGCCTCATTTCCCTCAGCCCATGTGCCCCTGCCCCAATGTGTTAGCCTCATTGCCCCCAGCACCTGTGTGTCTCAACTAGGGGTGTGCACCGGCCACTTTTCGTGTTTTGTGTTTTGGTTTTGGATCTGGATCTTTCTTCGTGTTTTGGATCTGGATTGGTTTTGCCAAAACCACCCTTCCGTGTTTTGGGTTCTGGGTTTTGTGTTTTGGATCTGTATTTTTTTGAAAAAAAGCATAAAAACAGCTAAAATCACAGAATTTGTAGGTTTTTCTGCTCCTATGCTATTATTAACCTCAATAACCTTAATTTCCACTCATTTCCAGTCTATTCTGAACACCTCACACCTCACAATAGTGTTTTTATGTCCAAAAGGTTGCACCGAGGTAGCTGGATGACTATGCTAAGCGACACGAGTGGGCGGCACAAACACGTGACCCATCTAGGAGTGACACTGCAGTGGCAGGCAGGATGGCAGTTAGAAAAACTAGGCCCCAAACTGTACATAATGCAAAGAAAAAAAGAGGTGCAAGATGGAATTGTCCTTGGGCCCTCCCACCCACCCTTATGTTGTATAAACAGGACATGCACACTTTAACAAATCAATCATTTCAGCGCCAGGGTCTGCCACACAACTGTGGCTGAAATGATTGGTTCGTTTGGGCCCCCACAAAACAAGCTGGCAATTAATGTGTCCCTGCACAAACTGGCTCTACGGAGGCAAGATGTCATCCTCATCCTCCTCATCCACCGATTCCTCACCCTCTTCAGTGTGTACATCCTCATCCTCACAAAGTATTAACTCGTCCCCACTTGAATCCACCACCACAGGTCCCTCTGTACCTTCTGGAGGCTGGTCTCCCTGGAAGAGCTGATAATTCATTTTGATGAACATCATCTTCTCCACATTCTGTGGAAGCAACCTCCTACGCCTTTCGCTGACAAGGTTCCCGGCTGCACTAAACACTCTTTCGGAGTACACACTGGAGGGGGGGCAACTCAGGTAAAATAGAGCCAGTTTGTACAGGGGCCTCCAAATTGCCTCTTTTTCCTGCCAGTACAGGTATGGACTGTCTGACATGCCTACTTGGATGCTGTCACCGATGTAATCCTCCACCATTCTGTCAATGGTGACAGTATCATATGCAGTGACAGTAGACATGTCAGAAATTGTTGCCAGGTCCTTCAGTCCGGACCAGATGTCCAAACTTGGTCCTGCCTGCCCTGCATCACCGCCAGCGGGTTGCTTAGGATACCTAAGTTTTTTCCTGGCAGCCCCAGTTGCGGGAGAAAATGAAGAAGGAGCCGTTGACGTGTCACGTTCCGCTTCAGCTGACAGTGTGTTCACCAGCAGGTCTTTGCACCTCTGCAGGCTTGTGTCGGCCGGAAAGAGAGACACCACATAGGCTTTAAACCTAGGATCGAGCACGGTGGCCAAAATGTAGTGGTCTGATTTCAACAGATTGACCACCCTGGAATCCTGGCAAAGCGAATGAAGGGCTTCATCCACAAGTCCCACATGCCGAGCGGAATCGCTCCATCTTAGCTCCTCCTTCACTTTCTCCAGCTGCTTCTGCAAAAGCCTGATGAGGGGAATGACCTGACTCAAGCTGGCAGTGTCTGAACTGACTTCACGTGTGGCAAGTTCGAAGGGCTGAAGAACCTTGCACAACACGGAAATCATTCTCCACTGCGCTTGAGTCAGGTGCATACCCCCTCCTTTGCCTATGTCATAGGTGGATGTATAGGCTTGTATGGCCTTTTGCTGCTCCTCCATCCTCTGAAGCATATAGAGGGTTGAGTTCCACCGCGTCACAACCTCTTGCTTCAGGTGATGGCGGGGCAGGTTCAAGAGTGTTTGCTGGCGCTCCAGTCTTCGGCACGCAGTCGCTGAATGGCGAAAGTGGCCAGAAATTTTTCGGGCCACCCAAAGCGTCTCCTGCACGCCCCTGTCGCTTTTCAGAAAATTCTGCACCACCAAGTTTATTGTGTGAGCAAAACATGGGACGTGCTGGAATTTGCCCAGATGTAATGCCCGCACAATATTGGTGGCGTTGTCAGATATCACAAATCCCCAGGAGAGTCTAAGTGGGGTAAGCCACTGGGCGATGATTTCCCTCAGTTTCTCTAAGAGGTTGTCGGCGGTGTGCCTCTTACTGAAACCGGTGATACACAGCGTAGCCTGCCTTGTAACGAGCTGGCGTTTCTGAGATGCTGCTACTGGTGACGCTGCTGCTGTTGCTGCGTAAGGTGATACATCTACCCAGTGGGCTGTCACAGTCATATAGTCCTTAGTCTGCCCTGTTCCACTTGTCCACATGTCCGTGGTTAAGTGGACATTGTGTACAACGGCATTTTTCAGGACACTGAGGACACTTTTTCTGACGTTTCTGTACAGTCTCGGTATCGCCTGCCTAGTGAAGTGGAATCTAGACGGGATTTGGAACCGGGGACACACTACCTCCATCAATTGTCTAAATCCCACTGCACTAATGGCGGATACCGGACGCACGTCTAACACCAACATAGCAGTCAAGGCCTCAGTTATACGTTTTGCTTCAGGATGACTGCTGTCGTACTTCATCCTCCTCGCTAAGGACTGTTGGAGGGTCAATTGTTTAGTAAAAGTAGTGGTGTTCCTACTTCCTCTCTGGGATGATGAACGACTCCCAGCAGCAGCAGCAACAGCAGCAGCGGCAGCAGTAGGCGTAGCAATGCAGGATCCTCCGGAGGAATCCCGGATAGGAGAGTCAGTCATGCCAGTGATATGGCCTGCAGGACTACTTCCGATCCTGACTAAGGAGGAAATTGACGAGGAGGGAGTTGACGGTGTGGTTTGCAGGCGCTTGGATACAACAGGACAACGGGATTTAGGTGTCCCTGGACTGCTTACGGTCTGAGCCAAAGTTTCTGAACTTGACAGTAACTTTTTATGAACGCGCTGCAGGTGCCGTATAAGGGAGGATGTTCCTAGGTGGTTGACGTCCCTACCCCTACTTATTTCACCTTTACATATGGTACATATGGCAAGACAGTTGTTGTCCGGATTTGGATAGAAATATTGCCAGACCAAAGAGGTGGAATGTTTGGTCTTCTGCCCAGGCATGACCGTGATGGGCTTTTTCATCCCACGGACAACAACTGTCTCCCCCGGAGCCTGATTTAAACAAACCACATCACCATCAGAATCCTCCTCGCCAACTTCCTCCTCAGCGCCAGCTACACCAGTATCCTCATCCTGTTGTACTTCAACAGTGACATCTTCAATTTGCATATCAGCAAGTGGACTGTGGGTGCTCCTTTCAGCACTTGCAGGGGGCGTGCAAATGGTGGAAAGAGCCACCTCTTCCCGTCCAGTGCTGGGAAGGTCAGGCATCGCAACCACCACCACACTTGGACTCTCTTTGGGGATTTGTGATATCTTCTTAGAAAGCACAGTTCTTCGCTGTGCTTTTGCCAGCTTAACTCTTTTGATTTTTTTAGTGGGAGGAGTGCTTCCATCGTCATGTGAAGCTGAACCACTAGTCATGAACATACTAGGGATCGACCTTAGCCGTTCCTTGCCACTCCGTGTCGTAAATGGCATATTGGCAAGTTTACGTTTCTCTTCAGCTGATTTAAATGTCTTTTTCAAGGTCATTTTCCTGAACTTTGCCATTTGGGATTGTATGTGCCCTCTACTATGACATTGGGCATCGGCCTTGGCAGACGACGTTGATGGCATGTTATCGTCTATGTCATGACTAGTGGCAGCAGCTTCAGCACTAGGAGGAAGTGGTTCTTGATCTTTCTCTATTTTATTTTTATCGGAGAAAGTTTGGTCCTCCATTTATGTTATATCGATTTGATATATACGTGCGGCTAAACACAGAAAATAAATTTTTTTTTGGTTCGGACTGGAGTGTACTTTGTGGGTTACAGCACCCTTTAACGGTCAAGCCAGCCGGCCCTTTACTTATGACACAGGCGCACTCTTGGCACTACTTTGTTGATGCACGTGCGGCTACTGCGCACACAATTCACAAACACAGAAAATAATTTTTTTTTGGTTTGGACTGGAGTGTACTTTGGGGGTTACAGCACCCTTTAACGGTCAAGCCAGCCGGCCCTTTACTTATGACACAGGCGCACGCTTGGCACTACTTTGTTGATGCACGTGCGGCTACTGCGCACACAATTCACAAACACAGAAAATAATTTTTTTTTGGTTTGGACTGGAGTGTACTTTCGGGGGTTACAGCACCCTTTAACGGTCAAGCCAGCCGGCCCTTTACTTATGACACAGGCGCACGCTTGGCACTACTTTGTTGATGCACGTGCGGCTACTGCGCACACAATTCACAAACACAGAAAATAATTTTTTTTTAGGTTTGGACTGGAGTGTACTTTCGGGGGTTACAGCACCCTTAACGGTCAAGCCAGCCGGCCCTTTACTTATGACACAGGCGCACGCTTGGCACTACTTTGTTGATGCACGTGCGGCTACTGCGCACACAATTCACAAACACAGAAAATAATTTTTTTTTTGGTTTGGACTGGAGTGTACTTTCGGGGGTTACAGCACCCTTAACGGTCAAGCCAGCCGGCCCTTTACTTATGACACAGGTGCACGCTTGGCACTACTTTGTTGATGCACGTGCGGCTACTGCGCACACAATTCACAAACACAGAAAATAATTTTTTTTTTGGTTTGGACTGGAGTGTACTTTCGGGGGTTACAGCACCCTTAACGGTCAAGCCAGCCGGCCCTTTACTTATGACACAGGCGCACGCTTGGCACTACTTTGTTGATGCACGTGCGGCTACTGCGCACACAATTCACAAACACAGAAAATAATTTTTTTTTTGGTTTGGACTGGAGTGTACTTTCGGGGGTTACAGCACCCTTAACGGTCAAGCCAGCCGGCCCTTTACTTATGACACAGGCGCACGCTTGACACTACTTTGTTGATGCACGTGCGGCTACTGCGCACACAATTCACAAACACAGAAAATAATTTTTTTTTGGTTTGGACTGGAGTGCACTTTCAGGGGTTACAGCACCCTTTAACGGTCAAGCCAGCCGGCCCTTTACTTATGACACAGGCGCACGCTTGGCACTACTTTGTTGATGCACGTGCGGCTACTGCGCACACAATTCACAAACACAGAAAATAATTTTTTTTTGGTTTGGACTGGAGTGTACTTTCGGGGGTTACAGCACCCTTTAACGGTCAAGCCAGCCGGCCCTTTACTTATGACACAGGGGCACTCTTGGCACTACTTTGTTGATGCACGTGCGGCTACTGCGCACACAATTCACAAACACAGAAAATAATTTTTTTTTAGGTTTGGACTGGAGTGTACTTTCGGGGGTTACAGCACCCTTAACGGTCAAGCCAGCCGGCCCTTTACTTATGACACAGGCGCACGCTTGGCACTACTTTGTTGATGCACGTGCGGCTACTGCGCACACAATTCACAAACACAGAAAATAATTTTTTTTTGGTTTGGACTGGAGTGTACTTTCGGGGGTTACAGCACCCTTTAACGGTCAAGCCAGCCGGCCCTTTACTTATGACACAGGCGCACGCTTGGCACTACTTTGTTGATGCACGTGCGGCTACTGCGCACACAATTCACAAACACAGAAAATAATTTTTTTTTAGGTTTGGACTGGAGTGTACTTTCGGGGGTTACAGCACCCTTAACGGTCAAGCCAGCCGGCCCTTTACTTATGACACAGGCGCACGCTTGGCACTACTTTGTTGATGCACGTGCGGCTACTGCGCACACAATTCACAAACACAGAAAATAATTTTTTTTTTGGTTTGGACTGGAGTGTACTTTCGGGGGTTACAGCACCCTTAACGGTCAAGCCAGCCGGCCCTTTACTTATGACACAGGCGCACGCTTGGCACTACTTTGTTGATGCACGTGCGGCTACTGCGCACACAATTCACAAACACAGAAAATATATTATTTTTTTAGCACTTGGGGGGAGCACCCCTGATGGACAGAGCACCCCCTGGACAACACTACAGCACCCCTTTAGGACTGGGACACTGCACAGGACTTTGGAACTGACTGCACAACACAGTCCAGCCAGCCCCTATGGACTTTGAAGTAGTGGACACAGCCCCTATTAACAACAGCAGCACAGCACAACACAGCCAGCCCCTATGGACTTTGAAGTAGTGGACAACAGCAGCACTACACTACACTACACTACACAGCACTAACTCCCACCCTCCCTCTTCACTGTCCACAGCCGAGTGAGAAAATGGCGCCGACGCGGGTACCTTATATAGGATCCAAAACCCGCGAGACTCGGAAGGCGGGATGATGACGTTTTGCCTCGATGTCAGATCCGAGTCAGGCGGGAAAAGTCGAGCCTGACTCGGATCGGACTCGGATCGGGGGGGCTCGGGGGGGTTCGGATTTCAGAAATCCGAACCCGCTCACCCCTAGTCTCAACCTATGTGCCCCAGCCCCAATGTATTAGCATAATTCCCCCCAGCACCTGTGTCTCAGCCCGTGTGCCCCAGCCCCAATGTGTTAGCCTCCTCATTCCCCCCAGCCCCAGTGTGTGTCTCAACCCAATTCCTCAGCCCCAGTGTGTCTCTCAGCCCCAGTGTGTGTCTAAACCCAATTCCTCAGCCCCAGTGTGTCTCTCAGCCCCAGTGTGTGTCTCAACCCAATTCCTCAGCCCCAGTGTGTCTCTCAGCCCCAGTGTGTGTCTAAACCCAATTCCTCAGCCCCAGTGTGTCTCTCAGCCCCAGTGTGTGTCTCAACCGAATTCTTCAGCCCCAGTGTGTCTCTCAGCCCAAGTGTGTGTCAGCCTCATTCCCCCCAGCACCTGTGTCTCAGCCCATGTGTTCCAGACCCAATGTGTCAACCTCCTCATTCCCCTCAGCACCTGTGTCTCAGCCCATGTGCCCCAGCCCCAATGTGTTAGCCTCCTCATTCCCCCCAGCCTCTGTGTCTCAGCCCATGTGCCCCAGCCCCAATGTGTTAGCCTCCTCATTCCCCCCAGCCTCTGTGTCTCAGCCCGTGTGCCCCAGCCCAAATGTGTTAGCCTCCTCATTCCCCCCAGCTCCAGTGTGTGTCTCAAACAGATTCCTCATTCCCCCCAGCGCCTGTGTCTCAGTCCATGTGTCCCAGACCCAATGTGTTAGCCTCCTCATTTCCCTCAGCACCTGTATGTCTCAGCCCATGTGCCCCAGCCCCAATGTGTTAGCCTCATTCCCCCCAGCACCTGTGTCTCAGCCCATGTGCCCCAGCTCCAATGTGTTAGCCTCCTCATTCCCCCCAGCTCCAGTGTGTGTCTCAACCCAATTCCTCATTCCCCCCAGCCTCTGTGTCTCAGCCCATGTGCCCCCCAGCTCCAATGTGTTAGCCTCATTTCCCCCAGCACCTGTTTCTCAGCCCATGTGCCACTGCCCCAATGTGTTAGCCTCATTTCCTCCAGCCCCTGTGTCTCAGCCCATGTGCCCCTGCCCCAATGTGGTAGCCTCATTGCCCCCAGCACCTGTGTGTCTCAACCTATGTGCCCCAGCCCCAATGTATTAGCATCATTCCCCCAGCACCTGTGTCTCAGCCCATGTGCCCCAGCCCCAATGTGTTAGCCTCCTCATTCCCCCCAGCCCCAGTGTGTGTCTCAACCCAATTCCTCAGCCCCAGTGTGTCTCTCAGCCCCAGTGTGTGTCTAAACCCAATTCCTCAGCCCCAGTGTGTCTCTCAGCCCCAGTGTGTGTCTCAACCCAATTCCTCAGCCCCAGTGTGTCTCTCAGCCCCAGTGTGTGTCAGCCTCATTCCCCCCAGCACCTGTGTCTCAGCCCATGTGCTCCAGACCCAATGTGTCAACCTCCTCATTCCCCTCAGCACCTGTGTCTCAGCCCATGTGCCCCAGCCCCAATGTGTTAGCCTCCTCATTCCCCCCAGCCTCTGTGTCTCAGCCCATGTGCCCCAGCCCCAATGTGTTAGCCTCCTCATTCCCCCCAGCCTCTGTGTCTCAGCCCATGTGCCCCAGCCCCAATGTGTTAGCCTCCTCATTCCCCCCAGCCTCTGTGTCTCAGCCCATATGACCCAGCCCCAATGTGTTAGGCTCATTCCTCCCAGCCTCTGTGTCTCAGCCAGTGTGCCCCCTGGCTCCAATGTGTTAGCCTCATTTCCCCAGCAACTGTGTCTCAGCCCATGTGCCCCAGCCCCAATGTGTTAGAGGTTGGGTGGGCTGCAGAGGAGCTGGACGGAAGCAGAGCCACCAGTGGAGATTGACAGGCTTTGCTGCACAAAAGCTTGTGGGAGGACCTGCTGCAGCTGTGCAGCAGCTCTCCTGTCAGCCGTTTTTTTTACCATTAGCTGTTGTGTTGCCTGATCAAAGCTGAGCTCCAATCGTGGCAGCAGGGGTGTTGGGTGGCCACTGTCCAATGTAGGGACCAGCCCAGCGGGATCCAGCATGGTGTCATGGTGGCCCAATCTGCCCCTGGGTATAGCCTTGTGTACTCTGTCTCCATCAGCCATGGGATTTATTGTGTGCCATGCTGGTTCACAGCATGTTCATTTGCAGCTGTGGGAACCAGTAATTTGTTTTTACATAGCATGGCACATAATAAATCCTGAGGCTGCTGGAGACCGAGTGCATGAGTGTGCTTTTAGAACAATTGCTGAAATTGTATAAATAAATCATGTGATAATACACATTATATTTTATGGATGAAATGTAATATACTTAGAAGAAATTATTGTTCATTTAACACCTTACTCCAGGGCTAATATTCTATTGTCTGGTTCTGGTAATATACAGTTTATTTAAAAAATTTTAAGAATTTTTATCATCAAAAGTGTGGTACTGCAATGGGTACTGTCTTTGTGACTCATTTTTGAATCTCCATATGGGAAGCAGGGAAGCAAAGAACATATACAATAATAATCCCTTTGTTGATAATATTGTAGTCTATAAAAGATACATAAACAATATTTTAATTATATGGTGAGGTGATAGAAATTCTTATTTTTCAAATAAATTCTTGATTTCAAAGAGGAATTTTTTACAATACACCACAGTGTAGCAAACAAAGAAAGGCAGGTGACTCCTTGCAGCAAAACAGAAGGGCAAAATAACTAAACAGAACCATCTATCAATCATACATATACTGACCTGCCAGCATATGGTTGAGAGAAGCATGAAGTGAGAATAGCAGGAAAAAGAGAAAAGGGGAGGAAAGGAGGGAGGGAGGAGTAAGTGTAATGCAGGAACACAGTGGATGGAAGGAAGCCTATGGAGCTGCTGGATAAGTGGAGATAATCATGGTCATGTCAGGGAGATATTCTAAGAGCCCAAGACCAGGGTACAAGAGCCTTATATCAAAGAGAAGACTTAAAGTCAATACAGCATGGAGAGGAAAACATCAGACATGTCCATATAAAAATCAAGGTGCTGACACTAATCCCAGGCCGAAGGGGGAATGTGAGAGCGCCAACATACTGGAACCACTGCTCTAGCTGCATTATTAATATGCTTAAGCAGTGATTATTTTATCACTAGATATAGGGATATCTGTGTGGACAAAAGCCAAAGGTCAGGCCTTAAGGGGACAGGGTAACCCAGAATTTCTGAAGCCAATGCATTTTCCGCTAGTATGGTACCAGGATGGGAAAGTACCACCAGCTGTGAATTAATGTACCTACATCTTTATGGTATCTCCAGCAGAGAGGGGACACAGAGGGAAAGAATTTGTGCAGGATAGCTGTGCAATGGTACCATCTAGTCAATACCTTGTATTGGGTCACCAGAACATCCATACTAGCAGAAAAAAATTTAATTACTTTCTCCCAATTGATTTATACATCCCTAGGTGTAATTGTCTCCCATAATACAGTGAATTTTGTGGTCATAGAGAACATGCTAATAAGTAAAATTTTATAAATACCAGAAATGAGTAGGGACAGATTGGTTAGAGCACAAGGATTTAAAGGGTGTTAACTCTCTGTGAGGAGCCTTCTAAGGGAAGAGGTAAAATGGCAAATCTGTAGGAAACCCCAATAATCTTTATCAGTAAGGTAAATATCATTGCAAAGCTCCTGGGAAAAATTAAACTTCTCACCAGAAATCAAATGGCCTGTTCTATAGATCCCAGCTGCCAACCAGGTGGATATGGTCTGCCCAGAGGTACTGGAGGAAGAGAGGATTTTGAAAATAGAAGTTATAGGGGACAACACTGAGGAAACACCACTCCTATTTTATAGTTTCCTCTCCAGATCTCCAGAATCAGGGCAACAGTCGTATGGGTCTAGCACACAATTTTAGAGCACCAGGGGAGCATATCTGAGGGCAAGGATGAAGATAGTGTCTCCAATCCCATTGTTTCAATTCCATGACCTCTAGTACAACCCAGCTCAAGATAATTGCTTGAAAAGATATGACCATAGGCAGCTGCTATCCCCTGGGGTTTCCTGTGGAAATTTATTGCATTTTTAAACCTTGTTTTCCTAAGCCACCTCACCCTCAAAGAAAAATGTATAAGGTTGTGCACTTCTGTCAGAAGAGTCCCACTGGAGCTTTCTGTAGTAAAGCAGACAGGGAAGAAAAATATTTATGCAGCCCAGCCATGTAAAGCATTGTATGGCATAATTTTAAAATTAGACAAGTGACCAAAATGCTTGAATTACTGTAGTAGATTTGGGGAGATGTGACTGGGTTTGTAACCACAGCCAGAAGGTCATCCACATAGAGAGCAAGATGGTGTCCATTGAGCCTACCTTCATTATAGAAATATTTGTATTTGCTCTGATTGCCCTCGCAAAGGCCTCCATATAAAGGATGAAGACTAATGGTGAGAAGGGACATCCCTAGATTGTACTGTTGGTTATGTGGATCTTATCAAATAAGACCACATTTGTCCAGACCTGTGCTGAAGGTGCCCTGTAAAGGAAGAGTATCTTATGTAGGAAATCACTGCCCAGGCCCAAAGCCTCAGAACAGCCATCATGAAACTCTGATCCACTTGATCAAAAGCCTTTTTAGTATCAGTGAAAAGGGGTATCATGGAGTTTTGAAGTGTACAGCATTCCCAGAACAAAACCCACCTGATCAGAGTGAATATTTGGGAGAAGAGGCTTGAGGCGATTGGCTATGAGTTATACATAAAGCTTCACATCTACATTAAGTAGAGATATGGGTTGACAACTCATGCATAAAGACAGATCTATACCCTCCTTTGGTATGACGGTGATCTGGGCTAAATCAATATCTTCTAGGAACCTCCTAATCTCCAAATTGTGCTCTGCTGAATGCGTTGGGGCTAAATGATAAAACTGGGAGTAGAAGGTCCGGAAAAGTTTCAGCTATACCCCTGTTTGCAAAATGAGCAGATCCAGTGGAATTCTTAATGTTTTGTACATATGCTAAAAATCTCTGGGCTCTAAGATCCCTGACAAGCATTTTACCTGGTTTATTATTCCACTGAATATAATTATGGTGACATTGCTGGAATATCCTTTTAATCCCATAATTCAAAAGATTATTCAAATCAATTCTTGTTTTCTGAAGTTCTACTAGGGTATCATGAGCAAGAGTGTTTTATGGGTAAGTTCTAGTGTCTTTATTTTGGCCAGTAGAGCATCTCTACATTAAGGAATGTACCAAGCTGGATGCATTTACCATGGATGATGCATTTGTGGGACTAATCATCAGTGTCATTGTGAGAGATATAATCATATAAAGACTCTTCCGGCTGCATTTTATGGTATGTGTCCTGAAAAAACTGCTGATTGAAGTTTCAATGGCTTGTGGTGGGTAACGCAAGTGCAAAATCAAGGAAACAGGCATGGTCTGAGCCCAGAATCTGCACAATAGTTGAACCCACCAATAGGTCTAATTAGTAGAGATTAACAAAAAAGTAGTAAATGTGGGAATAAGAATTATGAGTTGGGGAATAACATATATAGTCTCTCTCTACAAGTCGAAGGAGCCGCCAGGTGACCACCAACTGAAAATTATAAAGAGTTGTTTTAAACATTCTGGCTTCTTTAAGAGAAGATTTAGGAGCACCAGCAGAAATATCAAGGGAAGGCTCTAAAGCACAATTAATGACACCTCCAGCCATTATGGTGTCCTCCAGCTTGTCAATAATTTGCTCTAGAGATTTGTGTATGTAGTTGGCTTTATTCTGATTGGGAATATACAAATTAACAAATGAGAATCTATGGTTGGCAATTGTGGCTTTAACCAACAAACCCTTACCAATAGGCAAATACTTAACATCTGAGAGTCATACATTTTTATAAAACAAGATAGCCACCCCCATAGTCTTGGTTTGACTCAAATCTTTGAAAAATCTTACCGGGAAATGGTGAGACTATAAAGCTGGGGTGCTCCCTCTCCTGAAATGGATCTCCTATGAAAAGGCCACATTGACTTTATCTACATGTAAATTATGTAAGAGACGAGACTGCTTTTCCAGTACATTTAGGCCCTTAACATTATTAGAGTATGGAAAGCTTAGCCATAAATAACAAACATAGAAGAACTTAACAGTAAAATCTCCAACTGGTATCGTCCAAACTTGTCTGAGTTACTGTAGCAAGCACCTGCACTAGGAGGCAAAGAGGAAGGGAGAGGAACAAGAGGGAAAGAGAACAGTAAAGAAAGAGAAAGAAAAGCAAAGAAACAGACATAGAAAAACACAATCATAATCACATATATAGAGCCAACAACTGATCTGAAATATAACTATAGCTAAATAAATCCATATAACAAGCCATGGAAACCCCTAATGGGTCCATGGACAGCAAGTATACAATGGATTAGAAAGTAAGGATACTAATGAATATGACACCCAAGTAAGTTCTAGATAAGTATAGAGAAAACATTAAACTAATCATAACTGCTTAAACACTCTAACTGAGCAAACGCATATGATAAAAGTAAAGGTATTAAGGGTAATTTACTGACATCTTTATTGTGAGCTGTCTTGTAGTGATAAGAGACACTATGTTCCTTGAACCTGTTTATGATGTTCTTTCGATGTTCATTGAGTCTCTGTTTCAATGTCTTGATATCTTGCCCACATACTGTTTCCCACATAGGCATGATAATAAATAGATCACTCCATTTGTGTCACAGGTAATCATGTCTTTTTAGTATGCTTGAGTTTAGTGATATTACATGTAAAAAGAGTTAAGGATTTTGTGGTTCTGTAGCAACAAGTTATACAGTTATGGCACCTACTGTACTGCAGTGGAAAAAGCCTCTGTTTCCATCCATAGTTCGGATGACCTGTGTGAGCTCTGTTAGTGACAAATTTTTCCTTAATGTCCAATGCTTTCTTAAAAACTACTCCTGGAATTTTTGGTAAACAGTCCACCAAAGCCTCATCCTTGGGGAGAATAGCCCAATGTTTACGTACAATGTTTTTTACTTGTTTTGCTGAGGAGTTGTATTCTGTTGTAAAGCATAAGTTAAAGTTGCCATTTATTGATTTTTCTTTTTGTTGTTGTAAACCAGTAGTTGGTTTCTATACTTTTTGAGTATTTCTTGGAAGGCCTTATTGTCCAGGGTCTCATCATAATTCTTGTTTATAAACTGGTCTTTCAGATTCTTCCCCTGAAACATGTAATTGCCTGTAAAATGTAATCTTCTGTATCTGTACAATTCCTTCAAATCCTGGTGAATTGTCCCTTAGGTATATTCTGTAACCAGTTTGGATAGTGTTCGCTTGTAGGTGTAGTTCTCAAAGTCCGAAAAGCAAACTTTCTCTTTAATGTATTCTGCGGTGAATATCAAGTTTGATGAATTGGAATTCATGTGCTTCAAGATTTTGAGGGATTCTTCAGAGCCTTCCCAAATGAAAATGATGTAATCTTTAAACCTTTTCCAAGTACCAAGTTGTGTGCTTGTTCCACACAAATTCATCCTTCCAAACGCTCATGAACAGGTTTGCATAGCTGGAAGTAAACTTGGTACCCATAGCAGTTCCTTGCAATTGCAGATAGTAATGACCACCAAACTAGATATAGTTGTGGTGCAGAATGAATCTGATACCTTCCAGGATGAAATTGATCTGCTCACACTTTAGGTCTTTACCTTGGTCAAGGATACATTTGATGCTAGTCAATCCATGTTCATAGTTGGTGGAAGTGTAGAGTGAGGTGACATCACAGGTCACCAGCCATCTTTCAGGGTTCCAAAAGTAATGTATAAAGACACAAAACAAACTAACAAAAAGGGATGGGTGTGTAATTATATTTTGTGCCCCATGTGCTTCTTTATACCCATTTGTACGGGAAAGTGCATGGAGTACCGCACCAAGAAGGCACTGATGGTCCTATTGGTCCAAGGAATGTTGATTATTTTGTGGGTAGTCTCTTTGAGATGTGATCTCTGTTACTGTACATACTGTAGGCTTTGTAAAAAATGATCCAGATAATGGGATAATTTGAGCTGATTGAATGTATACTTGACACTATCAGTGGGGTACTTGTTGTGGATAAAGTCTCTTTCAGATTTGTTGATGATTCCTATACTGTGGCCTTTATATAGTAATGTCAATAATAACTCTCTGTACTTTGTTTGTGTGGTCTGTAAGTTTCTTATAGGTGGTGCTGTCCTCCAGAATCATTTCGGCTTTCACAATATACAGTATGAAGTCTTTGTCTTTGTCCACTGCTTTTATTACAATATCCATTGAGGCTTTTAGTTATTTAAGGGCTTGTCTTTCCAGTACTGTCATATTGGTGTTTTTATCACCAAATACTATCCTCTGAAATGTGTTTTGGGTAAAAGGTGGAGGCTGAATGTAATATGTTATGCCTATACTTGTCTTGGTTATTTGGTATACCCTTTCTCTACACCAGGTTCTGGGAGAAATATTTCTTTAAAGTTAATTATATGGACAAAATCACATCAGGTAACTGCAGTGTCATCAGTTGTGGAGTCCCCATGGGGCCTGCATCTGGTTTTTTAGATATGTAGCCAGACACCCCTACATGGCAATTATGGAACAGGAGATTCCAATGGATTCAACTAATTGAGGAACGTCACGGGAGGTATACCAAGAAGTGCAAAGGACTGCGGTACATCATCAAATTCTCAAAGCAAATGGAACTTTACTTCAATACTAAGTGGAAAAACCCATTAAAACTTCATGTCCAGCTTCCTGAGTTCATCAGTGAAAGGGCAAAGCATATGTCATTACTGAAGAGAGTTCCACAAGTGGTATTGTTAAATCTGGATTGGGTGGCCATTAAAAGCAATAGTCATGGCTGAGCATGCCTTTTTAAGGATTTTCTCTTTAACTGTTAATTAATGCAGGTGGCAGATGATGTCACAAGGCCTCTCTGACAGCATGGCCCTAGGGCACAGGGCCCTATGTGTCAAGTCAAATAAAATCTGAGGGTCTAGGGTCTGCATCCAAAAGTTAATAAAAGATTTTAGTGAGTGCATCCTCCATGCCAGGCTGCATGGCATCTCCTGGAATACCCCTTACCCACGGAATATTTCTGAGGCACTGGTTGGCTATGTTGTACAGCCTCCATTGTGTCTCATTCATCAGACATATTTGATGAGAGAGGAGGGCCTGGAGATCAAGTTGGGTGCCCACCTGTTACCTATGATCCTCCAAAGACACCACTCAATTGGCAACCTGTATGAGGTCAGATTGAAGGGAGGAAATGTGGGTCAGGACAGTTTCTTGAAGCCTCTTCTCAAAGAGTTGGAGGTCCTATTGAATGTCCTGTCTGATTTACAGGGACCGCAGAATTTTACACATCAGACCCCCTGACCTGAGATGTTTGAAAAGGAGCGGACATATGTGGGGTAAAATGACCATCAGAGCTGCTCACAGCCATAGTCTGTGATTGAGAGTTTAGTGGATCAGGAGCTGTGGATGAGGCAACCCCAGAGTATAGAAAGCCACATTTGGAGAGGATTTAGTAGGACTACAGCAGACATCTTAGATGTGCTCCATCTACCCATGAGGAAGACCATCAGAGATTTCCCATAAAAAAGACAGAGTGATAGCAGGGAGAACAGAAAGGTGTCACATATCAGATCCTCACAGCATGGTAGTAGTTAAAACACAGAAGCTGGACTTAGGGCATAGGGACATAAGTTAAAGATTTACAGGGCTCAAGATGAAGGGCAGTAGAAAGAATAGCTTTAACATCTATAAGGGCCCTGTCACAACTTTTGGATGGATTGTGGATGCGGCCCATATTAGGGAGTTGGCTAGACCTATGCCTGATGCGCAGGGTCTAATGTGCCGGCAGTATTCACCAGGGACCCTCGCAAGAAGGTATGGACTTGGCTGCGTCCAACACACAGGTCGCGGCCATCAGGTTAGGTTCCCTTATACAGGTGCTGGTGAACACTGGATGAAGTGCAGGAGAATAAACGTAGTCGACAGACTGGGTCAATACCAACAGATGAGACAGTACAAATTTAGCAGACATAAGCAGATCACAGGGAGTAGCTGAGGTCAGAACCAGATATCAGATGCAGTACAGAAAGGTCAGACGATAACGGGGTCACAAACAAGCCAAGGTCAAGTTTAGGATAACAGTTCAAGAATAATGGAGTATGGTATGGAGCCTATACTCTGGCACCTGTGTGCTGCCAGAGACTCACTCTTATAGGGAAGACTAAAAATCCTGCATCAAACGCGATTAGCTTTTAGCGTGTCTGCCCCTTTAAATCTTAGAACAGGATGGCGCACACGCTTCTAGGTGAGCTGCGGCCACCTGTCACAGCCACTGGGGGAGCCGCAGCAGTGGGTGCCCTGGACTCCTCACCTGCTGCCTTACAGACCAGTGTCGCTGGACCCGGTAAGTGCACCCTGGAGTCCGGTGCACTGTGACATTACCCCCTCCTCTAAGGGTGGGCACCGAACACCCCACAAATAGTTTATCAGGAAACTTCTGATGGAATTTCTGAAGTAATTGAGGTGTATGAATGTCTGAAGCCTTGACCCAACAACGTTCCTCAGGCCCATACCCCTTCCACTCAACCAAGAACTGAGCATATCCCCTCGACAGTCTGGAGTCTAAGATCTGTTTTACATCATTTTCATCCTGATGGTCCACTGAAATTGCTGAAGGGCTACTGTGAGGTACTGAGAAACGATTAAGCACCAGGGGTTTTAGAAGGGATACATGAAATATGTTAGGTATCCTAAGTGTACCAGGTAATTTTAAATGAACTGCCACTGGAAAGGACCAATGTACCTGGGAGCAAACTTCAGAGTGGGAACTTTTAATCTCAGATGCTTGGTTGACAGCCAGACTTTATCACCAGGATTTAACAATGGACCCCGCCTCCTTTTCTGGTCTGGAAAAAGTTTATACCTTGAAGAGGCTTTGCACAAATTCTTTTTTACCTTCTTCCAGATATTACAAAACCGATTCACTGTGCCACGCACAGCTGGAAGTGGTACTAACT
Organism: Taudactylus pleione; assembly: GCA_031769625.1. NCBI lineage: Eukaryota > Metazoa > Chordata > Amphibia > Anura > Myobatrachidae > Taudactylus > Taudactylus pleione. The sequence continues at coordinate 6,742,673 of JAUIMM010000453.1, forward strand.
GCAGGCCTGGTAACTCGGGTAATAATGGATGCAGACCATACTGAGTAAAAAATGGGGAATATCCTGAGGCTTCATGATACAAATTGTTTTTGGCAAACTCAGCCCAAGGCAGCCGAGAAACCCAGTCATCTTGATTGGCAAAAACATACATTCAAATAAATTTCTCTAATTCTTGGTTTATGCATTCCATCTTGCCATTGCTCTGTGGATGGTAGGCCGAGGAGAAGTTTAACTTGAGGCTAAATAGCCTGCATAGAGTTCTCCAGAATCTAGAGGTAATTTGTACCCCTCGGTCAGAAACAATATCTTTAGGAAACCCGTGCAATCTAAAGATTTCCCCAATAAATACTTCCGCTAACTTAGGTGTTGAGGGTAGCCCTTTTAATGGCACAAAGTTAGCAGCCTTGGAGAATCTGTCCACCACCACCAGGATAGTATTGAACCCTTGGCATGAAGGTAGGTCCATCATGAAGTCCATGGAAATGTGAGTCCAAGGACAATCAGGCACTGGTAATGGCAACAGAGGACCAGGTGGAGAGTGCGGAGGAATCTTGTGCTGAGCACAAACTTGACAGGCTGCCACAATATCCTTAACATCTTGATGAACTGTTGGCCACCAATACCCCCTGAGGATTAATTCCAGAGTTCTATTGACTCCTGCATGCCCACTAAAATGTGAAGAATGTGCCCATTGCAGCAAATTGGATCAGTATTCAGGAGCTACACATGTCTTCCCTGGTGGAATCTTGACCTTGTTGGTAACAGCCACGAAGCAAGCAGGATTTAGAATGGCCTTGTCCTCCTTTAACTCCTCCATCTCATCAGAACTGAATGCTCGAGATAGTGCATCGGCCTTCACATTCTTATTACCCGGCCGATAGGTAATCACAAGATTAAATAGATCAAAAAATAATGACCACCTAGACTGGCGGTAATTTAAACAACGAGCCATCTTGAGATACTTCAAGTTCTTATGATTGGTATATACTGTCACCAGAAATTTAGCTCCCTCCAACAGGTATAGCCATTTCTGAAGAGCCAACTTGATGGGCAGTAGTTTCTTATCTCCGACCACGTAGCTCCTTTCTGGTGCAGAGTACCACTTGTTTTCCCTATCCTTCTGCAACAGCACTGCCCCCACTCCAACCATGGAAGCGTCCACCTCCAAAAAAAACGGTAAATCACAATTAGGTTGCCTCAGAATAGGTGCTGAAAGGAAACACTGTTTCAATTGGGTGAATGCTTCCTCTGCCTCAGATAACCATACACGAGTGTCTTGACCCTTTTTGGTAAGAGCAGTGATGGGGGCTGCGATGGATGAATAGTTCCTGATGAACTGGCGGTAGAAATTGCAAAACCCCAGGAAGCATTGTATAGCTTTCAATCCGACTGGATGAGGCCAGTTTACAATGGCGGCAACCTTTTCTGGATCCATTCTAAGACAGGAACCCGAAATAATGTATCACAAAAATTTTAGTTCCTTTTGCTCGAAGGAGCATTTCTCAAGCTTGCAAAAAAGCTGATGAGCCCGGAGTCATGACAGCACTTCACACACGTGTTGACGTTGACTTGCAAATATCCTCTGAAAATATCAAGATATCATCCAGATATACCACCATGTACTTGTATAACAGATCCCGGAAGATATAGTTCATGTACTTTTGGAAAACAGCTGGAGCATTGCTTAATCCAAAATTCATGACTAAGTTCTCGTAGTGGCCATCACGAGTATTAAACGCCGTCTTCCATTCATCCACAGACCGGATTCTGATTAGGTTGTAGGCCCCATGGAGATCCAGTTTAGTAAAAATCTTTGCCCCTTTTATTCGATAAAAGTTCAGAAATCAGTGGTAGGGGATACCAGTCCTTGATGGTGATTGCATTCAGGCCCCGGTAGTCGATGCATGGCCTCAAACCTCCGTCTTTCTTCTTAGCAAAGAACAACCAAGCTCCAGCGGGTGATTTCGACTCCCTGATAAAACCTCGCTCCAGATTTTCCTTAACGTATTCAGTCACCACCTGGGACTCGGGAAGCGACAGGGGAAAAATTCTTCCATGGGGCGGTACCTTCCCAGGCAGTAAGCCTATAGCACAATCCCACTCTCTGTGAGAAGGTAGCATCTCTGCTGCTGTTTTACTTAACACGTCTCTAAAGGATTGATAAGGAACTGGAAGTTGGACTTCTGGACAGATAACTGAGCTTCGAATGGCATGGTGAGGAGGCTTAACCAATGATAAACAAAACCCATGGCATTGAGAACCCCATGACAGGATTTGAGGTTCATTCCAATCTAGAATGGGAGCATGCTTGTGGAGCCAGGGGAGACCTAGAATGACTGGACTCTAAGCTGACAGAAGAATGTAGAATGTTATCAACTGTCGATGAAGAGCCCCTATTTGCATGGTGACTTCCGTCGTCTGTGAGTGAATGGTAGCCATAGGCTGTTTATTCCCATCCACTTTGATGATGCAAAGGGGTTTTTCCAGAGACATACTGTACTAGCAATACCCAACTCTTGGACCTTTCTAGCCATAATGAAATTGCCATCGGCACCCGAATCTATGAAGGCCTTGACTACTTCAGAGGAGTTTCCCATGGCCAGGGTTACGTCAATGGAAAACTGGGAAGTAACTTTTTTTTCTGGGGTGTATTTCAATGCAACTAAACTGACCACCCCTTGATCATTTTTCGTTTCCCACACGCTTTTTTTACAGCCAGAGAGAAGATGGCCTGATTCACCACAGTACAGACAAAGCTTGTTTTTGAATCTCCTTTCTCTTTCTGTGGCAGGGAGGCGAGATTTCCCAATCTGCGTGGGTTCTTCTGGAGACTCAGTAGGTGCCGTGAATCGTGGAGCCAGCTTAAAGGTGAAGCAACAAGACTGTTCCCTTTCTCATGCTCTCTCTTTGTGGCGTAGGTCTACTTGGATACACAAGGAGATCAAGTCATCCAAGGAAGTTGGCAACTCCCTAGATGCAAGGACATCTTTAAATTGATCTGACAGTCCCTGCATAAATGCGGCAACCAAGGCTATGTTGTTCCACCCCAACTATGAAGCAAGCAAGGGTTCGAAACTGTACGGCATACTGTCCCGCAGATTGGTTTCCGAGGTTCAGCTGCAAGATGGCCGACCCTGTGGAGGTTCATCGAAGACTTTCTGAAAGGCTCTCAGGAACTCGGCACTGTTGTTGACAAGCGGATCATTCCTTTCCCACAATGGAGAGGCCCAAGCCAACACTTGACCTGACAACAGTGAGATCATATAAGCCACTTTAGTTCTGTCTGAAGAGAAGCTTGCTGCCTGGATTTTGAACTGGATCGAGCACTGGTTCAGGAATCCACGACAGCCTGTAGGGTCCCCATCATACTTTGTTTGATTCGGAATCCGTATTGGTGCGGAAGCCTCTCCAGCTGGTGCAGTCATCATAGTAGATGGACCTGGTTGTACCGGAGGTGCTTGAGCGGCACTGACTTGCTGCATTAGTATTTGCAAACATAATCAGAGCCTGATCTTGTTCTTGCTTCTCGACTCTAGCAAGTAAGTTCTTGAGCAGGTCTCGTGGTGACGGATTACCAGCAGCATCCATGTTTTGGGCCAGAGTGTTCTGTCACAACTCTCGGATGGATTGTGGATGTGGCCCGTATTAGGGAGTTGGCTAGACCTATGCCTGATGCGCAGAGTCTAATGTGCCGGCAGTATTCACCAGTGACCCTCGCAAGAAGGTATGGACTTGACTGCGTGCCACACACAGGTCGCGGCCCTCAGGTTAGGTTCCCTTATACAGGTGCTGGTGAACACTGGATGAAGTGCAGGAGAATAAACATAGTCAACAGGTCAGAACCAGATATCAGATGCAGTATAGAAGGGTCAGACGATAACAGGGTCACAAACAAGCCAAGGTCAAGTTCAGGATAACAGTACGGCAGGAGCACTGGAGTATGGTATGGAGCCTATACTCTGTGTGCTGCCAATGACTCCCTCTTATAGGGAGGACTAAACATCCTGCGCCAAACGCGACTAGCATTTAGCACGCTTGCCCCTTTAAATCTTAGAACAGGACGGCATGAGCGCTATTAGGAGAGCCACAGCTGCCTGTCACAGCTGCTGGGGGGAGCTGAAAGCAGCGGCAGTGGGCACCATGGACTCCTCACCCGCTGCCTGACAGACCAGTGTCACCGGACCCGGTAAGTGCACCCCAGTGTCCGGTGCACTGTGACAGGTCCATAAACAGCAGGGCTGCAGCAGAAGGGATAGAAGTAAGTGCCAATGTTTCCTTTGCAGAAGCACCAAAAGCTCAGCCCAGCAGAAATAGAGGTCCCCGGAGAGAAGTGTGTAACTGCAAAAAGAAAGAGCACAGCAAAAAATTAGTGTGTTTACCTGGCTCTAGAAGCTCACAATCAGGGAACAGATTCAGGTATGTGCTGGTTGTGTAATGGATTGCCTTATGGTACAGTTTTTTAGTTTCCTCATGGACTCAAATGTCTGCAGGACCTTGGTAATGGCGGCTACTGGACCTGTAAAGTTGGCCTCTGGTGTCACAAAGGTCCCTTTCAGGTAGGTCAGAGAGCTTTGATGTCCACGGCCATTGAAAAACTCAGGTGGCAGCCCCAGAAGCTGCATCCATAGGAGTCACTGGCCACGCCCAAGCAGACAGACTGCAACCTGCAGGGGTATTTAAAAGAAAGGAAATGAACAGAGTTTAAGCTAGTAACTGAATAATGACAATTCATAGTTATTTATCCATACTTCTGTACTGTCTTCCAGACTCATAAAGTGCACAAAATAACACTCTTGAACAAGGCTTGAAGAAAGATTAACACTAGGCTGAAAACTAAGCTTATACTGTAGCTGAACCCCAGTGTAGAAAGTGGGATGTAGTTTTGGTCCCGGGTCTCAATACCGACATCTGAATCTTGTCAAGGGACTTAAGATAGGCATCGAAATACCAACACCTATATTAATCCCGACGCCGGAATGCCGAAGGATGCCAGCCCAAACAAGGAAAGTCCAGGAGTCCAGGGCACCCTTAGCGTTAGCTGGGGGGAGGGTTAGGTTTAGGGAGCAAAGCGGGGATAGGGTTAGGTTGTGGGGGAGGTTACGGTTAGGCACCAGTAGGGGGAAGGGTTAGGCACCCCCGGGCAGAGGTTAAGATTGGGCACCCCCCCGGGGGAGGTTATGGCTAGGCATCTCTAAGGGAGGGCTAGGGGGGGAGAGGGGTAGGGATAGGGTACTTACCTGCCCTGTCAGAATCTTCTCCCTTCAGACTGCCAGCATCTGTATATGATCCGGCGTCTATTCAGCTGCCGAGACTTCATACCCATTCTGTAGAAAGTAACTCTTATATGACAATATGGAAAATTACACTGGAATGACCCTTAAATATTGAGATAAAAAGTCACGCAATAATGTGAGTCACACAATAATGAAACAAAATGATGTTTTATATTTAAGAAACAAAAACAATTGGGGAATGTTAGTTTATATGGAAAGCAGAGCAACAGAAAAAAATCCATAATGGGTCCATGAAGTAAGTTAGAACCACATTCGGGAACAACAAGTCATATGACGAGTTGTGGACAGTTCTTCAAAGAATTTGTCCTGCATTCCAAAGAGATAAAATATCTTGCAGATGGAAGTAACATCACTGCTAAAGGAATTGGGTATGATCTGCTCATGCTGTAATACAAACAGGAACATAATGATGTTTTGTATGTTCATAGGATGTAAGGGAACATGGCAGCTAAAGTACTCATCATCAAATTCCAAAATGATAACTGTATTATCCTGAATAGAATACCAAACACCTGTGTTGTCTCAACACCACATAAGGGACAGTAAGCAATCACTAATCACAGACATGATAATTATACTCACAAGTGCCACAGATTCCTGGGTCACTGACACAAAGCAGGACCAAAGGATCTTGCACTATCAGATTGTCCAGCAATTATAATGTGCAATTTTCCATAACCGCTAAAAGCAGTGATTTTCAAACTTTTCAACTCGAGGAACACTACACGAGATTTTAAAATTGTCAAGACACACTATCCGGCTATGCAGTGTGCGTGACCAATGAAAAAACCTAAATATTGCCTCTCACATAAAAAAATACACACACATTGGCCTCCACAGGAATAAAAACATACTACATTGGTCTCCACAGGAATAAAACACACTACATTGGTCTCCACAGGAATAAAACACACTACATTGGTCTCCACAGGAATAAAACACACTACATTGGTCTCCACAGGAATAAAACACACTATATTGGTCTCCACAGGAATAAAACACACTACATTGGTCTCCTCAGGAATAAAACACACTACATTGGTCTCCACAGGAATAAAACACACATACATTGGTCTCCTCAGGAATAAAACACACTACATTGGTCTCCACAGGAATAAAACACACTACATTGGTATCCACAGGAATAAAACACACTACATTGGTCTCCACAGGAATAAAACATACTATATTGGTCTCCTCAGGAATAAAACACACTATATTGGTCTCCACAGGAATAAAACACACTACATTGGTATCCACAGGAATAAAACACACTACATTGGTCTCCACAGAAATAAAACACACTACATTGGTCTCTCTCCACAGGAATAAAACACACTACATTGGTCTCCACAGGAATAAAACACACTACATTGGTCTCCACAGGAATAAAACACACTACATTGGTTTCCACAGGAATAAAACACACTACATTGGTCTCCACAGGAATAAAACACACTACATTGGTCTCCTCAGGAATAAAACACACTACATTGGTCTCCACAGGAATAAAACACACTATATTGGTCCCCTCAGGAATAAAACACACTACATTGGTCTCCTCAGGAATAAAACACACTACAGTACAAGTGCGCTGAGCTGACCGCCGTCGCACACTTGACAACCACTTGCGGCACACTAGTTGAAAAAACAAAAGACACAATAACAATTGTTACAGTATGTAAGAGCAGAACCTCAAGACCACTTAAACTGATGCACATGAAGTGTGTGGATATCTGAAATTACCCCACACCAGGAGGCAACAGTTATAGAGTGACTTTTACAGATATACAGCAACTTATCTGATAAAGAACAAAGATACAATATTATGCAAACTACAACCTTCAGCAAATTCCACTTACATGACCAAGTGATAATTGAGGTGAACTTAAAGGACATCAAGTAAAGAACTTTTTAAGACAACACAGCATAGAGCAAAAAATTGTTTTATATTATACTGTACACAAGAGCGAATATGGAAGCTGGAAGGAAAAACATAACCCTGACTGAAATGATCAGATGAATGATAAAAGACTGAACGACAGAAGTTATCACTGTGTAGTCCATGTGTTGTGAAAATGTACTCAATTATATTCTTGTTCCTGTTAATCCTCCATGTTATGTTAAATCGTTTTACAGTTACTGGTCACAGTAAAGATTATACCATAATCTTCCATGCGTGTTGATGCTGGCAGATAGAAACATATTCTTCAACATTTTTGTAGTCGACCTGCAAGCAACTTGTTCTCCCACCTTCCTTTTCTTTTTGTTTATGGAAAAGCACAGAAAAACACACTGACATTTTTATAAGAAAATACATTATCTACCTAATGTAGACTGAGTTCAGGTACGAAAACAATAATACAAATAGATTTTCTTTATTCACTGATCAAAGTAACAGCAATTTCTAAAATGACTTGTTTGACTAGCTGTAAATTACAATCAACTTTTTACATCAGTACACACAATGGCCTTTGCCTTTATCCACATGACAAAACAAAATCTACTATACCTACTGTATAAGTGGCAAGATTTATTTTCTTTAAAACCTGAAGAATTTTAAAGGCAACATAAAAGCAGATATAAGCATGTCGGTAAATAAATTATGTAGTGATGTGTGGTGAGTGAACAATGTAGCCAATTGCATAATAATAGAATTATATACTTTTTGGAAGCAATGAACCCATAGTTATCAAAAGTAATATATAATTTGCAAGGAAGTCTTTGTGTAAAAAGTTGAGCACAATCATTTCCTGTGGGACATGCTCTCTAATTGGTTTTCCTGACATCCCACGCTAATGGAAAGCCCATTAAATCATTGGTCCCTAAAGACCTGATATACAAGTAGCATACAATAATGTAAATAATTATTTGAAGATTGAAAATGTGTTCATGCAAGCAAAATACAAAAAAAACAGAAAGGTAATGTTGGCTTCTACACAAAACAATAAATGACACAGAGCTTTGTAAATACTAAACCATAAACTTCCAAATAGACCCAAGACAAATATGCAAAGTTTTCTAAACGTAAAGCTCAAAACTCCATTGCAATACATGGCAGTTGCTGAAATCTAGTCATTGACTTTATGACTGTTGGTTTAGGAACAATACTGCACTCCCTACATCCTCAGTACCACCAGGTAACTAAGCTGGCAGTCTCTAGGACCTCTCGGAGCTCAGCAGGAGGCTTGACCTGCAACATGTGCCACTGCGCATGCCCACCTTGTTCGTGAGTCTTTCCTCCTTGGTGTTCCTAGTGAATGAATGCACCTCTGAGACTCCAGCAGATATGCCAGCCCTGCAGAGCCCACAGAGTACTGAAAGCACACTCACTATTACATTCGAGGGGCATAGTGTTACTGCCTGCCAGTATTTTTACCACTCTGATGCCCGGCGCACTACCCAGCGATACCCTAATGCTCCAGGCTGCATCATTAATACTACTATTTGTACACGTTATATCCTTGTGTCTTATGCTACCTGTTGTCAGGGCCGGCAACAGAAATCTTGGGGCCCATTACACTGATATCTCTGCCCCCCCCCCTCGACGCCTCCGCCACACAACCCTCCTGCGCCTATATCTATCTATTTAGATTCATGTAGTCTACATACATATATGTATATATATACAGTCAGGTCCATAAATATTGGGACATTGACAGAATTTTCATATTTTGGCCTCTATTGACCACCACAATGGCTTTGAAATGAAAACAAACAAGATGTGCTTTAACTGCAGACTTTCAGATTTAATTTGAGGGTAATTACATCCAAATCAGGTGAACGGTGTAGGAATTACAACAGTTTCTATATGTGCCTCCCACTTTTTAAGGGGCCAAAAGTAATGGGACTATCAACTCAAAAGCTATTTCATGGACAGGTGTGGGCTATTCCCTCGTTATTTCATTATCAATTAAGCAGGTAAAAGGTCTGGACTTGATTCTAGGTGTGACATTTGCATTTGGAATCAGTTGCTGTCGACTATCAATATGAGATCCAAAGAGCTGTCACTATCAGTGAAGCAAGCCATAATTTGGCTGAAAAATCAAAACAAACCCATCAGAGAGATAGCAAAAACATTAGGTGTGGCCAAATCAACTGTTTGGAACATTCTTAAAAGAAAGAACGCACCGGAGAGCTCAGCAACACCAAAAGACCCGGAAGACCACGGAAAACAACTGTGGTGGATGACAGAAGAATTATTTCCCTGGTGAAGAAAAACCCCTTCACAACAGTTGGTCAAATCAAGAATACTCTCCAGGATGTAGGTGTATATGTGTCAAAGTCAACAATCAAGAGAAGACTTCACAAGAGTGAATATAGAGGGTTCACCACAAGATGTAAACCATTGGTGAGCCACAAAAACAGAAAGACCAGATTAGAGTTTGCCAAACAACATCTAAAAAAGCCATTACAGTTCTGGAACAACATCCTATGGACAGATGAGACAAAGATCAACTTGTACCACAGTGATGGGAAGAGTAGAGTATGGAGAAGGAAAGGGACTGCTCATGATCCAAAACATACCACCTAATCAGTGAAGCATGGTGATGGTAGTATCATGGCGTGGGCATGTATGGCTGCCAATGGAACTGGTTCCCTTGTATTTATTGATGATGTGACTGCTGACAAAAGCAGCAGAATGAATTCTGAAGTGTTTTGGGCAATATTATATGCTCATATTCAGTCAAATGCTTCAGAACTCATTGGACGGTGCTTCACAGTGCAGATGGACAATGACCCGAAGCATACTGCAAAAGCAACCAAAGAGTTTTTTAAGGCTAAAAAGTGGAATGTTATGCAATGGCCAAGTCAATCCCCTGGCCTGAATCCGACTGAGCATGCATTTCACTTGATGAAGACAAAACTGAAGGGAAAATGCCCCAAGAACAAGCAGGAACTGAAGACATTTACAGTAGAGGCCTGGCAGAGCATCACCAGGGATGAAACCCAGCGTCTGGTGATGTCTATGCGTTCCAGACTTCAGGCTGTAATTGCCTGCAAAGGATTTGCAACAAAGTATTAAAAAGTGAAAGTTAGATTTAGGATTGTTTAGTTTGTCCCATTACTTATGGCCCCTTAAAAAGTGGGAGGCACATATAGAAACCGTTGTAATTCCTACACCGTTCACCTGATTTGGATGTAATTACCCTCAAATTAAATCTAAAAGTCTGCAGTTAAAGCACATCTTGTTTGTTTCATTTCATAACCATTGTGGTGAATAGAGGCCAAAATATGAAAATTCTGTCAATGTCCCAATATTTATGGACCTGACTGTGTATATATATATATATATATATATATATATATATATATAAACAATTGGATTTGCCCACGGCACTCAAACATCTGCGGTGCCAGTGGTATGTGACCACACCATTTAAATAAAAAAAATCATACAAACTCAGCACTCACCAGTATATTCAAAACTATACTTATGATTCCAGGGAATGTTAGTTAGTTTGTCAAGCTGGCCAACCACATCACGATCTTCCCATTCTGGTCAGTACCTACGCTGACTTTCAAAAATATGAGCATTTGGCTCTAGGTATCACATAGATTTAAATACACGTTATGCTTTTCCAATAGGTTTAGGTGCTGGCTCACTGGCTTAAAGAGACAGAACCACACCCAATCATACTAACTAATGACACCTGTGGCACATGCTGACAAAATTTGACTTACTTATAAGAACATGGGGTGCAAGAGCAAGTGTGACCACAAAAATTTTACATAAACAATTGGCTTTGCCCACGGCACTCAAACATCTGTGGTGTCAGTGGTATGTGACCACACCATTTAAATAAAAAAAAATCATACAAACTCAGCACTCACCATTAAATTCCAAACTGTACTTATGATTCCAGGGAATGTTAGTTCCAAAGTATTGCAATAGTTTGTCAAGCTCTCCCATATCCAAATATTCCAAAATACGGAATAATTTTGGCATGACTGAGATAATAAAACCTTTCATTTTTGATGGTTAAATGTACACAAACTTTGTCTAAGGCACAAATTATTACAAATATGGTATACAATTACCTTCAGGCTGTGTGTATAGGGTGTAAATGAAACATAAATGTATCTCATATATGTACACAAACTTTGCTTGAGCCACAAAATTATTCAAAACATTGTGTAAAATTACCTGCAGGATTGGTGTATAAGGTGTATATAACACATAAATGCATTCTATGTGTATATTGGGGTCCCATTCCCAAGATATTTCATTATGATATGCAATTATTCCAAAATACGGAATATTCCGTTATCCAAAATACCCCTGGTCCCAAGCATTTTGGATATGGGAGACTCAACCTGTATATATATATATATATATATATATATATATATAGATACAGACGAATGACAGGAGAGCGCACTCATAAGTAGTAAATCAAAACACTTTTACTCAAGGAATCATGCTCACATACATGAAAGTTAAAGGTGAACGGTAAAATGATCAAACACCAGGCAGATGATTTTAATCGCACAGGGAGATGCTCCGCTTCCACAAATAACACGTGCTCTGGATCGTCAGGCAGATCACGTCACATCAGAACATGTCCTAAGCCACGCCCAATGCATTTCATCAGTTGATGACTTCAGGGGGTGTGGCTAACTCCCAAACTGTGCTTTCTTATATGTCCTTAGTAATTACTCACTTTAATTGTGCCAATTATCCATGCATACAGCAATATATAATTTAAAATTAGAATAATATCACATATAACGTTCATACACATGTAAAATAATAATATACAATAAAAATGGAAGGAAAAAATTAATCCTTAAAATGACTATACCACATTCTATACAGTATATATTAACTATTTATCCAATTAGAGATCCCACATGTCCACTATAATTCAAATCCACAGGCTCAGAGGACAGAGGGCCTGATTAAGACCCGGACGCTATTTGCGAATGGTCGGTCAGAAAAAGGGGCCGGCTATTTAAATTGAGTGCTTGATCTTTGCGGTCTATTGACGCCTCTATATCTGAGCGAGTGAACGAAACATGCGCTCACTATTTTGTAAAGACGCCCCCTGGCCGTTCGCATCATACGTCATCTCCGCTATTTATTAGATTAATCGAGTACATCGAAAGGCGTCTGAACTGCTCGCAGTGCTTGTGGTAGGTTTTACTTCCCGCAATCACTGTGAGCAGTTCAGGCTAAAAGACAATCAAGTGTGGTCGATGACGCTGCTTTGTAATTATGCACACCCATTAAACGCCCGTTTTGACCGTTTGGCACGCCTGCGTTCGGATCTCCACTCCCCGTTTTCAAGCACCTTCCCCTGTTACCACCCACAAACGCCTCATCCTGTCACTCAAATTAGCAGGCCCTCGCTGTTTTGCGAGCGCACGATTTCTGACCGCAATGACTGGTTGGCGCATGCGCATTATGACCCATACGCATGCGCAGATGTATGAACATCGCTCTGAGCGAGCGAGCGGCCGCTTACGAGCGACTCTAAATCAGGACCAGAATCTTTTCCTTTTACATCTGAAACACTGATTCACACCACAGTAGATTTTTATTTATAAGACATACAAACAATACTGACAAGAAACACAAATAATATCCTGCAGAGGACAAAAATGTATTTCAATTTACAGACCAACAATTTAGTACATTCTAATAATTAGTTACCAAATTTTGTATATAGCTGGAGGTGCTCCCTGGAACCGAATATCAAGTACTCAGGAAAAAACCTCCATTGGCCTCGGCCAATGTGCAGCAAGTGATTCCTTTGTGGGGCACTCTTTTATAATAAATTAATTTATATAATTGATATCAGGAAATATACATAATTACAATATAACTTTGAATCAGTTCCCTCTTTAAAAAGATTGGGGATTATTTTGACTCTGAGTGTGAAAATATGACAATCACCCATCAATAAGCACACATAAATATCATATCCATCAATAAGCACACATAAATATCATATCCATCAATAAGCACACATAAATATCATATCCATCAATAAGCACAAATAAATATATTAGACATTGTGTATGTAATAATTACCTTGTGGTGATCATATTTAATCATTATCAATATATCCCCTAATGGGTAAAATAGGCATGTTTAGCTGTTAGTACATTCACTCCCAATAATTAATTTATGTAGTAGCACTATATGCAACCAACATACACATAAATTAGAATTTAAAAACTATAATGCTTCTAAAAACGGTTTTGATAAATGTTGCAGTGTAGTATATACATACAGGACTGAGGGCCTGATTCAGACCCGCTCGTGAGCGCTGAGCATTCGCAAGCAGGTCAATGTTGGCCAAGTGCGCATGCGGGCAAGCCGTCGCTATGGGTCTCGCTATAAAGGGGACGTGCTGTTGATGTTGAGTGACAGCACGCCCCCTTTGGTGGGCGTGCCGGGGGCGTTGCTGCCCAGACGGAGGCGTTCCCATGGGAATGCCTACCGTCTGGGGCCGGCCCCACTGACATCACAAATGATGTCAGTGGGAGTGCTTTTGGCTCTGATAGAGCCAAAAGCACTCCAGGGCTTGCGGAAGATGAGACCCTACCACAAGGATCTCGTCACAAGCCCGATGGTCGCGACCATCTTTTTGGCCGCTCGCTATAGCTGTGGGTGGTCACCCACAGCTATGCGAGCGGCCAGGAGGCCGCTCTAAAAAAAGAGAGGGAGGGCACTGATTCAGAGTGAGCGCCCTGAAAGAGCGTCCGGCTCTGAATCAGGCCCAGATATTTTCTCGATATACTTTTGTTATATGAGAGATACTGTAGAAAAATAATGAAACGTGCGCCTAATAGTGTAGTATTTAAGATAAAATGAACTTGTGCTCAAATAAATAAGTAATGTGCGTACCAAAAAATATACAATTATAAGCTTATCTGATATCCATGTAGTACTCCAATGGTCAGATATTGCGAAGCGACAACACTTTCAGGGTTTTCCAAGGGGTACACTTTTTGTAGTAACCTTACATTTTTTTGCTTACAATTTTTTGCCCATAGAAAAATAATATAGTGTAGTAATTTTTATGCAAAGTAGTAACAACAGTGGACATACATATATCTGCGTACCAGTTAATGCATGAATGAATGCATGTAAGGTGTGCTACAGGTCATAAACAATAACCATCCGGCTTCATACACCAACAAGTGGTAGACCTCAGATCAGAACTGGAGAAAGTCTCCGTAAATAATTGTGTTAATTTAGACCATACACAAAACACAAATACACAGAGTAAAACCAAAAAACTTTGTAAAAAATAAACGCTTTTCTTAACGGTGGTATAACAGATAAAATTTAACTTTTAGGGGGTTAAGTAGAACCAGCCCCAATGTGTTTCATCCCTCGAAACTTCCTCAGGGGTAAGAGATACTGTAGTTTGTTTTATCTCTGTCTTTCTCTCAACTATAAATGCCAGCAATTCAGTATCATGTATTAGCAACAAATAATAGACAATAAATAAATTACACATCTAGTCATGTGTAGCATGTTGCAGCCCCTATCTCCTGTGATTATTATTTATACTTCATGGAAAAACAATTGGGGAAGAATACATGAACACTGCTATTCATAAATGAGCTGTCAGCAACAACCAAAGAGGTTCAGAAGGACAGAAAAATGGTTAGGTACGGTGTGAGGGTCCCAGGTCTTCAAATTTAGCGGACCTGGGATGAGAGAGGAACACACGGCAGCACCGTTGGAAACAAAAGATGTGGGGAACAGTATGCCCGTCTATGGTGTTAGGTTGGCCCTGATATTAAAGTATTGCAGGAGCCAGATGCGCCATTGGGGTAAGTCGCGACTCACCTGAAAGAGGGAGTGTCAGAGAGACAGTACGCACATTTCACCACAGTCGGGCTTGTTCACCTGTCACCCTGACAGATGGAGTCTTTTCAAGTCAGGTATTTCTCTTTCAGGTGTGTCGCGACTTACCCCGATGGCGCATCCTGCTCCTGCAATACTTTAAGTAACAGGGCCCGCCTGCATTACAGTCAGCAGCCACAATATCTGTGGACCTTCCAGGTCCTGGCACGCTAATGCTAACCTCCACCTCTGGTCTATTGCCTGGCCATTTTGTCCGGCATCAGAAGCAAGAAGCATCAGGTGTGAGGGAGTTTTAAACCCTTTCTGTGCTCCAGTGACTATTCCAGCTGGGTCTGTGTAAATGTGACAACCTGGCATTCCACACCTCCACTGCTAATGCAGAATGCACAGGTTTCACTCCAGCCTCCCTTGGAGGAAGCTGATTCCACCGGAATGTGGGTAATTCAGGTGAGAGAACACCCCTTTCACCATACATCCCCCTCTTTCACTTTTCCAAGTTCGGGGAAGCGCACTTTTCCTTTTTGTGACAGCCAGGACCATTCAGTCTTCCGAACCACCTTTCCAGGTGTGTATTCCTCAAACCCCCTGAACATGGTGTGAACATGGAGCAACCATCATTCTTTTCTTGCGGACACCGGGTTCTGCTCTTTTCCGCTGCCCCACAGACAAAGTATCCTTCAAAGAGCCAGTGCAACATCCGAGCGGTCTAGCGAGAAGTACGGGGACTGGACTTTCTTCTTGTCGGATAGCTTGTCACCGTGCCTCAGGAATGCAATACAGTCACTTTACACCCACGCCTTCAGGTGTATTTATCTCATGCTCTGTTAAGGCAGTGTGCCCTGGCAGGGAAGAAAACACATCCTGATTATTGCGAACTAAGGCTTTCACTTCTTTTCACTGTTTTGCTGACCAGGTGTCTGCCAGTGGAAATTCTGCAGGGCCAAGTGAACTAAAGAGGCCCCAGGAAGGGGTGACAGTTTTGAGGACATCCATGGCAACATCTATATTGGGTATAACATCTCTGCAATTATTTTTGTCTGGTCGTAACCGGGCAAAGTGTTGTATATTTCTTTCCTCAGACATCAATTGCACAGAGGTTCTCTCTCCAAAGAGGATTGGCCATGCTTTCCCACTTTCTCTTTTTTCCGAGGTAGGGCCTTGGAGACTTTACATTGGCATTGTCTCTATGGTTCCTTTAAGAGCTCAACAAATCCTGGGAAATTGCATCCCAATATGATAGGATAAAGGAGCTTAGGACCAACCACGGTGACCACCTTATAAGTGTGCCAGTGGATCCATGAATGCAGAGTACTTCAACTAATCCTGGCACCTTTTCTACTGCCCTGGACAGGACAGCCTATGAGATCAGAGTTAGCTCATTCTCTGAGTCTATAACAGCTGGGAGTTCTCAGCCATTCAGTAACACAGTTTCCCACATTAATGGGGGTCTGGAATCCAGGGGTACAATCATGCAAAAAGTGGGGTACATAGCATCCATACTAGCAACGGGATAAGCATGAAATACCGATGGATGTACAGTTCAAATCCCAACGCCGGAAGACCAGCAGTGAAGATCCTGACAGGTAAGTGTTTTAACTATTTACTAACCTAACCCCCCCTAACCCTAATCCTCCCTTAGGGGTGCCTAACCCTAACCTCCCCCCAAGTGCCTAACCCTAACCCCCCCTTCCCCACAGCCTAAACCTAAGTCTCCCGGGGGGGATGCCTAACCCTAACCTCCCCCTGAGGGTGCCTAACCCTAACCCCCCTTCCCATAGCCTAACCCTAACCTTCCCAGGGGGGTATCTAACCCTAAGTCCCCCCCCAGGAGCCCTTAACCTAACCCTCCCCCACGCGGCTGTCTGCGCCTGCCACCCAGCTTACCTTTGATTGGTATGCGGGGTGCCGGGCTCCCAACGTAGGTAAAATGACAGACGTTGGGATTTCGACACCTGTCATTAGACCCCTGCTCAGATTAGATTGTCAGGAAGCCGGCAGTCAGCAATTCAACTGTAGGCTTCCTGACGGTCAGCTTCCCCTAGCAATCCCACACTCCATAGGCTCTGTTTTGCTGGGACAGTCCCGTCTTATATGACCTGGCTCTCTGCACGCATAGCAAACGACCCTGGCATCTACAGTGGAGTTTTCTTGAAGAGAGGTGTCAGTTGGAGTCACAGGACAATGGGGTGCAACCGTAGCGGGTCGCTCATTTCCTGGTTTCTTTTCTGGCATTTTTGTCATATTTTCTGCAGTCTCATACAGCTACAGCACTGTACTTAATTCCTCTAGATTTTGAGGATTAGCGTGTATTATCCAGAGCTGCATATTCTGTCCTAGGGTTTTTATACACTGGTC
Organism: Taudactylus pleione; assembly: GCA_031769625.1. Taxonomy (NCBI): domain Eukaryota; kingdom Metazoa; phylum Chordata; class Amphibia; order Anura; family Myobatrachidae; genus Taudactylus; species Taudactylus pleione. The sequence goes on from JAUIMM010000453.1 coordinate 6,760,151, forward strand.
AACAACCATCTCTACAATCTGAGCAGCAGTGCAGGCTTCTGGATGGAGCCAACTCCACCCCTGCCTGGCGAGTTCTGCAACCTGATTCCGAATAGTAAGCCCTGGTAGTAGGGCCCATTCATGGAAGCACTGCGCTTTCCCAGGAGTGAGACCTGACCGAGCTAGTATGGCACTTTTGACTAGATCATATTTCTCTGCATCAGCAGAGGACAAATCAGCATAGGCTTTCTGAGCCTCAACAGGGAGATAGGGGGCAAATCTATCAGCCCAAGTATCTGCTGGCCACTTTAAGCGCTGTAAGACCCTCTCAAATATCAGCAAATATGCCTCTGGGTCATCTGAGGCAGTAATGTTATTCAGATGCCCTGCACCTGTTGTGCCGGCTGACTGGGTCACTAACTGTAACATTTGTTTCTCTGTCTTTTGGTGAGAGGCCAACAAATTTAGTATAATTTGAAAAATGTCATCCATTTTTATAGTGGGAGGTGTATGATCAAGTGTAGGTGCTTTTAGATAACAAGCCAGTTTACACAAATAAATATATATCTTTCTTTCAGCAAAGCAACTGTAATTCATGTTTAACACAGAAAAAGAAAGCACTGCTTTTTTCTCTCTCCAGCAATGCAGGGAACACAGGGGTAAAAAAACTTTCAGCACTGCATTACTTAAACCTCAGAATGTGTCTTGCATTGTGCAAACAGGTGAACTTGATTAGACAGCATAAACACTAGCTGATGAACACACTAATCAGCATCTTAAGCACCTCAGTATAAAAAAGGAAAGCAACTTATTTTTTTTCCACTCTTTTCAATAAACACACAAAACAGCTTTTGCACGGTGTATAGCAGGTTACACAATGTCCTTATTATAACTGCGTTTTTTCTGGTTCGCCAACCATACTCACACATACCATTCCTGGTTTCCAGGAGCGCCGGCCGCTCCCGCCACTGCACCGCCCCTTAAGTGCCTCTGCTTGTCAATCAGGCAGACGCATTTAGGGCTAGCGTTCATGTTAGCAGGACCCATTCTGCACACTCACAGAATGGGTCCTGTTCATGCGCACATTCCCGATAATCGGGAATCTGCATTCAGCAGTTTACTTGTGTGCACTGCTGAATAAGCCCCAGAATACAGAGCCAAATTGGAGGTCCTTGCACTGATATAACAAGGTCCTCTAAAGCGGTGTGTCCAAAAGCAGATGCTCTTACACTATTCACATCCCAGAGCAGACTATCAGGGGTATTTAATATGGGTGTGATAACATCATTTTTGCGTTAATATCGGAGGTATGACGTCATTATCGCAGGTTTTAGTTTTACACCGTATTCAATTTCAAAGACTTATCGCAGTTTTGAAAAGTCTTTGATAAAAAACGGGGATAAGTTTTCACCATTGAGTAGGTGTCGAAAAAAAGTGCAGAATTGGGGTTTAGGGGTGCAGGCACTGACATTTAAAAAAGAACTGTGTCAAAAAAAGTTTTAAAAAAAAATAGGGACACCCAAAAAAATGTAATTAAAAATTGGGGTGAAAAAAAAATGGGAAAAAATTGTTTAACAATAGGGAAATAGGTTCAGGGCTATTCTGCAAGTATGCGGCAGGTGTTTTCTAGAATAGATTTATAGCAGCAGGTGCACAAATGCAGAATTTTTAAAAACTTACTTTAGGGACATAAAAATATGCTAGTACCCATTTTCATGTACCCCAAATTTGATGGGACCACTTAAAAAAATGAAAAAAATAACCTAAGTGCTCTTCTGCATCACTTCTTCAATGTCGGAAAAAAAACACCTGCTGCGGCTATTTAAATCCCTGACTTTCAATTAAAGGCTAAAACGGGGGTATCCGTAGTGATCCCCCATGTTTTTACTACTTTAGGGGGGTCTTACAATTTTTTAAGGAAAAATTCGTAACTTTACGCAAATCCAACTTCGGTTTCCCGTTTTCGTTCATTTTATATTGAATACGGGTATAAGTGGGAGCGCGCCCGATACTTTAACGCAGGTAAAAACTCCGATATGAAACATTAACTTCGACAGTGAAGTTAAAGTTTCATATTGAATACCCCTCTATGAGTTACGCTCACTCCCTGTATTAATACTTTGCACACAGGGAGAAGCAGCTGCACCAAAAGTACGCCAGACAGGGATTTGTTCTGTGTCTATCTATCTCCTCTACTCTTGTCTATATATGCTGAATCTCTATGCTAATAGGAGATAAATTCTCATGTGCATCAGTTACCAGATAGAGTGTGATACCTGCACATATACTCTATGTCAAAGATAAAGAAATCTACATATATTATATGCTGCTGATGGAATAATTATATCTTAATTTCCTTACAACAGAGGTTATAGTTACTCAAGATCATATCCAATAAGATTCTACGTATTGTATACCATTACATGATTAACAAGATTTTCTGTGATGGTCTGAATAACTATTTACTGCTATATAAATTTAAATATTTTGAACCTCTGTAATGGTATTGCATGTTTTACTCCATTTTTGTTGTTCATTGCATTTCTCTGTTTAAACCTTGTGCAGAGGGAACAGCAGCTATATCAGTACACAATATAGATGGGATTTCCAGATGTCATTTTTCTTCATTCATTTCAATGTATGAATAAATACTCATTATCTAGTTAACGCAATACCTGTAGTGTGTGGTCTTTATATGGTGACAGGAGCAGAACTGTGGGAGACAGTGGAGGTGCCTGCCGCCGGGCTCCAGCACTGAAGGGGCACCTCCTCAATTGTCCACAATATATTCACCCCACTTAGGGCTGTAACTATGAACCCGGAGAATACCGTCATAGCTGCCCAATACATGGCACCTCTTCCCGGCACCTGAGAAGCCACCATACACTAGTGGAGAGCTCCATGTCAGACCATCAGCTGCCGCCTTCTATCTATAGTCTGCATGCGAATTGCTACATTACAGTGTCAGCAACTGTGACGGATGGGGGGGCGGGCTCTAAATTATAACTTGCCTCCAGGCGTCTGGGATGAACTTTAGCCACTGTATAGGGAATATCCACATTTGTTACCATCTACCAAATAGAATGTGATCTCTGCATGTAGTGTGTGCCAGGACAAGGAATCCACATTCACTATATTGGCTGATTGAGTAATTTGTATCCAGAGACCTGGGATATAGGTATCTATGAGCCAATTTAAAGGGACTTAGCAGACTGTACAATTTGTATAGATCGGCGCAGATTTTTGCTATATTTCGAGTGTTTGCGATCACCGTTACATTACTGAAGTATTTGAACTTCATATATTGAACTATTACTAACAATATTTAGTTGCTTTTTGTATAGCCAGTGATTGAGCCCTACAAAAATATTTTTATTCTTATATGTTGGTTTGAATATTTCATAAATCTTTTAAATGGATTAATAAAATTAAATTTTTAATACAATATTTGAGTGCCCCCCCCAAAAAGAGAGTTTCTTTTTCTCTCAAATTATGGGTATCTCTGGATGCCAGCTATCTTTTGCCAGCTCACGTGGTGATCGGGAGTTCCTGCCCCACTACACTATCACTGCCTGGTTAGGGCAGTGGCACTCGGTATCACACTGTGAGGTCTCCTCGGGCAGCGGCTGCATCTGCTAGCTCACGTGGTAACTGGGGGACTTCCGCTATTATTCTCTCTCCAGTATGGAGCCGCTATTCACAAATCACTTATAGCGGTCAGCGTGTATTTTTATCTCTATAATGTTGGATGTATTAGATACATTATTTCAGTATTATAATGCACAATTAGGGTTCACAAAACAAACATTAGCTGTCTAAAAGCTGACAACCGTTTCACCACAGACTTTCTATTCCCCGTCTATGCCCACGTGGATGGTAGGGAATGATGTTGGACAGTAACTGATGATGTCAGGGTACATCTATGGAAGGGGATCTAGCTGTAACCTTTCTCAAGCTCTAATCCGAGCCATCATATCCGTTGTCTTTTAACCCCTATGTCTCTCTCCCATTGGCTGAGAGATCCTGTCAGTCAAGAATATTATTAAAATGTAGTATTTTGATTAGAATTAATTGGTCTTATGTTATAATCCTACTTTATCCTAGACTATTAAAATAATAGTAAACACATATTGTGTAGATGATGTAATCCACATTGGATAAATAATTCTTCTTAATTTTGATAAATATAAAAGATAGGGAATGAGCTGCTTAAATTAGATCCCTATATTTTATCTGGAGTATATAATCCAATTCCATCCTTCTCACTCATATACAATATTAAAACAAGGAGCATGAGCACTCTGGATCAATTATAAGTCCACATTGGACATATGATTCTCCTTAATTATTAATTACTGATAAAAAGTACAAAATATATAACGGGCTGCTGGAATTTAATCCCTATATTTTTTCTGGAGTATATAATCCAATTCCATCCTTCTCGCTGATATACAATCTTGGAGCAATGAACATTCCGGATCATTTGTAATTATATTCAGGAATTGTACAAAACTGTGTTTTGAAATCAATTATATAATTTAATTTATAGTTTAATTTAATTTAACCCTCTTCCTTAGTATGCCATCTGGATTAGAAAATCATCCTTTTCCGTCCTAATTTGAATAATATAATTATAGCTAACAAAAAAAATGATAAAATATAAATGATGGTATAATTATTATATATGTTAACTTAAACAAATATTTATTCATGGTGCTCTCATTACCATAAAATGTGATCTAAATTCCAATTTCTGTCTATCCATTCTTTGAACCAGTGTAAAAAATATTCCTATTATAATAGAAATAATTACATAGATAAATGTAATAAACCAAAAACATATAACACTGTTTACAATTAATCACAGATTCATATAAAGGTAATAAAAATTATTGAAAAAGGTGATTCTACCTTATAATCATACAAATATATAATTTGATATATGTGTATTGTTCTATAGTGAGTTTTAAATGAAATTATATTGTGAGCCCCATCATAAATATTGACTAAATACATTACTCTTATGTAATTAACCCTACCATTTAATACTAGTGCCAGTGCATTGCTGCAATAATTGAATTCTCTATATTGTGATATAAAAGTGTCTAGACAATAAAAGTGAAATGATCATAACATTTAAATACATAAGGTTTAAAGTTGAATATTCTAACAACTTTAGAAAATATAAACATGTACAAAAGAGGATAATACAAAATAATGTTAACACTGTGATATATTCCATCTGTGTTGAAACCTATACTTTTTACCTATTTTTAGATTAACAAGAATATTATTTATGTGACTAGGTGTATGTGAAATCAAACTACACACCTGATGTGAACACTCTGTGAAACATTTTAAATGAAATATAATTGAATCATAGATCCCTGTTGATTAAGGCTCAATACATAATTATTTAATCAAATAAAAAGTGGTAATATAGATGTTATATCTCTATGGAGACCAGAAGTTATATCCCTAGATTTAATAAATATATCCATGTATCTATATTATACTATGATACAGGATTAAGAGATGTTTTAATGATCTTTAGTACTGTAACTAATATTCTTCAGTATAGTAACTAACACTGTACATAATTGATACTCTGGGGGAAACAGATTGTGTTTCTAATGCTGGCCATACACGTAGCGTGGGGGGGGGGCGACCGAGGGTTAAATATTGCTCGGTCGGGCATGCTGGATTGTCCAGCATGCCCGTCCGATGCGATATTTACCCGGTAACTGTCGGCCGCATCGGGCAGTGTATGCCCAGCGCGGCCGACAGACAGACATTTCCTGTGTTCCTTCCTACGGAAGGAACAGGGAAATGTCTCCTCCCTCGGGGGCGGAGCGCGGATGTCGGGCTATACACTGTGAGATTTCTCTCACAGTGTATGCCGCGGACATCTGCGGCTGGCAGCCGGCCAGATAAAATGTCTGTCGGTCTGACAGACATTTTATCTTGCCGTGTATGCCCAGCATTACATGGATCTCTATCTCAGATTGTATAGATCTTCAAACATGAGACATTATCTCAAAACAATATAAATATATTCATGTATTGATATAATGTTTTAAAAAAGGCTAACAATTGGTTATGTTCGTTCATGCCTTGTGGGTCAACACTATCCAAGAGAAATATCCATTTAGTCTCTTTTTTTAATAATTCCTTTGTAGTGTCTCCACCTCTAATTCCCAGATTAATCTGTTCCAGGCTAAAGGCTTTCAGACCCTTTGGATTCCCCTGGTGGATTTGCAGGTAGTGACGTGCCACATCTTCTTGAATTTACAAATTACAAACGTAATGGTGCGCTTTGGGCCAACCTTTCTATTACCCTGTGTTGATCCTGCAGCTCACAAAGTGGATTCTGCAAACCACTAAAAGTACAAATATATAAAAAAAATGTGAGCGCTAGTTCAAAAACAGTAGATAGGCAAAAGTTATTTATTAACAATAAAATGTATATTTCCTACACAACATCACTTTAAAAAGATTTCAAGACAAAAGGCACAATAGAGCAATAAAAATTCCCCAAGCCAAGCAAATTAGGGGTCTATTTACTAAGCTGTGTTAGGAGATAAAGTGAACGGTGATAAGGTACCAGCCAATCAGCTCCTAACTGTCATTTTTCAAACACAGCCTGTGACATGGCAGTTAGGAGCTGATTGGCTGGTACCTTACCTCCATTCACTCTATCTCCTAACACAGCTTAGTAAATAGACCCCTAGGTATCTAACAAAGTATCACTGTTGTATCGTTAATATTGTTATTATAAACTGACACACTGTAGTTCTTGATTACTAGGCAGAATCAGTCCGCACAGAGAGTGGTAGAGTAATGGTATCAAATTAGTTTCTTGCCACATATTATCCTTTTTAAAAGGTACGCTGATCAGCATGTGTCTCTTTTGTAATACAGGTTTTATAGCCATGACAGGTTAGTAATTATGATATTCACTGATTTTTTTATGTTGTTTTAAGCTGCAATAGATCCTCCCATTTGGTCCGTGACCGGAGGTGGTACTCATAATCACAAACAGCAGGCTTGGAGAGCCATAGATATCCACCTATATTCATTGGTGAGCGGCTCACAAATCCTTTGTGGTGTACCGGATGTGCTCCAAAGCGAGACCTATTAATATAGCCTCTGAGCCGGCTACAGGAATAGTGATCCGAGCCGTATAAAGGCAGTGTATAGTGGCTGTGCAGCCCAGCGATAACAGGGCCGGATAAGTTGCAGTGAGATATAATAGTCCTGTTCAAAAATTTGTATTGATATTCTTTTATTTACATATATTTGTACTTATTTATTTATTCATATATTACAATTGAAAGGATTTCAACTAACAGTGTCTATTTTATATATAACACTATCATGTCACTATTATTATTGTTTATAATATAAAGATGCCACTATATATGTGAATATTATTATCTTCCCTGGAAAACGTGACCTGTGGTGGGTCAAGAGGACCGAGTTTGTGAACCAGTGCTCTTATGGAAATGTTGAAATTATGACAATGTCATTATGAATGTTGACCTTCTGAACCGAGACATTGTGACTGCATACCTGTTATTATTGGTATCAATGTTCAGATATAGGAAATCAAGTGCAGCCCTACTCGTATCTACATGTGTGTGCCACAAATACAAACCCCACAGAATTGCACCATTTCCACCAGCTTCAATTGTTGTTACCTGGTAGAAAGGATTAGCTCATGCTGTTTTCTACCTATAAGTCCTTTTACTATCATCATTGTGATAAAACAGGAAGCAGGATTATTATAATGGCAAATGTTTCCGCAATTGCCCAAAGCCCTGCATCAGTGGACGTCAGCCCAGAAATTGTATATAAATCTCATCTTTTTTGTGTGCATATGTTATGCCTCTTTCAGCATCTGTGTTGTATCCAGCAGTTAGTGAATTGCAGTCATCTGTCACTTTGTATCCACAAGGCAGTTCCATGTTGAATAAAATAAATAAACAACTCTGCTGAAATGTTATCAAGGCACTTGGAAAATACACAGAAGGAAGGCAAAAACATAAAGTAATGTATTTAGTTGCCGAAAAGTCATGCACAACTAGTATGGGGAACAATGCCATGTTATAAATGTATTGTTGTTATTAATATTACTTTTAAATAGTAAGCAAAGCACATACAAATAGGTTCACAGAAAAAAAATAAAGATGGTGATAGATGTCGCCAAGTCCAAACTTGCTGGGATAGGAGAAAAAGCAAGTGGCTGAAATTCCTGGCTGATTACTAGCTTAGATACACAAACAGGCAAATACTGCTGTCTTTTCAATTTAAACCAGAGGTTCTCAAACTCTGTCCTCAGGACCCCACACAGGTCACGTTTGCTAGGTCCACTAGCAGGTGCACAGGTGTATTCATTACTCACTGACACATTTTAAAAGTTCCACAGGTGGAGCTGAACATATCACTTGTATTTCTGTGAGGAGACCTGGAAAACATGCACTGTTTGGGGTTCTGAGGACCGAGTTTAAGAACCTGTGATTTAAACAAATGTGTTTTTGCACTATACCAGTGGTTCTCAGCTCCAGTCCTCAAGTTCTCCAGGTCATGTTTTCTGGATTTCTTTAATCATACACAAGTGACTTTTATTTTGCTAGATCAGTAATTATCCTATCTTCTTCTTTAGATAGAAATCTCAAAAACATGACTTGTTGGGGGTACTTGAGGACTGGAGCTGAGAACCACTGAACTATACTGTTCTGAAGCTCAGTAAGTGCAGAGAACTCTGATCAAAAAGTGTCCAGGCATTGAAAGGAACAAGCTAGTTCCTAGTTGGCAATCAGAGCTTTGTGCACGGATGCAATCTGGCAGTAAAAAATGAAAACATAAAACCATGAGAACATCTTTTCTTGTGACTCTCTAAAACAACTGTGCGTCATTGCTAATAAGACTCGTCCGACTTATCTGACAGCATGGTGCAAACAGCTACCAATAACTTTAGCTTTGTTTAGCCTAGAGCAAGCTAAGTTAATTACTCATAAAGCAAATGCATTTCCACCATGTTACATGCCTGAATAATTATTATCTGCGTGAAGTACAGGGAATATAAATAGATAAATAATTGAACATTTACAAAATATATTTGCAATGCCTATCATTTTATTTGTATAGAACATTTTCAAGTTCAGAGATGAATGGGTGACATACTTCCTTACTGTTCATAAAGGAAGTTTTTCCTGAGTGGCAATATGATCTTGGACAGTCATTACAGAAAACGTCTAATCTATGAACTTTGGGTCTGATTCAGACCCGGAAGCTAACCAATGGATGCACGCTATGGGCGATTGTCACCCATCTATGCACGTATATGCGTCAAAATATGCATGCACGAACCAGTCACTGCGTCCGGGAATCGTGCGCTCGTAGTACACAGCCTGGACGCTACCTTGTGTAACAGATAGTGCCATTTGTGGGTGGTAACAGGGGAAGGTGCTTGTGAACGGGGGAGTGGTGCTGTGAACGCAGGGGCATCAAAACTGAGTTTTATGGGTGTGCATAATTAGCAAAGAAGCGTCATTGTACACGTCACTTGGTTGTATTTTAGACAGCAGTGATCGCAGTGCTTGCAGTGGGGTCGGGGCTACCTCAAGCGCTGCGTGCAGCTCCGATGGCTCTCGATGTGACCGATTAATCACATACTTCCTGGAGATGACGTGTGCTAATAAAGAATGGTGGGCGTCTTTATACTGGCGTGCGTTTGCTCTGCCGTCACTCTCTAAGACATAGAGAGCGTTCTTACACCAGACAGTGCGATCGCGGCATTTGCATACCCGGCCCCTTTGGCTGCGTGAGAGCGCAGCTTAGCATCCGGGCCTGCTTCGAGCCCTTTGTTCTAATTCTTCTTCTTCATTCTATACCGGCCATACATGTCATACTCCTCCTGGTAATAATGGTATACTCACTCACTCATTCAGGCTACCTGATTGTGGAAGGAGAAGAGATATTCTTTCTTCGTAGAATTCACTTGCATCCCACAGCTGGATACCCTCTTCCTTAATCTTCTACCCATGTCAGAAAGGCATAGCCCCCTCCCACTTGTCCCAGACACAATAAGAAAAATAATGGCTTGAAAATGCTAATTTTTATTTCTTTCCAAGATGATGTCATTTACCATTAGGAGGGTCAGTAGGATGATGTATCACAGCTAAGATAGCAGTAAATTCAGGGCAAACTGGTTTCAAGATACACATTCAATAAGATACTACGAGTAATATTTCTATCGTATTTCACTGCTTTACCCCTTCCAGGCCTTACTTACATATCTGTCAAAGCCGGATAATTGGCTGAGACAGGATCGGTGTAAAACTAGATTGGGGCGATGCCATTTTGCGACTGGCTGCCCAGCACCATTTTAGTGAAACTCGCCATTATAAGTACATACGGCGATGCTATTATTTAGCGTCATGCGATTCCCACGCAATAGAAAGAAGTTAAAGGTCCTCACCATACAAATACAGACAGTCATTAAAACATATAAATGATTATCCCTGCAAAACATGTACCATGGTGTACTCCACAAAACACATAGTCGCACAACGCTAACTAGCGTCTTTTCCCAATTCCCCAATACTTACACACTGCACACTTACATAAAAGGTTCCCTAGCATTAAAGTGTAATATCCAAGGTTTATGCAGTAATTATTAATGTTGTGTAATAAAGGTTATTTCATATCTAAGGTTTAGTACATGGTAAGCAGATCGTGTTTGGTGTTGTACTGATCCACTGTGTCTCCACAGATTTCCGGTATCATTGGTGAGAAGATCACAACATGCGTCTGCAAACTATGGACTATAGAGAGTTAAAACATTAAAATGTACTCTGTAATGTTAGCAGCTTAGATTAGCATGCAGCAGGAAAAAGGACACAAAGGGTTGTTAGAGGCTGTATGTGTCCATTCAAATTGACCTATGAACTATCCTGTAACAGAAGCACCTTTAAGAAGAACAAATGGAATCATGTCAAACTTGTCTAATGTACTGCCTATCCCTGTAAGAGTATATATGTGCGCTCTCTGACCCCAGTCTTGAGTCTTCTTGCTGTGCCGTTGACGGAGGTTTCTAATGCTGATGCCGGGATCTGGGCCCAGAGCTCGTGTGTATATAACAACTGTACCTTGGGTCTGTATGATTTATTTACGCTAATTGTCTTTAGATCACAGCATGTAACCATCTGTTTTTATATTGAATAATAACGTTTTGTGCTTTGGAACCACATTCAAAGTCTGAAAGCATTTATTTACTGTGTGACTCATTATGCTAAATAGCGACAATTTTAGAAGATATAGACAGGATTTTAGAAGGTATAGACAGGATTGCATAGAGGTTTTAATTAGCTATCCATAGTTGGGGGCTCGCAGTGTTAATCACGCTACCAGTCACTTGGTAACACTTTGTAGCGATCTCTCAGCAAAAGGGTGGAGGCGCCATAGCAGGAGAACGCATTGTGCCTTCGAAATCTGCTACCAGTTTGTTGCTGAGAATCCGCTACCTGTTATTGTGGCTTTAGGAGCGCTGATTGAGAATCCAAGGACGAGGGAGGAAAAAGTTTGTTTTCCTTCATCAATGGTTTTTTTGTGTTAAAAAGGGGAAGTCGCATTATTGTGTATGCGACCAGTCACACTATAGCGTAAAAATCATAATATGTGTTGTGTAGTAGTCGCATTATTGTGTATGCGACTAGTCGCACAATAGCGTATACGTATTTTCTGTATTGCTGCCACGTCTTTTAAACAAAGCCGTTGAGAGTGCACGGTGATATTGATAGACAGCATTGTTGTATATACATTGTTCAGTGTTGCCAAACAGTAGTCTGGGAAAACTTATATTTTTCTGTGCAGGAAAATGGTGTGTAACAGTGAGTATTTGTTGGTAGGGACAACAGTTTTCTAGTTAAGGGTATCGTAGGACCCTTAAGGACTAGGCGCAAGGGTCGACCTAGTAGCTCAGTAGTAGATACCGTTCTAACACATAAGCAGGTGTAGTTGTTGTCTTGTTGTAGGTTCGGCTCCCAGTGTGATTACAGTTTTCAGTGATCAGTTAGGGTCATTTGAGCACTGTAATTGAACCACACAGTTTTGGCTTAATTGTGATTGTGAACTGGGTAGAAGGTGGACGAAATCAATGAAAAGGGTAGGTGTTATTGGAATACCTACATGCTAGCAGTTGAAAGGTAGTCAAAAAGGGATAGGTGCGTGGAAGCAACCTGGTATTCTTCCATAGGTGTGTGGGCGCATCCTGTTAATATCGTCCGCAGGTAAGTGAAAGTATCTTGACTGTCTTTCACCAGTTTAAATCTCTATTGAAAAGCTTAGGGTTCTCCCAGATGGGGGCCAAGCAAACGGTAGATGTTAGATGATGTGCTGCTATTGGAAGCACAGCTTGGGTCGGCACGCCATATTATGCATACTAAGTACGGTGCTTATGCAATTAGGTACTGTGATGTATGGTTTAAAATGATGATGAAGAGTGTTAGACCGTTTCCCAGAATTGGCAGCTTTGATAAGTAGGTATTGAACAATGTCCGAGATAGCATCTGTATGGTGCGCTCTCGAATGAAAAAGGTAAAAAATAACGAGTGTTTCAAATTATGGCAGCATGAGGGGGATGTGTGGTTTAAAGGTGTGCATGCGACGCAAACTAGCGTCGCGAGCACATTACCGAAGAGTACACACGCAGCGCTAAACTGCAGCGCGTGCTCACCACGAGATAGTGCGCATGTGCGGCAAGGTAGCATTGCGGAAGGTATTGCCAGTGGTTCACGCGCACCACTGCCACCCAATGCGGATGGGGGTGCAGGTACAGTTGTTGAAAAAACACATAAAAATGTAACAAGTAACTTGTACCCTCTCTTAAGTAAAGATAAAGAAAATGTTTATGATGCGGATGATGAACCTGTTGTTATGTCTGCTATTTCCCATGCTGTACACATTAGATGTTCCACCACAGCAAGCACAAGTGGTGCCACCATCTTCATCAGTGATAGTACAGGAAGTGTTAACATCCACTGCACCCATAGAGGAAGTTGTTAACCCTATATGGAGCAATAATAGACTAAATCCCCAGCCAGGTAACAAGTTCAAAAGTAGCAGGTTTCCGGTTCCGGATGGGAATGCGGATGCGAACTGTGTAGTGCCCACAAGGGAGGTAGCAATGCATTGTCCTTGGACAAGAGCAGAGCTAAATTCCATAATGAATGATTTCCCAGATCCTAAAAAGGAATAAGCCAAATGCCAAATATTTTTGAAAAATTTGGGTAGTGCTCACGAGCCAACCCATAAAGATTGGCAAGTGGTGTTTAGGGCTTGTCTTCCACGCAATACCAATGTGACAAAGTTTATCACGGATTGTGCATTGGATGGAGATGTTCCCTTAACAGACGAAATTTACCAAGGTAACATTTTCCGCATTATAACTCAGTTGGGTGTATATTTTCCAGTAGTAGTTAACTGGAGCAATTTTCACCATACAAACAAAAAGAGAGTGAATCTGCAGAGGATTATTGTAACCGAGTTCTGCAGGCTATCACCCAGTACACTGGGTTAGAGGATATTAAAGATAGCACTCATCACAGGGGAATGATCGTCACTGTACTTATGGATGGTCTAAAAGAGAACCTAAAGACCCGAGTTCAGACCTCACAACCTGGCTGGAGGGGAGTCACTGTAGACACCCTCATAGAATCCGCTATTGAACATGATAAGAACATCCTTAAAAAGAGAGAGATCCATAGTGAGAAGCTAATGGCTGTTAGTATTCAAGCTCTAGAAGGAATGACTATAACATCACAGCCAACAGACACACATGCACCTGCACAGCTACACGTCCTCACCAATCCTGCACCACCTCAAACACAACCCTACCCCACTTATCACACACAGCCACAAAACCCATACTATCCACAACCACCATATTTCCCTCAATATCCTTACCCAAACCCACCATCTTTCCCTTCCGCTCAACCCACACAGAAATCCATTCACCCACCCCACTCATGAAGGTGCTTTAACTGCAACCAAGTGGGACATGTAAGTAGGAACTGTAGGGTGAAGAAGGTAGGACCCCCAACCAGGGAGTACTGGATATTCCCATAAGGGATATACACAGAGTACAGGATGCCTACAACAGTCACCAGCTCCAATTGTGGGTGTAAATGCTGTATTGGAGAGTGAGAGGCAACGCTAGGGGTCAGGTCATACCTGTAGTCTACAGATAGTCAGGTTAATGGGAAGTACTAGGGAAGAACCGGTGATGATGGTTGATATAGCTGGTACTAAATATCCTTTTCTTGTAGGCACAGGGGCGAACAGGTCAGTGATAAAATCTCCCGCTAACTTACAGGTAACCAGCGAGACGGTACCAGCAATGGGTGTAACGGGTAAAGTGCAACATTATCCTTTAACAAAATCCACAGAGGTCACTATCGGGCCATTGCATACCAGGCATTCTTTCCTCCTGACAGCAGCGGCTCCTACTAACCTACTGGGAAGGGATTTGTTATGCAAGATGGGATGTGTCATATATTGTACACCTGATGGTGTATTTCTAGATATCCCAGAGAGAGTTGCGCACGAAGTGAGGAATATGTTGGACACTCCCCAAAGGATAATGTATCACTCTACTGGTTTAAGTGAAAATCCATCTCAGGTAGATCAAATGTTATCCCAAATTCCAGATTCACTTTGGAGCAAGGATGGACAGGACACTGGATTAATGGCAAACGTAAGTCCCATAATGGTAAATCTAAAAAGTGGTAGGCAAGCTCCTAAAATTCCCCAGTATCCATTAAAACAGGAGGTAGAATTAGGGGTTTATCCCATAATTGAGCGATTGTTACAGCAGGGAATTTTAGTTCATACAGCAAGTGTAGCCAACAGTCCCATCTTTCCTGTAAAGAAGAGTGGTGGGAGGGGTTATAGGCTGGTACAAGACCTTAGAGGGGTTAATAAGGTGGTAGAGAGCCAATTTCCCGTAGTGCCAAATCCAGCTGTCATTCTTATGCAGATCCTACCCAATGCAACCCATTTCACTGTCATTGACCTCTGTTCTGCTTTCTTCTCTGTACCTCTTCATCCTGACTGTCAGTACCTATTCGCCTTTAAATACAGGGGTGTACAATACACATGGACACGATTTCCCCAGGGTTTCATAGACAGCCCCAGTATCTTCTCCCAGGCCTTACACGACTGTTTACAATCTTTTCAACCTGCCAATGGATCTGTTCTAATACAATATGTGGATGATTTATTGTTATGTTCCGATTAGTTTATGTCTTGTTTACATGATACTAAACTTTTGTTGCTTCATCTCTCGCACACAGGACACAAGGTTGCTAAGGACAAACTACAGCCATGCCAGTCCAGAGTTAAATATTTGGGACACTGCCTAACTCAGGGGTTATGACATCTCACAAATGACAGAATCCAGGCCATACAGAACATGACACTGCCGCAGAACCAACAGCAAATTCGTACCTTCTTGGGAATGTCTGGATACTGCAGAATGTGGATCCCAGGTTTTTCTATTTTGGCCTTGCCATTACAGGATTTAGAAATTATGGTTTGTCAGTCGCACAAGATATGCCTTCTCAGTTCTAAGACAATAATAACCCCTTTAAATAATAGTACGATCAAGGGGGTGCTACCATGGACATACAGATTCAATAGCCACAAAGGAAAAGAGAGAGAGGGAATGAAATGTCCAAAATTGGTGCACTAACTCAAAAATATTATTATTAAAACATAACTTTTATTGTTATATATCAAATAAAATATATACCTGAATTACAACAGGAAAAGCAGCAAAAATTATTTAAAATACAAGTAAGTAGTGTCAAAAGATAAGAAATAAGTGATTAATAAATTGTTCCAATAGGAACATAAATAACGGCGCCTCTACACTGTCATATAATTCCGTGTATACACTGATAGTGATTAATCTATATGTATATATAGTGTCCCCACATTTCTATATAGTATCACTTCAGTCAAAAATCCTGGTTACAGCTGAGCAATATTGACTACAGTTGGATCACCACTGAGTTCTAATATCATTCAGTGTGTTGCACACCAACAAGCAATATAAATATCCTCATCAGCACATTCATCTAATGGATGATCAACATCATTCTAAGATTGGCTGACAGTGTATTTTCTAATACAGATAAAACCATAGGTTTCTGATTTTATGTACAACCAGTAGTTATTTAACCATGAGGGGGTGACTCTCAGAGAACGCTAGTATAATTAAGGTCACTAATATAATTCACTTCATATGACATTTAGTTCCTCCTTGAGATATCCCCATACATTGGTAAGTGTGATTCAGGTAGTGAAATTATATTAAATCTTTATTTCAGATGTATTTAATTAATCACATAATCCTCATTCATTCATGAAAGTGCTTCCTGGGAAATATGCAAATTAAATGATTCATCTGTAGTAATGAAAGTCAGCAGACTTATGCTGTTCAAGCAATATAGTCTCTAACTACTGTGTAGTTCAGCACTCTAATTCACACTGGTATGTACATAGATTATCATGGATTTGCTCAGAAAATGATTATAACAACATGTAAATGAGTAGTAGAGACGCTGTGAAACCGACGCAGCGTTTCGCTATATAGCTTTTTCAAGGTCAAAACCCAAGGGTACCCCAGCCTTGGAGCCCTGGATGAGGCAGACCGTGGTGATGAAGCTGAAGGAGGTGGAGGGAAAGATGCCGGACATGACGACAGAGACCTTCGGCAAGAAGATGATCCTTGAGCAGGCAGACACCTGCCCCAGTTCTTCTCCCTGGGCACATCTGCTGGACTTCCAAGAAGTTGGCAGTAGAGCAGGTCGAGAATCCTCTTCCACTGGAGAACGAGATGGAGGCGGTGGTGGAAAGCCTCGTGGAGGAGGTAGTACCTGACCTGAATGCCGACAACTTGATCGAACAGCTGATCCAGAGCTGTATGCAGCCACCCCAACAGGGTGACCCAGCAGCCGTTCAGGAGGAAGCACCGCCCGACAAGAGTGGTAGCTAAATGTATTTTCTGTGTTCTAACCTTTTTTCTCCCAACTAATGGTGTCTTTTTCCATTTTTACCATTAATGTGAGGAGTATTAAGGATAAGTTTAGAAGTCTGTGTTTGCATTTTTAGATTCTCAGAAATGTGATGTTTACATGTTGCAGGAATGCTCTATTCCTTTTTCCAGGTCCTATAGACATCTGGGCCGGCAGTGGTCTCATGGTCCATCCTATTGGTCTTGTGGGAGTGAGTGTAAGTCTTCAGGGGTCACCATTCTTATTAGGGGGAGCCTCTTCACACTAGATTCTGTTCAGGAGCTTGTCTGCGGCAGATTGCTTATTGTAGACGGCTCCTGGGCAGGTGAGCCTATTAGGCTAATCTGTGTGTATGCACCCCCTGGTAAGAATGAGCATTTGGAACTTTTCCAGACGCTGCGGCTGCAGCTCGCAACCACTAGGGCAGTAGTGATGGCCGGAGATTTCAACTGCCCCATGGAGGAGGATGGACGCAGCACCTGTAACACTGCTAAGCTTGACTTGACATCTAAACTGCTCATAGAAATGGTAACTGAAGCTTCTCTGCGGGATGCTGTGGGCTCCATGGGGGCTGGCTCTGTGAATTACACGTGGAGCCGCCCCGATGGCTCGGTGCATTCCCGCATTGACTTTGTGTTTACCTCTAGAGCAGTGAAGCAGAATAGGCATGCTATGGTCCTCTGCTTCTTCTCTGACCACAGGGCCATTCTCTTCCAAGGAGTCCTGGGCAATGGTTTCTCTCCTGGCCCAGGCTCCTGGAAGTTGAACTGTGCTCTGTTGGAAAGGGAGGAGGTGTTGGAGGAGCTTAAGGATGCCTACATCACATGGAAGAATGATAAATGCTATTTTGATTGTATGAGTGACTGGTGGGAATATGTTAAGGCTAACATTCGCAGTCTCTTTCAGGTCAAAGGTAGACAACAGGCGTGCGACCGAAAGAGGAACTTCAAGGGACTGCAGAGACAACTGCAGTCCCTGCAGGACCTCCAACGGTGCGGCTGGGATGTGAGAGATGATCTGGAGGGGACCAAAAAGAGCCTGAAAGTGCACTTTGAGGAGGAATCCAGACGCATCGTCTTCCGTTCCAAGGTGGAGAACCTGGAGAAGGGTGAGAAATGTAACTCTTTCTTTTTCAGGAAACTCCACTCTGGCAACACACCCCTGACTGAGCTGCGATGAGACCGGTATTCCCAGGCAGGGGAAGGAGGGCGTCATGAAGGTCATCACAGACTACTATGGCGACCTCTACTCCCCAAAGACGACGGACAGTGCTGTGGCTGATGAGTTCCTGTCAGGTATCACTAACACTATTGATCCTGCAGGTAAAGCAGCCATGGATGCTCCCTTGGTGTTGGAGGAGTTGCACTCTGCCGCTAAATCCTTTAGGCAGGGCAGGACCCCGGGCAGTGATGGTCTCCCAGCAGAGCTCTATGTAGCGCTGTGGGACCTCATTGGCCCGGACCTGCTCGAGCTGTACAAGGAGATGGTGGTGGAGGGCAAAGTGCCTCCTTCACTGAGGGAGGGACTGATCACGATCTTGTATAAGCATAAGGGGGAGAGATGCGAGCTGAAAAATTGGAGGCCCATCTCTCTCCTGAACGTGGACTACAAGATCCTGGCCAAGATACTTGCAAACAGGCTGAAGGCTGTCATCGGACAGATCATTTACCCAGACCAGACCTGCGGAATTCCTGGTCGCAGGATTGCAGATAGCCTTGCTCTCCTCAGAGACACGGTCCATTACATCAAGGACCGGAACGTGCATGCGGCTCTGGTCAGCCTTGACCAGGAGAAGGCCTTTGACCGTGTCTCACATGAGTTGATGGGTAGGGTCCTGCAGAGATCTGGGCTTGGTGAAATGTTTTGCACGTATGTTAACCTGATGTACCTTGACATCACAGCTCGGTGTTGGTGAACGGCTGGAAGACTGACCCCTTTCCTATTCTATCTGGGGTGAGACAAGGCTGCCCTCTTTCACCTCTTCTTTTTGTTAGTGTTATAGAGCTCCTGGCTGTATGCATCAGACGGAAACCAGAGATCAGAGGGGTCATCGCACCAGGTCCAGACCGTAGAGAAGCCAAGTGTTCGCTGTACATGGACGACGTCACTGTCTTCTGCGCTGACCAGAGTTCGGTGACAGCACTCGTCCAGACCTGCGAGAGCTTCGGCCGAGCTTCAGGGGCAAAGGTCAACTGCGGGAAGTCAGAGGCTATGCTGTTCAGGCAGTGGCACCTGTCATCCTCCGCTCCATTCCCCTTTGCTGTCAAGCCGGACTTCATCAAAATTCTGGGAGTCTGGCTTGGTGGTGAGGGTGCGGCCCTGAAGTGCTGGGACGAAAGACTTGCCACTGTAAGGCAAAAAATTGGACTGTGGAGCCTCAGAGAACTTACCATCGAAGGAAAAGCACTTGTACTGCGCAACGAGATCCTTCCCGTTCTGCAGTACACAGCGCAGGCCTGGCCACCTCTGGTCACGGTCTGCAGGGCCATCACAAGGGCAGTGTTTCACTGCATCTGGGGCTCCAAGATGGACAGAGTTAAGTGGACAGTTATGTACAAGGAGCCCCTCAAAGGTGGAAAGGGAATACCAAATATCCCCACCATGCTGCGAGCCTTCTTTGTTTGCAACTGTATCCGCAGGACTTTGTGTGAGACTGATAATGACTCTGCAGGAAACTCCATGTCTCGCTTCTTCCTCCTACCCCTTTGGAGGGCCCTAGGCTGGGCTAAGTGGGACAGCTCCATCCCTTACAACTGGAACACTCCCTGGTTCTACCTGGATGTGTCCAAGTTTGTGAGGGAGCACCAACTGGAGGGAGTTAAACCTGACTTGTGGAAACCAAAGACTATCCACAAGCTCATCAGAGCAAAAGATGTTATGGAGCCTATTCCAGGGCTCCCTTCAGCAACTGCCAAGCAGTATGGGAAAATGTGGCCTCCAAAAGGCTCACAAATAGACACAAGGACATGTCATGGATGGCAATCCAAGGGGGTCTGCCCCTAAGGACATTCATGCACTCCCGTAACTTGTGCAGGTACAGACATTGCCCCTGGTGCATCTCTCATGAGGAAACATCTATGCACTTGTCTTGGGACTGTACTTATGCACAGTTGTTGTTAGATGCCCTGGAAAATGAACTCAAAGACTGTGTGCCAAGGGGCAACATTTCGTACCACTCGGTACTTTATGGACTGTTTCCTGGCATCCACACTTATGGGGCAATCCAGGAGGCCTTGGGCCTTATGAACTGTGTTAAGGATGCTTTGTGGCTTGCCAGGAACCGCCTCATTCTCAGGAGGGAGAGGATGTCCATCCAGGACTGTTGCAGGCTGATCCACAGCCTACTAAGAGACTATTCCATCATGGACAGCCCTGAGGAAGAAGAGGACTAAACCCCCCTTATTCTGCCCCTCTCCCCATGTGTGACTGTCCAACAAGGACTGGGACAGTGGCCCCCTTCTCCCCTTTTCACAGAGACTGATGTTTTATTGATATGTCTTTCTATTTATTCATATATGTGTCTGTCTTTCAATAAAAACTTCAGTTCTGTGATTCCCCCTCCCCTCCCCTCTACACCAATAGACCTTGTTGATTGTTGTTTTTGTTTAAGTTCTGAATGAATAGTGCAGTGTATCATGTATAGTATAGGATGTCTTGTGCTATATGTTTTGCAATGCATTATATAGTATGTTTGATTATGTTTGATAGTGTATTGGGTTTAAGCTGTGCTGCGACACAGTACACTTGTATGTGTGATTTATGTATGTTTTTTGCTATCTTTATGTTAATAAAGAATGCTTTTTTCAATAAAAAAAAATAAAAAAAAAATACACTGTCAGCCAATCTTAGGATGATGTTGATCATGCATTAGATGAATGTGCTGATGAGGATATTTATATTGCTTGTTGGTGTGCAACAGACTGAATGATATTAGAACTCAGTGGTGATCCAACTGTAGTCAATATTGCTCAGCTGTAACCAGGATTTTTGACTGAAGTGATACTATATAGAAATGTGGGGACACTATATATACATATAGATTAATCACTATCAGTGTATACATGGAATTATATGACAGTGTAGAGGCGCCGTTATTTATGTTCCTATTGGAACAATTTATTAATCACTTATTTCTTATCTTTTGACACTACTTACTTGTATTTTAAATAATTTTCGCTGCTTTTCCTGTTGTAATTCAGGTATATATTTTATTTGATATATAACAATAAAAGTTATGTTTTAATAATAATATTTTTGAGTTAGTGCACCAATTTTGGACATTTCATTCCCTCTCTCTCTTTTCCTTCATTACAGGATTTAGTCTCTTCCTCAAAACCCGATCATGTCATACACACAGAGGAATCAGAGCAGGCTTTCCTTAATCTTAAGGATAGTCTGACAAAAGCTCCTGCATTGGGAATACCTGATTATGAAAAACCTTTTGATTTGTATTGTATGGAAGCCGATGGTTGTGCAGCAGGTGTCCTCACACAAAAACATGGTGATGCCAGAAGGCCTGTAGCATACTACAGTGCACAATTGGACACTGTGGCAAGATCACTCCCAACGTGTTTAAGAAGTGTAGCAGCAGCTGCTCTATTGGTCAGTAAGAGTGAGGATGTGGTACTAGGCCATGATATGATTGTCTATACTCCCCATGCTGTATCTGCTTTGCTAAACTCTGCCCAAACCAGACATGTCTCCTCAGCTAGTTTCACAAAATGGGAACTAGCCTTAATAGCACCAGCAAACATCACCATCAATAGGTGCAGTATGTTAAATCCAGCTACGTATTTACCATATGTGCAATATGATGCACAAAGGGTGGAGAGAGGTGCGCCGCTGGCCACAGGTGAGTTCTGCAGGTATATTGATGCACATGATTGTATGGAATATCTGAATCAAACCTTTACTGCAAGACCTGACATACGGGATACACCTTTAGAAAATGTAGATGTGACATTTTACATGGATGAGAGTTGTCATAGACAAACTGACACTGGAGAGTTAGGTACAGGTTATGCTGTGGCAAATGACGAGGTTGTTATAGAAGCCAAACCTTTAGGCCCACCACACTCGGCCCAAGTGGCGTAACTGGTGGCACTAAAGAAAGCGTGTGAATTAGCGGAAGGTAAATCTGCTAATATCTACACTGACTCTAGGTACGCCTTTGTGGTAGTACACGATTTCAGTACTTTATGGCATCTGAGAAAATTTATGACAGCAGCAGGCACAACAGTTGCACATTCCAAACATATAAAAGGACTACTAACAGCAATCCAATTGCCAAAGGCAGTGGCAGTAATTAAGTGTAAAGCCCATACATGTGAGGATGATCTGGTGTCACAGGGCAACAACAGGGCAGACAAAGCTGCAAAATGGGAAGCAGGGTTAAAAATTAATGCACCAACTGAACAAATCATGACTTTACAAACAATTGATATGCTGAAATTAATTGAGATGCAAAAGTCAGTCTGGAGGTCCAAGGGATGTGGGCAAGAGTCCTCTGGACTCTGGAGAGATGGACAAGGTAAGCCAGTGGCTCCCAAGGCATACTACCCAAGCCTGGATGAGGCAGCGCATGGACTGACTCATCTGGGAAAGCAAGGTATGTGTAAATTGGTGAGAGCATACTGGTGCGCACCGGGTTTTTCTTCTCAAGTGGAAAAGAGAGCAATGTCCTGTCTGACCTGCTTGAGGAAAAACATTGGGAAAATGATCCCTACTGAACCATCCCACATTCCTCTGACTGATGGACCTTTCCAGGTAATGCAAATTGATTTCATCCAATTACCACCCTGCAGGAATCTCAAGTATGTATTAGTGTGCACTGATGTGTTTTCCAATTGGGTTGAGGCATACCCAGCTGCCACTAATACTGCTGCATTCACTGCCAAGAAAATTGTTCAGGAGTTTGTGTGCAGATACGGTATCCCTAAAATTATCGAGAGTGACAGGGGTACTCATTTCACAGGTGATGTTTTTCAAAATATGTGTAAACTGATGGGTATTAATAGTCGACTTCATACCCCCTACCGACCGCAAGCCAGTGCCAAGGTGGAGAGGATGTACGGTATTATTAAAAATAAATTAAGTAAGATCATGGCAGAGACTGGACTAGGATGGCCAGAAGCATTACTATTGGTCCTACATAGCATAAGCACCTCTCCTAGACCCCTCTAAATCTGTCCCCTTTTGAAATACTGTTTGGTAGACAACCTCATTTGATTAAAAGTCCGTAGGAAGATTTGAAAGGTAACAACGAGGTAACTGTAAGGTATCTTATAACAATGAGTAAACAGTTAAAACAGCAACAGCAGAAACTGAAATTGTTGTCCCATGATATGCCTGAAACAAACTGCCATGATGTTGAACCTGGAGAATATGTTATGATCAGAAATTTCTTGCATTCAGGTTGTTTGACTGATCATTGGGAAGGTCCGTATCAGGTGTTGCTGACAAGTACCACATCTTTGAAGGTGGCCAAGAGAGGTCAACAACCGGTGGAGAAACAAGGCCAAGATGAGGCAGATAACGTGGACCTGTCAATCGCGAGCTTGTTCCAGGAGGGTTAAAAGGTTGCAGTGAGATATCTGAACGAAAGAAATTTGCAGGTCCTTGCTACGGCAATGGACTGGTCTGCTGTGTTTATTTTTGAATTCTCTTACAGAGTTTCCATCATCCTGGTTTGTTCGGTGATCTCTGGTTTCTGTGACGGGGGACCGATAGAGGAGATGGGAGCTAATGGCAGTATTGGTGGAGTGGAGTCGAGAGGAGGAATGCTATGCCAATCAGGGGAGTGTCTGACCAATCTTAGTACTGTAATTGTTAAGAGATCTGCTATTTTGGATACTCGGAGACAGTGTGAAGGTCTATCGTCTGAGGATTATTGTATGTGTGAGTTCTGTGGGTCCGAAGTCAACGAGAGATGCATCCAACAGTGTCAACCTAAGTATAACCAGTATTAGGGTGGGTATCCTTTAGAGAATTATCACACCATCGTGGGCAAAATTTTGAACCAAACCGACTGTTGGGTGTGCTCTCACGTGCCCCAAGGACAACATAATGTAGGATTAGTGCCATTCCCATTAAATATCTCTGAAATTTTAGAATTGCAAAAAGGGAAGACACTGGATGGAAAATTTCTTAATACCAAACCACCCCATTTTAAACTTCACCAGTACCAGGCAGATAAATTACTTATATGTTTAAAGATCACCAACTCCAATGAACCAGGAAGTTGGGAAGTGACTGGGAATAACCAGACGATGATCTTCTCACAAAGAGCTGACCGTGAGCCTATGAATTATGAACTGTTATGCAAAATTAGGCCAGGTGGAAGACACTTCCGGTATAAATATACACTAAGTAACACCAAAGAAATGATTCGTAGAATATCAGAAGGGTACTGTGCTAAGGTTATACAACCAGAAACATGTATTTGCCAGATGGGAGAACCTGAGATAGGATCATTTGTGAGGGAAATGTGTTTGATGATCATGATGCATACTATTCCTTATGTTCTCCCCGATGATGTATATTTTATATGTGGAAGGAAAGCGTATAAGTGGCTCTCTCCGAGTTCCGAAGGTTTGTGTTACCTGGGAAGAGTAGTTCCAGAGGTTAGGACCCTCACACATGGTGAAATGCTTGGTATTCATAAAAGCACACCATAACCATATCTTCACACACAGTATGAATTAGCGAGACAACTGGCTTTCAAGTTTTGGTAGCACTGGATCCCACCAGGATCGCTCAGGGTACACTAAATTTCAGATATATCCAAGACCTTGCTAAATTGATAGATAATATCACCGAGATATATGATGACACATTCAAGTATACAGGTAGGGAATTGCAAGCATACAAGAAAGAACTGGTGCAACATAGACTACTTTTAAATTATTTAACAGCTGTCACCGGAGGGTATTGCATAACTTTGGCCACCCAATTTGGAGTAAAGTGTTGCACTTACATTACAAATGATACCAGCGATCCCAAGGAGGTAATAGACTGGAAGATAAATTAAATTCTGCAGCTAAAATGGGAATTTCGAAAGAACCATAATGCTTCAGTGGTTGAAGTAGAGGAGAAGGTAGAGGAATGGATTTAATGGTTGAACTCAGTGAAATGATTCTCAAGTCTAGGAGAGTGGATCCAGGAAATGATTGCGAGCATAGGTAAACTCCTGATCCTCAAACTGGTTGTCATCATAGTCAAGGCCGGATTAAGGGGAGGGATGCCCACACCTGAAAGGCCCCCACACCCATCGGGGTTAATGTGAACCAGAGGAGACGGAACCAGTTCCACCTCCTCCGGCCAACCTAACCCTGGCACCGCAGGGAGGCATTATTTGCCAGATGCCCGCTGATTGTAACCAGCAGGCACCCAGCTCCCTCCCCACAGTGTCAGCCAGAGCCGGAGACTGGAGCTCATTCATGAGCTCCGGCTTCCGGCTCACGCAGTACACTATGGGAGAGATGTCATGACGTGCCTCCCATAGTGCAGAGGAGCAGCCTGGTGGAATGGACGTGGATGGCAGCTGGAGCGGGGCTTAAGGTAAGTATTAGCTTTTTTTTTAAGTGCAGTTGGCTTTTCTACTGGGGGCATTGCTTGGAGGGGATTACTACTGGGGGCATTACGCAGGGTGGATTACTACTGGGGGTATTACTCAGGGGGGGACATTACTACTGGGGGCATTACTCTGGGGGGCATTACTCAGGGGGCATTAATATTGGGGGCCTCTACTCTTGGGGGCTTTACAACTTGAAGGCGGGGCATTACTACTGGGGCACTACTACAGGGGGCACTACTACTGGGGGCACAACTACAGGGGTATTACTACTGAGGGAATTTATACAGGGGGCATTACTACTAGGGCATTACTATTGGGCACACACAGGGGGCATGACTACTGGGGGGCTTTACTATTGTGGGCACAACTACAGGGGTATTACTACTGGGGGTAGTTACACAGGGGGCATTACTATTAGGGACACAACCACAGGGGGCATTACTACAGGGGGCATGACTACTGGGGGCACTACTAATGGGAGTATTGCATAGGGGGCACTGCATAAGGGGCACCACTCCTGGGGGCACTGCATAAAGGGCACCACTACTGTGGGCACTGACACTATTGGGGTCCCCATTGTGCATACCCCCAGTTTGTCACATTTAATAGGGGCCCCCACATGTTTGTTGCCCAGGGGCCCCAACAGACCTTAATCCGGCCCTAATCATAGTAATTGGCTTATGTGTCAGGTGTGTTTCTACTGTGTTTAAATGTGGAAAATGTAAAGATAAGGTAAACCGGAAGAATGAAATTATGATGGTGGTCAGTAGTAACAATGTGAATACTGAGGTAAATGTAGAACTGCATTACAACCCTGAACTAGATGGTACCATCGTATAATGTATAAGATTTAGACATGCATAAAATGTATTATTAAAATGTTATTTTAAAACATCTTAAATAATGTAAGTCCCTATTCCCCCTCAAGACTTCCTTTATAGGATCGGTGCATCCCCACATCTTTCCCATGATCTCCCAAGATCCGCGGTGTGCGTATAGGGGTAGTTTTATGTCCCCTCCTAGAGACACATTATTGATGGAATAAGAACCACCTTGTGCCATCCCATAATATAACATTAAATATGTCATAATGTAAGCCTAAATTAATTTTAAAATCAGTGTATGATAGCATGTTGTTTGCTATCAAAGGGTGGACTGTCGAAGCCGGATAATTGGCTGAGACAGGATTGGTGTAAAATTAGATTGGGGCAACATCATTTTGCGAATAGCAATGAGACGCCATTTTGCAACTGGCCACCCAGCACCATTTTAGAGAAACTCACCATTATAAGTACATACGGCGATGCTATTTAGCGTCGTGTGATTACCACGCAATGGAAAGAAGTTAAAGGTCCTCACCATACAAATACAGACAGTCATTAAAACATATAAAATGATTATCCCTGCAAAACACATACCATGGTGTACTCCACAAAACACATAGTCGCACAATGCTAACTAGCGTCTTTTCCCAATTCCCCAGTACTTACACACTGCACACTTACATAAAAGGTTCCCTAGCATTAAAGTGTAATATCCAAGGTTTATGCAGTAATTATTAATGTTGTGTAACAAAGGTTATTTGATATCTAAGGTTTAGTACATGGTAAGCAGACCGTGTTTGGTGTTGTACTGATCCACCGTGTCTCCACAGATTTCCGGTATCATCGGAGAGAAGATCGCAATATGCGTCTGCAAACTATGGACTATAGAGAGTTAAAACATTAAAATGTACTCTGTAATGTTAGCAGCTTAGATTAGCATGCAGCGGGAAAAAGGACACAAAGGGTTGTTAGAGGCTGTTTGTGTCCATTCAAATTGACCTATGAACTATCCTGTAACAGAAGCACCTTTAAGAAGAACCAATGGAATCATGTCAAACTTGTCTATTGTACTGCCTATCCCTGTAAGAGTATATATGTGCGCTCTCTGACCCCAGTCTTGAGTCTTCTTGCTGTGCCGTTGATGGAGGTTTCTAATGCTGATGCCGGTATCTGGGCCCAGAGCTCGTGTGTATATAACAACTGTACCTTGGGTCTGTATGATTTATTTGCGCTAATTGTCTTTAGATCACAGCATGTAACCATCTGTTTTTATATTGAATAATAACTTTTTCTGCTTTGGAACCACATTCAAAGTCTGAAAGCATTTATTTACTGTGCGACTCATTACGCTAAATAGCGACAATTTTAGAAGGTATAGGCAGGATTTTAGAAGGTATAGACAGGATTGCATAGAGGTTTTAATTAGGTATCCATATATCATACATTTATTCATGGCAATCTAACAAAAGTATTTATCAGGTTGCTATAATATATATTTTGCCATATGATGGTATGTGCATTGGTGTATCTATAATAGGTGCAGGGTTTGCGGTGCACATGGCGCCTCACTGCACACATATAATTAGGCTTACCTCTACAGAGTGCTGCATCAGCCAGCGCTGTAGATAGAAATCTGGGAAAATGGTGCAGCGGACATTTTACCAGGGACTTGTACATGTGCAGTAGAGAAGGTTCCAGGAACATAGCATGGGCACCATGTTTCCAGTGACCTGTACATGCACAGCAGACTTGCACTGCCTGAGAGGAGGAGGCTGCACACGGATGCCCTCCTGTCTTAAATCGCCCAGGGTTGGTGTACCAAATTAGTAGTTGCAAGTCCACTGTTACGAAAATTTCTAGATACCAGGGTTTCAAATAAAGATATTGCAATATGGTATCTGAAATTTGGGAAAGGTACTAGCTTCCAAGTGAAATAATACAATATTATATGCCAAGGCATTAGTAGACTGATAGTACTTACCTGATTGTGTCGGGATTCTGACTGTCGGATGCCACTGTCAGTATTCTGACAGACGGCATCCAAAGTGCTGGGATTCCATACCCAACCCACTAATAGCATTTGATACTATTAACAAGAGTCCATATCTACGGCTACATAGGGGTATTTTCATTTGCAATTACGTGGACTTAGTTGATGTCTTAAATTGTCTTTGAGAGCAGGACCCCTTAACTATGAACTAGGGTGAGGAGTGTAGGAAATCCCTAAGACTGGCTTGGCTATAGCTTTCAAAGTTCTGTCAGCTTCTACAAGATGTATCTCCCAACCTCTGAAAGTTGCTGGAACCTGCAAGCACTTGAAAAGGGGGCATGGTCTTTCTGGATACTGTACGTGTAACCTTACATCTTTTCCCCCATTTTCATCATTCCAGGGGTATGCCCACCACTCCCCAAGCACCTGAGCTGCCCCCAGGCTCAACCCCTGCAGATGTTTGTAAATGCCGTTCATGTGCGCACAGCATCTATTCAGTATTCACTTGCTGTTCTGCAGTGCAGAGCCTCAGTGATTAAATGCTTCCCAACATTACCCTCACCTGTGGGAAACTGCGCCCCACATATTGAACAGCAAGAAGGTGCCCGAAAAGTGGAACTATCCCACTGAAATCAGGACTATTGGGAGTTATGTGCAATGTAAAGTTGTCGCCAACCTCTCTGACATCTGTCGTGCAGCAGAGCAGTGTGGCAGCAGTTTTACACAAGGGATGGCAGTCTGCACAAACTCCTAACAATCGTTCTTCTTTCATCAAACCTGGGGTGGATCATGTACTTGGTCAGGCCCCCTATCTGAACAAGCTGGGAGGGAGATACATCCACAGCCAAACCTCCGCTGCAAGCTGCACTGTACACCAGATCAATACTCAGGGGAATGGGCAGTCTCTCCTCCCCTTCTCCACTTCCCAGTCCTTTCACACACTGACTTGAGGCGCCGTAAGCTGCACAGCCCCACCCTCTTCTCCAGGTATCTCAGAACTGATACTTCTCTCCCTTCCTATTTTTAACCAAGGGCTTAAACTGGCCTCTTCCAACCCCCTGCACGCTACGGCACCCCGTATGATGTCCATGCAGGCCTGCTATTTGTTTCATCCAGATGCCAGGCTTATGAGTTCTTGCACAAACCCAGTTAAAGTGGCAGCAGCATAACACTCCAGCTGCAGCGGTACTTCCATTACTGGGTCCCGCTTTGCTCAGTTTTATATACTGGAGGCATATCATACCTTAACCCTTCAGCTAATCAGGACACAACAGGTGCTTGTCCTTTAATAAAATATTGCTCAAACCATTCCTGAACAATTTTTACAGTGCGGCAGGGAGCATTATACAGCTGAAAGAGGCTACCATCATGGAATACCGTTGCCATAAAGGGGTGTATTTGGTCTGCAACAGTGTTTAGGTAGGTTGTATGTGTCAAAGTAACATTCACATGAATGCCAGAACCCAAGGTTCCCCAGTAGAACATTGCCCAGAGCATTACACTGCCTCCTTCATCTTCCCTTTCTCCAATAGTGCCATCTCTTTCCCCGGTAAATACACCCAGGCATCCATATGATGTAAAAGAAAATGTGATTCATCAGACCAGACCACTATATATATATATATATATATATATATATATATATATATATATATATGTAAATCATACAAACTAGGCACTCACCTGCTTATATTCCAAACTGTAATATATTTAAATTCAGGGAATGTTATTTCCAAAATATTTTGTCAAGCTGACCAACACGTCACTGTATCCCCTTCTGCTCGGTCCCTTCACTGACACTCAAAAATATGATCATTGCTCTGCTTCATTTGGCTCCAACCATCACATAGATTTTTAAATACAAATAATGCTTCTTCCATGGGTTCAGGTACTGACTTAAAGAGACAGAACCAAATACAAGCATGTCAGTTAATGAGCACTTTGGGAATAATCTGACAAAATTTGATGTATAATTACTAATATGCACCATTGAATAAATAAAAAAACATTTCTATTTTATCTATTCAAATGTTGCCATGGTAACACTATAAGCTATACATAAGCAGTAACTTAGCTAATACGCCAAGGCATAGAAGATGATTCTACATACAGTATTATCAATCCAAAAGCTATACAATATAGCAAAGAATATTATTTGCTACAAAGTACATATGTAATGGATATTAAAAAAAAGGAACTGAGCCCTAAAGACACATTTAGCCCCCTAGGGGCTATAGTGCCCAAATGGTGAATCTATTTAGTCTCACATTGCATAAGAAATTTTTATCTACTGTATCCCCTCCACTAAATGCTACGGGGTCATGGTCTATTATGCAATATTTAAGAACTGATACATTTTGACTTTCAATAAGAAATGGTGTGCCACCTGTTGATCACTTACACTATTGGTCAGAGCAGCCCATATAGCTGACCACTGCAATGCCATGTTTCTTAAATTGCCTTTCTGTTTTACCTACATAACAAAGTCTACATGGACATGGTATGAGGTATATGGCAAATTTTATTAGATAGTGGTTAATGTAGTTCTTTTTACCAGAATGAGGGTGTTATGAATCACTGGGAAAATACACAGAAGCTTTGAGGGGTCTATTGATAAACAAGCTTTAAAGAGTCAATTGATAAAGGAGCTTTGATGAGTCAATTAATAAAGAAGCTTTGAGGACTGGAGTGTACTGGACTGGAGTGTGGCCTGATGACCAGGTTGCAGCCTTGAGGGATGATATTAACTTGGCTGTTGGCAGCCTTGAAGGCTGATATGTACTTGACTGGGTGAAGCCTTGAGAGCTGAGGTGTACTTGGCTGGTAGCAGCCTTGAGGGCTGAGGTATACTTGGCTGGTAGCAGCCTTGAGGGCTGATGTGTACTTGGCTGGCTGCAGCCTTGAGGGCTTCATTATATTTGGCAGGTAGCAGCCTTGAGAACTGAAGTATAGCAGGGAACCCCCACAGAAGCTGAAGTGCAGCAGAGACTGCTGTGATGTAATTAATTGAAAGTCCACACAGACGCTGTAGTGCAGTAGATACTGCTGTGATGTTACTAATAGGAAGTATTGTCAGAGCGGTAGTGAAACTTGCGTCGACATTTGTGCTATGTGCCTGCAAATCTTGAATACCCCAATGTTATTGAATATGTGTGTTTGAATCAATTACCTCCGTTGCTGAACCATGACTGCAGCAGAGTAACCTAAATTGTATCTGCGTGCAGTGACACGAGTAAGAGAAGGGCAGCGCTCCGTCAAATGTTTAATGTGTCTCTGCCGCTCAATAATGGTTTTGTGTATATAGGAGAAAACAATTAGCACCGCACAAGCAGAAGGCTGACAAAGAACAGCGCTGAGATAATCCCGTTTGGGAGTGCTGCTATCCTTCTGACCTCTGTCATAGTATGTTTTGATAATTCCCTAATTGAATCACACTATTTGCAGCATTATATTGTTACTTAAAACTGACTAATTAATTCTCAGCAGGACGCAGCGTTGCTTCTGCTACTGTGTCATTATTACAGCAGATGAATCAATGTATTTTAGTAAAGCAGTTTTGATGAGGGAAAATAAATACTGACGTGAGTTTGGTTAATATAATAATAAGGAAAATCTCAACTATTGGGGATATATACAGAGGATGTAAATGTATACCCTAGAGATTAGAGACTGAACATATCAACGGGCATCAAATATAAGACGATTAATCTTGTCTACTATGTACTATAGAAGCCTGCATTTTGAGATTTGAATGGTAAAATATGCTATTTAATATCTGCGGTTGGGGATGCTAGATACAATTTAAAAACAAATTATCTTTTGAATAAAGGGATTTATACGAATATTGGAATAAATGAAACACACACTGTCCTACAAAAATAGAGCTTGATGTATGACTATGACTAAGCTGAGATGTATTGCTACATCTATTACCACAAAGTAGCAACTTTTATAACAAACTCTGACTGAAATTCCTATAACAAAATAAAGGTTTATTGAGAGAGTGTACACAGTTAGAAGTATTTGATGATCTGCTCAGTCTTCACATAATATATGCTCATGAAGCATGGACAGAATATGAGTTATGAGGATTATTAACAGGCACATAGCAGTTTTATTACACATTTCATTACATTAATCACTATTTCCTTATTGTCTTTTTTTATATATATTTTGCTTATTTTACATATTATATATATATATATATATATATATTTATATGCAATTAATAAAAGTTATATGTTATCTATATGAAGTGCGCCATATGCAGATCCTTCTCCTTTCCATAGACTAGTAGGAAGTACACACAGACACTGAAGTACGGCAGGGACTGCTGTAGGTGTACTAGCAAAAAGTCCATATAAACACTGAAGTGCGCAGATAATCAACACAGATGCTGAAGTGCGGCAGAGATGGCTGTGGAGTCCTGGCTGAAAGTCTACACTGGTGCTGCAGTGCGGCAGAGACTGCTGTGGTGTTACTAGCAGATAGATCACACAGACGCTAAAGTGCAGCAGAAACAGTGCAGATACACGCTGGACATGAGGAGCTGAAACATACAGAAACGTGAACTCACTCACAGGAACCTGAAGCTACATACTGAATGCACTAGCCAGCATCAGAGCAGAGAACCAGCGGCAGTAAAAAAAGAAAGAAGATCCAATCAGTGAAGGGAGGAGGTGACAGAGCAGTAAGAGTAGGAGAACTTCAAGGAGTAGCAGCGCGGCGTCCATGTCTCCTAGCAACGGACCTGAGAGATCTGCCTGGAGCACTGTTGTCCAACAAGACGCAGCGGTGGCTTGTGACAGAGGATGGGTAAAGCTGGTACAAAGGGTGAGATACATATATGTCAGACAGTTAGGGTATTTGTAAAACCCCTTTTTTGTATCACTGTAAATTCGTATGAATTTGGGAGAAAGTGAATCCCATTTTTAGGGGTTCAGGATGGCAACTGTTAGGATGAGGCACAGTATTTTCATCTGTAATTTTAGTATAATTCAATGTAAAGATGTTAGTTCCTTTCTTGGATACCACAACATCCTAAAAATTTATTTGGGATGTGTCTATATTAAATGTGAATTTAACAGGACTCATAAAGGGGTTATGGTAGTTATGAAGCTTTCTTCTGTACCTGACCAAATTAAGAAAATATCATCTAAAAATCTGGTATGGAACAAAATATGAGAATATATGAGAGGATCTGTAAAGAACATATATTCCTCCACCAAGTACATATAAGCATTTTTGTACAATAGGGCCATGCTTTACCCCATCGCATATAAAAAAGAAAAACTTTTGCGTCAAAATAAGTTCCAAAAGGGTTAATATGACACTTAAATGCCATCCTTTATAATGCATGTTACTATGAATCAGTTTACAGCTTCAATACATTTATTATGTGGTATCACAGTATATAGACTTGACACATCTATACTGCATAAAAATGAATTATCAGAAATAGATTGTATATCTCATAGCGGAATGGGTATGAAGTCCGGTTCATATCCCGATGCCAGCAGCCCGAAAAGAAGCTCCAGACAGGGCAGGTAAGTACCCTATCCCTACTCCCCCCTCCCTAACCTTACCTTACCTTAATGGTGCCTAACCCTAACCTCCCCCTGGGGGTGCCTAACCCTAACCCCCCCTTACCACACCCTAAACCTAACCCTCCCGGGGAGGTACCTAACCCTAACCATGGTGCCTAACCCTAACCTCCCCCCCAAAACCTAACCCCACTGCACTCCCTAAATTTAACCCTCCACCCCCCCACGCGCAACTAACGCTAAGGGCACCCCGGACTTACCTCGTTCAAGCTGGCGTCCTTTGGCGTTCCGGCGTCAGGATTAAGATAGGCATCAGTATTTTGATGCCTATCTTAAGTCCTTTGTCGGGATTCGGATGTTGGTATTGAGACCATAACTACATCGCCTCATAGCTTAGTGAAAAAAAATAGTCTTATCTAAATGGAAATTCTTATGTGTCTGCACACAAGGATGTATTAAGGCATCGATGTACACTGACACATTTTGAAACAGTGAGTCTCTGGTAGAGATACTGTAACAGGGCTTATTGGAGGAGCTGCAGAGTTCTTATGTACTTTAGGAACTGTATAAAGAATAGGTATTATACAGTGTTGCAAAATTCATTCTTTTTGTAAGTTTTCTTACATGAAGCAAATATATGCTACTGTACATCCAGTAATATTCTACTAAGATCTTGCTTAAATATTGGTATTGGATCTAGAGGTAGATGTTGGTATAAATCAGGGGTGGGAAACCTTTTTATGCCGAGGGTCATTTTGATATATATAACATTATTTGCGGGCCCGGTGAAGGCCACTCCCGTCTGTGTGATGTCACACAGGGGCGGGGCCACAATCACTAGTGATTACAGCAATGCTGTAAGGGCAGCGGTATAGGCGGCATTGCTGTATAGATTCTGGCCGCATGGTGCCATTCTAGGCACCCTGCTAGCCAGATGAGGTTAGCAGAAAAAAGCTCAGAGGGCCAGACCAAATGATTCCAGGGGCCTTATACAGCCCCCGGGCCTGAGGTTCCCCATCTCTGGTATAAATTAACATCCAACAGTTGAGGCATTATTTCTTCTCTCGATATATGAATGTCCTGTAGAACTATTTTTCTGCCTTTATCAGTTTGACATATGAAAATATGTGTGTTAGCAGCCAGATCTTTAAGGACGAAATGTTCCTCTTTGGATATGTTGTAATGAGATTTTTGATGTAAGATAAGATCTTCATTGATTTCTTTATCCAGCACTTTAGTAAATGTTTCAATAGTTGCATTGTTGGAACATGAGTTAAATGATGACTTGTTTTGTATTTTCAACAACTGTTTTGGTAATGTTTCTTCTGTAGATAATACAGTTTGTTTTAGTATAATTAGCTCAATTAAAAACTTCATGTAGTTTCATTTGTCTATTCCATTTGTATCTGGATATGATTTATTGGTGCGAATAAAAGTCCTCTGCTCAGAAAATTCTTTGTTCTTATGGATAGGCAGCTTGTGCCTTCTTTACATGCCTCTTTCCCTGACCACCTATTCTGGTATGGTGCCTGGTTCAATGCCTGAGTCTCGAGTACATACCCCTAAAAAGGTTTGACACCTATTTGATAGTGAACATTGGGCTCAATTCAGATCCGCTCGCTAAATGCGTACGCTTACACCCAGAGAATGCAAATCTGGAGCGTACACAGCAAGGCAGGCGATCACACGGCAAGGCATTAGCACGCCCAGTATGTCTTGGCATGCAATCATGGTGTGTATTAAGATGCCTACCAGTCTGTCTTAAGATGCCCACTTATGCACATTCTCCAGGAAGTGTATGCAACCATCGGTACCAATCAAGTATCCATCGGAAGCAAACTCATCGCTTGTGGTTGACCATACCCTATCGCAAGCACTGCGAGTGCTTCAATGTGAAATTCAACCATGTGACGTATACTATGACACTCCGTCTTAATTATGCACACCTCTGAAACAGCGTTAAGACGCTCAGACACGCCTGCGTTCACACCTCCACACACGTTTTCATTGACCAACCCGTCACCACTCACAAACGGCTTGACCTGTCAATCAATCAGCCGTGCTGTCTATGTGCAGCGAGTGAACGCTTCCCGATCGCTTGGACTAGTTTGAGCATGTGCACTGCAATGCGTATGCATGCGCACAATGCAAACATCGGCAGTCTGTGTGCAAGCGCATCCTAGCGAGCGGGTCTGAATCGGGCCCACTGTTCAGTACAATTACAATTAAATGTAAAGTCTTCACCATTGTCATCTTTTTCAAAATTTCTGTTATGGAATCTACGCATGTTTGTCCACTTAAATGTTCTCCGTTCTATACCAGATATCCTATGTTGGAGCCATAGTCCATTCTCACCTTAGTTAATTTTTCTTTCTTGAATGCAGTAAAATCACTTTTGTAATAAGCCATCTGGCTCTGTACTTTTTCTTGCCAATAAATGTTGCTGTTTGCTTGTAATATAGGTTTAAACTCTACTTCAAAAGTTGACAATTTGTCTTTCATGTGGCTGAAATCTTTTGATGATTCTTCAATTACCAGCAGCATAAGATCAAAGCCACACTTGATCAGGATAGCTATACATCATTTGCAAATACATTATTAAACCTGCCAATTGTGGGGATATTGTGCACCCTAAAACTACAAGGTATAATTTCTTCATTAAAGTAGTCATTAAAAGTTACATCTGATAGTAGTAGTCAATTTACTTTTTCTTCAATCTGAACCAGTTCCTATAGATTTCTTTAGGTGGATTACTTTCAATGATCTGTATGTACACCTTCTTTGGGATTGATGAAGGCTCTGGGCAAAGTATAATCTGTGCCAGTTGTGAGTGCCAGCAAAGTGCTCTCTCTCTCGCTATATATATTTTTTACGTTTTTTTAGAGAGGTGGAAGGTCTAATAGGGAGAGAGTTCCATAGGTAGAGAGCAGACATAAATCTCATATTGATAGTTGGGAGAGTGGGTCAGGATGCAGAGGGGGAATATCACCCTAACTTCCTGTTATGGGATTATGTCATGGATATAGCAAAGTTTACATTTTTAGGATGTTTACATAGTATTTATAGTATTTAATTATTTAGTATTTATAGTATTAGTAATTGTTAAATAAAAAAAATAATGGATACATTAAACAAATTACAATAAAAAAAGAAAACAAAATTACAACATAAAGTTACATAGAAGATGAAATATACAGTATTTCTGTGTTATTGGCTTTTACTATCATTCACCTTCTCTTTATACAGACTGTTTTGCTGTTTAGGGGAGGAAGCTTGGTGGTTGTCACCTGCATATGTGTTGCCAGTAACTATAGATGGGGAAGGTGCAAAGTGATTATTAGGAACAGATCTCCAAGACAAGACTAAAGTGTTCCCTTCCCAGTGTGGTGTTGAACCCTTTTGCTACCTACTATCTCTTTTCCTGCTCTTGGTGATATATTAAGACATTTCTGGACCAGTCAATCTTGTTGCCAATGTTGCCACACATGAACACTAATTGACCATGCCCCCAAACTAAACTGTAAGAGGATTGAAAAGAACTACTGTACATAATCAGATTGAAAAGAAACTATTGGCAGAAGGCAAAGTAATTATTTATCAGAGAGCAAATAATGGAACTGTATGAAATAGTGAGCACTGCCAGCAGACCTTAAAAGAAATTAGGTTAAGTTATATAGCAAGGCTATCTCCTAATATTTAAATTAGATAAATGCAAAGGAAATAAGACATACAGAATAGAGGCATTTTAACATTATTAATTTACTTAAAAAAAGCCTAATGATTTAGTATTTTATTACAGGACTTATAACGAGAATCATTCGTTGTCAGCACTGGCTTAGAAAGATTCCCTTTGCTTCTATGGGGGTAACCCAGTTAGCCGCGATAAGACACATTTTTTGTGTAAAATGTCTTATTGTACAAATTTGTACTTATCGTGCAATCCTGTTAGCCACGGTTTTCGTGGGTGTGAATTCTTCATAGCATAAAGTAGGTGAATAGCGCCTGAGCAGGTGAAAAGTTGGAAAAATCCTTATTTCAAGGTAAAAATATTGGGACTTGGGCCCTCATTCAGAGCCACTCGCAAACAGCAGTACGCTCGTTGCGTTCCGATGTTGACTAACCGCGCATGCGTCGGTGTAACACTGCGCATGTGCGTACGGCAGATTGCGAGTTTTTTTGGTCTCGTTCGTCAAATAGCGTACAGGAAGTGACCTGTCAAATGTGATTGACAGAACAGGGCGTTTTTTGGGTGTTGACGGGGGTGGAGATGGAAAAACGCAGGCGTGGCGAGGCGTTTTTGGGGCGTACATACATTAGCAGATGTGAGCGTAAAATGTGTACGGACCGACTCATACGTCACTGGATGATCCTCTTTCCCTTCAAAATGCTCGCACAGCTTAGGGTCTGGATTACTCGACCACATTGGCGATGGCCTTCACCTCCGTCCCGGCACTCCTCGATGTTGCTGCGATTAATCGCGGGTGGTCTGAACAGCAATTAGTGGTGGATTGAAAACCGGCTTGGTATGTGTATTGAAAGTAGTTTTTTGTGTTAGCACAAAAGCGTACGCAGGTGGAAATCATAGCTGCTAATGTGATGATTACACAATCAATTTACGTACATTTGTGGTTGTTTCTTTGGGGCTCAATTTGTTGGTTAGGGCCTATTGTAACAATAATGTCATCATGTTGTTTTGGTTTTTACCTTTTTCTTTTGGCCTGTTGAATTTGCCTCGTTATGTTAAATTTGAAACGTTTCTTAAAGAGCCCTTTTTTGGGGGGCCATGTAAAATGTGGTTCTTGCCAGTTTGTGCCTTTTGGCCCAGGATTAAATGTAATCCATTGTGACAATAATGTGAGAATACAATGTCAGTTTTTTAATTTTTTTTTATTGCTCAAAGAAAAAATCACAATTCTAAAATTTTTGGCCAAAGTTTTTTTGCAGGGTTCATTTTCAAAGTTACAATAATTGGGCAAAAATAAAAGATTTATGAAATGTAGAACACAAAATTAAAAACAATTCACAAGAAAGGAGAGGGAAGTTTTGACCAGAAAGGAATATGAGCCAAGCACAGAAGGAGTGTGGGAAAAGTCGCCATTGCTGTCAACGTTTTTTCACCCGTTTGGCTGGGCTGGGGGAGGGAGGGCGCCAGACCGGGTCCGGGATGTCATCGGGCTTGCCTGTCCAGAGGCAGATGTTGTGGCCTCTGGACTAGGCACAGGGCTAGGCACATTTGGAGGATTGGCTGATGTTGTGCCAGAGGTGGAGGATCCTGATGTTCCAGCAGGAAGGGAGGTCGGCTCCACCATGTGCTGGCGAACGAGCTGCTCCAGGGCATTGGCGATGCGGATGTTGGCCCTGGTATTTTCCGCCAGGGCCTGACCAATGGTCACGTTGGCCGCAGCATTTTGCTCCAGGGCCTCAGCCACCCATAGCAGACTGGCGTCCATCCTCTGCAGAATCTCCGTATGGAAATCCGATTTGAAATTGAGTTCTGTGAGGAGGGCCACTGCCTGCGAGGGGGATTGCCCTGGACTGGCTTCTGCAGGGTCCTCAGCCGGATGTACTGGTTCCTCCCCTGCAGAGCCAGCAGAAATTCGACGGCCAAGGCTCCCCTCTGGAGCAGACTCATCCGCCTGTGTCTCTGTTAGGAAAAATGAGAAAAGACTCACATTAGAATCTATATATTGGCACACTAACATTTCAGAGTTGGTGACATCACAAGATTTACCTGGGACAACATGAGGAGCCGCAAAGTCTGGCATGTCCGTATCCATGTTGGACACGCCAAACACCTCCACAGGCTGCACACACCCCTGTGCCAGCTCTTCTAAATCCGTCAACTCCAATGACACAGGGGTGGGACCCCCACCTGTCCCCCTTGCATGCCTAGCCCTGTCCGCGAGTTTTTGCTTTAGGCGATATTTGAAGTCAACCCATCTGTGGGAAAAAATGGAAGCCATTATCCTTTTGTTTAAAATTGGGTTTGTTTTTAGGGGGGGCAAGTGTTTACTTACCGACGTTTGACATCCCGGGCTAGACGGACATAATCACCCACCCTATTGACAGCAACGGCTACCTCTTCCCACATTCTCCACTTCTGGCTTATACTCATATTCCTGTCTGCCTGTGGCAGGATGTCCACACACTTCTGAATCAAAACCTCCATCTCCTTTCTTGTGAAATGTGGCTGCCTTTTTTTTTTTGCAGCTTTGGCCGGAATACTGGGCCCAGCAGCCTCTTCCATGTCATCCTCCTCACCTATTTGTGTAAATATTCAGATTTCTCTAATTGACAACTTGCCCAATCTTATGTTTCAAATTAATCATTGATACAAAATGCATGAAAGACTTACCGCCTGACTCTTGGGCATTGTTTCCCTGGTCTGTAGCCATGTCTGAGGTCCAAACAAGAAATACACCAGAATTTAAATGTGTTTTCGTGACGTATTTATACATGCGTCCTTATTTTGCTGCCGCATCATTGATTGTGCGTTCCTATGATCCCTCCTTAATTTGTGCGGGAAACGAAACACTATTTATGGCTTGGTGTGTCTCGAGTCGAGGTGGCGTTTTTGGATTGTTAGAGGTTACCTTGGTTGGAGTTTCTTGTTTGCGGATAAAGGAGTTGGCGTTTGGAGTTTATTTTGTTTGCTAGATTTGCGTTTTCATTTTCCGTTCGCTTTTTTTGTATATTTTTTTTTGGCCTCGTTTCTTGATTTGGTAAGTTTTGTGAAGTCTAACTTTGGTTCAATTGGTGTCTCATTGTGTTTCTTCTTGTTTTTAATTTTGTGATCCATAATTTAATATCTTTTAGCATTTTTTTAATTTCGGACCCAAAGACCTTTTGATTTGGAATCTTATATATTTGCTCTTGGTAAGTCCATTTTTTATCTTGTATTTGCGAACTAATTAGCGCATTTTTCTCAGTTTGTTTATTAACTTGTATTTGCGAACTAATTTGCGCATTTTTCTCTGTTTGTATAGTGACTTGTATTTGCGAACTAATTAGCGCATTTTTCTCAGTTTGTTTATTAACTTGTATTTGCGAACTAATTAGCGCATTTTTAAATGCTTATTAATCCTGTAAAATTTTTGGTGGTTGCCCATTGGCTTTTTTGGCTTACATTTCAACCCATTTTGATGTACTGTGTGCAATGTCGTTTTGCTCTTTGGCCAAATGTGTGTTTCGCATATTTTAAGTTTTGTCTATCACAAAATTTAGAAACATAAATGCACACACTAAAATTTTTCTAATTATTTTTGGGATTAATTTCAGTTTGGCCGTATCATGACAATACCCCGGCATGTAAGCAGCAATGGATGGTATCATCAAGCTAAGTTGTTCTTAATTTTCTTTTGGGGTGGGTCCAAAGCCTTACATTCCAATCTTGCCATTTCAGGTTGATCTTGGGCGGATTGTTCTGGCCATGCTCCCGGAAGCCGACCAACCTCAATCTCGTCCCAGGCGTAGGCATCGTAGGCGTGCAAGGCCCCAGATATTTCGAACACGTGTCACCCTTTTTGGAATGCCCGATGATGAGGTTTTAAGATGCTACCGTCTTCCTCCCAAAATCATCATAGACACTCTCTCATTAATAGAGAGTGATCTTGAGCGGCAAATTGACAGTCCAACAGCAATACCACCACTTACGCAATTTATGGCGGTGTTACATTTCTGTGCCTCAGGATCGTTTCAAACAACGGTGGGAATAGTGGCGGGCATCTCACAATCCTCCTTTTCCAGGATCCTGAGGGCAGTGATGGAGGCACTTTTCAAGCACCTCCATCATTTTATTAAAATGCCTTTGGATATGGGTGCCCTTAGTGTGGCCAAGGCCAATTTTTACCAAATAGCTGGCTTCCCACACATCATAGGGGTTGTGGATGGTACTCACATACCACTTCAGCCTCCAGCACGGCTGGAGGCAATATTTCGCAACCGAAAACACTATCACTCCCTGAATGTAATGGTGGTATGTGATGCCTCCCTCCAGATCCTCTCCCTGAATGCAAAATTACCAGGAAGTGCACATGACTCCTTCGTCATCCGGCAATCAGGGATATGGCACAAATTAACCAACCTACAAGCTGGTGATGCGTGGCTTCTGGGTAAGTGTAGACCTTTAGTACATAACAATGTTAAGCTTGATACACAGTGATCCTGATGTTGTCTATTCTTTTTCACAGGAGACAGTGGATACCCTTGCATGCCCTGGCTGCTCACTCCTTATTTGGCTCCCACACCAGGTCCACAAAGTGAGTTTAATACCGCACTTACAGCCACCAGGCAAGTGGTGGAGCGCTGTATCGGCCTTTTAAAAGGCCGATTCAGATGCCTCCACCGCTCTGGTGGCGAGCTCATGTATTTGCCGGATATGGTTTCGAAAATTGTGGTCCTGTGTGGGATCTTTCACAACATCGCCATAAGGAGTGGTGTTCCAATGCAGCCAGAGGATGCCTTACCTGAGGATGGCCCCCCCGAGGTTGGTCGGAGGTCAGTATGTGGGGGGGCCATACGCGATGATGTGGTGGCCCGATATTTTAGGTAATTATTGACCAAACAACAGTGTGTATACCCAATGTGTTACGGTTTTTTAGCGTTCATCTTTTTTGATATTAATTCTTGCACCATCTTCTGTTTGTTTGCATAATCTTTGGCACTCCCACGATGACTACTTCCTGCTACCCTTCAAAAACCTTTATGTGGAAACTTCGGGAATATATTCTGACACCAATATTGCAACGCCATATTTTTGAAATCATGTGGGCATGGACCTTCGTCAACCAGTTCTTGATTTGTTGTGTGTTTGTTTCGTGTTTTTGGTATGTGGTGTATTTCTGATTATCACTGTGTGTTTTGTTTGTGAGTGACCACTTTGTATTTTGATTTCTGTTGTGAATAAATATTTGGAGAGTGTAATTTGTTTCCTTTTTGGGCACGTTAGAAGCAAGTGTAAACAAACTCCCAAACGTTAATTTTACCTAAGGGGTAACCCAGTAATGAAGCAAGTGGAGCTAAAATGTAATATGCTTTCGGGGTACTAACCAACACAACAAGGAATCCTGTACAATCAGTTGCCTTCGTAAGATTGTCCTAAGCAGTTTGGCCACCAAATAGGAACCTGAAAAATGGTGTAAACTATCATGTTGACCACCACAAAAAAGGAAAATGACATTGGTACTGGGAGGTGTTTCTTGTGCCTGTTTGCATTCAAAATACAACACACAATCTGTAGTGAGATTCTGTGGCAATCCTTGCTTGAAGAGTCTACTTATGTCAGTGTAAAGAATCT
The DNA here is from genome assembly GCA_031769625.1 of Taudactylus pleione. Classification (NCBI taxonomy): domain Eukaryota; kingdom Metazoa; phylum Chordata; class Amphibia; order Anura; family Myobatrachidae; genus Taudactylus; species Taudactylus pleione. The sequence continues at coordinate 6,803,438 of JAUIMM010000453.1, forward strand.
TGGATTTACTCCAAACGCATGAGACAGAGCTTGATTTAAAACTGATTTATTATGAAACAATTCGAAAAAAAAAAAAAAAAAAAACTAATTCCTAAGGAGGGCCAACAGATGGTCAAGGCCCTGCATAAGCCCGGTGACCTGCTCCCGCATACGGCCCACACAATTAAATATTTGTTCCCGACGCCTCTGTTCCTCTGTGGGTGACAAAAGATTGGGGATTAATAAATCGATAATGAAGCAACATTCTAAAAAAACACAAAACAAGCAAACCAAAACTTAAAAGCTTGTGGGCAAAAAAAACATTACACGGATAAAACCCAGCACCCCAAAATGTCGTAGGCCAAAAATACAAGGGCCCTAAAAAGAGGCACACAGGTGTGATATGTGTATGGTGACATCAGCAGGAACAGGTAAAGACAACCCCCAAAAATACCCTAAGGCGACAGAAAGCCAAAAAAAATGGGGACGACACATGATTACATACAAACAGTTTGTGGTGGCCAAAATAAAATTTAAAAACATACCGTTCTCAAAAACGCCAGAGCCAGAAGCCACTCCCTGGACCACCTCGGAGGTGGCTACATTCCCCAAACCTAGGGGCAGGGTGTTTGAGGAATCCTGGGAGGGGGTATTTGGAGGAGGGACGGATGGAGGAGAGGGGGAATTGGGCTGGAGGGGAAGTAGGCCTGAAATGTCGGCCACAGGGTCTGGGGAGGAGGGGGTAATTGACGAATTGGGGGTTGGAGAGAGGGGCCGGGACCGGCGTCTTGTCTGGCGATGCCGCCGTAGTGTTTGCTGTGGCCCTAAAAAATGAAAACAATATTGTGGTTAGTTTCAACAGGAATCCAAAAAGAAAAAACAAAAAAAAAAAAACAATGACTAAATAGGACAGTCATGAAAACATGCACATGCAGATATGACTACAATGACTCAATAGGACAGACATGAAAACATGCACATGCAGATATGACTACAATGACTTAATAGGACAGACATGAAAACATGCACATGCAGATATGACTACAATGACTCAATAGGACAGCCATGAAAACATGCACATGCAGATATGACTACAATGACTCAATAGGACAGGCATGAAAACATGCACATGCAGATATGACTACAATGACTCAATAGGACAGACATGAAAACATGCACATGCAGATATGACTACAATGACTCAATAGGACAGACATGAAAACATGCACATGCAGATATGACTACAATGACTCAATAGGACAGACATGAAAACATGCACACGCAGTTAGGGCCCACAAGATAAACTTGAAAACCACAGTCCAGAACACTTACTTTCCGCAATCTGCATGCGAAAGCATGCCAGCAAGCGGGGCGTCCGCCGGTGCAGGTCCGACTACCTGCGCTCCAGCTGGCCAATATGTCGGCGTGAGCCGAAGGAGCGCAGGCGGCGACGTACCTCCGCATATGCGGAACGCTTTCGCCTATTGGAGATGGGTGGAGGCTGACTGGTGATCCGCCTGTCCATCACCTCCGTCAGCACCAGCAGTTCGCGCCTGGTGAATGCGGCGGATCTCATGATGGCAATGGTGTTTTTTTGGCAAAATATTTTTAATAAAGCACCCCAAAAAAATTTGATTGGCTAATGTATTTGGGAAATTAACAGGACAAATTCTATTGGTTAGTGTATGAGTCATGTGTTCGACAGGGCCACAAATCTCTTGAGAGTTATGATAGGCTTGATGCAGTGACATGCGTAAGCAAATTTAAATAAAGAAATGAACCACAGAAAAATTGTGGGGAGACAAACAAATAGAACAGTTGTTTAATTGGGGCTAACATGTCTTTTGAACAATAAAAGCGAAGGTTTCAGCCGTACGTATTCTGCGAGAAAATACAAACACGGACAAGATTAAAGTTTATTGCATTGTGTTGAAAAAAAAAAAACAATTAAGCTAGTTGATACATTGATTGACATGATACGATTGAGGGAGGTAGGCAGAAAAAACGAGCAGGTCATCGGAATCTGACAGTCCCACTTCCGGTTTGTACTTGGTTGGAAAAGTACAAAGTGTAGGAAAATGAGTTAATTGATGTGGGACAGGTATATGGGGTGCTATCTGAGTGGCACAGGTGTTTTTAAGTTTGCAGGTAAGTTTTAGAGGTGTATTTTAAAGGTTTTGTAAAAGTGGCTTAAAATGACAATTATATACTTAAAGGCATTTTTTTCACCCCCAATTTAAAAAACTGATTTATTTTGACAATAAAAGTTGCTTTCTATCATTATTTGACTGGTTTAGAAATATGCATATATAGTAATAGAAGTTTAACACAATTTAAGAACCCCAAATACTTTTATTAGGACCACTAATACACTTCACTTTGCCTTATTTAGGGGTACAGGCAGATTTCCCCATTTGCCTCTATACTTATTGCGGGTAATACCAGGAAGAATTTTCGTACAAATTGAATTGCACAAAAAAATGAGTGCACTCGATAACTTGAAATCGCACGAAAGGGTGAGAAAACTTTGCGCAAAAAATTACCACATTAATGCGGCTAATAGAATTTCCACCTCATGAACAGAGCCATAACTAGACATTCTAGTACCCTAGAAAAAGAACACTGATGCCCCCTTCTTCATCACTTTGGTTGGGGAGATAAGAGTCCCCCTGATGGTGCCATATCACACCTCCTTATCTACAGCTCTACTCTTCTACGTGCCACACAATCTTTCAAACTTTATTGCCACACAATATTTCAGTTGTCATCATAATGCAGTATGATAGCTACAAAAACAAAACAGTAATGTGCTTTAGGTTCTATAAATGTATGAGAACCTTTACCATGCGTCACAACAGAATCATACAATCCAATCCATAACTTAGGCACATGCTTAGGACCCAGAGGTCACTGAGAGGCACGGATTGCTATAATGCATTTTTGATGGGTTTTTTTCTATTTTTTTTACCCACGAAGGGGCAATTAGTGTTTCAAACAATATATTTCCTATGGCCCCACAAGATCTTGATCAGTCTCTATGTCCCAAATAGTGTATCCCAATTTGGGTATGGCAGCCCTGATTTGCCACACAATCTGGTGGGCCCTCACCCCACTATTCCACATGATCAGAACTTTTCGTGTTTATTTGCCACCAAGTGCCGGATAGACATCGCATCTCTGCTGATCTGTCACAACCATGGTCAGGTCAATGCAAGCTGTACATCACCTCTCATCCTCCTTTAGGCGGTCCATGAATCCACCACCATCATAGTCCGGAACAGCTGATGCCTTCTGTTCAGACATCAGGCACCCGGCAAGCTTTATATCCCCACTGACCATCTCACTATGGGGTATATTTACTAATGTGAGAGTTTTTAGAAGTGGAGATGTTGCCCATAGCAACCAATCACATTCTACAGTAGCTATTATCTTCTAGAAGGTGCTAGTTAAATGTTAAGTAGAGTCTGATTGCACATCTCGATTTCTAAAAACTCACTTTAGTAAATATACCCCTACAGCTGCTCCCAGACACTGACTGTGCGGTAAGTTCCTAATCCCCGCTGATTTCTTCCCTGCAGCGATTGTAAGGTCAGTGCATCCACTGCCTTTCTCCTAGTGAAGGCAGTACTGATCTGTGAACACAGGTGATTTACACATTTGTTAGTTACCGTGGATTATTTGGACACACAATCTTACTGTACATGTATTGGACTGTCTAACAGATCACAGAATCTGACCCTTATTCCAAGTGTAATAACAGCCAAATATTTATGAAAGCAGATTTTTTGGTGTTCTTTACAAGGCTGTGAAGGTCTAGTCCACTATTTTATGAGCACAGTGATACATTGTTCCTAGCCCGGAAAAACAAACACTTGCTATTTCTTGCCACACTTGAAAGTCTATGTGATATTTCTTGGACACTTTTTTACTATTTCTTTTATGACATATTGGCAGTAGACCTATTATTGCTTTTTACATATGCGCATATGTCTTTATGTGTATTGTATTTTATTTCAATTGTTTTTATTTTCTAATGTGATAATTCATCTAGAATAGTGTATTAAAACCTTTTTTTTACCCATCAGTTTGTTCCCGTAAACATAGTTCCAGATACTGTTAGAGTTGCACGAAACCTGGCGGCTCACTCACACCAGGCAAGTCGAGCTGCATGGTGTATTGAGGCTAGATCTATGAAGACACATCTGTACATGCATTTTTAGAGGTCCTATAATATGCATATTGAAGGCAGGTGGCCACAGGTCCTTCCCCATTCACCCCATCACGGTCCAGATCTCTGGCCTGTCTGACCTACAAGGTGTTGCTGGCGATGCTGAGGGGGATCTCGATGGTGTCCAACATCCTCTCCAATTGGTTAATCTGCTGCAAAAGGAGCTCAGTCTCTGCCATCACGTCCTGGATCTCCCTCTCCAGTTTTGGCTTTTAGAACTGAATGTCCAGCAGCCTTTAGCCCAGCATCTTGTTGGCATCAATTTGACTGTACTATGCGAGTCCCACACTTGGCTGCCACCTGCATAGTTAGCTCTTTGCTGCCCTTCCTCCAGAAGAAAGTACTTGGCGGTATGGAAACCAGCAGTTGGCCTGTGTTATAGTCCAGGTGCAGGTGATACAGGGCAACAGTGGGCAGCACCTGGGCGGCAGTCCCGGACGCACTACCCTAGTTACAGCATTGTCTGAATGTGGGAATTAACAAACAACTAATGAGAATATAGCTTATCACTTACTAGAAGCCAGTGGTTGTGCCAGTTTCTTGTATTTAGACAGGCTGAACTGTTATGAATTTTAGTTTAGCACCCCAAAAGTCAGCCACTGTCTTTAAGTATCATGGCTGTATACTTGCAAAGACAGTTATTGCCAAAGAGTGTCAGACTGGAGCATTAAGGGCCCACCTTCATGCAATAGTAGGGGCCCACTGAAATAACCATCTGAAAAAGTGGGTATGCCCAGTGAACAGAGGACTGGCATTAATATGTGCAAATAGATGAAAAAGTAGGTAACTAGCGATAGACCTCCAAAAAGCCAGAGAAAGTGTCCTGATTAATAAATAGACCTTACTGAGTGACATTAATAAAAAATATGTGTTTATAGATATGCCAATCCAGTGTTTAACTTTATGAGAATAATAAAAATTGAACTACTGAAAACAATCTAACTACTGAGACTGATGAGCATTAATCTTGTTTTGAATACATGTTATTGTTATTGTAAGGATTATTATTATTTTTAGTTTAAAAGTGCTTACCCATGGAGCTGAAGAGGGTAATTTTAAGTAAGAGACTTTTTTTTCAAGCAATTATGGAGCGTACACACGGTCAGATTTGTCAGACTTGTCAGATGAACGATTGAACGATTAAACGATCTGAACGATTTGAACGATTTTACCAAAGTTTTGAACGATTTGAACGATTTTTGACTGCATTAAAATGAATGGAATCGTCCAAGTCTGACTGCAAACCCATCAGATGTCAGATATCGTTATCTGACAAACGGGAACGCGCATCGTTGATCGTCCATCGTTCAGGCATGTCAGATATGAACGATTTTCCTTCAGATATGAACGACTGAACGATTTTTAAATCGTTATCGTTCATATCTGAAGGAAAAATCTGATCGTGTGTATGCACCATTACTTTTCTTACAATATACATTTAATATGATGGAGCTTAATAGATTCACACACCACACTACAGGAATGAACAGAAACATAATTCAACAAAGGGCAAATACACAGTGCAAAAATAAACAGCACAAAGAAACTCAGTAGACTGAACCCCTGCAAAGACAGCACGTAGACTCCTTCGAAATGCCACTATTATGCCATCAGACTCTTCTGTTTGCCAATATTATGCCATCAGACTCTTCTGCATGCCACTATTATGCCATCAGACTCCTCTGCATGCCACTATTATGCCATCAGACTTCTCCGCCTGCCACTATTATGTCATCAGACACCTCCACATTCACTTACACAATTTCACACACACATCCTCAACTGTTACAGTATGCCCTAGCGGGGAACTTCTATTTTGTCCCAAGCCGGGCACAGCAGTGTCCATATCTGTGTCTTTTGCCACAGTTGTGTCTGGTACTGTATGCAAATGGCACTATAAAGCCCTTTCCTGGTGTACATCCATGCGTCCGAATGTGCAAGGCCTGAGATGCCCACTTTCAGTGTTTATAAACACTGAAATACCACTTGGCCCATCTTTAGATGCACCATCATTGCACCATCAAAACTTGCATCAGAACTATGGCAGATGCTGATTATCCATCTGAATTTAGCCTACTATCTGAACAGTCATGTGTCTATGAATGCAACCACTATTAGTGACATGCCAGCGACACTCCCTTAAAACACAAACTCTACTCCACCCCCATCTTACCTCCCAGTCACCACCCAGTAATGCCCCATACAACTCTGCTACCATTATTTATTTATTACCAGTTATTTATATAGCGCACACATATTCCGCAGCGTTTTACAGAGAGAATATTCGGCCGTTCACATTCCCTGCCCCAGTGTAGCTTACAATCTATATTCCCTACCACATGCTTACACACTTACCCACTAGGGTTAATTTTTGTTTGGAGCCAATTAACCTACCAGTATATTTTTAAGAGTGTGGGAGTAAACCGGAGCACCCGGAGGGAACCCACGCAAGCACAGGGAGAATATTACAAACTCCACACAGTTAGGGCCATAGTAGGAATCGAACCCATGACCTCAGTGCTGTGAGGCAGTAATGCTAACCATTACACCATCTGTGCTACCATGCATCTAAATTCGTACTGTGACTCTGCACAAGAAAAATCAGGACACATTCATGGTGCTGCTCAGATGCATGTGCAAACGAATATCGTTTCTCCGCTGCATCTGACATTGCCCCTATATCTGACTCAGAATCAGGCCCACAGTGTGGTATAGGACCGTGGGTTCAGGATAGCCTTCTCCAATGCCGGGGAGAGCAAGTACATGCCCTAGCAGTTTAACTATGGGGAAGGTATGTGCCGCTGGGAAGTGGCAGCATGTGGTGTCGGCAGCTGCCAAGTCTTACTGACAACCTAAGCAGGTGGACTGCCAGCAGAAATTGTGAGAACTAGTACAAATTAAACCGACAGGGCCCCCTGCTCTTTACTTTGCAACCCCCTGACCCAGCCCTAATTATCCCACTGTCAATACAACCGACCATCCAATAAAGATAGTTAATATAATGCACTCACATATATGTACATACATACACTGATATGAGAATGAGGTTCCCTATATACTTAATGTACACTCTATAGAGTAAATGACCCCTTATATAGTACATAAAGTATATAGGGAAGCCTTATATCTGCTGTATATGGTACTTATAATATAAAAAAATAGCTTTCTGTGGTTAGCAGCATTGATGTATAGTAGCATGCATTCTTAATTGAAATCTCACCTCTTTACAGGGCAGTATTTCTAGCCTCCATTAAGATCAGCAACAGCAGCTCCTTGTTGTCTGGCAGGGGCGGAGCTTAGTCTCTGCATGAGAAAGATGACTGTGGGAGGGAAGGGGAAAGTGCACTGCATTGGGGCTGCTACATCACCCACCATCAGTCACAGTACAGTCAGACTGGGTCATTTTCTGACAGTGACCCAGAACATGCATGGCAGCACACACTCTCCCCTTCATTCGCATGCCGCTAAGCCCCGCCCCGTATTAGGCCCACTAGGCCCCACCCCCTCAAATCGCACAATAAACAGTCACACTATACATTATGTTAAAAGCTTTTTATTGCTAAGTGCTCCCCAATACAACAAACAGCATCAGTAGTGTACACTTAAAAAGGTCATGAATATAGCTCCGTAAGATGAACAAAAGCAAAATGAATATCTACATCCAGACAATAATATGAAAAAAAGAAAAAAAATTGATTATGGATTTGAATCTTGGGAATCATACAAAGAATTATCTGCTTGTGGTTTAGGGGTTGTCTGAATACTCTTTAATTAAAAAAAAGCTACTTTAGTTTTGACCTTCCAAAGGTTTGTAGTGATGTCACTTCAAGTCTTTAGCTGTATCGTGTCAATAGTCCAGAGGGTCAGCCTTTGAACAATGGCTAAAAATTAAAGCATGGGAAAACCCACTCGTTTTTTAAAACAATTTATTCTACGGCCTAGTAACATTAACATTTCATGTTGTAAATTTTCTTTCCTTCATTTTCATTTTTTTACATACAGTAAAATTACTAACCCTAATTATACATATTGTGTAATTTTGATCTTCCAAAGTATTGAAGTGATGTCACTTCAAGTCTTCAGCAGTATCAAGTCAATACTCCAGAGGGTTAGCTTATGAACAATGGCTAAACATTATTACATGGGAATACCCAATTGTTTTTTAAAACAATTTATTCTAAGGTCTAGATACATCAACATTTCATTGAAATTTTCTTTCTTTAATTTTAATTTTTTACATAAGATTACTAAACCTAATTATACACATTGTGTGTGTAACGTTCTTTGGTGTTACTATGGACAATTCTTTAAATAAAGATTGTAGGTCAAAATTGTACTAACACAAATTTATTAGTGAAAAACAAACATGGCCAAATGATTGGTTTTGAGTTTCATATTTTATGCAGTAGTTTTTGTTTTAGCTTATAACCTATGAAGGCAAAAGATTGACGGGCAAATTGCATACCTACTAACTATTTTATATAGGCAAGAAAAAATGGCGGTTGCTATAAATGTAAATACTCAGTAAATAAAGTCTATCAAGAAAATCACCTTTTAATAAATATCTTCACTTTTATATTCTATATACAAGTACTTTACAGCTACATGAGAGAGTGAGACTGGCTTCTTGGTGAGAAAATGATCCCGGAGACCAATTGCAAGTACATTATTGCAGTCAGATGCATTGTGGTTGTGAAAAAGTGAGGTGACTTATGTAAAAATAAATATCTCTCTCTCGTCTTGGATCGCCAATCTGAATATTGGAATCCTATTTAAAGAAATGTCTTCCAACAACTAATGATTTGTTACTCATTTTGTTTACAGCTGAAAACATCTTTTAGTAGAAATAAAACATGTCTCAATTCAATCTTGTCATTTTATTAGTTGTGGCTAAATCTACACATTATAATTTCCTCTAACGAGGTGGTCCATTAGTTAATTCTATTAAACTATTTGTCAATGCATATATACCAAACAAATGGTATACTATATATTTTCATCATTTTTTAGAGTCTACTAATTTTTCTTTTCTAATGAAAGCATTTTCTTTGTTTTCTGACTGTTTTCATTCCGGTATATATGAACAATATCTTAATGTTGCTAAAGATACAAAAATGTAGTGTAATAAGCCAAGTGGTTTTAATAGACATGCTTTGCCTTCCAGCTGTTTTTGAGGGCTGCTTCATAACATCTATAGGTCCAGGGGCACTGTGAGGGGGAGGATCTAAGTTCCTGGCCTATCTTTGTGTCCGGGCCCGTCTTGAGGCCAGGGTCTGCCAAGGAGGCACAATCATGTCCCTAAGATGGTGTAACCATGCCCCCTTTAGTGGAGCATCTACATAGTAGGACTGGTATTCAAAATGAGGCTTGGCCATACCCAACATGATTGGCAATGCCCCCAAGAGCCGGTGCCCGAAACTTCTCATGGGGGCCCTGTACATGTCCCTTTAGGAGTATGTAAGATGCTACACTTGTCAGATCAGCAAGACGTACAGAACCACTGAAGCAGAATTCTTTTATGAAACTGCTGCATTGAGATTCAACTCAAGGAATGTATGTAAGACAGTTTGTAATGACAGGAAATTAGCACCCAAAACACAGAACCAGCAAACAATATGTGGACAGAACAAAACAATGAAAAATAATACTGACTTTGCAACAAATTAACACCTAAACAAAAATTGTGTGTTTGTTATAATCGACTAAATTGTTCACTGAAGGTGGAAAGAATAGTCACCAATTGTTTTTTATAGGTAAAGAACACAAAAATGAATATTGTGCAAAACTGGTTATTGGCCACTGAATGTAATACACCGGCAACATTCAGCAAATCTTTTCTTGGATGGAAATCTTTGGTGTTTTTCTTCAATAACTTCAAGTTAACATTAAAGTAAAAGGATGGTTGAAAAATCAAACAAGTGAGTAAGTGAACCAGCACTTTGCACGTTACAAGAGCAGAATGCACCAAAGTGTCTTTTTGTCTTAGTCCTTGAATAATTAACTTCATCTTTCTATTGAGGATGACTGCAAAGAACGTCTTCTATCAGAAGGTTTATCGCTTTTCCTGGGGCTTCTGGCTGAAGAAAGAACACCAGTTGAGTTGATGTTTGTTGCTACCATTGGCATCATTACTGCTACTGGAATAGATTTCTGTACTTGGATGTTGCTGTTATGTGTCGGAGGAGGTGAAACAGCAACAAGTTTAAAAGTCTTGCTAGCTGCTAGTTGAGATCTTCTTAACGCTGAATCTGATACCTTTGGTTTGTTTTCTGGTGGGGACACAAAGCCATCTGCATTATTTTCAATGGAGGAAAGAATGCTCAATATATTTTTTATCTCAGAGTCAGATTCCCCCATACCAGGTGATAAAGATGTGGGCTTCATAACACTCCTTGACAAGCCACTAGGATCGAAAGTAAGTTCGTCTTCAGTTTCAGCTGCTTCGGTTAGGAATGGAGGTGACTGAGTGCTGCGTTTGCTACAGGACTCACAGCAAAGTTTATTGTACCCAGGTATTGAGCAGTACCGCGCAAGTACCTCCATTTGACAGAATATAGACTTGTCTCCGAGACATGGCTCATCTGAAAAAACAATAATTGATAATAATATTTAAATGGCAGGTAACCTAATTACTACCAAAGAGCATACTGTCAAATTATATATATATATATATATATATATATATATATATATATGTTTCCTGATACATAATTAATATTGAGAACATTTTGCTAAAAAAGAAATGAATCTGGTATTTTTTCATTCTTTGTGATTTTAGAGAAGTCTTTCATTTACAGCTAGCGTAATCTCTGTAAGGGCTCGATTAAATGGTTTTTGAAAAACAACACTAGTTAATGCATAGATAAAACCTAGATAGATAGATAAAACCTTACATGATCACTTTATCTAATTATTAGAAGTGTGTTCATTAACGCTTGCCAGAGTGTGCGTGTCTGTGTGTGTACATGGGCAATTTACATTATTTATATCAGCGTTTGTGACATGCTTTTATATAACACCTGTGTCAATGAGGTCTAAACCAGCTGTGGTCACTGATGGCTTTTGCATCTGTAAGATAGTAATGACAAAGCTCTTTATAGCTCTTACAAAAAAACAGGATCTGTAACTGGAGGTTTTGTATTGAAGTGTATGAGTTTGAGCCATTTAAAAGATAACATTATCACTCAAGAGGATGCTGGTCCTACCTAAATAAAAGATAATAATTATAATTGCATCTTAGCATTTTCCCATAACAATTGCCAGAATGCTGCACATCCCAATACCTGTTTCTATTGAAATTAAATTGTACTTTGCAAAAAAGTGTTGGGTAGTCAACATCCAGCAAAAAAAAATAATTATCCAATAGGCAATACCCTTTCTTAAAACCAAGGTACATCTTCTAAATGATTTGACGTCTCTTATTAGACTCACAACTGACTACCATCCCTATACGCTCATTCACAGGCAATGTCTCTCCTCTGTCCAAATTATTACTAATGAGTACATCCAGTCTCACACCTAATAAATCTTTATGAGGTGGGGGCAATTTACTGACTTACATTTAATATTTACATACAGATATGGGATCTCTTGTCCAGGAAGTCCTAAAAATCAGAGGAAGGAACATGATGGTATTTCTTCTTTTCTCGAAATATTTTGCTATCCATAGATTTACTAAGGCCAAAACTGCTTACAAAACGCAGCAAAACCGCCGTCAAAACACATTTTAGAATAGAATAGAACAGGGCTAAAATTACTAGTCAGCGGTTTTAGTGTCATTTAGAAACCGCCACTAAACCGACGGGGTTTAGAACCCGCCGTCAATACGCCACTAATCCTCCAGTGTTTAGAACCTGATGCTTAGTAAATTTTGCCCAGAATGTCCTTCTGCAGTCACTATGAGATGTTCTGCTGAATAATATATGGATTATAATGGGGAGGAGAATGCCAATGGGAGTGTGTGGAAGGGCTGAGGTCACTTGTAAAAATATGAGATATGGTAAGAACTTACCCTTGTTATCTCTATTTCTATGAAGTCCATAGGGTTCCACAGGATACCTTGGGGTATAGGCGATGTCGGCAGACATCGGGTACCTTAGTGTTAAAGTTTTCAGCCTCCCAGGATGCACTGGGGTCCCTCTCCTATACCCCGCCCCCGAGCCAAGGCAAATCAGTTACGTAACAAACCATAGGCCGGAGGAGGAGAAGAAAGAGAGAGAAGAAAGTTCTGGAACACACAAGAATCACATTCTCACCAGAAGGAGATGGAAAAACTGGTGACCAGAGTAAAGCCCATCTGCAGTACAGGTGCGACAGGGTGGGAGTCCTGTGGACCCTTTGGACTTCGTAGAAATAGAGATAAAAAGGGTAAGTTCTTATCTCATATTTTCTACTTCAGGGTCCATAGGGTATCCACAGGAAACCTTGGGGATGTCCCAAAGCAGTATCCTTTAAGGGTGGGGACGCTCCTGTGCTGAAAGGAGAATCCGCCGCCCGAAGGAAGGATCCTGAGAGGCGAAGGTGTCAAATGCATAATACCTCACAAAGGTATGGACAGAAGACCATGTGGCTGCCTTACAAAGCTGAACAGTAGAGGCACCACAGCGAGCTGCCCAAGAGGACCCACAGACCTAGTAGAATGAGCTCTAACAGGATGGAACAGGAAGGCCTTCATGAATGTAAGCCTCAGAAATCGCCTTGCGAATCCATCCTGCCAAAGTTTGCTTAGCGGCAGACCAACCCTTCTTACGGAAGCCATAGAGGACAAACAAAGAGTCCGACTTCCTAAATGAATTGGTATGGTCAACATAAATCCTTAGAGCACGTACCACATCCAATGAGGCCTCACCAGCCAAGAGGTCTGGAGAATTAATAATTTCCTCGTTAATGTGGAAACTAGATACTACCTTAGGTAGGAAACCAGGGCGAGTGCGAAGCACCACCCTGTCCCTATGAAACATTAGCATGGGAGGTCGACATGAGAAAGCCTCCAATTCTGAGACCCTTCTGGCAGAAGCAATGGCCAGAAGAAACACAGTCTTAGCTGTAAGCCATTTTAAATCCACTGAGCCCAGTGGTTCAAATGGTGGTCCTTGGAAAGCCCTCAGGACCACAGCCAAATCCCAAGGAGCCACTGGTGGAACAAAGGGAGGCTGAATACGAAGTACACCTTGCAGAAAGGTGCGGACATTAGGAAGAGTACCAATCCTACCCTGAAACCACACTGACAGGGCAGAAACTTGCACCTTCAGGGAAGCAAGTCGAAGACCGTGATCTAAGCCAGCCTGTAGGAAAGCCAAAACCCTGGATATCCTGAACAGCTGAGGATCATAGCCTCTAGGACGACACCATTCAAAGAAAGTATGCCTCACTCGGTGGTAAATTCTTGCAGACGCAGGCTTACGAGCTCTGAGCATGGTGTTAACTACAGAGCTGGAAAAACCCCTGGACCTTAAGAGGGCTGTCTCAACAGTCACGCCGTCAAAGACAGACGACTCAGGTCTGGGTAATGGCAAGGACCTTGAGACAACAGGTCCGGACGTTGAGGCAACAGCATTGGAGTGTCTATGGAGAGACTCAGAAGATCTGAGTACCAGTGACTACTGGGCCATGAGCTATCAACAGCAGCATGCCTCCTTATTGCTTGAATTTTCGAACCACTCAAGGAAGAAGGGAGAACGGAGGGAAGAGGTACACAAACTGGAAGGTCCACCGGACCGACAGAGCGTCTACCAGAAGAGCCTCTGTGTCTCTTGTTCTTGATCCGTACACAGGCGGGCCCGGGGGAGGAGCGCTGACAGAGCTCAGCAGACTGCTGTGGAAAGGCACTGTGCAGCGGGGGGAGGCACCGGCTGTGAGACAAGGAAAGCGCGCTCCCCTGGCATGCTATTAACCCCTGGGATGCTGCAGCCCGCTGTCCCTGGCGGTCTAATGGAAAGCGCAGGATCAGTACCTGGCTCCAAGCGCAGCCTGTCCCCAGGGGGCCCCCTGCCTGAGGACCAAATGACTGTGAATCGGCAGGTACCCTCCACTGGACCCCACCGCTTACCTGACCCCCTTGAATCTGGTCACAGTTAGGGATATTCCGGGGTCACCGCTAGCTGCGGCCCCAGACACCAACCAGCATCCACAAATCAGTACCGGCGTTCTGGTCCGGCGGGGTGAAGGAGCGACAGCATAGACGTCTGGCTGACTGTCTATGCTGTACAGCTCATCTTGTGCAGCAAAACTGTTTGAAAATAAGTTTCAGGGGCTGTAACAGCCCCCCTATGATTATGGTGATCCGACTCCGAGCCGGGCACCTACGAAACTGATTTGCCTTGGCTCGGGGGCGGGGTATAGGAGAGGGACCCCAGTGCATCCTGGGAGGCTGAAAACTTTAACTCTGAGGTGCCTGATGTCTGCCGCCATCGCCTATACCCCATGGTATCCTGTGGATACCCTATGGACCCTGAAGTAGAAAGTGTTTTAACATATTGAAGGTAATGTGTTCCATGTTTTAGACTTGATATAGAAGTCCTTAGCAGACTGTTTATATTAATGACAATACAAAATAATGTGTCACAGGTACTTATAGTCTTACACATGAATGCCAAAAAACTGTATATTCCTGATATTCTGCATAAAGGAATGAAAAAAAAAATATAGATAATAATTCAATTCACTCACTTACCAATGCTAATGTTTTTGTTTAGACTATTTCCATCAGCATAATATAGCAAAAACAGCCTGTATATGTCTAAACAATAATTTGCTGTAAACGAAGATGCAGGTTATTAATGTACATATAGATATTCTACTAAATTTAATTCTTTAATGTGTGCTTGAATGTGCTATGAGTTATCTAGGGCTTCCTCATCCAATGCCGAGAAACAGTGGAACTTCACATCCATCTAGTGGTCGGATATGGTACAAACTACAAAGCTAAAGTCAAATAAAAATGAAAAAATAAATTCTCTCCCTTTCAAGTTTTCAAAATGTCCCATTGTACAGAAGAAAAACAGATTTGACATGGCCAATACTAGCAGTGCATAATGTCCACATCTCAGTGAGATGATTATCTCAGAATAAGGATGTCCCTTCTAGCATGTCAGACTCCTGGTGGAGTGATCTCAGTCTCACTTAACTCTTTCTAGTCCGCTTGTGCAAGACATTACGGCATTTATAACAAAGGAGATTTCTTATCCTATACTGCAAAAAAAAACAAACCACACATTATTTTCCCCCATCTGTCTCAATTAGCAATCATGTGTTTGATATTAGAGTCAGGTGCCAGCATGCCAGAATATGTAGATAGTATGTCGGCGGTGTCATGTGTGACAGGTCCCCATGTAGAATTTATCAATGGCAGGGAAGAGGGTACTTTGAGGACTGTTTTATGGAAGAATGTTTTGTTCTGCATTCTGGCTCCAGAGACAAATTCTTACAGTGTGGTTGTAGTGACACTGTGTAATATCTGTACGTGATCATTTGAGTAATATCATTCTGTATGTGATCATTTTAGTAATATCTGTTTGTGATCATTTGTGTAATATCATTCTGTATGTGATCATTTGAGTAATATTCTGTACGTGATCATTTAAGTTGTATCATTCTGTACTTGATCATTTGAGTAATATCTGTTTGTGATCATTTGAGTAATATCATTCTGTACGTGATCATTTAAGTTATATCATTCTGTACGTGATCATTTGAGTAATATCTGTTTGTGATCATTTGTGTAATATCATTCTGTATGTGATCATTTGAGTAATATTCTGTACGTGATCATTTAAGTTGTATCATTCTGTACTTGATCATTTGAGTAATATCTGTTTGTGATCATTTGAGTAATATCATTCTGTACGTGATCATTTAAGTTATATCATTCTGTACGTGATCATTTGAGTAATATCTGTTTGTGATCATTTGTGTAATATCATTCTGTATGTGATCATTTGAGTAATATCATTCTGTACTTGATCATTTAAGTTATATCATTCTGTACGTGATCATTTGAGTAATATCTGTTTGTGATCATTTAAGTTATATCATTCTGTATGTGATCATTTGAGTAATATCTGTTTGTGATCATTTGAGTAATATCATTCTGTACGTGATCATTTGAGTAATATCATTCTGTATGTGATCATTTGAGTAATATCATTCTGTACGTGATCATTTGAGTAATATCTGTTTGTGATCATTTGTGTAATATCATTCTGTACGTGATCATTTGAGTAATATCTGTTTGTGATCATTTGTGTAATATCATTCTGTACGTGATCATTTAAGTTATATCATTCTGTACGTGATCATTTGCGTAATATCTGTTTGTGATCATTTGAGTAATATCATTCTGTACGTGATCATTTAAGTTATATCATTCTGTATGTGATCATTTGAGAAATATCATTCTGTACGTGATCATTTGAGTAATATCATTCTGTACGTGATTATTTAAGTTATATCTGTACGTGATCATTTAAGTAATATCTGTACGTGATCATTGTTTAATATCTGTATGTTATCATTTGTATAATATTCTGTACGTGATCATTTGTGCAATATCATTCTGTACAGAATGATATTGTACAGAATGATATTTGTGCAATATCATTCTGTACGTGATCATTTGAGTAATATAATTCTGTACGTGATCATTTGTGTAATATCTGTACGTGACCATTTGTGAAATATCTGTACGTGACCATTTGTGTAATATCTGTACGTGATCATTTGTGTAATATCTGTACGTGATCATTTGTGTAATATCTGTACGTGACCATTTGTGCAATATCTGTAAGTGACCATTTGTGTAATATCTGTACGTGACCATTTGTGTAATATCTGTACGTGACCATTTGTGTAATATCTGTACGTGATCATTTGTGTAATATCTGTACGTGATCATTTGTGTAATATCTGTACATGATCATTTGTGCAATATCTGTACGTGACCATTTGTGCAATATCTGTACGTGACCATTTGTGTAATATCTGTACGTGACCATTTGTGCAATATCTGTACGTGATCATTTGTGTAATATCTGTACGTGATCATTTGTGAAATATCTGTACGTGATCATTTGTGCAATATCTGTACGTGATCATTTGTGCAATATCTGTACGTGATCATTAGTTTAATATCTGTACGTGATCTTTTGTGTAATATCTGTATGTGAACTTTTGTGTAATATCTGTACGTGATCATTTGTGTAATATCTGTATGTGATCCTTTGTGTAATATCTGTACGTGATCATTTGTGTAATATCTGTACGTGATCATTTGTGCAATATCTGTACTTGATCTTTTGTGCAATATCTGTACATGATCATTTGTGAAATATCTGTATGTGATCTTTTGTGCAATATCTGTACGTGATCATTTGTGAAATATCTGTATGTGATCTTTTGTGTAATATCTGTACGTGATCTTTTGTGTAATATCTGTACGTGATCATTTGTGTAATATCTGTACGTGATCCTTTGTGCAATATCTGTACTTGATCTTTTGTGAAATATCTGTACGTGATCATTTGTGTAATAACTGTACATGATCATTTGAGACTATGGCCCTGATTCAGAGCCGGATGCACAAGTGATGTCAGTGGGGCCGGCCCCAGACGGCAGGCGTTCCCATAGGAACGCCTCTGTCTGGGCGGCCTCACCCCCCGGCACGCCCACAAAAGGGGGCGTGCTGTCACTCACCATCGACAGCATGCCCCCTTTGGTACGAGACCCGGAGCGACGGCTTGCCCGTCGCTATCCGGGTCTCGCGCATGCGCACGACGGAGCCGGCTCCATCGTGCGCATGCGCACTGGGCCACCATCGACCCGCTTGCGAGCGCTCAGCGCTCGCGAACGGGTCTGAATCAGGCCCTATATTTAATGATCTGATTCATGGTCGAGTAATATTAATTAATATCAAGATCACCTATCAGTATATTTGTACCTAGGTCTTGCAGTTGCAAACTCCTAATACTGTAGAAATAAAATTTTATTCACCATTTTTCAAAATATAAAAAGCTTGCAAAAAAAGAAATCTTAAACAGTTCCATTTACAGGCCCTAGGGATACTAGCTTTAGTGATTATGTTCTTGCAAGAGAGAGTGTTGAGCTGTAAGACGGTGTACTGTACGTACCATTGCAAGGTGACAGATTACATTCCCGTACAGACTCCGGCTTCTCTCCATCGCACTGATCACCAGCCCGACACAGGACTTGTCTCACTTCAATACCTTCACCACAGGTCACAGAGCACTGCAGAGAAAGTACAGATCACAGATCTGTAATCAGACACTGGTATAATAATACATGGAGACAGATGCTGCTGCTGCTGCTGTTATCCTCTTTGATCAGGTAAGCTTAACATTTCTTCATCTTGACATACAAAAGTACAGTACTTGCAAAGCCTCTTTCTACAGTACATTCATACTAGCTTGTTATTTGCTTCTATCTAATGTAAAGCGCAGAATGTGCAGAGCTCAGATCAAAACCACTTGACCCATTAGTGGTGCTTACTTCACCAATTACTGGTTTATTCTAAACAAAGACTCTTGTTAATTGCAAACGTGATTAATATTCTTCACTGATGCTTTTCCAGCTCAATTTGCTAAAACATCATTCAAAGTATCTATTACACGGGCAGTCAAATAATGTCTGGTAAATTCAAGCGCTGTTTTACAGCATTTAATGCTTTGACATTTAGTTTAGAATAAAATATGTGAGTAAATGAACCTGTACACACATACAGTATTGTACTTTCTGGCAGGAGTGTGTTTCACTGTGCTTTGTGTCAATATTAAAGTTGCCCGGAATGTTCAGTAATGTTAATGCTCACTAAACAAAGTGCTGAAGTAACATTTTATTAACATAAGTCGGGATTCTGGTACTTGGATTCCTACTGCTGTTGGGATTCTGGTGTCGGTATCCCTACCACCGAGATGCTAACTGCATCCCATTAGTACATTATGCTGCATATACTTCCAATACTCTGCTAAAAGCGAGTACAAGGTTTTGTTCATGCCTTAACCTGTGTTGTTTTTTTTAAAGCTCTTGTGTGTACTCTGTGATAAAAGCTAGGTTCTCTCAGCTTTGAGTGGCTGATAACAGAGAATAACTTGCACTTACTGTGGCTGCACTGCAAATGTAAAGCCATCTGTTATGTCACAATATTCACATGTATTGTTAATGTCAACAGTAGCTCTTTATATAGTGAAATTCATATTACAGGTTTGGTGGTCCTTTAAAGCTGGACACACACCCTGCTAGTGGCAGTGACATTAGCAAAGTAGCCCGCTGCCTGACAGTAGCTCATGTTTTGACCCAGACAACTCAGATTTTGAAGCTCCTGACATGTTTTCAAGGTACATCCAGGTGTGAAATCTCTAGACCCAGATGCTGTTTTTGTCAAGCTCTGTGAGCTAAGCGGATGTCAAAATACTGGGCTTCAGATGAATAGAGCAGACAGGAGAACAAAATTATTGACTTATCCTTCAGTTTCTTTCTCCAGGCTTCTCTAATTAGGCAGCCTCCACTGTAACAAACATTAGGTAGTGTTTCATACAGGGGTGCAAGTTCTGGCTTTGTGTGGTTTCCTTGCTCATATAAGGACTCATGAGCTGGACTGTAGCAATGTCCGTGAATCAGTGAATGAGATGATAGTCACCAGACTAGCCACAACTATCAGTATTGATCACCACAACTACTATCTCACACAACTGTAACACACTGACATTAACACTATCATAAAAATAAATAATATCTGGGTTGCATAAAGAATCCCCCTGGCACAATATGAAAAGCATATTTGCCAACTATCCCAGAATTTCCAGGAGACTCCCTTGTTTGGGAGAGTTTTCCTGAGGTCTTGAGAGGATAGGCAAAGCTCCCGGATCCTGACAACTTCTTCCATGAAGGCATGATGACATTGTGGCCCTGCCCCTCTAGCATAATGCCGTGAATCACTTGGGCCGTCGAGAGCAATGATAGGCCTGGCTACGGAGGCCGTGGCCAAATCGGAGGGGTGGCCATGCCCCCTTTCATGCTCCCTGGGAGAATGGTGGATTTGTCACCCTCGGCCAGGGGGCAGATCCAGGTGAAATTCCCCCCCTCCCGTAACTCTTGCAGGGAGAGTGAGGAGACTGCTGCTACTCAGCAACAGCAACCTCCCTAGACCCTCTCCAGCCCAGCACACACCAGCATGAGCAGCAACAGTCTCTCCTCTCTCTCCCTGTCTGATGTGCCTCTGCCATTCTCCTCCAGATGGTCCAAGTATGTAGTGCCACGCCACCCACCCACACCTGCTGCTTGTGGCAATGACAGGAGGTAGGTAAGGCATATTCTAGCACTAACATATTCCATTGTGAATTGGCCACAAAGCCACATGTAGACAATACATCCTAATTCCATTTTGAAAAACATTGGACAGTGGTGGTAAGAGGTTAATAGTTAGGGAAGTTAAATTTTAACAGGTGTGGATTGGAATGTTTAGTAAAATCTATACAGTGGTTAGTGGTTATTCGGGAAGATTTAAGGGGGGCATCCACTACACGCTTTTAGCAGACGATTGAACGATAACGACGTCGTTATCGTTCAATCATTTAAAAATCGTTTATAAATCGTGCAGTGTTTGGTCGTTAACGATCAACAATGCGCGCTCTCGCTGGTCGTTTGATCGTCTAGTCAGTCGACTGAACATGCAGGTCAATGTCACTTGATCTATTAAAGATAGTTTGCAAATCGTTCAGACTGAAAGATAAAATTTCAAGGGAAAAAATGAAGGGAAATCGTTTAGAGATTGGACAGGGAGTAGATCGTCTAGTGGATGTGCCCCTTTAGCAAACTTTGTAAAGAAGAGAAGAGAACGTGTTGCTCATAGCAACCAATTAATTCTATCTAGATCAGATTGGTTGCTATTGACAACACCTCTCCTTGTCCTTGAAGGTTTGATAAATTTCCCTGTGAGAGATTTCAGATTGCATGGACAACATCTCTTTTCTGCTCTTTCATGTGTAATGGATGAATGCTGTAGCAATTTGCATCCACATCACACATTGGTGCACATTTCTTGGAAAGAGAAATACAGGGTTGAGATAAAAATTTTTCTAGCTCTCCCAAACAAGCTATAATAAAGTTAGTGTTACTCAGCAATGTATTAAAGATATTATGGTTATCTAGATACTTTTACTGACCTCAGACCAGGCACCTGTCTTCCACTGGGCTGGACAGGGAGCTCTATTGCATGATCTTCTACTCTCAGGACGCTCCCCATTACAGTACTTGCTGTGGACTGACCGATTTGTGCCATCATGGAGGGGCTGAATGCAGCGTACTATTCGTATCTGATATCCAGAACTTCCACAGCTTTTTGTGCAATGTTCCCAGTCATCTGCTATCCAGCTAGAAGGAATAATATTACATGTTATTGTAAATATTTAAGCAGCTTGAAACAATCTACTGTATAAGACCTTTATTACACCTATGGGATTTTTGACTGTTAAGCCCATATAGGACCTGATTCAGGGTTGCAAACAGTCTGCAATTCTTCACACTTATAATGTACTTTCACATGCATATGTATGCGGTGAGGCTGCATATGTGTAGCCGACTCTGAATACAGGTGTACAGTACATGTACATTACATTACAAAAAAGAATATCAGTGCAGTGAGATGTTACATAGTGACTCCATATGTATTACAATACAAATACATTAATAACAAAATGGGCAAAAATACAAATAAGCAATAGACCTATTGTGAAGGTACTAGCACAAAATTAATATTACAAAAAACATCCACAGCCATACAATTGACACATCATGATTGGGTATACGTTCAGGAAGCCGGCGGACGCAATGCAAACCATCGGCTTCCAGACTACTTAATCATGACGAGGGTTAAATGACAGGCGTCTAAATGTAGACACCTGTAATGTTACTGATGCCCGACATAAGGGATGTCGGGCGCGAACAGCCGCGGGGGGGGGTTAGGTTTAGGGCGGTAAATCATACTGAATGCCATGATGGCTACAAAACAATACTTTCAACATGAATAAATATATATTAGCTTAACATATATAGGGCAAAACCTCCAAAAATGCAGTTTTCAGAGTTTTGGCCACATTTCCATATGTACCAAGCTCCAGAATGTCGCTTGGACCTGATGGGAAACGCCATCTTTAGAATTGCATTTCTTCTGGGATTGATCCACCTGGATCCCTTCCATTAATGCCAGTATGTGCTCCATGGCCAATAGTGCGCAGGTAGGGGTGATGCAGAGGTGTGCACATTGCAATTGCATCTACACTTACTACTTACAAGTTAAAACTTGTTTATAATGGGGCGTTCTCACATGGACAAGGTTCAGTGAGGGATTTTCACAGCATCTGTGGGCCATGCAGAGTTGGATGTAAGCATAAATATATATAATTTGCATTAGGTATATGTTGGTGTAGGTACGTGTGTACAACTCTACTTATGGGCAAAAATACACTATTTTTTTACTGCACGGAGTTCAAAAAGCACATACACCCAATTTCTGCGTTAGGCCTATAAACAATTATTGTATACCAAAAATAAAAAATATGCTGCAACAGGCAACTCCAAAAACATTATTATTATTAATAATAATAATATATAAATGTAGAAAAAAACTGACAAAAAAAAATAAATCTTTGTTAGAAAGAAAATAAATATACTGTATATACTGTAACAAGTCCATAGTAGCAAAGGGAGGTGATCCCACCATAAAAACTCCCAGCTCCATAATGTGTTTCACCACACGCTTTATACTTACTGAGTTACTGGAGAACGGTGGGAGTCGTGTTATATAGGCTAATGCCTTAAGAATTGTATTGCCTTATAAGACTAACACCCTGATTATAAATCATATGGTGAACTTGATCATGATATATGATCATTCACAAGTCAGTATGGAGCATGTACAGTGTATGGTACAAATACAGGCAGGATTCTGAAGAATGTATGTTTACAAGCCTCTTCTTGCTGACATTTATTCATAGGCTATAGCTTATTAAGTGGAGCAAGCATTATTTTTCGTTACTGAGAAAAGCAGGTTATATGACATTATATTGTAACAACACTGAATTACAGAAAATATATTCCGCGCTTCTGAAAGACATATTAGACAGTGACTAGAATGAGCCCTTACACTGGCTGTGTACACTCCTGTAGATTGCACATTCGGCGAATAGGCTTAGGTTTCTTGTTGGCTTCACAGAAGCTGCGGTGAACCATTTTGTTATCACTTTTTCTTCGACAGCCATATTTTGTGTACTGAAAACCTTGAAGGTATAAAAAACAAGACAGCAATAATTTGATGAGTACATGTAGAAGTGTTATGTTTTTGTTACATCTACTGTATGTTTAATGCTGTACATTCCAGCTGCATAGAATAATAAATCACTGTAATATATATATATATGCTGCCTCTTGAACATGGTGTTAACTGAAACAGCTGTCGGGGAATGTCATGAACATATGACTTCCAGACTCATGGTTCAGTAGAACATGATTATATATCTGATGATATGATACATAATGTCCTGACTTTCTGGCTTGCTATGGCTGCTTAATGGCTTTTTATGGCACATTCAATTTTTGACTGTTGCATTTACATTGGAGAGCTGGTTTAATCCTTTTTTGGCAACATAAGAGGACCTGTTTTTATATATATATATATATATAGATCAGAAACTAGGTAGTGTAGGCGGGCGGAGGGTGACATGGCAGAGCGCCCTGGACAGAGGGGTGGGGTAGGTAAAGAAAGCCAGAGGGGAGGAGAAGGTCAAGTTAAAGATGGCACAGAGGGACTGGGTGGGGTGTGGGTGGCACATGGTGCATTTATTATCCAGCAAAAGATGGACTCTGTAGACCCATTATGATTTTTTTAATTTATTTAAAATTAGCCTCATATACTGGCCACACCCGCTTTAACAATATTCGGTACAGGGGTGGGGGTATTGCATATTTTTGTTTTTAACAATTGCGGATTTGGTTTTCAACAATTTTTGCCGGTTAGCTGCAATAATATTAAATGCAATACACGCCTACTGTAGCTTTGCACTTAATATTATTGCTGTTCATAAATTTTGCAGAGATTCTTAGTAAATCAAGCCTTAAATCTCAATTTCTGAGTTTAACGATGGTAACAAAGATATTATGTGAATATACAAAAATGACAGGTATTGTAAGAGGCAGGACACTGGAAACAGAATTGACATTCCCTCCGCCCTATTACCCCACCCCATATTTTCCCTGCTGACTCTCAGTTCTTTCTCCGATGTTCTGCGTTGTCCTAAAGTGGGAAAAAGTCCTTCTGTCCTTACTTACATTTATTGATTGACTGTATATATTATTTGAGTACTAGCCTCAACTGATCTCTGAAGAATGGAAGGGTTCCTTCATCCACCAGTATAAATGATATTTGCTTAGGAAACTACTACAACAACCTGTACAGTGAACATTCATCAATCCAAATTTCCAAAAGGCTTCAGTAGTGGTCACTGAGGAGGACCAATGCACTCTAGTTGTGGGTACTTTGTAGCTAGGTAAGATGAAATCCTGAGATTACGTAAGCCACGTTTTCTTCATTTAATATTGAAATTTCACATTTGATTTGGAATATGACTTAATATATTAGAAATATATTTGGTATTCAGACAAGGATTCTTTGCCACCGTCATATTCACGGAAACTTACTTAGAATTAGTCCGTAGTACTGTGCAATGTAACTATGCAGATACTGTAATTTACTGAACTATGACATACAGTACATACAACATTGTGGTGCCACATGAGCGAGTGGGACCTTACCCACTTTGCTCCGTCCACCCAAGCAAGGTTGAGTCAGTAACTAAAGTAAACTCTTTCAATTTACTTAGTCACATAGATTAACCGCTTGCTGGTTAACCCTAATACTCTAGGACAGTGTGTAAACAAGCAACAAGTACGTGTTTACTAGGGGTGTGCACCGGCCACTTTTCGTGTTTTGTGTTTTGGTTTTGGATCTGGATCTTTCTTCGTGTTTTGGATCTGGATTGGTTTTGCCAAAACCACCCTTCCGTGTTTTGGGTTCTGGGTTTTGTGTTTTGGATCTGTATTTTTTTTAAAAAAAGCATAAAAACAGCTAAAATCACAGAATTTGTAGGTTTTTCTGCTCCTATGCTATTATTAACCTCAATAACCTTAATTTCCACTCATTTCCAGTCTATTCTGAACACCTCACACCTCACAATAGTGTTTTTATGTCCAAAAGGTTGCACCGAGGTAGCTGGATGACTATGCTAAGCGACACGAGTGGGCGGCACAAACACGTGACCCATCTAGGCGTGAAACTGCAGTGGCAGACAGGATGGCAGTTTGAAAAACTAGGCCCCAAACTGTACATAATGCAAAGAAAAAAAAGAGGTGCAAGATGGAATTGTCCTTGGGCCCTCCCACCCACCCTTATGTTGTATAAACAGGACATGCACACTTTAACAAACCAATCATTTCAGCGCCAGGGTCTGCCACACAACTGTGGCTGAAATGATTGGTTCGTTTGGGCCCCCACAAAACAAGCTGGCAATTAATGTGTCCCTGCACAAACTGGCTCTATGGAGGCAAGATGTCATCCTCATCCTCCTCATCCACCGATTCCTCACCCTCTTCAGTGTGTACATCCTCATCCTCACAAAGTATTAACTCGTCCCCACTTGAATCCACCACCACAGGTCCCTCTGTACCTTCTGGAGGCTGGTCTCCCTGGAAGAGCTGATAATTCATTTTGATGAACATCATCTTCTCCACATTCTGTGGAAGCAACCTCCTACGCCTTTCGCTGACAAGGTTCCCGGCTGCACTAAACACTCTTTCGGAGTACACACTGGAGGGGGGGCAACTCAGGTAAAATAGAGCCAGTTTGTACAGGGGCCTCCAAATTGCCTCTTTTTCCTGCCAGTACAGGTATGGACTGTCTGCCATGCCTACTTGGATGCTGTCACCGATGTAATCCTCCACCATTCTGTCAATGGTGACAGTATCATATGCAGTGACAGTAGACATGTCAGAAATTGTTGCCAGGTCCTTCAGTCCGGACCAGATGTCCAAACTTGGTCCTGCCTGCCCTGCATCACCGCCAGCGGGTTGCTTAGGATACCTAAGTTTTTTCCTGGCAGCCCCAGTTGCAGGAGAAAATGAAGAAGGAGCCGTTGACGTGTCACGTTCCGCTTCAGCTGACAGTGTGTTCACCAGCAGGTCTTTGCACCTCTGCAGGCTTGTGTCGGCCGGAAAGAGAGACACCACATAGGCTTTAAACCTAGGATCGAGCACGGTGGCCAAAACGTAGTGGTCTGATTTCAACAGATTGACCACCCTGGAATCCTGGCAAAGCGAATGAAGGGCTTCATCCACAAGTCCCACATGCCGAGCGGAATCGCTCCGTCTTAGCTCCTCCTTCACTTTCTCCAGCTGCTTCTGCAAAAGCCTGATGAGGGGAATGACCTGACTCAAGCTGGCAGTGTCTGAACTGACTTCACGTGTGGCAAGTTCGAAGGGCTGGAGAACCTTGCACAACACGGAAATCATTCTCCACTACGCTTGAGTCAGGTGCATACCCCCTCCTTTGCCTATGTCATAGGTGGATGTATAGGCTTGTATGGCCTTTTGCTGCTCCTCCATCCTCTGAAGCATATAGAGGGTTGAGTTCCACCGCGTCACAACCTCTTGCTTCAGGTGATGGCGGGGCAGGTTCAAGAGTGTTTGCTGGCGCTCCAGTCTTCGGCACGCAGTCGCTGAATGGCGAAAGTGGCCAGAAATTTTTCGGGCCACCCAAAGCGTCTCCTGCACGCCCCTGTCGCTTTTCAGAAAATTCTGCACCACCAAGTTTATTGTGTGAGCAAAACATGGGACGTGCTGGAATTTGCCCAGATGTAATGCCCGCACAATATTGGTGGCGTTGTCAGATATCACAAATCCCCAGGAGAGTCTAAGTGGGGTAAGCCACTGGGCGATGATTTCCCTCAGTTTCTCTAAGAGGTTGTCGGCGGTGTGCCTCTTACTGAAACCGGTGATACACAGCGTAGCCTGCCTTGTAACGAGCTGGCATTTCTGAGATGCTGCTACTGGTGACGCTGCTGCTGTTGCTGCGTAAGGTGATACATCTACCCAGTGGGCTGTCACAGTCATATAGTCCTTAGTCTGCCCTGTTCCACTTGTCCACATGTCCGTGGTTAAGTGGACATTGTGTACAACGGCATTTTTCAGGACACTGAGGACACTTTTTCTGACGTTTCTGTACAGTCTCGGTATCGCCTGCCTAGTGAAGTGGAATCTAGACGGGATTTGGAACCGGGGACACACTACCTCCATCAATTGTCTAAATCCCACTGCACTAATGGCGGATACCGGACGCACGTCTAACACCAACATAGCAGTCAAGGCCTCAGTTATAAGTTTTGCTTCAGGATGACTGCTGTCGTACTTCATCCTCCTCGCTAAGGACTGTTGGAGGGTCAATTGTTTAGTAAAAGTAGTGGTGTTCCTACTTCCTCTCTGGGATGATGAACGACTCCCAGCAGCAGCAACAGCAGCAGCGGCAGCAGTAGGCGTAGCAATGCAGGATCCTCAGAGGAATCCCGGATAGGAGAGTCAGTCATGCCAGTGACATGGCCTGCAGGACTACTTCCGATCCTGACTAAGGAGGAAATTGACGAGGAGGGAGTTGACAGTGTGGTTTGCAGGCGCTTGGATACAACAGGACAACGGGATTTAGGTGTCCCTGGACTGCTTACGGTCTTAGCCAAAGTTTCTGAACTTGACAGTAACTTTTTATGAACGCGCTGCAGGTGCCGTATAAGGGAGGATGTTCCTAGGTGGTTGACGTCCCTACCCCTACTTATTTCACCTTTACATATGGTACATATGGCAAGACAGTTGTTGTCCGGATTTGGATAGAAATATTGCCAGACCAAAGAGGTGGAATGTTTGGTCTTCTGCCCAGGCATGACCGTGATGGGCTTTTTCATCCCACGGACAACAACTGTCTCCCCCGGAGCCTGATTTAAACAAACCACATCACCATCAGAATCCTCCTCGCCAACTTCCTCCTCAGCGCCAGCTACACCAGTATCCTCATCCTGTTGTACTTCAACAGTGACATCTTCAATTTGCATATCAGCAAGTGGACTGTGGGTGCTCCTTTCAGCACTTGCAGGGGGCGTGCAAATGGTGGAAAGAGCCACCTCTTCCCGTCCAGTGCTGGGAAGGTCAGGCATCGCAACCACCACCACACTTGGACTCTCCTTGGGGATTTGTGATATCTTCTTAGAAAGCACAGTTCTTCGCTGTGCTTTTGCCAGCTTAACTCTTTTGATTTTTTTAGTGGGAGGAGGGCTTCCATCGTCATGTGAAGCTGAACCACTAGTCATGAACATACTAGGGATCGACCTTAGCCGTTCCTTGCCACTCCGTGTCGTAAATGGCATATTGGCAAGTTTACGTTTCTCTTCAGCTGATTTAAATGTCTTTTTCAAGGTCATTTTCCTGAACTTTGCCATTTGGGATTGTATGTGCCCTCTACTATGACATTGGGCATCGGCCTTGGCAGACGACGTTGATGGCATGTTATCGTCTATGTCATGACTAGTGGCAGCAGCTTCAGCACTAGGAGGAAGTGGTTCTTGATCTTTCTCTATTTTATTTTTATCGGAGAAAGTTTGGTCCTCCATTTATGTTATATCGATTTGATATATACGTGCGGCTAAACACAGAAAATAATTTTTTTTTTGGTTTGGACTGGAGTGTACTTTGTGGGTTACAGCACCCTTTAACGGTCAAGCCAGCCGGCCCTTTACTTATGACACAGGCGCACGCTTGGCACTACTTTGTTGATGCACGTGCGGCTACTGCGCACACAATTCACAAACACAGAAAATAATTTTTTTTTGGTTTGGACTGGAGTGTACTTTCGGGGGTTACAGCACCCTTTAACGGTCAAGCCAGCCGGCCCTTTACTTATGACACAGGCGCACGCTTGGCACTACTTTGTTGATGCACGTGCGGCTACTGCGCACACAATTCACAAACACAGAAAATAATTTTTTTTTGGTTTGGACTGGAGTGTACTTTCGGGGGTTACAGCACCCTTTAACGGTCAAGCCAGCCGGCCCATTACTTATGACATAGGCGCACGCTTGGCACTACTTTGTTGATGCACGTGCGGCTACTGCGCACACAATTCACAAACACAGAAAATAAATTTTTTTTGGTTTGGACTGGAGTGTACTTTCGGGGGTTACAGCACCCTTTAACGGTCAAGCCAGCCGGCCCTTTACTTATGACACAGGCGCACGCTTGGCACTACTTTGTTGATGCACGTGCGGCTACTGCGCACACAATTCACAAACACAGAAAATAATTTTTTTTTTGGTTTGGACTGGAGTGTACTTTGGGGGTTACAGCACCCTTTAACGGTCAAGCCAGCCGGCCCTTTACTTATGACACAGGCGCACGCTTGGCACTACTTTGTTGATGCACGTGCGGCTACTGCGCACACAATTCACAAACACAGAAAATAATTTTTTTTTTGGTTTGGACTGGAGTGTACTTTCGGGGGTTACAGCACCCTTAACGGTCAAGCCAGCCGGCCCTTTACTTATGACACAGGTGCACGCTTGGCACTACTTTGTTGATGCACGTGCGGCTACTGCGCACACAATTCACAAACACAGAAAATAATTTTTTTTTGGTTTGGACTGGAGTGTACTTTCGGGGGTTACAGCACCCTTTAACGGTCAAGCCAGCCGGCCCTTTACTTATGACACAGGCGCACGCTTGGCACTACTTTGTTGATGCACGTGCGGCTACTGCGCACACAATTCACAAACACAGAAAATAAAATTTTTTTTGGTTTGGACTGGAGTGTACTTTGGGGGTTACAGCACCCTTTAACGGTCAAGCCAGCCGGCCCTTTACTTATGACACAGGCGCACGCTTGGCACTACTTTGTTGATGCACGTGCGGCTACTGCGCACACAATTCACAAACACAGAAAATAATTTTTTTTTTGGTTTGGACTGGAGTGTACTTTCGGGGGTTACAGCACCCTTAACGGTCAAGCCAGCCGGCCCTTTACTTATGACACAGGCGCACGCTTGGCACTACTTTGTTGATGCATGTGCGGCTACTGCGCACACAATTCACAAACACAGAAAATATTTTTTTTTTTGGTTTGGACTGGAGTGTACTTTCGGGGGTTACAGCACCCTTAACGGTCAAGCCAGCCGGCCCTTTACTTATGACACAGGTGCACGCTTGGCACTACTTTGTTGATGCACGTGCGGCTACTGCGCACACAATTCACAAACACAGAAAATAATTTTTTTTTTGGTTTGGACTGGAGTGTACTTTCGGGGGTTACAGCACCCTTAACGGTCAAGCCAGCCGGCCCTTTACTTATGACACAGGCGCACGCTTGGCACTACTTTGTTGATGCACGTGCGGCTACTGCGCACACAATTCACAAACACAGAAAATAATTTTTTTTTTGGTTTGGACTGGAGTGTACTTTCGGGGGTTACAGCACCCTTAACGGTCAAGCCAGCCGGCCCTTTACTTATGACACAGGCGCACGCTTGGCACTACTTTGTTGATGCACGTGCGGCTACTGCGCACACAATTCACAAACACAGAAAATAATTTTTTTTTGGTTTGGACTGGAGTGTACTTTCGGGGGTTACAGCACCCTTTAACGGTCAAGCCAGCCGGCCCTTTACTTATGACACAGGCGCACGCTTGGCACTACTTTGTTGATGCACGTGCGGCTACTGCGCACACAATTCACAAACACAGAAAATATATTATTTTTTTAGCACTTGGGGGGAGCACCCCTGATGGACAGAGCACCCCCTGGACAACACTACAGCACTCCTTTAGGACTGGGACACTGCACAGGACTTTGGAGTGGACACAGCCCCTATGGAGAACTGACTGCACAACACAGTCCAGCCAGCCCCTATGGACTTTGAAGTAGTGGACACAGCCCCTATTAACAACAGCAGCAAAGCACAACACAGCCAGCCCCTATGGACTTTGAAGTAGTGGACAACAGCAGCACTACACTACACTACACTACACTACACAGCCCTAACTCCCACCCTCCCTCTTCACTGTCCACAGCCGAGTGAGAAAATGGCGCCGACGCGGGTACCTTATATAGGATCCAAAACCCGCGAGACTCGGAAGGCGGGATGATGACGTTTTGCCTCGATTTCAGATCCGAGTCAGGCGGGAAAAGTCGAGCCTGACTCGGATCGGACTCGGATCGGGGGGGCTCGGATTTCAGAAATCCAAACCCGCTCACCCCTAGTGTTTACGTTTCCTTTGATTCTGTTCTGATATTATCTTTTATCCTACAATCAGTTATCCAGAAAGTTGTGAAAGCCATAAATATAAATCCTGCCATTTGGTGATAATGTCAAACACACAGACATGGCGACTAGTCACCTCCTCCATCAGCCACAATGAGGATCATTGCTAAACAATTCATTTGGTAAGAGAATAATGGGGGTCCTTTTTAAATTATTATTGATTACAAAAAAAAGAGCCCCATATCTGGAAACATCATTTCCCAAGCATTGTAGAACATAGATCCCATATTTATATGCATATATACAGATAGTATATAATGGCATTGAGAGAATGTTCCAGACCCTCCAACATGACCCATTCCATTAGGTACAAAATGCTCTGCTCCTGTACTTCCCGCTTAATTTATGATTGCAGACACCTGTGCTGAAACACCTGTCTCATCAATTACCTACAGTAGTTCAATACAGGTGTCTGCAATCATACACTAGGTGGAAAGTCCAGGAGGAGAGTGTTTTGTACCTAATGGAACGGATCATGTAGGAGGGTAGGATGTTCTGTAGTGCGATGTATCAGAGCAGACTCTTCAAATCTGAAAAAGTTTATGTATTTTATATATCAATACTATGGGGGAGATTTATCAAAAAAATAAAGTGGAGAGAGATAAAGGAGTCTATGTACTAAGCCTCGGAGAGCGATAAAGTGGATGGAAACGAAGTACAAACCAATCATATCCTGTCACTGTACAGGCAGAATTTGAAAAATTACAGTTAAGAGCTGATAGGTTGGAAATTTATCTCCATTCACTTTCTCTTTCTCCAAGGCTTAGTACATAGACCCTAAAGTACCAACCAATCAGCTCTCCACTGTCATTTTTCAAACAAAGCCTGTAAAATGACAAAAGTTGATTGGTTGATACTTTATCTTTCTCCACTTTATCTTCCTCCAAACTTTGATAAATCTCCCCCTACGTCATCTTGTGATGCCATGTAATTCAAGCTTATATAAAATGCTCACCTCCACCACAGGGTTTGGAGCACTGAGACCAACTTTTTAACGCCCACTCAAATGTATCCAGTTCCTCCTGCAGCACATTGTTATTGTTTATCGAAGGCAACGAGTCTTCATGAATAATGTATTTATATGTTAAGCTGGACTTGGTGTCATTCTCCTGAGGTATAACCTTTATAAAGAACAACATAGAGAAAGTGTTAAGTTATCAAACCATAACTTTAGGAAACTCCGTATTCTGACAGTACATGGAAATCAGAACATTTTGCAAGGAGAACACAAAACACCTCTGCCTCCAAATACTTCTGCCAGCCAAATGTCCATTTTTCCATGAATATGCCTGGTGTTTTTTATTTCACTAACATTTATGCGGAGCTGGCTGCTAACGAGCTCCAAGAAAGAGTTCATTAGATCCATCCTATTATATTTGTTTTTCAGAACATGGAGATAGTCAAAAAAGTAAAAAAAAATCTGAAGACTGCTACCAGATGGTGTTTTAATTTTACATGTGGATATATTTGCTCCACTGTATTGCTTCTTAAATACTAACAACAAAAACAAAAGTCTAATATGTTAAGTAAAATCATCTGTTTTTTTTTTGTTTGTTTTAAGGGCAGATGTATTGAAGAAATTACAATCTGGCGCTTATCAATACATATAATACAAGGAAACACCATCCAATGCACACAATTCCCACAGAATATATAGACATATACTACAGACAGATAAGGTATATACTGTACAGTCTATCATTTAATTTTTCAAGATCAATTTCTATGGGTAGTGAAAATAAAAAAAAAAAAACACTCAGCATATCTGTTATGCCTCATAGGGGTATATTTACAAAAGGTTGATTTAAAAAAAAAAATATTAACATTGATGTTGTGTTTTTTGGGGCTAAATCACACATTCACTAAAACTTAAAACACATGTGATTTAGCCCAGAAACAACATCGATGTTGATCGATTTTAAATCAATAACAATCAATTAAAATTGACCTTTAGTAAATATACAACATAATGTCTACTGTATGGAATGTACTACTTGGAAAGTTTTTACGACCAAAGCACTTGTTAAACTTTGGTCCACTCACTGTTTGAAAATTTCAGGGCTTATGCTGATTATGCTGATACTGTAAATATTTGTCTTTGGGCCTGATTCAGACCCGCTCACGAGCGCACAGCGCTCGCAAGCGGGTCAATGGTGGGCCATTGCGCACATGCGGCATGCGCACCACGCGTGCGCGAGCCCCGGAGCGAGTGAGAAATCACTCGCTCTGGGGCTTGCTACAAGACGGGGCGGCTGTCGATGTTGATCGACAGCTCACCGCATTTTGTAGGCAGGGAAGGGGGTTGGCTGCACAAACAGAGGCGTTCCCGAAGGAACGCCTGCCATTTGTGGGCCGGCCCTACTGACATCACTAGTAATGTCAGTAGTGAACTTCCTGCTCTATTAGAGCAGGAAGTTCACTCGGGCTTGCGGGATCCGAGACCCTACCACAAGGGTCTTGTCGAAAGCCCAATGGTCGCGATAATCGCGACCATCGCCAGGCCGCCCGCAAAAGCATGGCGTGCGGCCTGGAGGCTGACTTTTTTTTTTAAATCCGCCCCTGAATCAGACCCTTTGTTCGTCGGAAGGCAATCATAAATTAGGTGGGAAGTCCTGGAGCAGAGCATTTTGTACCTAATGGAAGGGGTCATGTTGGAGGGTAGGCAGCTGGTGGGTGGATGAGCAAGCCTCTCGAATATCGCTGGAACAAGGTAAAGCGAAAAAATTTTTTACTTGCTTAGCTTGTCCCTACACAGGGGAGCTAATTGTCATGTGACTGCTTGAGCCCGCCCTCAGGTAGATTTTTCTACAGCGCAGACATGGGAGAAATCTGGTTCTGTTTCTCTGACAGAATACTTACAGCTGTCCCCCATTGCCTTGCCATAAAGTGACAGGAGAGCCACTAACCAGTGCTGGCAGTGATTCTTTATCATTTACACTGTTATTTAAAAAATCAGGTGTTAGTTTGGTTTTGCTTTCTACCTCAGAGTCTGAGGTAAAGTCATTGCCAAAAGTAACCTCACTCCACTGTTTAAGAGACAAAAATTAAGTGGTCTCTTCCTGATAGCAGTGATTCTTTCTAATTTAAATTGTTAATTACGATGAAAAAATATAATTTTCTGTCAAGTAAATGGAATACATTTATTTTTTTTCTACCTCAGAGTCTGAGGTATAAATCACTGTCAAAAGACACCTCTCCGTCCAGAGACTACTCAGGGATGCCTGCAAAAATGTAGCAGCCCCTGAAATTGCCCACTGATGGCAAAACATGAGGTGCAAAAGTGAATATGGAGGAAAATTCAAATCAGGGATGCCTGTTCAGGCAAAAATTAAACCTTCCCTGAAATTGCCTGAAGATGGCAAAACACCAGTGTCCACAACAGACACATTTCTCCTGCCCGTAACCATACCTCCCAACTTTTAAGTCTTATGAAGAACAACATTTCCATAAAGGGGAAGGGCTTCGCGTAAAACGGGGCGGGCTTCATGTAAAACGGGATGGGGCCTCGCAGCAGCCCCCATTTACGTCACTGGGGGAGCAAGCCCAGCACTCTCCAAGATGCTGGGCAGCCCCCAAGCACACCCTACACTGGTGAACAGATGCTATGCGCACAGCATCTGTTCTACCTCAGCTTACCCGGTTTGTGCTTCCCACAATATCCCTCGAACCGCGGGACACTGCAGCCCGCAGGTGGGACAGCGGGACTCCCAGAAAAACAGGACTATCCCGCTGAATGCGGGACAGTTGGGAGGTATGCACAGCTGACACAGTACCCCTGCCCAAAGCTGGCACCATTAGGACACCTATTTAAGACAGAAGGGGTCCCAATGCAATGCTCCACTATGTATGTCCACCATGTCCCTCATCAGTGGACTGAGAGTTAGAAGAGGCTACTAGATATTCTGCCTCTTCAAAGAGGCTACTATACTGGCATACAGATGACCAGCGTGGCACTAGCAGGTAGACCTCCCACCAAATTATATACCTCACATTGGAAGCTTAGTCAGAGATATGAGATATACAAGTTTGCCCAGCTAGCGCGTCCCAGCATACCTTGCCTTAGTTTTGCTATCAGGGCATGCTAAGGCTGTAGCGGGGTGTGTGGTTCAGCAGCGGCTAAGGGGCCACTTATTGCCCACCTCTGCTGCAGAGAAACCCTAGTAAAAAATTACAAATAGGTTTTAAGGAGTTAAACAGGGATCCCAGAAGCACCCGCATTATTTGCCCTTAAGTTGACTAGTCTTTTTGCTAACATGAGAGTGATAGGTCTTAAAGCAACCTTATGGACCAAATGTTGAGGCAAATTCAGTTTTTAAATAACCAATACTGCTGGCCCTTTAAGTTCTGTTCAGAAAGATTGATTCTGCCATAGCTGGGAAGCTAAGCAGTGTGAGACCTGCAGTGGTCTGGATGGGAGACTTTTAAATATATACAACTCAAGGCAATTAGTAATGCCACCCTCATTATTAGCGATGGGCTCACTGGTTGACCAGAGTTTAGCTACGAGGCCTCTTGACATGCCCATTCTGGTAGATGAAGACCTCTTTTGCCAGATTTCATAGGTGAGGTCAGGAGTCACATTAAAGGCCAACAGTTCAAAAACAGAATATGCATTTAAGGGACTTAAACAAAGTTATTAGAAAACTGAAGGCCTGACACCTGAGCCTTTTCCATGTTCCCTTACACTACAAACAATTACAGAACCTATTGAGATTTGCATTTCTAAAAGGTTGGGGAGCATTCACTCAGAACCAGGCAGTGAGAGGCAAATGGTCGACAATAGAGCAGAAGGTTCATATCAATCTGTTTAAGTTAAGGCCAGTCACCTTAATCCTTGAAGCTTTAATTCCCAGTCACCTACAGTATGGGAATTTGCAGTTTAAATTTGTCTGGACAACAACTGTGGTATCTTACCTGAACAGTATAGCACACACTTGTTCTCTGTGACACAAGCCCTAGAGATTAGGAAATGGGCCATTCAAAGGCTATTCAGATAACAATTGTCTTCTGGGAAAACTAAATGAACTGGACAATTCTCCATTGACACCATCTGATTTTGGGCAATGTTACCTTAAATTAATGGTTCAAACCTTCAGGGGTTCCTTGAATAGATCATTTTGCAAGTCTTTTCTAAAGCTCATGTTTCCACCTTGGTGTCTAGAGTGTAGAAACAGGGAGCATTCAAGGGGGATGTAATGTCTTTTCCATTGTCAGACCTTCTCACATATGTTCTCCCACCACTTGCTTTTTACTGAAGATATTATACAAAATGAGAGCAGACCAGTTATCCCATTTAATACTGGTTTATCATCTCTGGCCATCCACGGTATTGTTTTCTCTAATCAGTTAGTTGCGCAAAATGCCCAGAATTCCTCTGGAACTCTCCAAAAACTGCTTCCAGGCTACTTTAGATCTCCAGGACAAGTTACCACTGTGCATATTGGGAATAACATGAATAGGCTACTAACAAGATTCAAGATTGTCTTCTACAGTAGCTCTTATCATTGCCTCACTGAGGCCATGCAATGACCAGATATTCTACCAAGATTGGAGAATTTAATGTACGGCATAGTACTGCTACTGTAATACAGCTAGAATAGCTTCTCTCCTTCCTGGACTTTCTGGCTGCCAAATATTAAGCAATTTTTCTCTGTTTCTTCTTTTCCATTGTTGATAAGAACCTATGTAAAAAGAACTGCAACATCATTTACCACGTTGGAGATTCCCAATTTCAATTGAGGACTCCGATTTTCAGTTTGGTATCATTGTATTGCAATTTCATTATTCATTAAGTGGTTATTAGTCATTTTTTGGAGTGCGCAGAAGTTGGGTTTGTCTGTTTGTGTGTTCAATTAAACATACTGCTCCACTAAAAGGTGGAGTTATTTATTACTTGCTATTAACCCTTTTAAGGGACACTCCTTCTGGGATGCTGCCATCTCTAGTGCAGTAGCAAAAGTTATGTTCCTACATTCCATAATTGTGTAGTATTCAATGTAGTACGCACTGCGCTAATAAATGATATACCAATAAAGCTGCTTAATTGGTGATCAACAATCACACAAATAAGATAAAATCAAGCGCTTGTATATGTTTTTTATACAAGTGTAGCACAATACCTGTGAGAAAGAAAGGGGTTATTAAATGCGTGTTTATAGCTGCTCTTGCAAATGTGCACAGTGTAATATTGTATCCAGGGTTCCGATTGTAGCCAAATAACAGAAGAACATGCAGTGGAAGGTAGCGTGTGTTGGAAACTAACTGTCCCTATCTGCGCTT
This sequence comes from Taudactylus pleione, assembly GCA_031769625.1. NCBI lineage: Eukaryota > Metazoa > Chordata > Amphibia > Anura > Myobatrachidae > Taudactylus > Taudactylus pleione. The sequence continues at coordinate 6,841,334 of JAUIMM010000453.1, forward strand.
ACCTCCGCTTTCTCAATGCAGCTGCCGACGGCTGTTTCCCTTCTCGTGCACGGACGCTCCGTCTCCCGCTGCTTGCAGTAGGAATCTCTCAGTCTATGTCTGCTTGCTTTGTGTGGTGCTGGAGCGCTTTGCTACACATGCTGATGTCCACTGCTCTCAAGGATAGCTGAGGTGGTTCCAGGTCTCCCTTTTTATTTGGAAAACTTTATTGTTTAATTACAAAGGAGGATCAATTAGATCCCTACGTTAAAATAGCGGTAACCATGTGTTTCATTTAACATGGTACTACTACATATAAAAAGGTTTTTATAAGAAGTAAAAAATAAATTCTGGTATTGCGCTTTTAATGTATAGTAATTATGTTATGTTAAGATATGTGTCATGATAATAGATGTTGTGATATATCCAGATAGAAAAATGTATTAAAATATATATTAGTAAACAAGAGATACTTGGGTCAATAGTTAAATTTCTAGAAAGGCATTGATTTCAATGTTGATATTTAGTCCTTTTGGTTCAAGAGTCTGCATGTAATAGATCCATTCAGTTTCTTTTTTCTTTAATGTTTGTATTAAATCTCCTCCTTGCTAGTGTTTGTGGATTTTTTGAATTCCTATAAATTTTAAATCTGTTAGATCTGTGTTATGGAAATCCAGGTAATGTTTAGACACACTATGAGTCTGTAGTCCTTTTTTGATACTGTATATATGCTGTGCTATTCTGGTTTTTAATTTTCTTTTCGTTTGGCCTATATATTGATAGCCACATTTACATTCCAGCATATATATCAGGCCTTCTGTGTTGCATGTGATCATATCTTTAATCCTATATTCATTTTGTGTAACATTTGATGCGAAATAGTTGTGGGTTGTGTTGTTGATTTTTTCGTAGTTCTGCACGGTAAGCAGTTTAGACAATAGAAGCAACCTTTTTTCTTTGTTTTGTCAGTTTTCGGTTCTTCAGTTTTGATATAGCTTTTTACCAATTCGTGTCGTAGGTTGTTCGCTGTTTTGTATACAATACGGGGTCTGTCTTGTACGAAAGGTTTCACCTGGCTGTCTAGATGTAAAATATGCCAATGTTTTTTGAGTATGGACTCGAACAAATGTTGCTGGCTGTTAAATTGAGTGATAAAAACCATTTTGAATCCTTCACCATCTCTTGTGCCTTTGTATTGTATAATTTTGTTTCTGTCCATATCCACTACTTTTTCTATTTTTTTGTGAAATGTTTGTTCATTGTATCCTTTTTGTAAAAACTTAATTTTAATTTCTTTGCTCTGCTTGAGGAAGATTTCTTTATGGGAGCAATTTCTACAGAGTCTCTTAAATTGTTCTCCAGGAATAATTTTTAACCATTGTATATAGTGGTTGCTGGTTCTTGATAGTGTGTTGTTACCACTCACTTCTTTTGTATGGTTTCTTGTGCGTAGTTGGTTATTTGAATGTAGATTTCCAAATCCAAATAAATTACTTTTTCTTTGCTGTTTGTGGAAGTGAATTCTAATCAGAAGGTATTTTTTCCCAAGAATTCTAAAAATTCTTCTAGTATTAGTCCTGATTCGTCCCACACAAATGTGAGGTCATCTATATATCTTTTCCATAGAATAAGGTGACTTTTGTATGGGTTGTTGTTCCAGATCTTTTCTTCCTCCCACTTAGCTACAAAAAGATTTGCGTAGCTATGTGCGAAGGACGAACCCATTGCGGTTCCCTTCATTTGGTTATAGAAAGATCCATTATTCCAGAAAAAATTTCGATATAAAATATAGTCAATGCAGCTCATAATGAAGTTAATTTGGGCATTCGGTAAAGATGTGTTATTAGAAAGGCAGAATCTGGTTGCCTCACAGCTGATGTTGTGGGCTATACATGTGTATAAAGATCGTATGTCACTTGTACACAACTCCAACACACGTTACCTTCCACTGCATGTTCTTCTGTTATTTGGCTATAATCGGAACCCTGGATACAATATTACACTGACTGTGCACATTTGCAAAAGCAGCTATCAACACGCATTTATTAACCCCTTTTTTTCTCACAGGTATTGTGCTACACTTTTTAAAAAAACATATACAAGCGCTTGATTTTATCTAATTTCCTACATTCCATAAGGCATACCACTCGTTGGTCCTTTGAGCATACATTTGCCAAGCATTATTGGAGACCAAATGATCTTCCAAGCAACCAAGTGTTTACAAACAGTAGTTTGTCCTGCAAACTTTCTTTGTTCTAGGGAATAGGATTGCCACCTAGCAACAGCACCCACCCTACACCTTGCTAGGTCTGTTGGTTGCTCTGTCCAGAGTTGCTTCAGGAGATTAATGCCTTTATTCTTTTCCCCTGGGTGGGCCAGGGGAGCATGAGAAAACACAGGCATTAACTGCTAGAGACATCAAATTATTCTCTCTGTCTTATGCTGGGCATACACTATACAATGATATCTGTCCAATCTGGCTGGTTGGAATAAAAACCTGGTAATAAATGGGAGCAAATGACAGTCGATCATATGGTTATAAACACTGGAAAATGGACAAAAAACAATTGTTCAAATTGGTTAAATTCGTGTGTTTTAACCAATTTGTCTGAAGGACCATTTTTGTCGGTTTTCCAGTGTTTGTGAGCAAATGGTCGATTGTCATTTGCTCCCATACATTACCGGATTTTCATTACAACCAGCCAGATTGGACAGATAATTGTATAGTGTAGCATTACAATTTGGTTGTCCAAATTATGATCAAATTAGCATCTGTTCTTCTCTTTTCTGCCATTTGGGCCTACAGGTGTGCCTAGCTTGTGGATGTTCTTCATGTTGTCATGTTTATAGAATTTCTTCATTGCATTGTTCAAGACCATTTTTTGTAACCAGTTCAGTAAATAATTTAACTTAGAAAGATTCATGTCAGTGTCTTCTTTCCTCGTGTTAGAAGTGATAAACTTTCCTTCATTATCCAAGTCTAAGCTTGAGATTGCAATCAGTAAGCTTCCAAAAAATCTACCTGAGGGCGGGCTTAAGTGGTCACATACCCATTAGCTCAGAACAGGTGCCCGGCGCTGTTCGGGAGGCTTGCTCATTATCCCACCAGCTGTTGCTAGGTGGCAATCCTATTTCCTAGAACAAAGAAAGTTTGCAGGTCATAGATTCCTGCAAACTACTGTATCTAGGGATTCAGTATGATTGACTGCCAGTTCAAATCCTGACAGCGGCATCCCGGCTGCAGTGAAAATCCCAATTGTCCCAAGGTAAGTATTTCCTACCCTATTCTACCACTTAACCCTCCCTTTGGGGTGCCTAACCCTAACCGCCCCCGCCCCCCCCCCCGAGTTCCTAGCCCTAATCCCCTCTCTAAGTGCCTAAACCTAACCCCCCCTTCCCCGCTGCCTAAACCCTAACCTCCTCCCCGTGGGTGCCTTACCCTAACCCTACCTTCCCCTAGCCCAACCCTAAACTCCCGGGGGGGTGCCTAACCCAAAGTCCCCCCTGGGAACCCTAACCCTCCCTCCCTGCGGCTGTCCACGCCCGGCTTACCTTCGATCGGTAAGCTGGGTGTCGGACTCCCGGCGTAGGTAAAAGGACAGGCATTGAGATTTCGACGCCTGTCATTTAACCCCTTGCCTGGATTACAGTCGTGAAACCGACTGTCTGGATTACGTCTGTCGGCTTCCCGACTGCTTCCCGTATCTAGCCACAACTCAATGCTCCAGTAATTCAGGTACAGTAGGAATGTGAGGTCCATAAATTTCATGTATATTTCTCAATATCAAATATATTTTTATTGTTATTAGGGTTTAGTATACAAGGTTTACATTCATAATTTCGACATGTGATTGTCGACATATAGTGTTCAGACATTCATCATGTAGACATCTGATGAGCGGCGTTCCGGTGAGTACCTACCCCTTTCCCTAATCCTTAACCCTCCCCCTAGTGTCTAACCCTCAAGTGCCGCAGCTTAACCCCAATGTCGACATAGAATGTTGGGGTTTCACGTTGACATTTTAGATGAGATCACGCCCCCTTTTGCACAAGCACGAGTATTAATGAGTCCCAAACCGGCGGTGACCATCCTTTGTGACACCACTGCACATTGGTATCCCTCTCCCACCCCCCCCCTTACAGGCTGTGCTGTCTGACATGGTCTGGAGAGGTATACAAATCATGAAAGGCTTTTAATTGTTTTATCCAAAATTGAACAGATGTCTAGATGTATTTATCGGTTTATATAAACCACTTTATATAATTCTTTACAAACTACATAATAGCATGACCCATACCAAGTAGGTCCAGTGTGCTAGCTTACTAATTTACCCCACCTGCCCTCAGGTTGTCCACCTGGTGCGGGCTCCAACATTTTATGTTAGAGAGCTGGAATCTTTGAAGAATCCTTCCCTCACTATTTGTAATGTTTTAGACACTCCAATTATCATTAAAATATGTACACAGAGTCAGAACTCATTATTTTTATGTGGAAAGACTCACAATGGTTATTAAATACAAGACACTGCAAAAGATTGACATGCACAAATATTCTGCTGGATTCCTTGCCATTAAATCAGAATGAGGCTAAAGGCTCATACAGACTTAACGATATGATCCATGAGCGATATCGTTAAGTGTTATCCCTTGAACTGCCGGGCTCAATGTCGGGAATGATATTGAGCATACACACTGAACAATATTGTTAACAATATCGGTCAGTGATGTAACCCTGCCACATCAACGAACTTGCAGAATATCGTCAGATTGTCCTGTAAGTTCAGGCGATGGAAGTTATCGTTAACGATCTGCAGGAGCGCGCACCGTTAACAATATCGTGCATACACACTGGACGATATTGAACACTATAAACGATAACGATGTTGTTATCGTCCATATCGTTCACTTTATCATCTAGTGTGTATGATCCTTTATACTGAAAATAATAGTGTTCATACTTTACCATGCTGGAACTTGGGATAGTTCCCCAATAACAGGGTGGCTCTTGCATGAATGGACACAATTATTTGGCACCGAAGACATTTTGCACTCGGTTCCAGCTAACTCCCCACACCGTCCTTTAGAGGTACTCACAGTTGTGCTGTGTGTATGCTAATGAGGAGTTTGTTTCCTTACTTTTACCAAGTATTTCATTTGAAAATTCTTCAAAACCTGCAAACACGCTGGCATAACTGGTACCTCCCTGCAGTCTGCTGTTTGCCGCATGGGACTGTGGGCCTGATTCAGACCCCGTCGCTCTGACACCCACAGCTACAGCGAGCGGCCATGATGACCATCGGGCTTGCGACAAGACCCTTGTGGTAGGGTCTCGTGGCCGCAAGCCCCAGAGAGATTTCGGCTCTAACAGAGCCGGAATCTCTCCACTGACATCACTCGTGATGTCAATGGGGCCGCTCCCAAACGACAGGCGTTCTCATGGGAACGCCTCCATTTGGGCAGCCAACCCCCGGCTCCATCGTGCGCATGCGCTCTGGACCACCATCGACCCGGTTGCGAGCGCTCAGTGTTTGCGCCCGGGTCTGAATCAGGACCAGTGGCTGCACTGAAGACTACATCCCCAGAAAACTCTAGGACAGTAAATGGTTTGGCGCAGGTGCAGTGCATCTAAGGAGAGGGGATGCGTTTTACCCATAGGCCATGTCTTTATAAACTAAAAAAACAGATGTGTATATGACAAATAAGAAAGTAACCAAAGTAATAAATCTTACCAGTACCACTATTGCATCATGCAATGGTCCATCTGTATGCACAGTTTCAATATCTTCTTCAATAATGTACTCCCATTCCACACCCAGATCTATAAAGGATCGTGACTTGATTTCTTCACCTTTTCCATTGAGAATGTAATGTCCTGTTGCCTGATTTTTAATGGCTTATGAAGGGAAATAAAGAAAAATACAGTCGTTATGCTCTATTTATCACCAGCTATAATACACCTATTGAGTCATATTAGTACCTGCAGGTTATTGGATTTTAGTTGTGCTGTGCCAATTGTTTTTTCTTTATGGTTAATAATTGTATCCCAAGTAAATGGCAATTCGTTGTTCATGCAATAGTAATGCTATTCTTTGCAATTGTGTTTACTGTATGTATAGCCCCATTATAAGTTTCAGGTGTTTGAGCATATGCTCCATTTATGACTCATACAGCTCTATGGGGTAGATTTACTAAAGCTGTAAGAACAGACATGTTGGGCACAGCACAGACTGTGAAACGACTGCACGATTACAATGTTGTAATCGTGCAGTCTTTTCACAGTCGGCTAGTAGATGTGCCCCTTTAGGCAGTGGGTCTCAAACTCGGTCCTCAGGACCCCACACAGTTCACATTTTCCAGGTCTCCTGGCAGGTGTACTCATTACTTACTGATATATTTTAAAACATCCTCCGGTGGAGCTAATTATTTCACTTGTGATTCTGTGAGGAGACCTGAAAAACGTGCACTGTTTGTGGTCCTGAGGATCGTGTTTGAGAACCTGTGGTCTAAAGCTGGCCACACACTAGACCAACTTACATCCAACCAGCCAACTTGTTGATTGGTTGGAATGAAAATCTGGTAACGTATGGGAGTAACTGATGATCAGCAATTTGCTCCTAAATGCAAGAAACAGATGAAAATGGTCGTCAGACAAGTTTGTTAAATGTTTGATCTAAACTATTTGTTCATACAACATTTTTGGTCCATTTTCCGGCGTTTGGGAGCAAATTGCTGATTGTCATTTGCTTTCATCCCTTACCAGATTTTCATTCCAACCAATTAACTAGTTGGCTGGTTGGACAGATAATCTTTAGATGTGTGGCCAGCTTAAGGCACAGGTTCTCAAACTCAGGGCCTGATTCAGACCTGGTCGCTAAGCTGCGCTCGCTGCCAAAAGGGGCCAGGTATGCAAATCGCGCGATCGCACTGTCTGGCTTAAGGAAGCCCTCTATGTCTTAGAGGCTGACAGCAGTGAGCTTACGCAGGTGTATAAAGCCGCCCACCTTTCTCTCTTAGCACACGTCATCTCCAGGAAGTGTGTGATTAATCTGAAACATCGAGACCCATCGGAGCTGCACGCGGCACTTGAGGTAGCCCCTACCCCACCGCAAGCACTGCGATCAGTTCAGGCTAAAATACAACCAAGTGACGTGTTCAGTGACGCTACTTTGCTAATTATGCACACCCATTAAACTCCGTTTTGATGCTCAGACACGCCTGCGTTCACACATCCACTCCTCCGTTCACAAGCACCTTCCCCTGTCACCACCCACAAACGGCGCTGTCTGTCACTCAAAGTAGCATCCAGTCTGTGTGTTACGAGCACATGATTCCCGGCCGCAGTGACTGGTTCGCGCATGCATACTTTGATGCATATGCATGCGCAGATGTGCGATAATCGCCCCTAGCGAGCGTTCGCAGCTTAGTGACCGGATCTGAATCAGGCCCGCAGTCCCCAGGACCCCAAACAGTGCATGTGGATCTTATAAAATGTGTCAGTGAGTAATGAATACACCTGTGCACCTGCTACATGACCTGGAAAAGGCAACCTGTGTGGGATCCTGAGGACAGAGTATGAGAAACACTGGTCTAAACCTAGCCACACATCTAAAAATTATCTGTCCAACCAGCCAACTTGTTGATTGGTTGGGATGAAAATCTGGTAAGGTATGGGAGTAAATGATGATCAGCAATTTGCTCCTAAATGCCAGAAAATAGATGAAAATGGTCGTCAGACAAGTTTGTTAAATGTTTGATCTAAACAATTTGTTCAAACAACAGTTTTTGTCCATTTTCCGGCATTTGGGAGCAAATTGCTGATTGTCATTTACTTTCATTCCAACCAATCAACTAGTTGGCTGTTTTTACAGATAAACTTTAGATGCGTGGCCAGCTTAGTGTGGCATTAGTGTGCATATTCTGAAAATATGCTCCCTATAAAAGAAGTAAGCATTGGTACACATTACTCATTGAGGGGTAGATGTACAGTACTTAACCTTGAAGATAGATAAAGTAGCAACTAATCAGCTACTAATAGACATTTTTCAGAAACAGCCTGTATAATTACAGTTAGAAGCTGATTGGTTGGTACTTTATCTCTCTCCAAGGCTTAGTGCATCAGTACAAATACAATTGTTTAATTCAGAGGTTTCCAAAATGCAGATATTTGTATTCCAGGTTTTAAGGATATCCATGCTTGAGTCCAGGTGGTTAAATCAAATTGACTGAGGTACTAATTAAGTCACTTGTGCTCAAACATGGATATCCTTAAAACATGGATTGTAATGGCAGAGTTTGGGAACTTCTGGTTTAATTCTTGAGCTTGGCAAGTACAGTGTTTCCCAACTTCAATCCTCAGAGACCCCTAATAGTGCATTTTATACAGATCTCCTTAGTATTACAAGTGAAATAAGTAGCTCCACCTGTGGATCTGTTAAAATGTGTCAGCCAATAGTAAACACTCCTGTGCGTTAACGTGAAGATCTGGAAAACACGCACAGTTATTGGTCCCTGAGGACTAGAGATGGGAAACACTAGGCTAGAGGTTCATACATGAGTAGGCTTGCAAAATCATCCTTTTATTTCGGGACACATATGAATTACACAGATTCTATGACTGGCTGACCTCAAATCTCCATTTCACCTGGCACATAATCTGTGTAATTCACGTTACCCTAAGTAAAGGGATGATAGGGCAAGCCTACACGAGATTTATATTGAAAATTACTAAAGCACGGGTTTGCCCAAACCTTAGGTTTTCATGAATTTTGAGATGCATTTTTCATTTAGTATACTGCACTTTTACAAAGTGAATATCAAATTGCATGATATAGTATTGTAGCTGTGTGAACATGTCTGCTTAGAGCAGTGTTTCCCAACTCCATTCGTAAAAGAAACCTGCATATTTTCCAGGCTGCTCACAAAATCACAGGTGAAATAATTAGTGCCATCTGTGGATCTTTTAACCCCTTCACTGCTGAGGGTTTTCTCTCCTCTGTGCTAAAGTACATTTTGAATGTTTGCACTCACTACATTCCAATATCAATAATATCACTGATGCAGTGCCCACACACACTAAGGGGCATACAGTATGTATCAAAGCTTGATGTAAGATATAATTGTGAGATATATATATATCACCTACCAATCAGCTTCTAACTTACATTTTGCAGGCGGTGTTTAAGAAATTATAGTTTGGAGCGATTGGTTGGTGATATATATTTCACAATTCTATCTCACATCAAGCTTTGATACATATGCCCCTAAACCTTTTTAGAAGACTTTATAATATCATAAAACACCATTAGTCTTTTCAATCATTCTAACTTGTCAAATAAAATGTAAACACAATCACACAAATGTGATTTTTTTTATTTCCATAAACACATAAAAAAATATGCACTTGAAAATGCTAATCCATTTTGCATATGTATATCAGGAGGCAGAAGATTTTTTGTAGCAGTAGATGTACAGCGGGATCCCCTAAAAATATTAGGACATCAGCATGGATGTATTAAGAATATTTAGCATATGGACTATATGGTCTATATATTGATAGCAGAAGGATGACTTTTATGAGTGACATATTTCTATGATGCCATTGTCTGCGCATCGTATACCAAATTAAAGGTCTTGGGCCTGATTCATTACAGATCACAATTGCAACAGCGTACGCAGATCAGCCGATGGTGCATACTGCGCATGCCCCGCAGTGCGTGTGCGTGAGTTAGCATTGCGATTGCACTGCGATCACTTACGCAGATACAAAGCCATCATAAATCAAGGGATGGGACATTAGCATTTTGGGGTGGTGACGGGGGAGTGGGAGAAACGCAGGCGTGCCTGTCCGTTTGAATGCCGTTTCCTGGGCGTGCATAAATTAGCCACTGTGACGTGATACGCAGCTTGAGTACACACTGCGTGTGACGACAGTTGCAATTTCTGAGTAAGGTCTGACCTGCTGTAATTCTGTGTGAGGGTCCGATGTTACTCGATGTTACCGATGTATAAGCAGGTCTGCGAGGTCTTACAGATGTGAGATAGCGGTAGTGGGCGTCTCTATGTTGGCTTTGTGATTGCAAACATTAGCATATTTTCACAACAGAACTGCGTGCGTAATCGCAGTTGCGATCGCAATAGCGATCTGTAATTAATCAGACCCTTAGTACGTAAATTTGCAGAAAAATATTGGCATTGTAATTGGTTGCTTCATTTCATGTGGCAAAACGTCCGCCCACCATTTACTACGCATCACTGTTGTGCTCTGGAAAATGTGGTGAACTCTCCCTGTACACCTGCTGGGTGACCTGGGACATGTGACCTGCTGGGTGCTCTGGAAACTGAGTTATTTGCAGCCACATATATCAGAGTGACTGCAGTGTTATTTCATTATTCACTTTCACCAAACATGCCTAGAGGCCAGCTTCGAGGTGGAACCCTTACAGGTTGCCCAGAGTGAGCAGTTCAAAAATCTTAAACAATGTATAACAAGATCAACTGATATGTTGCTTGCATTGGACAAGACTTATTCGTCACAATACTACTCTATGGGTCCTATGGATGTGCAGTGTGTGAACTGTGGTGCCTACACTTCTTGGTAGAGAAGATTAACGGCCATTTTTCAGACTGCTGTTTTGTTGCCCACTGTGGTTGTTCAGCCATATTTAGCAAAACTCTTTATGACAAATACCCTCAAATTACGGACTCATTATCTCCATAACATCTTCAGTAACTAATATCCATAATATCCTCCATATCTAAAGGATTCCTTAGTTTTCATTAATACAGGGTGCGATATTCTTGTTATTGGATAATAGGTTAATGGGACAGGGTATATATAGCTGTACATGCGAACCGTGACCCCTTGATAAACATGTAGTCATTACTAACGGTCACATTTAAACCATGTAGTGCATTCATTTCTGACACATGGTGAGGTCAATGGCTGGGGAGGCACACATGTATAACAAAAAAACACAGTTTTTATATCAAAACTCTGGAGCATGACAGGTGAGTATGATAGAGGATCGTACAACAGGCAAGGCTCTGCCTACCCTGACTGCACGTCCCTGACACATTCTACAGATCTGTTAGGGGTCCTTGAGGACCACTTTGGTCACCTCTGCCTTGGGGGACTGAAACACATTGGAGAGGGGCCTTTTGAATGTTGCCAACTTTGGACAGTTTCTGCAGTAACAACTTCTGGTGTTTTTGAAATCCCGATGTTGTACATCCACTGTAAAAAATCTTCTGCCTTCTCGTACATATCTAATTGACTGAGGTGTGAGAATCTGAGAGGAAAAGAAGGTGGGTCCAGATACGATAGGAATATATTTCTACAGTATGTGCCCTTTAGTCAACACAAGGCCGTGAGTGCAATGCTTGAGAAGAAGGGGGGAGGAGGGGGGAGGAGGGGGGATTTACTACTCTTTTATTGAACTAAAAAAACTTCAGATAACAGGATTACACTATTTGTATTTGCGTTTTTTTTTTCTGTTTATGTTTGAGGCTTGAACCAACTGGGAAAAAAAGATACTACACATGCACTACAAGGAAAGTTTTTTCTTACCTATATACAGAGGGAATCGGTGTGTAATGCCGGCTGTGGGGTTGCCTCCCCAACGGGGGTTAGGCAAGTGTGCTTACCCTTCCCCCTTCTCCCCCTAACCCTCCCTTCTTGTAACCTAACCCTCCCCACCCAGCACCAATACCCTCCCCATTAGTGCTTAAACCTAAGTCTCCCCCCTTCCCGCCTAAATCTAACACTCCCCCCCCTAGTGCCTAACCCTAACCCCCACCTAGAGGTGCCTAACCCTAACCCCCCCCCCGACAGGGGTTGGGTAAATATACTTAACCTCCCCCCTTCTCCCCTAACCCTCCCTTCTTGTAACCTAGCTTTATTTTGTGCAATGTGAAATACCAATCTTTTGTTTTTAATAATTAGCACATTTTCCAAGGTTTAGGTATATTGCGCTGATTCCCTCCATCTTTTTCCCTCTATATTGGTTTTCAAGGGTTGGTATACCTTGAATTCCAGCTGCATCTTCTGCTTCCCTAGAGGACATAACATTTATTTATACACTATTCAATTTTGAATACAGATGTGTCTTCATACATGATGCAGTCAAAAAGCCGGTGGTCGAAATCATCATCGCTGGTCAGTAGGGCTAAGGTGAAATTTTTTTTTTATCAGCCCTCACTGTGGAGGACGAGTGGACTTGTCCTCTGCAGTTTTAATGTACATTCGAAGGATGAGCCCTATTCATCCTCTGCAGTGATTACATTGTGTCTGTAATGGCACAGTATTGTGCCACAGCAAGGAATATGGAGAAAAGTTTACTAATATGGGCCCTCATTCAGAGCCGTACGCTCTGAGCAGAGCGCACGCCCTGAATGAGGGCCGGGCTCCATTTTCATGGAGCGTCCTCCTGGACGCTCGTATAGCTGTGGGTCACCACCCACAGGCTATACGAGCGTGCTTTGTGATGGCCACGATGGTCGAGACCATCGCGACCATCGAATTTGCGAGCCGGAGCCTGCGGTTGAGGTTTTCAACCGCAAGCTCCGGAGTGATTTTGGCTCTATCAGAGCCAAAATCACTCCCACTGACATCACTAGTGATGTCAGTGGGCCGGATTCTGACGGGAGGCGTTCCCGTGGGAACGCCCCCGTCAGGGAGGCACGCCCCCGGCACGCCCACCAAAGGGGGCGTGCTGTCAATCAACATTGACAGCATGCCCCCTTTGATCGGACACAACGAGCGAAGGACTTTCCTTCGCTCGTCGCGTCTGGCGCATGCGCACGACGGAGCTCCCTCCGTCGTGCGCATGCTCAGTGCAGAACATCGACCCACTTGCGAGCGGACAGCCGCTCGCGAGTGGGTCTGAATCAGGCCCATGGTTTCCTGAGGATTGGAATTTGGGAAACACATATTAACTGTCAACTTTCAGTTCTAACATGTAGTTCAGTAATAACATAAACTTTGGCAAATGTTAAATTCCAATAGTGGGTTTACTTGCTCAGCCAATATGAGACATTCAGAACAAATTAAAATTGCAATCTAATATGTGACTATTTCAATACATACTGTATGTCTAATACATTAATCACAATGCTATCTGGTTCCTACACAATCTTGTTATTTGTGCCACTAGAGGGCAGCAGAGAGTTTTTATTTCTTAACAGTTGACCAGATTGTCAGTTAGTTTAACAAGCTGTATTTTGGCTGCTATTTGTCCAGTGAAGAAGTTGCAGTCAAGGTAAGCTGGCATTCAGTGTTACGTGTCCTCAGATGCCTTGGAAACACTATAGCCAAAAGAGTCATGAAATTTTAAAATGATCCATTAGCCACAGGCATTAGAAATGAATCATTATTATCCTTTTGACAGAACACTATTTGCAAATTCTGTACCTATGTATATTTTGATAACACCACACAATGTATGCAGCATTCTGTCCTTTAGCAATTTGCTTCAAAATAGTATTTACCATGTGATTTATTTGATAAATGGTTATAATAGAGAAACTGCGATTATGCAGAAAACATTCTCTAGTTGTTTCTAAATATAACTCCAATGATGCTTAACCTGCATGCGCTACGGGCTAAAATAATATATTAGTGAAGATATAAAAATTGCCAATCCACTTCATAACATACAGTACATATACAGTGTGCATAAATATATATATATATATATATATATATATATATATGTAGCATGCTTCTGCCAAATTACAGCAGAGAATAGGTTACCGCAATTTAATTCAATTTTGTTGTCTAATTCATTATTTAAATTGCTTGATTCCATGGCCCATCTTCAATAACAATGCCCTGCTGCTATAAATATCAGAAACCCTTGCCATTTAATATACTGAATTTGGAACATTGGGCCAGAAGGACTACATATTATGTTGCAGGGCAGTAAATTTGGACAGAAAGTTAAAGAGTTTAGGTGCGTACACACGTAACGATATTTTTTAACGATTTAACTATAACGACGTCGTTATCGTTAAATCGTATGAAAAATCGTTCATTTTTTGGGAGTGAACGATGAACGATAATCGTTCAAGCGCGCTCCTGTTTGTAGTTTTTAGTTCATCGTCCATTCTGACTGTCCAACACAGAACGATTTTCATTTAGAAGATCGTTCATGTTGTACAGAATGAACGATGAACTATGTCCATTCACTATAAGCATATTTAAAAAATCGTTCACTGTTCAATAAAATAGTTGAAAAAATTGTTCATTAATTTAGTAACCAGTGATTTTTAGAAACAATTTTCGTTCACTTTTTCAAGGGACAAAGTGAACAAAAATCGTTAACGAAAATCGTTTAAAATATAACGTTACTAGATATATGTAAATGTATAGCGAGTGCTGGTAGGTTAATATTTAGATGTTAACCTCCTCTCAGTGCACAGTTTCCTACTTACAGTTGAGGCAGAAGTTTGTTGCATGAATCAATATTCAGGAGATTGTAGCCTATTAGTTATCACTCTTGTTGGTTTGAAAGGTGTCCATGGAGCATTGACAGTGGGGAACGCTAAAAATCAGTAACATACAACAGGACATTCAACGTAGACAAAATAAATGTAGATGTGACAGCAAAGTGTAGTGAGGGCCCGGCTGGGCCGCCTAGACATTAGTCAGGCCTCAGTATGAGAGGGGTGTGGCCAGGAAGGGGTGCGTAACCGCCCCTGCTCAGAAAAACATTGACTGTGAACAGTGTGCCCAGTGGAGCATTGTCCTGCCTCAGTGGCAATCATTAGGCTTTCTAAACAAACCCAGGAACAGGTAATTAGTATTCAATCCACCCACCTCTCTGCACTCCTGGGATCAAGAGATAAGTCACAACCTAACAGGAATATGGTAGATCAGGTACAAGAGGATTGAGTTTAAAGCTGGGTACACACTGTGACTGTGCGATGCGATGTAACGATACATTGCACGCACCATACACACTGCACAATCCAGTGTACCAAGGGGTGGTTAGGGTTAGGCTGCGAGAGGGGAGAAGTAAGGGTTACACTGTTGACGGGGGTGGTAGAGTTAGGCACTAAGGGGGGAGGGGTAGGTTTAGGCACTAAGGGTGGAGGGTTAAGTTTAGGTACTAACCGGGAGGGTTAGGGGATGAAGGGGGAGTGTTAGGATACTTATCTAGCTCCTGTTGAGATTCTGAGCATCGGAATGCCGCTGTCAGTCTTTTGACAGACGGCATCCCGACTGACGGTCTCCCATACCAACCGGCATTGAACGACGTATCAGGCGTACACACTGGCCCTGATTCAGAGCCGGACGCTCTGACAGAGTGCTCGCTCTGACTCAGGGACGGCCTTCTGTTTTTTTAGAGCGGCCTTCTGGCCGCTCGCATAGCTGTGGGTGACCACCCACAGCTATAGCGAGCGGCCAGGAAGATGGTCGCGATGGTCAAGACCATCGCGACCATCGGGCTTGCGACGAGGCCCTTGTGGTAGGGTCTTGTTGCCGCAAGCCCTAGAGTGCTTTCGGCTCTACCAGAGCCAAAAGCACTCCCACTGACATCACTTGTGATGTCAGTGGGGCCGGCCCCGGACGGTAGGCGTTCCCATGGGAATGCCTGTCTGGGCAGCCACACCCCCGGCCCACCCACCAAAGGGTCACTCAACATCGACAGCACACCCCCTTTGGTACGAGACCTGGAGCGACAGCTTGCCCGTCGCTATCCGTGTCTCGCGCATGCGCACGACAGAACCGGCTCCGTCGTGCGTATGCGCACTGGGCCACCATCGACCCGCTTGCGAGCGCAAAGTGCTCGCAAGCGGGTCTGAATCAGGCCCACTGTACGATGTGTACGATTTATCGTTCCGATCCACATTGGAACAATATAATGTGATATATCATATAGTGTGTACCCAGCTTAACAGTGGAGAGGAACAGTACCGATACAGTATGAATGGCATAGCTGAGAGCAGCATAGACTTTAATAAAGAGTCCATAGAGACTGTTTCAAGATGCTGGGATAGAGTCTGGTGAAGCATTCCATAAGTGTGTAATGCACAGGAGGTCTTATAGGTGGGAATGAGAGGTGGGTATCACAAATGTGGTCAGGCGCAGGTCAGTGGTAAATCTAAGAGCACCTAAGGTAGAGTATTTTGAGTTGAAGTTTGAGATGTATGAAGAGTTGCTTCCATAGTGGGTTATACAAGTATGTAATTTGCATTGGATTCTGGAGGATATAAGTAGCCCATTTTGGAAGATACTGTATGACGATATTCAGAGCAGTGCAGTAAATATGGAATGTGGGAGAGGAGGATGTCTCTTGTTGCAGCAATTAGGATGGTTTAAAGCAGGGCTAGGTGGGTGAGGGAGTGTCAGGTAGGTTGAAATTGTAGTAGTGAGAGCCGGAGATGATCAGAGAATGGAGAAGAATTTTCATAGCATCTTGGGTAAGAAAAGGGCATATTTTATAAATATTCAAAAGGTTGAACAACAAGAAGTGAGGGGTAAAGCAAGCAGCATTTGAATATCCATGTGGAAAAGCAGAGATATGGCTGGTCATACAAGGTAGCAAAGAAGGGAAAAGTGCAGGGAGGAGAGGTTGATATGGGTGTCATCTGAATGTAGGTGGTAATGGAGATGAGTGAATTGGTTCACCAAGATAGTAGCTATATAGTGAGGGAGGGCTGAGAACAGAGCCTGCTGGGAGCTCACAATATATTTAGAGCGGTCTAGAGCATATGCCACATGTAGAGCGGTCAAAGGGGACTGTGAGTCCTGCAGGTACAGTAGTGATGGGGAAAGAACTATGGCTCAGAGGCAAATAGAATGGAGTGCATGCAGTACAAGAGGGTGATCAATGATGTAGAACAGGGTGTGTGATCCTAGATGGTTTTCCACCATTTCCATGCTTTATTTCTACTGCAGTATTTGAAGGACTCACTCCCATAGGTTTTTCAGGTGTTCAATGCAGCCAGGACCCTACTTAGTTCTATTATAGCTGTGTAGTCTAGTAGAAAGCTTCAATAATGAGGTCAAAAGATGCACATAAGATTGACATGGGGATGTATGTTTATTGTAATTACTTGGACTGTGGCTATTTCTGTTTATTTTAGCAAGAAATCCAGCATGGATATTAAATAATTAAAAACAAAAATGCTGAGTATTCCAATGGATAACAGCATTAGGCACAATAAAAGTAAGTGTATTGAACTATTAATTTAATGCTACTAAAGGCCCCCTGAAGTGTCACTACAGCCAGCTGTCATTTCCCCTCGTTTCATGGACTCTTCACCCTCCCTCTCCAGTGCTCAGACGTCATTACTGATATCTGCCATAAGACATTCCCAGCAATAGTATGTGCTGGATTCAGTGTACTGAGACATACTGTATGCAGGCATCTTTGGGGAGGGACACCCTATATACTTTGTAGAAAAAGTAAGACTGCATACTGTATCTTACCCCCCAAAGATTGTTGAAGAGATTTGATGTCTCTTTACTGCTAAGACATAATGTTGTTCTGTTAAGAAAATATTATTTATTAGATCTAAAGAATTCTCACAACAGCATATGGAATGGATCTACTCTGTTTTAGTTTTGTGCAACTTCACTTGTCTCTATATACTCTTTATACTTTGTATTGCAATAATATCTTTTATAGAGTGAAAAATGACTTGTGCAGCCTGCACAAATACCGGGAACTAGTAAAGCCCCAGGACTAATATTTCCAGAAGTACGATAAAGAAAAAAAAATGCACATGTACAGATGTGTCCTCATACACTGTTCTCTAGTGGCCCCAAATAGCGTGACAGGTCCCAGGTGACTCAGCCGCACATATTTCTCACATAAAATGGGTCTTATTCACATAAATAAAACAACTGGATGCTACAAAACGACATTGTTAGCTTACACTGACCAATCTCATGTGTGACATTTGTACATCTGTGTATGACTGAGAGTTAATGTGTAACAAGTATTATGATACAGCGGTTGAGGCTTTTTCTCATGCCAAGGTCCGTTGGGCTTCATATGCGGCTTTGTACGTGTTTAAAACTAATTCCTGTTAGAGATGTGCGGTTCGGTTTTACTCGGATTTACTCGGATATGTTCGGATCTCAAAAACGGCATCATATTGGCTTCCCGGCTCTCAAGTTTTTTGGATAGCCAAAAAGAAAAATCCGAACTAAACCGAAATTGCGCTACTGTGCGGTTAATGTAACAGCCCTGGGTCTCTTGTACACTTTCTGTGGTGTTTCTCTGCGTCAGACATGTGAATAAGATTGAAAATGTAAAGAAACATATGGTATGCTGCTGCTCTCAGAGCAATTCAGTCACGCCGGGCGTCTCACACCATATGGCGTACACACGCTACGTGTGTCAGGACACATCTGTACCAAGCAATGTATGCTCAGTTCACTGCCAGCTGTGGATAGTTTGTAATACTTGATACTGCACTGATTAGGTTTTAGCTGTGAAGTACAGCACATGATTAATAAGTGCCACATGGGTGTCAAAACATGGCCATTGCCCTTATTAATGTGTCTTACATAGGATACTTCTGGAAGCTTGTCAGCTATACGTGTATATGTCAGGGTTCATGATTTTTTAAATGTTTTTTTGTTTTACATTTGAAATTCTTGTGTAGTGATCTAACAGTTAAAAGGGTTTTATTTCTCAGTGTTATTATGTATGTGTGTATGGACAGCTACTTCTCTTCTACTTTTATAAATGTCATATTTGTGAAACAGCTGGACTGGAGCAGTCGAATGAAAGTCGAATTTTAAATCTCAGTGCCCAGGATGAAAACATTCTTAGTAACATTTTGCGGCATATTTATTAAACTGAAATTGTGCGAAATCCCCTGCAAGAATCCCTGCAAAATCTAAGTATCCTCAGCATCTTCCAATATCTGTCGCAGTTCCTCCATTTCCGATCTCAAAGCAATCTTCATTGGTTTCTATGGGGCTGCTATGCTGTCGGATTTAACAAGCTCCGGATTGCAAAGCCATGTAGATGTCATTAGACTATAGTACCCTACGGGCTACTGTATTGCGGATCCCCCTCCATCTGCACCAGAGGGTGCATATGCAGT
This sequence comes from Taudactylus pleione, assembly GCA_031769625.1. Lineage (NCBI taxonomy): Eukaryota > Metazoa > Chordata > Amphibia > Anura > Myobatrachidae > Taudactylus > Taudactylus pleione. The sequence continues at coordinate 6,860,378 of JAUIMM010000453.1, forward strand.
CGGTTGGCAGCAGGGAACCGGTATGTAATGCCGGCGGCTGAACAGCCCCCGGATGAATTACTAACGCTGAAAGACCGAAGGATGGAGATCCCAACTGGGGCAGGTAAGTACCCTAACCCTCCCCTCTCCCTCCCCTAACCCTCCTTTAGTGGTAACCAAAAAAACCTAACAGTTTGCGCTACCTCTGTAAAAAAGCTCAGGACCTCATTCAGAGTCGGTCGAAGCGGCTGCACGGTCGTACGGAAAAAGGGGCCGGATTTTCAAATTATTCCCTTGCAAGTTGTGTCCCTAAGTTCGGATCGGTAGTTGGCCGATCAAGGGGAGGAAGCGGTCGGAAGACAAAAAAATACGCCCCCTTCTCGTACACATTGCACGTCATCTCCGGGCATATAAGGATTAATCGAGACCATCGGAACTGGTCGTAGAGCTTAAGGTTGACCATACCCTCTCTTAAGCTCTACGATCATGTCAGTGGAAAAACCTCCCATGTCACATGTGCCATGACGCTACTTTGTTAATTATGCAAGCCCATAATCCGTATGCACTCCCATAAAACGCAGTTCGCATAATGAGGCACGCCTGCGTTCGGATCTCCACACCCCCATTTTCAAGCACCTTCCCCTGTTACCACCCACAAACGCCTCCATCTGTCACTCAAACTACCAACCTGGCTGTGTTCAAGGAGAGAGAAATTTCTGATCGTAGCGGCTAGTTTGCGCACGCGCATTGCGAACTTTATGCATGCGCAGTATAGCGAACATCGGTGGCGTACGACCGTGCGGCCGCAACGACCGACTCTGAATGAGGTCCTCAGTCTCTGGATAAATGCAGAAAAGTTTATTTATCATGACTTGTTAGTAAGTAGCTACACGATTGTCAGATTGTATATTAACTGGTTTAGTTCTTGTCTGTTTAAGTGTGAACAGCTGCGCACTTGGACAAGACATTAAGCACACCATATATACATTTATCTATTTGTGAAGGGATCACAGTGACTAGCAGCAACACTGTATTTACAGGTTTAAGTGTATTAGTGTGATATATTATTCAATTGATGATATATACATTGTCTTTTATTCAAATATATGGCATCTTATATATTTTTTATTTTTATATGGTCTTTTCTTGTACTGGTCAATAAACATTTTTTTAGAGTTCACGTATTTATATATTTATAAATTTTTTTTTTTTTTTTAGACTGAGCTTTTTTACAGAGGTAGTGCGAACTATTAGGTTTTTTTTGTTGTCCCTTCAATACAAACATAAACAGAGTTTGTTTAGTTTGCTGCAACCACATACTTATTATAAAAAAATATTCCTTATGGGCACGGGCGCCAGAATTTGGTTTCTCTTTTACCTCCCTTAGTGGTGCCTAACCCTAAAGCTCCCAGGGTGGTGCCTAACTTAGTCACCCCCGGGGGTGCCTAACCCCCTTTCCTGCACTCTAAACCTAACCTTCCCGGGGGGGGGGGGAGGGGGGGGTGCATAACATTAACCTCCCCCAATGGTGCCTACCCCTAACCTCCATACCCCTAGCCTAACCCTAATCCTCCCCCCCATGGCTACGAGCTAAGAAACCCGGCTTACCTTCGTTCAGGATGCCGACCATCGGGATTTCGGTGTGGGGCTAAAGATAGGCATCAGGCTTTCGATGTCCATCTTTAGTCCCAGGTCGGACTTCCACTGTCGGCTGCCGGTAACCTGACTACACCCCGGCAGCACATGTGGAGTACATGCAGTGGACCAGAACCTGGAAGCATAGTGATAGCACCGCAGATGGGCTCTGATCAGGGGATGTAGTTGGCATCCTGGCGTGCAGGATGCCGACGGTCTGAATACCGGTGCCAAAATCCCAACAGGTGTCTTTAGTTTTGCTCTAGTAGGATATGTTAGGATACAAATGACAGCTAGTATTTAAAATAAAGTTACACATAGGAGTAAAAAAAAATTATTTATTAAATATGGCATATAATAGAGGTTAGGGCTATGGAATTCGGTAGTGAAGAGGATCTGGAAACATGGGGGCAAAATAAGGAAAAATGCAGATCTGGGCAGAATGGCCTTGAGTTGTGGGCAAAATTTGAATCCAAGCTTTGGTATGGCACTTTGCCTTCATTCGCCATAATAATTAAATAGTTGTTAAAGGGCAATTGTTAATCCCTACAAAAAATCAATAATTAATGTTCAATGTAATTTTTTCTATTAACTACGAACTATGAATGCAACAAGCTTGGTCCATTGTCTATTGCCCATTTGAAGAAATTTCGTATGAATAATCAAAATTCATAATAGGTTTACCCTTTTTTAATTTTGTATATATGGACACCTGTACAGTTACACTTCTTCACGCCTTATACAGGTATACATCAGAGTTATTAAGTATAATTGACTGCGCTAAACCCATACATAAATATCTTATTACGGTGCTGCATACATTGTTGGCATAGTATATTATATGTAAACTCTAAAAGCATATGTAGTTACAGTGTACATGACATTTATAGAAAGTATGAAAACAGTTAACTACGGTAGGACTAGGAACATCACAGCATGTGCTTTGAGATATTCTTGACAAAGCTCAGTGGAATATGTGCTATTTTATCTACTGCTCTTATACACTGGTACAAACAGGCACTTGTGGCCTTGTACTTATAAAAAGAAAACAGAAATGCATCTCACTACACGCAGATAAATGATAGGCACATAAACAAGTCTTAAGACATACTATTCTGTGACACCAATTTCGCAATGATCAGTCATTCCAACTAAATGTACCGTTGTTCTGGATACATCTGGATTTAGTATTGTTTTTACATATATGTTTCTGCAATTCTCCTGATATTTTTAGACTTCCAGTACATAACATAAAATGTCAATCTGTCAGAATTTCATCAGTATTACTGGACTTCAGCAAAAAGTAAAGCAACAGATGTAAGCTTGCAGTTTTCCCTACATAAAACAGTATAACATTTTTCCTACATAAAACAGTATAATGCCAGTAAGCTGAAAGTTTAAAGCAATAGAATAGTAAATAAATAAAATAAACAGTGTAAAATGCTGATCATGGATATGCAAATGTATAAAATATACATTTAGCAATGGCTCCAAACAAAGCAGGTGTACATACAGTTTAGCAGTACTGCAGCACCCGGAGTACCATAAGTGTCCCAGTCCTTATGGTTTCCTTTTTTATGTATTTATTTATTTTGCTGTTTCCTGCTAACTTTCGGGAATTAGTCCAATCTCCCAGAGTGAAACACTTACCAAGAATATGAGGGGAAGCCTCGTCTTCTTGGATAAACACATGTCTAGCACCAGGGGGGATGTCAAACATCTTTAGGTAGCCTACGCATGTGTTGTGGTCAAGGAGGAAACAAAACAAAAATGATAGCAAAGGTTAGTACAGCATTACATAACAAAGAAGTTAAACAAAATGGAACCTGCTAAGAACAAGATTAGAAATGGTAAAATATGATTAGTTGCATTGTTGCTCATTGATAGGCAATTGCTGTGCTTTTCCTAAAGGAAAAAAGAGAACTGTGAAAAGGTTTGTTCTTTCCAGTACTTATACGAGAAATAACAGAGAAGGACAAAATGCTCAGTTTCTTATGTCATCCTATAATTTTAAACCAGGTAACATTTTCAAACTGCTTTCCTGCAGCGTTTTCTTTTCAGATGAGTAGAATAAAATAACTGAATTTTACATTCCAATGTTATGAAGACCCCCATGAACATATGAAAGAAGAACATTTTGTCTCTTCTGCAGCGATGCTTGCTAAGAACCACTGGTACCCGCAGTCATCATCAGATCTCCTGTGATCTGAGATGTCACTTACCCACAATATTTTTAGATTCTCTTGACTCAGATAGGGAGATGTTTCGAGCTCCCTTAGGTAATGTAAATGCTCCTCTTGTTTTCCCTTAAACAGATTATATTTAATTAGTCTACTGATAAGTTAATTCTTTCACTGAATATTCACTACTTTCAAAATGACTAGTTAATATGTACACATGCTAGAAGGCATTGAATTTATATCAGGATATGTATCAAAATGTCACAGTTTGTCTTTGTTTACACTTACTGATGCTCATGTCATTCGTCTGATAAAGCCCCAGAATATTGTAAATTGCCCAGAAATACAAAGGTGGATTTCTGCTCTAGCTCTTTAGTAATGATTGTTTTATGCTTGTAAGGTGGATTTTACCAGAGTCGGAGCACTTTTTCTCTATTATAGAAAAAAAATAAAGTGCACTGAAACTCTGTCTGTCTGCCCCAGTTTTGAAGTGGATGGGTAAAGACAGATATTACTACTAGATCATTAGAATGCTCACAGCAGCTATGATATGATGTTTAGGCAGATCATGCTATTCAGCACTTCAGATAGTTTACTGACTCCAACGGGCATGGTGAGGGGGGTCAGATGCTGACTGCACTCATGGAGGAATAAGCAGTCATGCAAATACATTTTCTGCCAGTCACAAATTACATTTGAATGTTTAGGTCGATTTATGCCCAAGCATGCCATGAGTGACAGGCAGTTAGGTCTTAACCAGCCAATCAGGCAAGCAGAATTGTAGTGTGTATGGTTATCCTATAGGGTGAAACTTAAGGTAAGTAACTATAAGCCTGGTAAACATGCATAGCTTTTTGTATAAATAACTCGTTTACAGACCACAAAAATCAATTTTAACATACATTATGTGCTTTGATAATGTAGAAATCGTTGCGTTACATTAGTTAAGGATGAGAACATGTAGCCATTTCCTTTGTTAACATGGGAAACAATGTATTAGATTTGGTATTTCTTAAGCAGGAAATAATTTTTTTGATCGTATTTAATTGAAGATAATGGGGTTATTAACCAATGTGCAGCAACTAATAGCAACCAATCAACAGGATGCATTCAGCACCTCCACAATCATTATTTTACGGTGTCGGCAGTATAGCTGTAAAACAAGAGATATGGTAAGAACTTACCTTTGTTATCTCTGTTTCTACGAAGTCCATAGGGTCCACAGGGTTGACCTTGGGGTATAGGTTGGGAACCAAATCCGGGCACCACGCAGTTAAAGCTTTTAGCTCCCAGGATGCACTTGGGTCCACTCTCCCTATAACCCCACCCCCAGCCAGAGGCACCTCAGTTTGAAAGTAGCCAAAGGCCGGAGGAGGAGAGAAAAAGAGAGACAAAACTGGAACACTCAATAACCATACTCACAGAAATGGGAGACGGAAAACCGGTGACCAGCCACACAGCCCATATGAAGCCAGGTGCGTCAGGGCGGGCGCCCTGTGGACCCTATGGACTTCGTAGAAACAGAGATAACAAAGGTAAGTTCTTACCATATCTCTTGTTTTCTACTTCAGGGTCCATAGGGGTCCACAGGGTTGACCTTGGGGATGTCCCAAAGCAGTTCAACCAAGGGTGGGGACGCTCCTGTGCTGAGAGGAGAATCCGTCGCCAAAAAGGAAGCTTCCTGAGAGGCAAAGGAAACCAATGCCTAGAACCTTAAAAAAAAGGTGTGGACAGAAGACCACGTGGCCACCTAGTAAGGCAACACAGCCAAGGCGCCACAGCGAGCCGCCCACGAGGGTTACATGGCCCGAGAAAAAACAAGCATCAACAACAGAAAGGCCTACCCAAGCGAGGCCCCTGAAGAAGACATACGAGGCCATCCAGCCAACATCTGGCTATAGGCCGGCCATCCTTTCCTGTTAAAACCAGAAATCCCAGACCACCAATAAGGAGTCCGATTTCCGTAAGGAACCTGAACGGATCACATAAATCCACAGAGGCCGGACCACAGTCAATGAGGACACACCAGCCGAGAGGACTGGGGACTGAATGGCCGTACCATAAGTTCCAGAATAATATGGAACCTAAAAATCACTAAGAAGAAACACAGGGTGAGCAACTCACACCCTGACATGATGCCCTCCAGAAGAGGGAGCCACATGAGAACGCTCCCAATTCCAACACTCACCTGGGTGATATAAACACCCTGAGAGAAAGAGAGAGCCTAAGCAATAGACCATGTAATGGCTATCACAACCAGCGGTTCCATAGACCGTCCCCGGAGGGAACGAAGAACCACTACTAACTCCCAAGGAGTCCCTAGGGAGGACAAATGGAGGAATAATCCAGAAAACACTCCAAAGGATAAACTGGATACCAGAGCGGAGCAATTCCATATCTTAATCATACTGACAGTGTAGAGATCCGCACTGACAGGAAGGCCAGGCCGAGGGTGCAACCCAATCCAGCCGGAAGGAATGCCAGAATATCAGGAAATCCTGGACACCGGAGGATTGTATCGACAGGTACAATACCATAAAAATGATGGCTGCCACAGTTTGTGGTAGGTCCCAGAAAAAGCTGATCCATGTGCTCTAATCATTCCAACGATTACAAAGCCAGGGAAGGCGTAAGACCACTGTAGGGGACGCAGTCAAAGACAAGCGACCCAGGTCCAAGGCAAAACCAAGGACCCTGAGATAACAGGTCCGGGCAGTGAAGCAGCAGGAATGGAGTATCGATGGAGAGACTCCGAAAATCCAAGTACCCCTGACATCTGGGGCAATCAGGAGCCACCAGCAGGAAAGCATCTCCGTCTCAACTGAAACACTTCCCAAGAGGAAGAAGGGAGACCGGAGAACACAGGTACTCAAATTGGAAGGACCACTTCACCGACAAAGAGTCACTGAAGGTTGCTTCAGAATCCCCAGAGTTGGACTGTAACACCATAGTGTGATAAACTCAGAAGGCCAGGAGGGTCACCTCAAGGGGGCCCCCCTGCTCACCAGGAGATGAAACCTCTCTTGGGGAAGAGACTAGTCCCCGGGATGCACTTCGTGACGGCTGAGGACTTGATATGAACGCTGCCGAGATGGTCGGGAGGAGACCCTCGGACTATGTCCAAATGTGTGACATACCTGTCATTGCCACCCAACGAACAGTGTTGCTAAAAAGGAAGCCACTGCCCTGACCCTGCTGGACTGAACTTTTTCAGGTTCACCGGGAAACAAGAGTTATGCCAGAGTGAAGGCCCAAGACAGGTGAAAGTTCCAACAAGTTAATTGACAGGGTGGAATCGACATAAGTCCAACTGCACTGAAATGGATGCGAACCAGACACTGTCCGTAGCCAAGAATACCCTGGACGAGATGACCATAGCCACCCGGAAAGGGACCGACTTGCCTCCGGAGAGAGCATCATCGTTTGAACAGTGATCCGACAGGAAAAACTCGTTCCATCTGGAGATAAGCCAATTATGGAAAGGCCTGGAATGGAACTGAGCCCATTCCACCCTTCCAAAGGCAGACACTGAATAGTGGACCATGCATCCCAGAGTGTAAAGACATATGTCGACTGCGTAGACATCCATGTACTCCTAATGGAAGAGTGGAGATGCCGTCTTACGCCACAAGAATTCTCAGATTCTGAGAATCCAGCAGGGCTCCTAGGTGAAGAATACCCAGAGAGGGATGCAGGGAGGTCTTTTTCCCCGTTGATTAAACGTCTGCACCCTGAAGAAGCCACGGTCATCCTGACCTGGCTGTAGAGAACCCCGGCGATCCTGCTAAGAGCAGGAGGCCGTCCAGGTACAGGAGCATTGGGATATACTGAACAGGAGAACTGTCAGAAAATCCAAAACGCTGGTAAACCCCTGTGGAGGACAGTCCCAACAGGCAGAGCCCGAAAAATTGTAAGTGCTGTGATACAGCAAACCTCAGTCCATGCTGAGGCAAGGTCTCTGTAAGTACCCGTAGGCACGCGCCCTGTATATCTAGTGATACCATAAAGTCCCCAGGTTCCAAACATAGTATGATGGAGCCTAGGGATTGCCTCCTGAGCCCAGGTAGCTTTAGGAACTGGTTCAGGGAAGTGAGACAGAGAATAGGCCAAAGAGGACCATTCAGCCACCGCACCAGAAAGAAAGCAGAACAACCAGTCCCTCGCTGAGAAAGTGGGGATGGTCTAATGAGCTCCGCTTACCGCAACAACTGTATAGCTTTCTGGATTTTTAAGGCCCTGTTCGGGTCTGAATAAGGGCCTGCGTACCATCACCTGGAAAGAGTCCGCCTGAGCAAAGAGAGGGCGTACCCTCCTACCCACGTAGCCGCGGCAACTTGACACAAGTACCGGGTGAACTGAAAAAATCGCCATCTCCCAGTGGTAGGCCTGTCTCGTCAGGCTGAAGAGATATCCATAGGTTCAGAAGCAGGATCGGCTGGCAGTCCAGGCCTGCTCGGTACTGGATATGTCGGCCCTCGTAGAGGCCGACAGTCTATGAAGAAACAGACCTTTAGGCTGACCCAGAGGACAAAAAGACTTAACAGACTTAGTCTGAGGCCTTGTAGTGGGCATAGCTGAAGGCGGTAAACTTGTCGTTAGTAATACTGCCAATGTTACTACAATCCTGTCAAGGTCAGGACCAAACAAGATCTACCCTATAGATGGTATCTGCACCTCTGCATTCCCAGAGCGCAGCCATAGGGTATTACAGAGGATACAGTCGCAGCCGGAACTCTGAAAGTTAGGAGACTGATATCCAATATAGGCATTTCCACCTATGACAACTGCATATATTACGTGAGCGACCAAATACATTTGAACCCCAGATGTGTTGGAGGGGAAAAAACATTACAAATGCATCAGCTCAGTATACAATAGTATTAACCAACCATGCTATAACCATGGTAGGATGGGTAACAAGCCCTGAAAGCGAGTATACTGACTTCAGGCAGAGTTACCCCCTACGGATCCGAAGAATCCGACCACGCAGGAATGGGAGGTGTCAACGTCTGAAATCAGACGAGTAACACGCCCATCCACCCCAGGAGGGACTCGTGATGACCCTCAGGGAATTTGGGACAGGAGGCCAAACACTGTTGCAATACCTCGTATCTGGCAACAGCCAACGGGAAGAGTGCAAGAAACTGCGAGATACCCTGAGATGAAAAGGGCAGTATGGTGAAGTAACCCCAAGTGAGGTACAACAATGGGGCCCGCCCGGCGATCCGCAATTGAGAGGATCCCGAGAAAACAAACCGCCCAAGGGGGTTGTGAAAGGGGCCGGCACTAGATGACGCCACACACAGAACCCTTTATGAAACAAATCCTCCGCACTAACACCTGCAGCACATGACTTGCAGGATAGTAAAAATGGGTGCAGTATAACGCTCTATCTCCTGGTCAAACATATCTGACCAATCTTGGCGGAAATATCAAGCAGCGCTATACTGGTCCTGACTGATGCCAAAATTAGCCGCAGGAACCCATTTTCAGCGTATGCAACACACAGTTCCAACTAAAATGTGGCAACGTGCAGCACGCAACAGTATGTGACAAACCTCACAAATATTAACGAGTATATAAATGTGAGGTCTCAGAACCACCCTAAGTACAGCTGTATTAGGGCAGATAAAGAAAAGGGATAGATATACATTGACAGGTGAGAGAATTAAGTACAGACAGTCAGCACTAGCATAAGTCACATACCATGCAGATATATACATATATACATAAACATGTCATATAATATACTGCACTATTACACTGCATTCAACTTACCCAGATTCAGTGTCTGGGAAGGCTACAGCGTTGTGTACACTAACCTGATGGTGAGGTACGCAGGGGGACTGGACTCACTGCCATCTCCAGAGATTTCTGCTGCACCACAAGAAAATGGCCACTGGAGACCTCAGAAGAAGCGTGGCCCGCGGAGGAAGCAGCTCAGCGACGCCAGACTATACATACTGAAAGGCGCGCTGAGCTGAGGGGAGGAGCCGCTGTAACAGGGAAGGCTGCCTCCCCTGGCCGGCTATTAACCCCCGGGACGCCGGCTCCCTGCACCGATCAGTAAGTCCCTGGTGGTCTAGTGGACACACGGGGTATGGGAGGGCCCGCCGCCACCGCCGGCTCCTCCGCTCTGTCCCCAGAGACCGGAGGCACAGGACTGCATATTAAATGCGCGGATCACCACAAGCGGTGACCCGCGCCTTACCTGCTCCCCGTGGATCCGGCAGCAGTCCTGGGCGCCCGCAGAGTCCGGCTAGTACAGACTCTGGGGTCCCGCTGAGATCCCCAGATCTGTACTGGCGTCTCAGCGCCGGTGGGGTGACGGAGCGGCAGCTTAGACGTCCTATGGACAGTCCGATGCTGCCGCTCTAAAAGTCCAAAGTAAAAAATAAAAAACTCTGGCCCTCATTCAGAGCCGTATGCTCTGAGCAGAGCGCACGCTCTGAATGAGGGCCGCCCTCCATAAAAATGGAGCGTCCTCCTGGACGCTCGTATAGCTGTGGGTCACCACCCACAGCCTATACGAGCGTGCAGTTTGATGGCCGCGATGGTCAAGACCATCGCGACCATCGAAACTGCGAGCCGGAGCCTGCGGTTGAGGTTTTCAACCGCAAGCCCCGGAGTGATTTTGGCTCTATCAGAGCCAAAATCACTCCCACTGACATCACTAGTGATGTCAGTGGGCCGGCTTCTGACGGGAGGCACGCCCCTGGCACGCCCACCAAAGGGGCGTGCTGTCAATCAACATCGACAGCACGCCCCCTTTGATCAGACACAACGAGCGAAGGACTTTCCTTCGCTCGTCGCATCTGGCACATGCGCACGACGGAGCTCCCTCCGTCGTGCGCATGCTCAGTGCAGACCATCGACCCACTTGCGAGCGGACAGCCGCTCGCGAGTGGGTCTGAATCAGGGCCTCTGTTCTTTGAAAAAATATATAGCTTAGGGGCTGTTAATCAGCTCCCCACTGCACTAAACGGTGACCCGACTCCGGCCGGGCACCAACTTAAACTGAGGTGCCTCTGGCTGGGGGTGGGGTTATAGGGAGACTGGACCCAAGTGCATCCTGGGAGCTAAAAGCTTTAACTGCGTGGTGCCCGGATTTGGTTCCCAACCTATACCCCAAGGTCAACCCTGTGGACCCCCTATGGACCCTGAAGTAGAAACATATTATTCTTAAGCTGGGTACACACCAGAATGATGGTGCGACCCAGTGAGGCGAAGAGTGATGTACCGATACACCGTATACACTGCACGACCTGGTGTACGACAGCGTAATGTAGCGTTATATGCAGCACTGCTTTGTTCATTGCATCATCCCATCTGCACGTGCAGCATATCAGAATGGATGATGAACAACCATCAGGGATGACGGATTGGCCGTACACACTATACGATTGTACGATATACTGTTCCAATCCGCATCGGGACGATATATTGTGTGATACATGGTATAGTGTGTACCCAGCTTAACTTGCGCCTAGCTCCTCATTATCGACATAATGATTGTTAAACTGAGATCTATGGGCCTGATTCAGCAGATGTTCGGGAATCTGCGCAGACGTTTGACACGTTCTGCGCATGTGCAAAACGGGTATATGATCCCGCTTGCAGACTGTCAGTGATTGACAGTCTGCTGCCATTTGTGTGTGAGGAGGGGGCAGCGATGCCCTCTGTTTCCTGAAACGGAGGCGTGTCGCCACCTTTGGGGTGGAGGGGGAAGAGGCCAGGATCTCAGTCGGCTGACGAAGATTTCCTGGCCTCTTCCTTTCAATTGCGGTGGCCAGCTGCGTGACCCAATGGGTCACCTTAGCCGTCGATGTTACGCAGATTATCAGATACTGCGTTGGACAACGCAGCTCTGATAAGTAATGCACAGGGTGCGTGATGCCTCGTGCTGCATTACCATATCTGCAAGGATCACAATTGCAAAGCTGCCTGCGTGCATACATAATATATCTATACCCTGAGTGCAGCTTTGCAATTGCGATCCTTGCTGAATCAGGCCCTATATTCTCAGTTCGCAATGAGCCAAGACCGATCTAGTGTAAATGTAAATAATGAAAGCATACTGTCTGTCTGTCTTATTGGTTGCTGTCATTTATTACTCATTTGCACTGTTAATAAATAACAGGTTTATTTTATAAAACTCTCCCAAAAACACAAGCATTTTACACACTTTCAGAAATAGGGTCAATGCTAAATTAGTAGTGTGTACATATGTGTCTTAAATTGTGTTATGTTCACTCAACAATAATACTGAGTTAACCTGTCGATTTTAATTGAAAGCAATAACACAGTGACACCAATACATTAAAAAAACAGTAACCAAAATGTAAGATATACAAATTTAGATTATATGATCTGACATTATAACAAAACAATACATATAAGTATAATGAAATGCATTGCAAAGTTCTTATATATTTATCATGACACAACAGATCAAAAATTGTTATTGTGATGATAGTTCTCTTTAAATGCTGAAGTTATGCTACAAACTCTAGACCACTAGTGATTGACACTTAAAAATAAGTCCTGACACTGGGGTGACTCCATCTATTTCAATGTAGGCATTGAACAGCCTGTAGCAATAGCAACTTTAATCACTAGTCAGACAATCCGCATGTTGAGAGTGTGTTATTAGCATACCGAGATGGCGATTTCTCTCTTGCAGCCTTTATATTACTTCTACGTTACACAAATAGGCCCGACACTTCTTTCATTTTAATTCTGCATTGCACCATGTGTTTGGCTACATGGTAGGGCCCTTGCATTCACACCTTTTTTTTCAATATCCTGACAGTTTGCTATTAATAAAGGACAAGTCAGTGTTTTTGAAATTTTTATTTTATTAAATATTTCAAATGACAGTTTTTTTAGGCACAGCATCAATGCTTGCGGTCAGGTGGAGGTGTCTCCGGCTGTGGTGGGGATGTCTCTGGCCAAGGCTAACAGCCAACAGCAGGTGGTTGTGGCTGACGGCCCCCAGCAGGTGGTTGTGGCTGACGGCCCCCAGCAGGTGGTTGTGGCTGACGGCCCCCAGCAGGTGGTTGTGGCTGACGGCCCCCAGCAGGTGGTTGTGGCTGACAGCCCCCAGCAGGTGGTTGTGGCTGACGGCCCCCAGCAGGTGGTTGTGGCTGACGGCCCACAGCAGGTGGTTGTGGCTGACGGCCCACAGCAGGTGGTTGTGGCTGAAGGTCCAAAGTAGGGGTGTGCGGGTTCGGATTTCTGAAATCCGAACCCCCCCGAGCCCCCCCGATCCGAGGCAGATCCGAGTCAGGCTCGACTTTTCCCGCCTGACTCGGATCTGAAATCAAGGCAAAACGTCATCATCCCGCCTTCCGAGTCTCGCGGGTTTTGGAACCTATATAAGGTACCCGCGTCGGCGCCATTTTCTCACTCGGCTGTGGACAGTGAAGAGGGAGGGTGGGAGTTAGGGCTGGCTGGGCTGTGTAGTGTAGTGTAGTGCAGAGTAGTGTTGTGCTGTGCTGCGCTGTGCTGCTGTTGTCCACTACTTCAAAGTCCATAGGGGCTGGCTGTGTTGTGCTGTGCTGCTGTTGTTAATAGGGGCTGTGTCCACTACTTCAAAGTCCATAGGGGCTGGCTGGACTGTGTTGTGCAGTCAGTTCTCCATAGGGGCTGTGTCCACTCCAAAGTCCTGTGCAGTGTCCCAGTCCTAAAGGGGAGCTGTAGTGTTGTCCAGGGGGTGCTCTGTCCATCAGGGGTGCTCCCCCCAAGTGCTAAAAAAATAATATTTTTTGTGTGTTTGTGAATTGTGTGCGCAGTAGCCACACGTGCATCAACAAAGTAGTGCCAAGCGTGCGCCTGTGTCATAAGTAAAGGGCCGGCTGGCTTGACCGTTAAAGGGTGCTGTAACCCCCCAAGTACACTCCAGTCCAAACCAAAAAAAAAAATATTTTCTGTGTTTGTGAATTGTGTGCGCAGTAGCCGCACGTGCATCAACAAAGTAGTGCCAAGCGTGCGCCTGTGTCATAAGTAAAGGGCCGGCTGGCTTGACCGTTAAAGGGTGCTGTAACCCCCAAAGTACACTCCAGTCCAAACCAAAAAAATAATTATTTTCTGTGTTTGTGAATTGTGTGCGCAGTAGCCGCACGTGCATCAACAAAGTAGTGCCAAGCGTGTGCCTGTGTCATAAGTAAAGGGCCGGCTGGCTTGACCGTTAAAGGGTGCTGTAACCCCCAAAGTACACTCCAGTCCAAACCAAAAAAAAAATTATTTTCTGTGTTTGTGAATTGTGTGCGCAGTAGCCGCACGTGCATCAACAAAGTAGTGCCAAGCGTGCGCCTGTGTCATAAGTTAAGGGCCGGCTGGCTTGACCGTTAAAGGGTGCTGTAACCCCCAAAGTACACTCCAGTCCAAACCAAAAAAATATATATTTTCTGTGTTTGTGAATTGTGTGCGCGGTAGCCGCACGTGCATCAACAAAGTAGTGCCAAGCGTGCGCCTGTGTCATAAGTAAAGGGCTGGCTGGCTTGACCGTTAAAGGGTGCTGTAACCCCCAAAGTACACTCCAGTCCAAACCAAAAAAATATATATTTTCTGTGTTTGTGAATTGTGTGCGCAGTAGCCGCACGTGCATCAACAAAGTAGTGCCAAGCGTGCGCCTGTGTCATAAGTAAAGGGCCGGCTGGCTCATTTCTTAAAGGCTGGTGTAACCCACAAAGTGCACTACTCTCCAGCAAAAATAAAGAAATATTTTCTGTGTTTAGCCGCACGTATATATCAAATCGATATAACATAAATGGAGGACCAAACTTTCTCCGATAAAAATAAAATAGAGAAAGATCAAGAACCACTTCCTCCTAGTGCTGAAGCTGCTGCCACTAGTCATGACATAGACGATAAAATGCCATCAACGTCATCTACCAAGGCCGATGCCCAATGTCATAATAGAGGGCACATACAATCCCAAATGACAAAGTTCAGGAAAATGACCTTGAAAAAAACATTTAAATCAGCTGAAGAGAAACGTAAACTTGCCAATATGCCATTTACGACACGGAGTGGCAAGGAACGGCTAAGGTCGATCCCTAGTATGTTCATGACTAGTGGTTCAGCTTCACATGACGATGGAAGCCCTCCTCCCACTAAAAAAATAAAAAGAGTTAAGCTGGCAAAAGCACAGCGAAGAACTGTGCTTTCTAAGAAGATATCACAAATCCCCAAGGAGAGTCCAAGTGTGGTGGTGGTTGCGATGCCTGACCTTCCCAGCACTGGACGGGAAGAGGTGGCTCTTTCCACCATTTGCACGCCCCCTGCAAGTGCTGAAAGGAGCACCCACAGTCCACTTGCTGATATGCAAATTGAAGATGTCACTGTTGAAGTACAACAGGATGAGGATACTGGTGTAGCTGGCGCTGAGGAGGAAGTTGGCGAGGAGGATTCTGATGGTGATGTGGTTTGTTTAAATCAGGCTCCGGGGGAGACAGTTGTTGTCCGTGGGATGAAAAAGCCCATCACGGTCATGCCTGGGCAGAAGACCAAACATTCCACCTCTTTGGTCTGGCAATATTTCTATCCAAATCCGGACAACAACTGTCTTGCCATATGTACCTTATGTAAAGGTGGAATAAGTAGGGGTAGGGACGTTAACCACCTAGGAACATCCTCCCTTATACGGCACCTACAGCGCGTTCATAATAAGTTACTGTCAAGTTCAGAAACTTTGGCTAAGACCGTAGGCAGTCCAGGGACACCTAAATCCCGTTGTCCTGTTGTATCCAAGCGCCTGCAAACCACACCGTCAACTCCCTCCTCGTCAATTTCCTCCTTAGTCAGGATCGGAAGTAGTCCTGCAGGCCATGTCACTGGCATGACTGACTCTCCTATCCCGGATTCCTCTGGAGGATCCTGCATTGCTACGCCTCCTGCTGCCGCTGCTGCTGTTGCTGCTGCTGGGAGTCGTTCATCATCCCAGAGAGGAAGTAGGAACACCAGTACTTTTACTAAACAATTGACCCTCCAACAGTCCTTAGCAAGGAGGATGAAGTACGACAGCAGTCATCCTGAAGCAAAACGTATAACTGAGGCCTTGACTGCTATGTTGGTGTAAGACGTGCGTCCGGTATCCGCCATTAGTGCAGTGGGATTTAGACAATTGCTGGAGGTAGTGTGTCCCCGGTTCCAAATCCCGTCTAGATTCCACTTCACTGGGCAGGCGATACCGAGACTGTACAGAAACGTCAGAAAAAGTGTCCTCAGTGTCCTGAAAAATGCCGTTGTACCCAATGTCCATTTAACCACGGACATGTGGACAAGTGGAACAGGGCAGACTAAGGACTATATGACTGTGACAGCCCACTGGGTAGATGTATCACCTTACGCAGCAACAGCAGCAGCGTCACCATTCGCAGCATCTCAGAAACGCCAGCTCGTTCCAAGGCAGGCTACGCTGTGTATCACCGGTTTCAGTAAGAGGCACACCGCCGACAACCTCTTAGAGAAACTGAGGGAAATCATCGCCCAGTGGCTTACCCCACTTAGACTCTCCTGGGGATTTGTGATATCTGACAACGCCACCAATATTGTGCGGGCATTACATCTGGGCAAATTCCAGCACGTCCCATGTTTTGCTCACACAATAAACTTGGTGGTGCAGAATTTTCTGAAAAGCGACAGGGGCGTGCAGGAGACGCTTTGGGTGGCCCGAAAAATTTCAGGCCACTTTCGCCATTCAGCGACTGCGTGCCGAAGACTGGAGCGCCAGCAAACACTCTTGAACCTGCCCCGCCATCACCTGAAGCAAGAGGTTGTGATGCGGTGGAACTCAACCCTCTATATGCTTCAGAGGATGGAGGAGCAGCAAAAGGCCATTCAAGCCTATACATCCACCTATGACATAGGCAAAGGAGGGGGTATGCACCTGACTCAAGCGCAGTGGAGAATGATTTCCGTGTTGTGCAAGGTTCTCCAGCCCTTCGAACTTGCCACACGTGAAGTCAGTTCATTCCCCTCATCAGGCTTTTGCAGAAGCAGCTGGAGAAAGTGAAGGAGGAGCTAAGACGGAGCGATTCCGCTCGGCATGTGGGACTTGTGGATGAAGCCCTTCATTCGCTTTGCCAGGATTCCAGGGTGGTCAATCTGTTGAAATCAGACCACTACATTTTGGCCACCGTGCTCGATCCTAGGTTTAAAGCCTATGTGGTGTCTCTCTTTCCGGCAGACACAAGCCTGCAGAGGTGCAAAGACCTGCTGGTGAACACACTGTCAGCTGAAGCGGAACGTGACACGTCAACAGCTCCTTCTTCATTTTCTCCCGCAACTGGGGCTGCCAGGAAAAAACTTAGGTATCCTAAGCAACCCGCTGGCGGTGATGCAGGGCAGGCAGGACCAAGTTTGGACATCTGGTCCGGACTGAAGGACCTGGCAACAATTTCTGACATGTCTACTGTCACTGCATATGATACTGTCACCATTGACAGAATGGTGGAGGATTACATCGGTGACAGCATCCAAGTAGGCATGTCAGACAGTCCATACCTGTACTGGCAGGAAAAAGAGGCAATTTGGAGGCCCCTGTACAAACTGGCTCTATTTTACCTGAGTTGCCCCCCCTCCAGTGTGTACTCCGAAAGAGTGTTTAGTGCAGCCGGGAACCTTGTCAGCGAAAGGCGTAGGAGGTTGCTTCCACAGAATGTGGAGAAGATGTTCATCAAAATGAATTATCAGCTCTTCCAGGGAGACCAGCCTCCAGAACGTACAGAGGGACCTGTGGTGGTGGATTCAAGTGGGGACGAGTTAATACTTTGTGAGGATGAGGATGTACACACTGAAGAGGGTGAGGAATCGGTGGATGAGGAGGATGAGGATGACATCTTGCCTCCGTAGAGCTAGTTTGTGCAGGGACACATTAATTGCCAGCTTGTTTTGTGGGGGCCCAAACGAACCAATCATTTCAGCCACAGTTGTGTGGCAGACCCTGGCACTGAAATGATTGGTTTGTTAAAGTGTGCATGTCCTGTTTATACAACATAAGGGTGGGTGGGAGGGCCCAAGGACAATTCCATCTTGCACCTCTTTTTTTTCTTTGCATTATGTACAGTTTGGGGCCTAGTTTTTCAAACTGCCATCCTGTCTGCCACTGCAGTATCACGCCTAGATGGGTCACGTGTTTGTGCCGCCCACTCGTGTCGCTTAGCATAGTCATCCAGCTACCTCGGTGCAACCTTTTGGACATAAAAACACTATTGTGAGGTGTGAGGTGTGAGGTGTTCAGAATAGACTGGAAATGAGTGGAAATTAAGGTTATTGAGGTTAATAATAGCATAGGAGCAGAAAAACCTACAAATTCTGTGATTTTAGCTGTTTTTATGCTTTTTTTCAAAAAAATACAGATCCAAAACACAAAACCCAGAACCCAAAACACGGAAGGGTGGTTTTGGCAAAACCAATCCAGATCCAAAACACGAAGAAAGATCCAGATCCAAAACCAAAACACGAAAAGTGGCCGGTGCACACCCCTAGTCCAAAGCAGGTGGTTGTGGCTGACGGTCCAAAGCAGGTGGTTGTGGCTGGCGGTCCAAAGCAGGTGGTTGTGGCTGACGGCCCACAGCAGGTGGTTACTTCACAGGCCGTTCGGAAGTACGGTGGTTTTTGACATGCCACACTTCGAGTTGGGGCTGCCAGAAGTCGAGGTTGCACAGCCCGACTTGGAGTGGTTACAGCCCAGTGACGTAATTAGCCTGTGTTGTGGAGCATAAAAACTATATTTTGCAGAATTTTACTCATAATGGGACACCACAGGCGTTTTTCCAGATTTTGCAGCATACTGTACATTTTCTTTTCCAATTCTTTGCTTGGTCAGTGAAGATATGGCAGTAAACTGCCAGGTGGTGCCACAGGGTAGAGGGGCCAGCTGACATCACATTGGGGTAGAGATGACCAGTGTTTACACTTTTTTTTCTTGTTTTAAATGTTTTGTTTTTCCGTTTTTTGCCAACGTTAAAGTATTGTGTTTCCACCTTTTGGATTTTTTCTTTCCTGGTCAGATAGAATTACCTTATTTTTAATTTTAATTTTTTTTACTATAATCAGTTTTTTAGCTCTCCTGTCATGTAATTACCACAGCAATTTAAATAAAACAAATTTACAGGGAATTTTTCCAGAAAAACTAGAAAAAAAACAACTGGTAGATAACAGGAAATCTGAACATTTGAAAGTGGAAACAGTGGAGATGACAGTCAGGGGGATTGTGTCATTGTTCTCCATGTGATAGACGTTTTATGGGCATAGGCTGAGCTGAGGGAGTCTCTGACATCAGGCACCTGCATCCTGTCCAGGCTGACATCATCCTGTTACGTACGGGTTCAAGTTGAACTATAGAACCCATCGTGTTATACTTTATTAAACTACAAGTCCCAGTATACCCTCTCACTGTGATCAGCTGGTAAAGCATGTTGGGACTTGTAGTTTCACAATGGCTGGGGAGCCACAGGTTGGCCAGGCCTGGTATAAGGAGTATATTTACAAAGCAATTATAACCCCTTTTTCTGCTGAATAATGGGTTATCACATTTTAGAAAATGTAGTAAATGGGTTTCTGCTGAGAAATCATAAATTTCTAATGCAGTCCTGTCAGTACCGCAGTTTACCACATACCTGTACCTAGGAAGATAAGGGGATTGCAGTCTTAAGTCATGGTGTGGTTCAGTAATTGTAACAAATCCAATTTTTATATAATTTAGGGCATGGATGTATCTATAATGGGTGCAGGGTGTGTGATGCACACGGGCCCCTGAGTCCAAGGAAGGCCACACCAACACCCTGCACACATACTTTATTCTCTCCGGAGTCCAGTGTCACCCCTGCAGAAATCGTTAGGAAAATCTGACCAACAGAGACAACATTTTCTCTAAATAGCAGAAATATGGGTTAAATTACTGTATGTGGGACCTGTATGTTGTGTGTTGTACAGTATTGATGGGAAAGAGGTTCCTGAAATTGCAGGTGAGTTACAAGGCTTTTTTTTTTACCAACTTGTATATGCACACCTCTAATCACTATAGACACAATTTAATGTACCCCAAAACACAATTTTTTCATCATTTATAAAACTTGCAAAAATCAACCATTTGGCACATTTAACTCCAATGCTTTGCCTACGGCCATATACAGCCTTCTCAGTGGCATAACTACAGATATGTCCATATACATCTATCGCGGAAGTTCCGTGTGCCTCGGTAGCGCCGAGCGTCTTCCGTGCGACTTTTTACCTTCAATTGCGTCTTATTTACACAGTGATGAGAATAAGGTGCACAAGCAGCTTCTGCTGATTAAAATCATATGCAGCATGCCTATATTCTCTGCCTATGTTCACTCTCCGTTTGTATCTGCATGTGCCACGTTACAGTGTCAGCGGCTGTAACACTGTAACGTAGCATTTCGCATGCACATACACATCATTTTAATCAGCAGAAGCTGCTTGTGCGTCCTATTCACATAACTGTGCGAAGGTATAAAGTCGCACGGAAGACACTTGGCATTACCAAGTCGCGCCACTGCATGGCGGGGTTTAGAAAGGCTGTTTAAGGTGCAAGGAGGCTAGATGTATGAGGACACATCTGTAGGGGGGTGTCGAGCAGGGCATGTGCCCTGGGCGCCGTGGCAAGCTCAGCAGAGGGGGTGCCGCCGGCCAGGGCATCATACCCAGCGCCCGCCCCCGCCACCACTGCACACGGACTGAAGACTGATGTGAATAATGAGCAGGCAAGTGTGCTTGCTGGGGCTAACTGTAGGGGAAGCTGCAGCAGAAGCACGCAGACCCCACCAGGCACTCAGGCAGTCTTCCCATTCTCTATCCTGAGAGCTGCCGCCGGGTGACAGGGTGATTCTTCCTTCCCCGGCACGGGGGAGGGGTGACTTTTAAAAACAATTGATGTCAGCGATGTATTTATTTGGCTGGCTGCATTTGTGTGAAAGAGGTCTGGGTCAGTGTGTGTATGCCAGTGTGTGTGTATTAGTCAGTGTGTGTGTGTATGTGTCGTGTGTGTATCTGTGTCAGTGTGTGTGTGTATCTGTGATGTTGTGCTGAGAGACGATATGGGGGGTAGGCGATGGTGTGGTTGAGAAATGACACGGAGGGAGTGATGTGTGCTGAGAGACGACATGGAGGGAGATGATGTGTGCTCAGAGACAACGCAGGGGGAGGTGATGGTGTGGCTGAGAGATGATGCTGAGGGGAGGTCATGGTGTGGCTGAGAGACGACACAGGGGGAGGCGATGGTGTGGCTGAGAGACGACGCAGGGGGGAGGCGATGGTGTGCTGAGAGATGATGTAGGGGAGAGACTATGGTGTGCTGATAGACAACGCAGGGGGAGGTGATGGTGTGCTGAGAGTCAAACGCAGGAGGGAGTCAATGGTGTGGCTTAGTAAACACCTACTGAAGACGCAGTCTTCCCAGGGAGGATACATTTCTTCAGAGGTTCCACATTGTGAGAAACACCGTATAGGTAAAGGTGCATATGGAATGGAAAGGAATGTACCCAGAGTGGTGAAAAGTGGGTTGCGTGTCTTGTTGGTATGCCCCATTTTCAGTGGCCATGCTCCTTTGGTATGTGACCACGCCCACTTTTTTGCCACGAGCATTTGGCGCGCAAATATATTTCGCTATGTGTTTGTGTGTGTGTGTTTGGGGGGGGGGGAGGGGGGCGCCGTTCGTCAACTTTCCCCTGGGCTCCAAAGACCCTAGTTACGCCACTGAGCCTTATATAGCGTCCTACTTATTTGCCACTTTTTGGGGGGTTTAGGATTTCCTCACTGTTACATGTACTTCACATAGGTCACACACTGCAGAATTAATGCACGAAATCCGCAACTTGCTGTTTCAAATTGAAGAGAATCGGGAGTGCGATATACAAAATGTGCTGAATGTTAACCCGCTAGCACAGGGCCCCGGAACCCGAGGTTAATTGAATCAGCTCTTTAAGGCTGCAAATGGACCTTCACCTAGAACCAATGCTCACACAGCTAAACCAAAATTATAATGAAAAACTGGAAAATATCCTAATTTAGATTTTAAAGGGCAGACTAGATGGGCCACAAGGTTCTTATCTGTCGTAAAATTCTATGTTTAACACAATGGTCAATATTGTTCTGATCAAAATAATTACCAGCCATGATTGAAAATGCATTTCAGCAGGTTGACAGCTTTTTAACTGTTTTATGCTGTCACCTTCTGAGTGCACTAGCAACTATCCCTAATCCAAAAGAAAATGGTCACTCAGCCCTAACAAGCAGATATTGGCCACCTTGCCCTTCTATTTGCCCTTTTAAGTTGAGCATCAGGATCATTTATGTTAACACCTCCTCTACAAGTGTTGCTGAACTACCGTACAACCACAAGGTATACTACCGTGTGTGATGTTCTAGTTCAACAACTATGGAGTTACAGAAGGGGAAATGTATCAAGTGTTGGAGAGAGATAAGGTGGAGAAGCTACCCAAATCAGCTTCTGTCATTTATCTAGCACAGTCCATGAAATAACAGTTATAAGCTGACTGGATGCTTTGGGTAGCTTCTCCAGTTTATCTCTCTCCAAGGCTTGACAGATCTCCCCTTAAATAAGCACACTACTAGCGACGAAAGGAAGTGTAAACCACACCGAGACTCAACATGACACTGAACTCTGACAACAAAATCAGTGGAAGACCCCTTTTATACATGAAAGTTTGTAATTTTTGATACATATCTCTATGGCATTTTGATTCATTGCCATGCATTCAGATTGCCTTCCGCAAGTTTTAAGATGACCATTACAAATGTATGTAGAACTACAATCATAAAGTGTGTGTAATAATAATAATAGAAATAGTCAATGAAACAATGTAAGTGATTAGAGGATACTTGCAAATTTCATTTTCCAGTAACTTGATTTCTTTTTGGCACCTCTTGCTTAATTGTTTTCCTGTTGAAAGAGGCCAATTAAACTGTTTAATGACTGTATTGTTTGTATCGATAACAAATGGAACATTAATATTATGTTGTAGCTCAAAAGTCTATTACATTAGACGTTTTACCCGTCTGCGTGAAAATACATGATTTTTCACTAGCATTTGCACTTGCAGTTAGGAGCATCTGTATAAGGCAACATTTTTTTTTTCAACAGCGGCCTGCTTCACTCAGGTGAATGCATTGATGTCAATGGAGTTGCCCCCCTAACTGTTAGTACAAGCACTCATTAACTATTACATATCAAACATGAACATGTTTGACATAGGGGGTCACTGGCATTTAATTAAATGCCACTGGGTAATTGAGTTTCAGGTGGCCTTAGTATTATTATATCACTTTAAGTATAGTTTTACTAAGTTTATTTGGAGGTTTATAGTATGATGAGACTAATAATGCAATTACAAGGCATCACGAAATGATGCTGCACAGAACTCAAGTGGGACACCTCTGAATACACCCCATTACTGGAACGCCGCTAAGCACATCACTGATAGCTGGGAGAGGAAAGTATTTCCTAGATTGTCCACTAACTCTGTCTCCTCTCCCAGTTGTCAGGCAAAGCGAAGTTCTGATAATGGTAGGGGTCCTCAGAAGGGGCACTTGTGATGAGGTGTCCATAGAGTATGGATTTTCTAAAGGTGCACAGTTCCTTTAATCGCATGTTACTATGCAATAATTCATCACATACAGTGAAGAGACCATTATTTGTCATGATACATATAACGTTAACTAGACGAAACAAGTGTAGCAATATGCCACATTTATCATAAGGCGACATCATGCAAATTGCATAAATATGTACACATAATGTTCCATGGTGTGACACAGAGGCCTAAATGGTGCGCTATGAGGAATAAACTAGTTGGGCCCATCTGTAATTCCCTCAGTGAAATTTAAAGGGAGATGTAAGTTCAGATTTAGGTCTAGAATCTGGAGTGTTGAAGTCAAAGGTCTATTTATCATTGGTTTCACAACCTCTCATTTCCTACTGTTGCACAATAAAACTTATTTAGTGAGGAAATGTATCAAAATTATTTTGCCAGCAAGGTGGCCCCAATACACTATCACTTTACTGCCTGGATGGAACCGGCTTACCTACTGTGCATGTGCATCTATTGAGTCATACATGTACAGTACATCTATAGTATAGGCTGTTGGGGAGGGATCTGGCAAAATAATTGTGGAAAGGTAGCCTAAGCTTGCTTTTTGGAGCTTCATATATTGGTGTAGACCGCCGTCCCCATTGAGCATCATGGTGACTCTGGTAGTAAGCTGAACATAGATAAATAGTCCTGTTAAATATCCATGACAATAAATAGTTGCATTAATCATGCTGAAATGTTTTGTTTTTGGGGTTTTTTTGCATGATTTTTGCTTAATAAATAGGCCCCAAAGACTTCAGGAATTAGATCATGGCCTCAATACAACTTGCACTTTTAATTCTTATTATGTCTGACCCTCAACCAAAGTAAATTTCCAGAAGAGTGACAGAGAAACTTAAAGGAAAACTGTCAACAAAACATGTGTACAATTTAACATTTCTCTAATCTAACTGAACTTTGCAATATATTTCATGCAAAAAAAATGCTACTATATAGTAGAAATGTTGAAAATAATTTAGAACATAAATAACATAGTGCCAAATATAATGCAATTAATTCTGTATTTGCTACAGAAACAATATATTCATATTAATTCAAAATTCACCTTACCTCACTCACTGAAATGAAAATGCACATTATATATATACAGAACCCACCATTTTTTCTAAACAAACAGGACAGATTTATAGGATAGGGAAGAGTTTATAATCCTCTCTTCTTTAACTGAACTAGTACAGCTGTGTATCTACTTCTCCACAATGGCCACAAACTACAAATCACTCCGTAAAAAAATAGTATTTACTGTCTAGGGCAGTGATTCCCAACCTCGGTCCTCAAGGCACACTAACAGTTCTGGTTTTAGTGATACCCATGCTTGAGCACAGATGGTTAAATCAAAATAACTGAGGTACTAATTAAGTAACCTGTGCTCAAGTATGGCTATCCTTAAAACCTGGACTGTTCGTGTGCCTTGAGGACCGTGGTTGGGAACCCCTGGTCTAAGAGATTATGCTAACTTGGATGAAAGTTGTGTCTAATAGTGAAAGTAATAAAAAACAAATTTTTGCTACCCATGCGGAGCTGCCCGCAATGCAAGATGCATCCAACTTCACATGCTTAGTAAATTGTGCCTTATTAGTAATGCAGACGCAAGAGCAGATGCGCCCAGAACACCACGGGAGGTCTAGCGCTTCAACAGTGATGGTAAAAATGCTTAAACATACACATTACAGTATATGGCTGGAAAGGATTTATAGTTAATAAAATTATAGGGTGCTTACTTTACTATAATTCTGTGCATTGATTGTAGCAGCAATATTCTTAGTGTATTAACATAATTGCCATAATTACCATAATTGGTAGCGATTTAGATACATTCAGCCAATCAGCGCATATGCATCTGCTTGGTACTCAGAATGAGATGCCTTTTGCATAAACATGCCCTTACTATGTTTCGGCCATATATACATGACCCCTCCCATCTGTGTCTCAATCTGCCTCATGCAAACAATTGTAAGTGCTTAATGAGACTTGCCCGGCATGGGTATGGCAATTTGGTGAGCAAGAGCAGTGCAAAAAGATGCAATTTGTGGGGCAAAAATTGGGCAAAATCTGTAATTATCACAACCATCTCTGCATGAGCCTATTGGTGTGTAATGGGCAAAGGCGATATTATTCAGCGCTTATAAATGTAAAACTGTCCCAGAAAATATTGATAGTTTTATCGCAGTGTCTAATGATCAGCCAGCAGTGGGAGTTGGCTGTACATTATATAGTTGTTTGATCTCTGATGAAAAGTGACATACTGTACAGTATCAAGCAAAGAACAGATTATCAATGTACAAATAGTTACTGAATTTCTGTTAGTACCAAGTTTTTTCGGAGTCCTAGTAAATGTCCCCTTCACGGTTCGACAGTGTGAGTTATCCCCGCCACATACTCCGCACTTATCATCCAGTTTATTGGAACCAATCTCCTTATCACAGCCAACTTTCTGCAACATGGAAAGCAGATAAAGACATCATTCTGCATACTGACTATAGGTAAACAATGATAAACAACCTCTATAAATAATCATCATAGCACTATACAGTAGAGCCAAAATAAACTCTCTCATATTAGAAAATCAGATCACTTACATAAACATAATATTAATATATATGGCTTCACAATAATACATATAAAATGGCTATATGTGGAATAAGGAAACATTGTGTATAATTGTGGTATCACTCTGGACTTAGGACCTGATTCAGACAAGGATTCACTGCCAATTCGGGCGCAAGTGCGTTATGGGTTTTTTTTTCAGCGCATATGCTGGAGCCACATGTGCCGCGAATGTGCTACAGTGTGGAGTTAGCTACATCCTGATTGCTGGAGGCATTTGGAGGTGGAGATGTGGAGCGGCTTTGAAAAGGCATTTTACCTCCAGAGTCTGCAACCCCAGGCACAGATTCTCTGGCCCCAGCACCTTAGGTGCGATGGGCATTCTGAGCAACATTAGGGATGCCCGATGGCCCGCCTGATAGTCACGATGTGGATCCGATGTTGCATCTTTAGACGCAGGTAATGTATCTGAGAAGCCAGCATTGGGATAACCATCGGGCATCTGAGGTTGCTAAGGTTGCTCTGAATGCCCAGAACATCTAAGCTGCAGCAACCCAGAGTGCACGCACCTCTGAATCAGCCCTTAGCACACTGCCATGGCATCTTACAAGGCCAATACATTTATGCCTCTGACAGTCCATAAGGAATCTGCCTGGAAATGTGTTGGTCTGATTAGATCTACAGTTTTTAACTTCAATTTTAGAGTAATGTCCCAGTATAATCAGTGTGGACCATAGCACCTTGGTGTAAAGCTTTGCTTCCACAATGCGTAGATTTTATGAGGCTCCCTACTGTATATAAGGTTCCCTGTGACACTACTTGTGAGTTATACAAAATAAATAATTATTAGTTCCACTCATGCCCACATGGAAGCGCTGTTAGAGTAGGAATGATAAGTGCTGTACTTAGTGCAAGTAATGTAAAGATGTGTAATCATCACAGTGCATTGCAATGCACGTACTGTATTGGTAACAATGACAACTAACTTTATATTAAAAATATATTGTTTTTCTATTATTAAATTGTGACAAAGCTGCTAGCTATAGTAAAAAATTGTTCCACTTGAGACCAGCAGCAAACACTTCAAATGTTTAAATACGGAGTGCAAGGCACTGAGGGGGAGATTTAATAAAGCTTGGAAAGAGATAAAATTGGAGATAAATAGCACCAACCAATCAGCTCCTGTCACTTTACAGACTGTGTTTGAAAAATGACAGTTAGGAGCTGATTGGTTGGTGCGGTTTATCTCTCTCCAAGCTTTATTAAATCTCCCACATAGATTGTTATCAACATGTACAAAAACGCCAGCATATCCTTTGTAGAAAGAGTCAGTAATTTTTATCCAACATACATTTTTATCCAACAAAGTACATTCAAAGAAATGCATGAATATGCATTTGTTATGGCTTTACTGCTTTGATGAGTATACTAAATGGCTATATAGCTATTTGGCTGAAATGTATCACTATTTGGCAGGATGAATGAGGAGTCTCCTTATATACCTCGATATTTGGATATGCACTTTAAGGATGCACTGATACTCATGCATTTTATTATGTATTTTGCACTGATGTTGGATAAAAATTACTGACTCTTTCTACAAAGGATGTGCTGGCATTTTTTTACATATAGTAAAATGTATTTATGGCATACAGCCCCTTTAACTGATTATTGAGCTCCCCTGTACCCCAGCCTTATTGGAATGTAAGGCTGATGTTATATGCAGTGAGACCGGTGGTAACATTAGTAGGCTTTATATTAACAATAAAACTAAGTAAAAATCTCATACACATTTAAGCTATCTAGTAAACTTCCCACTTTCCATAAATATTAAGATATAACTTACAACACACTCTCCTCTCACACAGATGCTATATGGATCCTTGTAGGAGCAGCGCGTCCCATCGTGTGCAAGCTGCTTCATTGTTGCAATATCTCCAGTTTGTTTGGACTGACAATAGAGCTGGCATCTTTTGCTGGCTGTAACAATATACAAACATGGATAGCATGATCAGTGTGGTCAGTTCATTGAATGAATGTTTTAAAGCTATTCAAACATTAGTCTGTATACACTAAAAATTATTTGTTGATTGTTACCAGCAAGAATGAACTGAACAGGAGGAATGGGTAACAGGCAGACAAGATGATGCAACAGCTCTTACTAACCCTTGCTACAGTATGTCCGCCAAAACAATGTCTGTAACTGCAAAACCAACCATACAAGGTGAAGAGTAAGTATAGCTGTGCTCTTTAGTTAGTTTGTACAGATGTATTGACTCACAAGTTACTCAAAATAAGGGAAATGTAAATGCATCAAAAATTTAGTATTAAACTTTGTATAAATTCACTTTTATGGTATTCCTTTTATAAACGCAGCTCTTACTAATGGCAGAACCTACTGTATGTTGATAGGTGTCAGTGGCAGGGCCGCCATCAGGGGGGGACTGCCGCGACTCTAATACCGGGGCCGGAGAAAGAGGGGGCTCGGCTGACAGTGGCGAAGAATGCACTGGGCGCTTGGCAGGGGCCCGGGAGTAAGCATCAGCGCTGTGGCATTTCAACTATGTAGTACGTACTGGAGCCAGCCGTGAGCTGTGATTGGCTCGCGGAACGGCAGCCTATCAGGAGCAGCCGCTCCTTATCAGCCTATCAGGAGCGGTCGCTCCTGATTGGCTGCCGCTCCGCGAGCTGTGATTGGCTCACGGCCGGCTGCGTAGTTCAAATGCTGTAGCGTTGCGTATGCTGGCGGACGGCTCCAGTCCGACTCCATAGTTGAATTCCACAGCGCTGAGGCTCTTTCTTTCTCCCTGCCTGGCGCCCGATGCATTCCTTGCCGCAGCTAGCCGGGCCCAATCTCTCTCAGGACAGGAGAACGCAGGTATGTTGACCCTGCCCTGTGCCCCCCCTTCTCTTGTCCAGCCAGCGCTGTTCCCCCCAGTCCAGCCAGCCAGTCTTTCCTGTGCCCAGCCCCCCCGTTCAGCCAGCTAGCCTTCCCTGCCCCTGCTCCAGTCCAGCTAGTCTTCCCTGCACCCCCTCCTAGTCCAGCCAACCAGCCTGTCTTCCCTGTGCCCCCTCCCCATGTCCACCCAGCCTTTCCTGCCTCCCCATGCCTAGCCAGCCCTGGTTTATGCACCAAAACCCCTGCTATAGCTCCACCCACATTATCCACCACTCTGCCCAACTCTGCCTTATACCCCGAGGGTGGGGGGGGGATGCCTATTTTGTTTGTTCCGGGCCCCAGAATTTCTGATGGTAGTCCTGGTCAGTGGTGTGTGATGGAGGTAAGTCCACATGATGAATAGAAGGTTGGTGTCTTCCCCTGAGCTCACGCTGGGACACCTGCGTTATGGTTTGAGAGTTGTTCCTCCCCAGTCAAACTCCCCACCTTAACCAGGTAGAACAGCAGGATGTGAGACAACACAGGATTAATGCAGCACAATGCTAGAACATGCAGTTCAAGACAGATCTAGTCAGGAGCGGGTTCATCCAAAGCTACCCAGTGGCTTTGGATGTACCAGGCATTGTCTATGGCACTATCTCACCTTGGGAGACACTCAGGGACATGTCCTTACTATATGAAGCACGGTAGAGGGAGACGCGGGGCAATGGCGCACGTGTGCAGAAAGCAAACTGGGTTGGAGGTTGCGCATGTGCAATAGCACACCTCCGTTACTATGGGGGCCACAGCGGCAGCAAGGAGACACCTACTGTACCTTCTAAAGTTGTATTCTCATTAGTATTTCCAGATTGTTTTAGCTTTATAATAGCCACCGCTGTTGGAGATCAGGCTAATGAAGGTGTGATTTAATTAATTTACAGGGGACTGAACACGGGTCAGTTATTCAGTTGTTACCTGCAAGATGGTTTAAGAATTGTGTACATTTCTGTCTCTGTACTAGGGCAACCTGAGGGCCGGAGTAAGTGTACAGATTTGCCAAGCAAATAGGTGCTTTGCAGAGGAGACAAGTTTGCTCAGGGTAAAAGGATCAGTTAAGCAAAGTGTGGTGCAGAGAGTAAGTGCACCTGGTGTCAGAAAAGTATAAAATTATATTTTTGTGGAGAATTATTGAAATGAGGTAACAGGACCCATTCCATGACTTTCACATGTGCTTCTCCACCAAAGTGCCACAGACAAAGCAACTTAGTACAGGTTGAGTCTCCCATATTCAAAATGCTTGGGACCAGGGGTATTTTGGATAACGGAATATTCCGTATTTTGGAATATTTTCATACCATATAATGAAATATCTTGGGAATGGGACCCAAATATACACACAGAATGCATTTATGTGTTATGTACACCTTATACACACAGTCTGTAGGTAATTTTATACAATATTTTCAATAATTTTGTGGCTCAATCAAAGTTTGTGTACAGAAATTAAATTCATTTATGTTCATATACACCTTATACATACAGCCTGAAGGTAATTTTGCACAATATTTTTTATAATTTGTGCCTTAGACAAAGTTTGTGTACATTGAACTATCAAAAATCAAAGGTTTCATTATCTCAGTCATGCCAAAATTATTCCGTATTTCGGAATATTTGGATATGGGAGACTCAACCTGTAAAACGTTTTACAAACAAAAAAGTAATACATGTAATAAAGACAGTCCAGATGTCCTCTCCCTGTCATGGGATATCAAAGCTTCAATCTGCATTTTAGGTGGAAAATACATATGTATAATTTAGCGAAAGGGGTGAGAGATTGGACATATATGCCGCGCTAACACTCCTGCACACATAGACACACTTCCATGCTGTGGAGGAGTCTCCAGAGAGTGATAAGTGGGCATGCATGCACTAGGAGCTAGGAGTTAGCTCATCACTCACACTGCTAGGAGTTAGCTCATCACTCACACTGCTAGGAGCATAGTCACTCACACTGCTAGGAGCATAGTCACTCACACTGCTAGGAGCATAGTCACTCACACTGCTAGGAGCATAGTCACTCACACTGCTAGGAGCATAGTCACTCACACTGCTAGGAGCATAGTCACTCACACTGCTAGGAGCATAGTCACTCACACTGCTAGGAGCATAGTCACTCACACTGCTAGGAGCATAGTCACTCACACTGCTAGGAGCATATTCACTCACACTGCTAGGAGCATAGTCACTCACACTGCTAGGAGCATAGTCACTCACACTGCTAGGAGCATAGTCACTCACACTGCTAGGAGCATAGTCACTCACACTGCTAGGAGCATAGTCACTCACACTGCTAGGAGCATAGTCACTCACACTGCTAGGAGCATATTCACTCACACTGCTAGGAGCATAGTCACTCACACTGCTAGGAGCATAGTCACTCACACTGCTAGGAGCATAGTCACTCACACTGCTAGGAGCATATTCACTCACACTGCTAGGAGCATAGTCACTCACACTGCTAGGAGCATAGTCACTCACACTGCTAGAAGCATAGTCACTCACACTGCTAGGAGCATAGTCACTCACACTGCTAGGAGCATAGTCACTCACACTGCTAGGAGCATAGTCACTCACACTGCTAGGAGCATAGTCACTCACACTGCTAGGAGCATAGTCACTCACACTGCTAGGAGCATATTCACTCACACTGCTAGGAGCATAGTCACTCACACTGCTAGGAGCATAGGGCCCGATTCAGAGCCGGACGCAATTAGCGCTCGCTCGTCCAGAAAATAGGGGTGGCTATTCAAATCAACCGTTCGCTCTTTGCGGTTTGTTCACGCCTCTAGGTCTGAACGAGCGAACAAAACTTGCGGTCGTTTTTTTAAAAAATACGCCCCCTGGCCGCTCGCATCCTACGTCATGTCCGCTATTTATTGGATTAATCGAGTACATCGACCAGCGTATGAACTGCTCGCTATTCTTGGGGTTGGTTTTTGCTACCACAATTTTGCGAGCAGTTCTGGCTATAAAATAACCCAGTGACGTGGTCAATGACGTTGCTGTTTTAATTATGCACACCCTTAAAACGCCCGTTTTGACCTTTAAGCACGCCTGCGTTCGGATCTCCACTCCCCGTTTTCAAGCACATTCCCCCGTTACCACCCACATACGCCTACTCCTGTCACTCAAATTATCAGGCATTCGCTATTTTGCGAGCACATGAATTTCGACCGCACTGACTGGTTCGCGAATGCGTATAACAAACCGTACGCATGCGCAGTTGGGCAAACATCGCTCGGAGCGAACAAGCGGCCGCTTATGAGCGGCTCTCAATCAGGCCCATAGTCACTGACACTGCTAGGAGCATATTCACTCACACTGATGCAAAACCAAGGTATTTAGTGGTGTCCATCTGTGTGCATGGTAAATTAGGCCAAGTGTATGTAGATTAGTCAGTGATTGCATAGTGATCTTCTAACCAACCATAGACTGACCTACATTCCCATCTGCTGATCTAATAGCACAATGTGATTAACTTTCCTCCTTTAGGTAAAATAAAGTATAGCTAATGATTTTTAGAAAGTGTGTGCGTACAGGTCATCTCATTTTCACTATATTTTGGACTGTTGGGTATATTTACTAAAGTGAGACTTTTTAGAAGTGGAGATGTTGCCCATAGCAACCAGAGTCTACTTACCATTTAAAGCACATTCTACAAGATAATAGATTCAATCTGATTGGTTGCTATGGGCAACATCTCTACTTCTAAAAACTCTCACTTTATTTACCTCTCAGGCCCAATTTGGAGCGAAAAGTCCGTGGCCGGACTTTTCGCCGTCATCGGAGGTTTTGCCATCGAAAAGTTATCGCGCGCGTCCCTGCTTATTCCCGTATTCAATTCCAAATCGGTGAAAAGGGGACCCGGCGAAAACGAAATCGCCAAAAAGTCCTTTCATATTTGGGGAAACCAGCCTGACACCCCACAAAAGATGCTCTGACATGGGGGTTCACTATGGGTATCCCCGAATAGCCCTGCTAAAGGTATGTGGGGTCTTTAAAAGGTCTCAATAGGTGCTGTTTTGCATTTTTAAGAAGGTGGTGAAGAATAGCATTTAGGAGGGTTTTTTGCCAAAATAAGTAGTTCCATCAAATTTGGGATACATGAAAATGGGTGCTAGCATATTTTAAAGTTGATAATATGAAGTTTAAAAAAACGTGAAAAATCCACCTGCCGCAACTACTTGCAATCAAAAAAACACCTGGGGCATACTTGGGGACCCCCCCAGAGTCTATTTCACTAGCTTAAAAGTTTGTTCCCCAAATGTGTTTTTTTTTCGCCCCCAAAACGAAAGTACTTTTTTGGGGTGTCCTAAGGTACTTTTTTAAAATTTTTTGACAGATTACCTTAGGGGCCTGTCCAAGGGGTGTGGGTGGTTTTTGGAAGTCTGCACCCCAAAACCCCAATTCTGCACTTTTTGTCGCCACCTATTCATTGGTGATACTTTTTCGCCAGGTTTGATGCATTGACTTTTTGCACCGGTGAATAGTCGGTCAAATTGAATACGGGGATAAGTGGAATCAGCGAAAACTACGTCATCGGCGAAAAACTTACGCCGAGAACGGCTTTTCGCTCCAAATTGAATATGGCCCTCAGTGTTAAATCGCATTAAAGAGTATCTAAAAACTGTTTTGCTATCTGAGAAGAAGATTTTGATGACACATTTCTAAGAAACCTGTAGGCCACGTGTTACACAGAGTGCACGCACAAAGGTGCTGCTGTGATCAGGACAGACGGTATCAGAAATGTGTCAGAAAAGTGATGGGCGTTCCTGCATGGTGACCAGTAGGGCACACAAAGTGTGTAGTGCACCTTCAGTAGGTATATTATGGCAGGCGTGTCAATGCAAGCAGCTGCGTTTCCAGACACACAGCCGAAGGCATAGGAAGCAGTGGTCAGAAGGAGAAACTGCACCTGCCATAGAGCTCTTGATGGTGGGAGCGATGGTGCTGCGGTGGTGGCGCTGAAAAAAACACTGGCGGTATAACAGTGTGCACAGATGCTGAAAGTGGGCGTCTCAGTCCTACATAAGTTTGGGTCATAAGTTCAATGTAAACAAATTAGCAGCATAGCACCTAATTACGAGAAAATATTTACTTGCAGGTATCTTTCACATAATTAACAAGAACAATATAAGCAGTCTGAGAAAAGTGACATGTTAATTTCATGGGAAACTTGGATAACTGGAGTCTTTCCAAGGTCTACAAATCATTCATTTGCTAAACAGCATGCATTGTAAGTATAGATATACTGTACTTTGTAGTTAATAAGTTAAATCGATATTACACTCCCCAAAATTAATAATCTGCTCAACTCAGCTATGCAAAAGGTTAACCTCCTCCACTCTCCTGTCTTGTTCTATGTAACATACCCCTGTAGATGTGTTTTTCTTTCTGTTCTACACTCTGCTCATAGTAAATGATACACTTAAACAAATGTTATTTAATAAACAAAAATGTACGCAGTATGGAACATGGTGGAATTGATCAGCCCTACTTACAACCATACTAACCCGACCTCAACAGCAGTCCCAATGCACTGCAGGAGAGGTAAGGGGTCAACGATGAGCTGTGCGATAGGTGCTCGATTGGACAATTTACTAGAAATAATTTTGCTCTACTCTATGCCACATCATCTACTGTATGCATGCCATGCAACCATGTCATTCATAACAGGACAGTTAATGAAAATTGTGTATATCCTTATCCATAGCTAGATATCAATCTAGGTTGTATGTTCAGTTGAGTAAGCAAATGTGCTGTTCTAGATAAAAGAATATGTATTTTATTTAATTGAACAAAATATAATGTAGGATAAAAATAATGGGATGTAGATCATAGCAAATGAGCAGACGCTTACTTTAATTTTTAAACATTTCACACTAGCATGTCATCACCTACTGCATTAGTTTGGAAGGTGCTGATGTCTTTTTTTTTTTTAACTACTTATGTGCAGAGACTAAACAGTTCTGATATGCTGGCAGGATTCCATACAATTTGAATGTTTCCATTTCAGCTGTGTAAGGTGGCATCAGAAGGATGGCCCCCGGTTTAATGTTGGGTGAACTACCTATCACCACTGGCAATGATCAAATATAGAACAAACTATTGACCTTTACCACTACCACCACTGGGGCTGTATCCACCATCCCTGGAGGCAGTATGTAAACAATAACCTCTGGGCTGGTACTTGGATTCCAACCTACAGTACGGGACAAAGGCAATATGTTCATTATTTCCTTTGCTGCTATAGCTTGCCCAGCACTTTTACCTATTCTTCTTATTAGCCAGTAGATTACTTAACAACCTATAAAGCATGTTGTCTGGCTCAATAGGTTAAAAATAAATAAGCAGATAAGAAAAAGTAACCACTGACCTTAGATAAGGAGAAGGATGATAATGTAGCTTACAGTCTAATTTTGGAGACTTTAAACTCAATCTCCTTTGGGCAGTTGGATTCAGGATTTACAGTATATGCTTATGCCATCCCCTTCCCCCATGTGCTCCACATTATGGTCAGAAAAAGCCTAGGATGGTCATAGCTGGGGCTGGTTACTGAATTTTTGGAACAGGTTAGACCATTTTTTTAAACTTGTGAGGTCAGAACCAGTAATATTCCCATCAGTGTTCATACAGCCAACTTTTCTTTAGATCTATACTGTGTATAAGGATGACTGGTGATAACACATTGCGCTTTATTGTTAATGATTTTTGAAAATGAAATTATGTTGTTAATGCATAAATGTTTTATTATGACTACAGTGTTTGGAATGCAATAAAATATTTGTAAATATATAAAAAGCTCTCACCATCAGGATGTTCATATGGCAGCCAATGATGTTTTGCATTCTGGTACTCAAAGTGGGAGTTTTTCTGCTGACACTGTTGGGCTCTGAAGTCTTCAAAGTGTTTAGGACATTCTTCTGTGCTGCACAGCTGATATTCATAATTTACTCCAGCACAGTCTTGGCCGCCATTCACAGGCCTTAGAAAATAAATCATTTAGGTGAAAATACAAACAAAACAAACACACTGAATATGAAATAAAGTATAGATTAGTAAAAAATATAATAAAAATTGGTTTTGGATTATAAATATTTATCTCTGAATGGAATACATGTTGTAGACAATTGGGTCCATACTAAATATTCATAACCTGGTTAGAGTATTGAACAAAATGAAGTGGGAAGGGAAATCTCAAGTGTTCTGTAAAACATTACACTTCCGGTAATACTACTGTCAGTAAATGGTACCGATATCTGTAGTATACTCCCCAAATTAAAAGGGAAATCATTTGGTAGTAAGTAACCAGAAAAGATGTTCCCAGATATATATATATATTGCCTTGCAAAAGTATTCACACCCTTTGCATTTTCAGGTTTTGTTGCCTCACAACCTGGAATTAAAATGGATTGTTTGAAGGTGTGCATCATTTCATTCACATAACATGCCAGCAACTGTGAAGTTGTGTTTTTTTTATATTGTGAATCAAACAACATTTAGGACAACATAACAGAAAACTTCAGCGTGTATAACTATTCACCCCCCTAAAGTCAGTACTTTGTCAAGCCACCTTTTGCAGCAATTACAGCTGCAAGTCGCTTTGGATAAGTCTCTATGAGCTTGCCACATCTTGCCCCTGGGATTTTTGCCCATTCCTCAAGGCAAAACTGCTCCAGCTCCTTCATGATGGATGGTTTCCGCTTGTGAACAGCAATCTTCAAGTCTGACAACAGATTCTCAATTGGATTGAGATCTGGGCTTTGACAAGGCCATTCCAACACATTTAAATGTTTCCCCTTAAACCACTCGAGTGTTGTTTTAGCAGTATGCTTTGGGTCATTGTCCTGCTGGAAGGTGAACCTCCGTCCCAGTCTCAAATCACAGGCAGACTGAGACAGGTTTTGCTCAAGAATATCCCTGTATTTAGCCCCATCCATATTTCCCTCGACTCGAATCAGTTTCCCAGTCCCTGCTGCTGAATAACATCCCCACAGCATGATGCTGCCACCACCAGGTTTCACTGTGGGGATGGTGTTCTTGGGGTGATGGGATGTGTTGGCTTTGCGCCAGACATACAGACATAGCGGGTTTTCTTGGTGGCCGAAAAGTTTGATTTTAGTCTCATCTGACCAAAGCACCTTCCTCCATAACATTTGGGGAGTCGCCCACATGCCTTTTGGTAAACTCAAATCGTGTCTTCTTATTTTTATTACTAAGTTATGGCTTTTTTCTGGCCACTCTTCCATAAAGCCCAGCTCTATGGAGTGTACGGCTTATTGTGGTCACATGCACAGATACACCAGTCTCTGCTGTGGAACTCTGCAGCTCCTTCATGGTTACCTTTGGTCTCTGTGCTGCCTCTCTGTAATGCCCTCCTTGCCCGGTCTGTGAGTTTTGGTGGGTGGCCCTCTCTTGGCAGGTTTGTTGTGGTACCATGTTCTTTCCATTTAATGATGATGGATTTGATGGTGCTCCGGGGGATCATCAAAGATTTGGATATTTGTTTATAACCCAACCCAGAATTTTACTTCTCAACAACTTTATTCCTAACTTGTTTGGAGAGCTCCTTCGTCTTCATGGTGTGATGCCTCTTGCTTAGTGGTGTTGCAGCCTATGGGGCCTTTCAGAAAAGTTGTGCTTATACTGACAGATCATGTGACACTTAGATTTCACACAGGTGGATGTAATTTCTGAAGGTAATTGTTTGCACCAGTACTTTTGAGGGGCTTCATAACAGAGGGGGTGATTACATATGCACATTCCAATTTTCAGAATTTTATTTGTAAAAATTTTTTATATATATTTTTCTCATTTCACTTCACCAAATTAGACTATTTTGTGCAGATCCATCACATAAAATTCAGATAAAAAAATAAATAAATAAAATTACAGGTTGTAATGTAACAAAAAAGGTAAAAAGCCAAGGGGGGGGGTGAATATTTTTGCAAGGCACTGTATATGTGTGTAACTAATAGAAAATTGAGGACTTGGGCAAAGTACAATTACTAAAATAAGATTAGCAATTTATAAAGATGGCGATCAATGTTTCCGACATTATCAATATAGCACTGATACTGAATTGACATATAGGAAACTACACATTTTTTGTGTTCCTCCTATTCACCACCAGGCTGTGTTACATCCCTAATTTTTAGTAGAGCCTATAAAATGTAATCATTAGGCTGACAGATAGACAGCTCCATGAAGCATCGTTTGGGGTTCAGTTAATGGGTACGATAAATTTTTTCTAATATATGCTAGTACTGCATTAAGTAGCAAATCAGCAATAAGTACTTATAAAACAAACTAGTTTGATTACAATATAATTATCAGCACTCTGTAAAATAAATTAGGCTTCATAAAATACTCAGGGGTCTATTTACTAAGCAGTGTTAGGAGACAGAGTGAAAAGTGATAATTTGCCAGCCAATCAGCTCCCAACTGTCATTTTTCAAGCAAAGTCTGTGAGATGGCAGTTAGGAGCTGATTGGCTGGCACCTTATCACTTTTCACTCTGTCTCTTAACACTGCTTAGTAAACAGACCCCTAAATGAGATCCAGAAACGTGTACAGTGTATTTAATTAAAAAAATAAGCAAATTCATTTAAAAGTAATTTTTGAGTATAATATGAATAGTAAAAATCTTTTCTTGAATCTTGAGGCCATTGCAGACCTTCGTAACACACACACATGGATATACTTACATTGGGTTATTGCATTGGCGTGTTCTAAAACGCACACCAATGCCGCAAGTTCTGGAACAAGATCCAAACTTTGTCCATGCTCCCCAGTTGCCATCTTGTTTAACTTGGTTAGTAGTCCTCCACATACAGTGACCCTTGTAGCACCACTAAGGAGGAAAATGGCAATTCATTAGAAAACTGCTGCTGGTTACTGAATTTTTGGAGCAGGATGGGCTTTGTTTGTGTTTTTTAACTGTTTTGTTCTTGCTAAGTCTGAATCAGTATTTTAGTAAGTGAGGCAAGTCAGTTTTGCCTCCTTAAATAACTGTTTACCAGACTGCATAGGACATAGGCTGGTAACTGATTAATCCTGACAGATTTAAATGTGCTGTACATTGCAACTGAAACCCTGCATACCCTAGTGTTCAGCAGCGTTGAGTGGCGACAAGTGATATCAGGAAGTAAGAGGGTATGGAGTCCTGCTTCGGTCATTAAAAGACAAATTACCTTGTTGTGCATTCATTGAATTGAGTCCTGCAGTTACTGGA
The DNA here is from genome assembly GCA_031769625.1 of Taudactylus pleione. Lineage (NCBI taxonomy): Eukaryota > Metazoa > Chordata > Amphibia > Anura > Myobatrachidae > Taudactylus > Taudactylus pleione. Next base: position 6,899,531 of record JAUIMM010000453.1, read on the forward strand.
TTCCTATGATGGCCATTTAAATTAAACAATGGACCTCATTCAGAGCCGCTCGCAAAATGCGAGTGCTCGCTCTGAATGAGGGCGGCCGCTTCTTCTTTAAAATCCGGCCTCCTGGCCGCTCGTTAAGCTGTGGGTGTCCACCCACAGCTTTAGCAAGTGACCAGGTGATGGTAGCGATGGTCTCGTCCATCGGGGCTTGCGACGAGACCTTTGGGGTCGGGTCTCGTCTCTCGCAAGCCCCAGGTAGCTTCCTGCTCTAACAGAGCAGGGAGCTACCTACTGACATCACTGCTGATGTCAGTAGGGCCGCCTACAAACGGCAGGCGTTCCTGTAGGAATGCCTCCGTTTGTCCGGCCACCCCCCCTCCTTCCCGCCTACAAAACGGGGTGAGCTGACGATCAACATCGACAGCCGCCCCTTTTGTAGCGAACTGAGGCCGCTGAGAGTGCGCAGGACCTCACCATCGACCCGCTTGCGAGCGGGTCTGAATGAGGTCCAAGGTTCATACATCCAACTTTTCTGCACATCTATACTGTGCATAAAAATTATCAGTTATCACTTATCATTGAGTGCTTCATGTTATGGGTTACAACACATTGCATTACAAAATTAAATTATAATGTTATATAATATAAAACTGTTCAATTGTTGTAGTTATTTGATTGTAATTAACTATTTTTATATAAATTATTTTTGAAGGTGCTAATAGCATTGTATAAAACATACAATTGTAACCTGGCGTCTGCGTGTATGTGTCATCAATAACGTGAACACCACATAAAATAGTAAATTCTATTACAGAAGTGAACACAGGCCATCAATATAAAAATAATAGAGTTTCAGCAATTTTTGGGTAATTTTTGAAATAAATATTAGCTAGCTAAGTGGTTAACGAAATAGTGGGCGATCTTCAGGACTCCCGAGAGAGTCTGGAAAATTTCCTGAGACCAAGCTGGACAAGCAGTGATTTTAGATATCATGGAGAGAACACTCAATTATACAATAAAAAATATTTGCTGTCATCTTGTTCTTAGCCACTGCATAACAACTACAAATATTTTATTCGTAGTGTGGTTCAGTGTTATGCCGGCAATTATTATTGGCATTGGAGTGTTTATAATTATAGTGGATTATTTGGGTAACTGTCAAATAAATATTGTATTTATATGTACTGTACACTGCATATCGCACAATTTCTCCTATTTGCTAACATACTTGGAGGCATTATAGTGTAACATATTTATACAGGTACACTATGCTTTATCTTCAATGATTTAAAAGTAAATGTTATTTTCCAAAAAATATATATATTATATAAGATTATATAGACGGTGTAATGGTTAGCGTTACTGCCTCGCAGCACTGAGGTCATGGGTTCGATTGCCACTACAGCCCTAACTGTGTGGAGTTTGTTTTCATACTAAAGAAGCAATTCTTCGTGCAGCAAGGTCAGCAGATGCTGCCGTATTGGGTAAAATTCTAATTTTTGGTGACCAATGAGCAGCAACGCTGGCATTAAGAAGATAATTTCTTCCAGTTACCAGAGCACTACAAAAAGCATCCATCAATTATAACTGGGCTTCCCCACTAAATTGATAATAAATAGAAATGGCTCTACTACGATCATATTAGATCCAGCTGCCGGCATCCAACTCCTAGTGACTTGGAATTTGGAAGACATCTGGCAGAAAATCCCAAGCCACCTTCATATAAACCAGGACTGGTCATAACTGAGTTCTGATTTCTCGTATCCTTTTTCAGAATAATATACACACCTAGTGTTGCTAGAATTAAGTGTTTGTTCAGTTTTAAGATGTTCCATATGCGTGAAACCCTAAATTTGGGTTAATAAGCTCAGGGGTAGTAAATTATTGGTCCATTTTTTAGAGCTGGCATTTTTTATTTGACTTGCAGATTTGAACATTTTGTTTTTGTAGCGTTCATCTTGTAATTTAGTTTAATAGGTGTTTATTCGTATTCATACTTATATATTTGGGAATGTTTTCCTGTGTTTTCTCTTTAAATGATGTCTATTGATTGTTATATTTGGGCGACGGGGGTTAAATGCCTTATTGGCCACTCACCCCAATGTGCCACCTACGAAGGTGGTCCCTGATAGTCCCTTTTAGGAACTATTTTCTCCTTACTATTGCCCCGTTTCTTCCTTTTTATCATAATTTTACCGATTTAATAAGTTTCCAGGCACTATATTTATACGTTAAGCAGGTTTTGTTCTATGTGCAATACGGTTCAGATCAACTAATGCTAAGCAATGTTTTTCTATATCCAAATGGTTAAGATACTATCTATTAATGTTAAGTGACTCAACTCTCCCAATAAAAGAAGACTTGCACTGAGACATTTTGCTAAATGTAGAGCGCATATAATCGCTATACAAGAAACCCATTTCCAGCAATCCTCCCCTCCTCAATTCTCTAATTTAAAATATCCCCTTTGCTATACTTCCAACGGCCTATGTAATAAAGCAGGGGTGGCGATATTATTCTCCAATGCATGCAACTTTGTTTTGGAAAAACAAATAAATGACAAGGAAGGCTGATACCTAATACTTATAGGTAAAATAGACAATATTCCAGTGACAATTGCATCAATCTATGCTCCAAACACGAAACAAGTACCTTTTATCAGGAAATTTTGCACGGCCCTTGATGATGTAAAAAAGGTATTTTACTGCTATTAGGGGATTTCAATATAATCCCTGACCCATTATGGGATAAATCTTCATCTAAACCCAAAATGGGTTCCTATTCCTCTCCAGACCATTCTCAGAGCTTTAGACAAATCCTCAGTGAATATGAGCTTTATGATGTATGGAGGGCGGGACATCCCGGGGAGAGGGACTACACCTTTTACTCCCAGGTGCCCAAAACCTATTCTCGCATTGATTTAGCCATATCAGACAAGTGGTCCTTACCATATGATAAACAATCATCAATCCTACCAGTTGCATGGTCAGATCATGCGGCTCTATCTATAGATTGGGATATCACCAGTGAGAAACCCCCCTGGGCCTCTGGCGTTTGGGAGAATACCTCCTAGTAAATCCGGAAGCTATACAAATAATATCTAATGCCCTCTCCATATATATATAAACCAGCAAACCAGAAGATACCTCTTAGTTTACATTATGGTGTTCTCTAAAAGCAGTCTTTAGGGGATCAGCAATCCAGGCAGCGGCTCGTTTACATAATGCGGCTGTTCTACACCAAGTAGACATCAAATGTCGATTAGGAGACCTAGATGCTAAACACAAACTTAATCCGAAAGATGATAGTGTTTAAGGAATTACTCAGTGTCAGAGCAGAATGAAACACTCTGGCACTTAAAAAGCTTCATCAGAAGCTGTTCAAACTACGCCAACAGTACTATACTCAAGGAGACAGGGCAGGTCGCTTACTGGCACGGAAGTTGAGGGGGAAAAGAGCTAAAGAGAGTATTAGAACAATCTCCAATATTAAAGGTATCAAAATCACAGACCCCTATGATATAGCAGAATCCTTTGCACAGTATTATTCTTCCCTGTATAACTTGAAGGACGACCCTATGACACCCCAACCTAAATCAGCACAGATTGATGATTTTCTTAGTACTGGATGCTGCCACTTTGAGGTCTCTGACAAGCCCTTGATCCGAGAGAGAAATCTTATCTTAGATAAGGCACCTGGACCAGACTGATATATAAATAAATTCTTTAAAAGTTTCCAAGACACATTGTCTCCTATTTTAGCACAAATGTTTAATGATGTCTCATCGGTGGGCTCGTTCCCGGGAGAAATGCTAGAGGCAAGAATAGTAGACTTCCCAAACCAGGAAAGAATTTGACATCCATGGCTAACTATAGGCCAATAGCTCTCCTAAATACGGATATAAAAATATTCACCAAACTCCTAGCAAATAGACTTAATCTATTGCTACCTACTCTAATACATCAAGATCAGGTAGGATTTGTGATAGGAAGGCAAGGACCAGACAATACGAGGAAGGTGATTAATATTATTGAATCATTTTCCAGTTTTGATCAGACCCTTCTTATTCTATCATTAGGCGCGGAAAGAGCGTTTGATAGATTGAATTGGAGATACTTAAGAGTAGTCTTGGAGAAATTCGGAATTAAGGGCAGTATGCTAACGTCAATATTTGCACTATACTCTTTCTTCCCCTTCGGCCAGAGTCTTTGTCAATGGTATATTATCCACCCAATTTTTTATTACAAATGGCACGCGACAGGGGTGTCCTCTCTCCCTGTTAGTGTTCGCCCTGGCGATAGAGCCATCTCGGGCCCCATACTGTTTGGTAAAATGTACAAAACAAGCCTGTTCGCTGACGATATTCTTCTGACTAATCCGACTAGATCCGACTAATTCCTTACATGATTAATTCCTGCATGGTTTAATAGGAAAATTTTCTGAAATCTCTTATTATAAATTGAACTGTTCCAAAATGGAGGCACTCCCAATTAATTTTCCACAACGTCCCTTAAAGCAATCTATACATGCTTGGCAGGATCACTCTATTAAATATTTGGGAATTCATCTAACAGCTACTATCAATAGTCTAATTGCAGCTAATTATCTACCTTTGATACAATTGTCGTTATTACTAAAATGATTGGATGATGTGCAATGTATCCTGGATGGGCAGACTTTCTGCCTTAAAGATGGTTGTATTGTGAAAGCTATTGTATTTTTTTTCGAACATTACCCATATTAGTTCCAAACTATGTTCTTATTAAGATCCAAAAACTTTTTACCTCCTATTTTTGGAAAGGTAAGAAACCTAGATTGGCAAGGAAACAATTATCCATACCAAAATCGGAAGGAGGTCAGGGACTTCCAGATTTACATTGGTACCAAATAGCGTCTTTATTATCACAATTAACCCCTTGGTTTTCAAAAGGAAAATGAATGCCATGGGTCCAGCTTGAATGTGATATGGTTTCTCCCTTCCCGCTCACTGATTGCCTTTGGATGCCATCCCATGTTAAAATCCCATAGGTCGAAAGATCCACTGCGGTATCCACAACCAGAAAAGCCTGGTTGGAAATGGTAAACGTGACTTCAGATATTAATCTGCCCTCCACCGGCTTTACCCTTGAGGGGTTGGCCGCCCTAATACCTAATTTAAGTTTTGAGTCATGGATATCACAAGGTATAGTTTCCCTTAAAGAAATTACGACATCCGGCACTATTCTGCCATATACTCAAATTAACGCACAATTTAACACCTCTTTTAGAGAGTTTTATAAATATTTACAAATTAGACATTGGTTACATAGTATAACCCCATCCCCACACATCGTCCATGATCTTCCTAAACTTTTAGTTAATCAATTAAATAAAACTAATAGCAAAGGAGGTATCACATGGTGGTACTCCTACTTAATTACCCCTACAGAATTTAATAAATCTGCAACAATACTGAAATGGGAAGCAGATCTCTCTTGTGTCTTTTCAGAAGACTGCAGTCTAATATTTAAAATAAGCTATAAATTATCAAAATGTATATCTCATATGGAACAATACTATCGGTTACTTCACTGTCAATACTTCACGCCTAAATTAATGCATATGATTTCACCATCCCACTCCAACCTATGCTGTCAGAACTGTGGTCATGTGGGCTTCCTATTCCACATATTTTGGTCATGTCCCTATATCACTACATTATGGAAAAGGGCAGAGCCGTAACTAGACTATTTGGTGCCATGTGCCAGAAAGAGCATTGGCACCCCCCTCATTTTTCAAAGGGACATAATGCACCCAAAAAAGGGCCATGGCTTCATGGGGAAGGGCCAGGAAAGAGATAGGAAAGGCCAGGAGATACTGGAGATGAAATAAGAGGAAGCTACAAGCAAGAATGATAATAAACAGACATTTTATAGTCCCAAACAGCGCCCCCTGTCCTGCGGTGCCCTGTGCGATGGCACCGGCCGCACTACCCTAGCTACGGCCCTGGAAAAGGGTATTCATTCTAATATCAAAAATGTGGAAGATTTCTATTTCTCCACACTCTGTCATAGCTATTTATCATATATATAAAGAAACCCTGACTACTAATGAAAAATATATAATGGGACACATCCTTATAGCTACTAAAATAATGATAGCCCAATCCTGGCGATCCCTTATAATCCCTACTTTGGAAGATATAGAGAAAAATGTCCAACACCACTGTGAGTTTGAAACAGCAGGAGTATACTACTCCTCATCGACATCAAACCAGCTGATTCAATGGTTAAATTGGTCAGACTATTGGGCCTCAAAATCCAAGCCATGAGACTTAAACCTTGAACTGATGACAAATAACCGAGTACAAGTAGACCAATGGATAATATGGGAAGAGTTGATCTACCCGGTCCTATTTAACAATTTGACTATTTAGACGGTTTTAGCCTTTAGTCCTTATTCCTTCAGTCTAGCCAAATGTCATTAATGATAGCTAGAACTATGTATTATTGCTATATATTGGATGACAAGAACAGTTGTAATTTCTGGATTGTACAAATGTTTCTATGCTATATTTGTTATGTTACATGCAAATAATGCACCTATTATTTCTGTCCCCCATTCCCCCTAATCCCTTTATTTCTGTATCCTAGGCCTTTCCCCTATAATATAATAAAAATCTAATGTTTTAAAAAAAAAAAAAAAAAAAAGATTTAATAATACAAGATGCTGTGAAACAAACTTGGATTGCTTTCTATGCTTTGATAAACGTGTGGTCTTATGGTCAGACTCATACTCTGTTCAGTAGGTGGTGTTTATGCCACTGAGTTTTACAGTGCCAGAAACCACATTGTAGTTCTGTTTATAGCACCAGGTGTGCATTATTATTATAAGGCACAGATGTATTGTACTATGTAAATGTGAGTTTCAGAAATGAAAGTCTGCGAATATAATAATCCAAACAGTTCCCAGCTTCCTTTTAGCCAATACGGGAATCCATGTAAAATTTGTAATAAAAATGTAAGATGTCATATAATTAATCCTTGTAAAAATATGAATATCCATATAATTAATACCAATAAAAATGGCATCCTATATTGGCAAGCAAAACCCCCAATAAAGCAGTAGGAGACTGTATTTGGCAGGTTAAGATGTGCTCTCAATGCCACCAGCATTATGTCATCTCAGTTAAAGGTTTGTTATTTTAGGATGGTGTCTGCAAAGTGATTGCTTATGAGGAATTAAATTGCCAGTAGCTGAGCCAAATGCATTGAAAGATTCTCACTGGAATGTGAATGCACTGGAATGTTTAAAGAGCTCTGCTGTAAAAAAAAAGCATACTTATTTTTTGTCCAGTGGGAGTGCTTGTGATCAAAATTTAGTGGCTCGGCCAAGTAAGAGAAAATTCTATATAAAATATATGCATAAAAAAAAAAATTATATATATATTTCATATTGATGCACCCTAAATTATAGCCATGTCATGCTCTTTATTTATATATATATATATTTATTTATTGCCAGTTATTTATATAGCGCACACATATTCCGCAGCGCTTTACAGAGAATATCTGCCCATTCACATCAGTCCCTGCCCCAGTGGTGCTTACAATCTATGGGCCTGATTCAGACCCACTCGCGAGCGGCTGTACGCTCGCAAGTGGGTCGATGGTCTGCACTGAGCATGCACACGACGGAGGGAGCTCCGTCGTGCGCATGCGCCAGACACGACGAGCGAAGGACTTTCCTTCGCTCGTTGTGTCCGATCAAAGGGGGCGTGCTGTCAATGTTGATTGACAGCACGCCCCCTTTGGTGGGCGTGCCGGGGGCGTGCCTCCCTGACGGGGGCGTTCCCACGGGAACGCCTCCCGTCAGAAGCCGGCCCACTGACATCACTAGTGATGTCAGTGGGAGTGATTTTGGCTCTGATAGAGCCAAAATCACTCCGGAGCTTGCGGTTGAAAACCTCAACCGCAGGCTCCGGCTCGCAATTTCGATGGTCGCGATGGTCACGACCATCGCGGCCATCAAAATGCACGCTCGTATAGCCTGTGGGTGGTGACCCACAGCTATACGAGCGTCCAGGAGGACGCTCCATGAAAAAGGAGCCCGGCCCTCATGCAGAGCGTGCGCTCTGCTCAGAGCGTACGGCTCTGAATGAGGGCCTATATTCCCTATCACATGTGCACACACATACACACTAGGGTTAATTTGTGTTGGGAGCCAATTAACCTACCAGTATATTTTTGGAGTGTGGGAGGAAACCCACGCAAGCACAGGGAGAATATAGAAACTCCACACAGGTAGGGCCGTGGTGGGAATCGAACCCATGACCTCAGTGCTGTGAGGCAGTAACGCTAACCATTACACCGTCTATATAATCTTATATAATATATATATTTTTGGAAAATAACATTTACTTTTAAATCATTGAAGATAAAGCATAGTGTACCTGTATAAATATGTTACACTATAATGCCTCCAAGTATGTTAGCAAATAGGAGAAATTGTGCGATATGCAGTGTACAGTACATATTTATTTGACAGTTACCCAAATAATCCACTATAATTATAAACACTCCAATGCCAATAATAATTGCCTGCTTAGCTGACATGCAAGAATGGATGATTGGTAATCGGCATAAACTGAACCACACTACGAATAAAATATTTGTAGTTGTTATGCAGTGGCTAAGAACAAGATGACAGCAAATATTTTTTATTGTATAATTGAGTGTTCACTCCATGATGTCTAAAATCACTGCTTGTCCAGCTTGGTCTCAGGAAATTTTCCAGACTCTCTCAGGAGTCCTGAAGATCGCCCACTATTTCGTTAACCACTTAGCTAGCTAATATTTCTTTCAAAAATTACTCAAAAATTGCTGAAACTCTATTATTTTTATATTGATGGCCTGTGTTCACTTCTGTAATAGAATTTACTATTTTATATATATATCTATAAAACCAGTGACGTGTGGTGAGGTCAATGGCTGGGGAGGAACTGATTCATTGACCCCCCCCCACCCCCCCCAGTATATACAAAAAAAAAAAAGCGTAGAGTTCCTCTTATTTAACAGTAACCAGCACCAGGCTGAACCAGCCAGGGGGATAATACCATAGCAGGGGGTACACACAGTGGGGTCCCCGTGCCATCACATTAACCACCTCTAAGCTAGTCAGCCCAGTGCTGAAATACCTCTCGGAAATGGGGATCCTCAAAAAGTTAAAATTGGATTCCCCCTTCCAAGCAATATCCAGCACTGAGCTGAAAGCTAGTGGCAGTGGGTGCGGGGTTCATGGTATAATAATATTGTTCTTTACAGGTGGCCTACAGGTCCCAGCAAGCCTGCCCTAGTATGCCGGCACTTGGAGAACCACAAGTGCCTACATGCCCGGACATCAAGGGCCCGCTGGCACCTGTAGTCCGCCTGTAAAGAAAATATTAAAATAAATGCAAGAGACTTGATTGTTTAATAAAAGTTTATTACACGGTTCTTCACCTTGGGGGCGGCGGCCTTTATGCTCTTTACATGGCTGCTGCCTCCCCATGACTTCTGAAGTCCTCTTCACCTAGTGGGCGGCAGCCTTTAAGCTCTTTTACATGGCCACCGCCACACTAGGACTTTGGCCGTCTTCTATCTTCAGGAACTCTTCACTGCTCCTTCCCGCTGGCGGACTGGCATGCCGCTGCCTTGTGCTGGCTTATCTAAGCAAGCCGTGGTGGCGGGGCGATGATGCGGCGAGCCATGATTGGTTCACAGCGGCTATCTTAGATTTAAGAAAAGGCTTTGCGGCGCCATTTTTGAAATGGGTGATGCTGCAGCCATAATCTTCTCTACCGAGTCCCGCTGCCGGGATGCCCGCTACTACCGCACCACCTCCCCGCTACCAGTCACCGCCTCCTGCTACCAATGCCTCCCGCTACCACCGCAGCCGCCTCCCACTAGCACCGCCGCCTTCCCACTACCACCTCCCACCAGCACCGCCACCTCCCTCTACTATAGCCGCCCACACCAATGTGTGCGTGCCTGAGTAGCAAGCTCATCACAAGTTTGACAAACTTGTGGTGAGCAGGCTAGGCTAGTATATTGTGAAGGACAGGTGTGAAATAAGTTATTAATAAAGTGTCAATGTGTGTGGAGTGGGACTTGGGAGGGAGAGGGACATTATGATTTAAACTATTTTATTGTCCAGGGCTTCAGTTTACCTAATAGCGGAAGCAGCGCTATTAAGTAAATGGAAGACCTTGACAATAAAATAACCACTAATGCGAGTGTCATGTTTTTTTTATGTATTTAACTAAACACTTACATGCTGCCGGGGAACTGCGTAGTCTCACACTGACACTCTCCCACAGAGTTCAGCACTGACAGTGACAGCCGGATACAGTCACTGTCAGAGCTGATGCCCAATCACATCTGCCTCAGTGATAGGGGCGCGCTTTGATGTGTGCTGAAAGTATGTTCCCGTCACTGAGGCATTTCTATAGGTGCCGCTTCTACTGCTACATTTCAACGGGCTTTTACTGCCCGTGGCTTGGCCCCTCCCCCCGCTTCCTATCGTTTACTATACACAGCAGGGGGCACCGCTCTCAGTGCCTCCCAAACATAATATTACACTCTGTCTTTTGTCCTACAGAGTAATAAAAAGCAGATACTTATGATACAGAATATGTGTCATAAGTATCTTCTTATTACTTTAATCATCAATGACAGGGGAGACTTTGCCACCCCTGCCTTCCCTGACAGCACGTTCCTGATTTTATATTTTATATATATATATATATATATATATATATATATAATATATATACATACATGCACACATATATATAAATATTTTATTTTGAGATATATTGCAGTCCCTGCTGCTTGTGGATATAATTATTATCTCTCTACCTATGGGCATTTCAGTGTTACAGACATGTGGTTATTTGGGAATACATTGGCGGTGTGTTGACAGTCAGTAGTTTTATTAGTGCCTATGGTAGAGCGTGTGGTCCCGCCCCGGGTTATGGTGCCCTCATGGTGTAATGTATTTAAGGTAAACAGATGTATTGTTATATTATCCTGATGAAAAAGCAATTAAAAGCTTTGAAACGTTGACACACTCAATGCAGATGTAAGATTTATATATATACATTTTACATGTTTGCTAGGAAAACTACACAAGTGTATTAAAATAGATTTATATAACGTAGACCTGTCTGCCTCATATACAGTAACTTTACCTGTGATTTCAAAATATTAAATAAGGATTTATCTTCTCGATATAATGCTACAGCTATCATTAATGTTTTTTTATCGACTCAACACACTGATAGATGTTGTCATTCTTTTCACACAAGCTGTCTACATGGTGAATCTATCTCATAAAGGACCGTAACTAGGGTGGTGCGACCTGTGTCATGGCACAGGGCACCGCAGGGCAGGTGGCACTGTTCAGGCTTGTCAATTTTCCTGTTTATTATCATTCCCACTTGTAGCTTCCTCTTCTTTTATCTCAAGCATCTCCTGGCCTCCCCTATCTCTTACCTGGTCCTTCCCCATGAGGCCATGGCCCTTTTTTGGGTGCATTATATTATGTGTCTATTTACAAAATGGGGGGGGGGGGAGCGCCAATGCTCTTTCTGGCACAGGGCACCAAAAAGTCTAGTATCGGCTCTGGTCTCATATATAATACAGAAGGTATCTGCATCAAGAGAATATAAGAGAAAGTGTAAACAAAAAGAGAAATATTGCTAATTACAAATGTGCAATTCCTGATAAAAAAAAGAAAGAAAACAAACAAATTTGGGGTTTTCATTCATTCAAGTCTGATTTGGTGCACATTCTGTCACCGATTTATTTCTTTGGTGTATACTCATTAAGCTGAAATCTGCTGAATCTATCCATATTACAATTTCCATCTGACTTAGCCCCTCTATGGCACCAGACAATGTTTGCATTGAATCGCGTCATCCCCGCCCCCTCTGTAAAATACTGCAAATTGCGTCTTTGAACAGCGTGGCTGGGTCACGATATCGTGTAGCCCCATCCTCGCAGTAAAATGTAGCAAGTCCCAGAGGGAGGCAAGAATGGGGAGATCAAAAAAGTGGGCAAGTTGCCCACAGCAACCAATCAGCTACTACCAGATATTTTCTATCATTTACTTGATAAATGCTAGTTAGAAGCTGATTGGTTGCTGTGGGCACTTTTGGAAAGTTTAATACACAGTGCCATAGCTAGCATTCCTGGCACACGGTGCAGCCACGCCCCCTCTGTATAACGTCACGTGGAGGAGGCGTGGCCTGGACCCGGTGCCAGGAACGGGTGATTACAGTATTGCTGAGGGTGCTCCGGGGTGCTGTAATGGCATTATGACCATCTGGAGCGTCCTAAGGACGCCACAGGCGGCACTGCTGCAGAGATTCTGGCAGCAGGGTATCGTTACAGGTACCCTGCTAGCCAGATGCAGGAGCTGTGGGTGAGAGGCGGTGCCGCCCACTGAGCACTGTGCTCTGTGCGGCTGCACCGCTCGCACACCCCTAGTTATGGCCCTGTTAAATGTATGTCTCCCAAAATGCATTGCGCTGAACTGCTGGAAAAATAGTATGTCACTAGCAATTTGGTCACTACGTGGAAAAACAAGAGGAATTATTTCCATCCAAAAACAGACGTATGTATTTATTAATACAAATGTGTTTTGTCAGCTGTGGTCTACTGATGCTTGTCCTTCTCCCTTAATGCAAAACCACCCTCTCAGCAGACTCCAGTGCCAGTACGGGTGAATGGAGATAGGATGTTTCTGCAGTGTAGGGCCTATGACATGGAGGACATACACTACATGATTTAAACTGTTTAAGTAAATGCTCAATGATCATTGATTATGTAAAGGTGAAGTTATCCTTTAACTCACTTTTCCAGGAGCACATTCTGTCCCATCAAGAGGAGGACCCTTCTTGGTCTTACAGAAGTATGGGTTATCAGGATGGCTGCACCACAATTGTTTGCAAGGGTCAAATGTCCGGAACTGAAATAAAGAAGTACAATACATTAGCTATTTATTGCTATGCTACAGCACATATAGGAAAACATAGGTACAACTATGAAATATAAAAAAATGAAAGTTTTCATACAGCTGTGCACATTTTGTAGCCGACACCAAAATCGAATCGACACTGTTCATCCATTGAATAGTTAATTCCTGGGAGGTCTGGAAGTTTAGGCCAGTTATGTTCAAATGGGTCATCCAGAAGGCAATCGTACAGACTGTACACAATGAAACAAAAAATGATTTTACATGTTAGAATTGACCGTGGTATTTTTCTGCCCATAATAATTAATGAATACAGTCATAAAATGATTACTATAATTATAAAGCAATATAACATGTGAAGTTTGACTTAAATCTGGATACCAACTGTCATTGCTTTGCCAGTGACACTGTGTTGTAAATTTACTAAGATTCGAGTTTGGTCAAGATTGCAATCTCGGGTGAGTTTAGCCATTTTTTTCAACTCGCAAATTTACTAAAGATGAACTCGGGTGAGATGTCTCTCTTTTCACTGTAAAACTCGGGTGAGATTGCAAACTTAAATAAACTCACCATCAGCCAAACTCAGAAGTACTGTACTTTTCAAGAAAAAGATACAACTCGGGAATTTACTAAGAAACAAGATTACAATCTTGGGTGTAATTGCAGCTAACTCGCAGCTAAATAGAAGTTTCAAATAGACCAGCTCCTGAGCTACAAGTTTGTCAGAAACATACACAGATCAATGTGATTTGTGTATGTCTCTGCATGTAAACCTTATGTAAAGAGTTAAATGTGACAGTTCCCACGTGGGCTGGTCAGTCAGTCAGGAGCCGTTTAGCTCCCCACCTCCCCTGATATCCCCGTCTTGGGCTGACCGGCTTGGCGTGATAATGCTTTGGCTGGGGTGACCTGGTGATAGCGTACCCTGGCTGTAGCATTACACCCCAGCTGAATTTGAGACTGGTGCTGGTTTTAAAAATAGGGGGACCCCTACACAATTTATTCCCCCTATTTTTAAAACCAGGAGTGGTCAGCAGCCAGGTGTATAATTCATTGTATTATTCATTGTATAATATGCACATACTGTTGTATTTATTTGCTCTTTTGCACAGTAATGCACTATGCTTAGCAGTAGCCTTTCTAATTAATTAGGATTTATGATTACCTTGGATGGTCCTATCTTTCTATGTTTTCATGAGGTAAGCAGGATATATTATGACAACTAATCCTGGTATTCTCATGTCCCCTGAGAAAGAATATATCACTTATAGACATCTGTCAAAGTACCGCTTGCAGATGTCTTTCACGTTTTTTACACACGGGATGTAGCCAAATTGAGCTCTCCCTTTGTTGGGGAGGTGTGGCAGTTTACGCTATACCTCCTGACACTCAGTCACATGGTCGGAGAGCTCCGATCATGTGATAGTCTGACATCTTCTGTACATACTCGGAGATGCGGGACAGGTGGTCGGGGAATCCCGTCCACGTGACGTAGTCAAGGGAGGTTTCCTTGACAATAACATACCGCTACTGTCCCGTGATCGGCGTATAATGATCACGTGGTGGGGAAGTGAGCTTAATACCCAGCGTCCTGTATCTTAGAAAAAATGACTTTTTAAGAAAGGATTCTGCTTATTATGGCTTTGTTTATTTATTTACTGTATGGTTTAATGAATATTTGGAAAAATTAGGATACCTTACCTCCCTACTGATTAACCAATGACAGGAAGGGAGGGGGTATATAAGAACAGTGTTCACTCTAGTTTATACACCTTGACAAAGACCCTGGCGGTCGAACCGCGTTGGTGAAAGGAGGGAGCAGCTATACCAGAGGGGAACATCTTGGAGGAGTATCTGCACTTGCTTGTGCTGGAACAGGTTTTTAGTCAGGATTTAAATCTGTTATATCACACACATGCTGGTGTACTAATCACACCTTTACCTCTGGTACGCATTTGCAATCCCACTAATCGTGGCGATTATTGTTTTAACATATTTACATTTACTGTACTTCACTACATATTTTTTTTTTCTGTTTTCTTATGTTTTATTTGCGGTTCCTGTGAGCCTTATGATTGAATAAACAGTCTTTTTACTTACATCGATGGATGACAATTGGAATTTTTTCTTATGAACGAACAAGACATTCCACATGGGACAGTAATTAAGAGACTTTGATTGTAACTTAGTGGAGAGCGCCCGACTTGTTGTTTATTTATCTATGCTGGTTCCTAAAATACGGGGGAACCCTACACTTTTTTTCCCCCCTTATTTTTAGGAACCAGGACTGGCTGAGCAGTCTGGGGCTGGTTATGCTTTTCGGGGGGACCCTACATATTTTTTTTAAAAATTAAACAATTTTTTAAAAGATATAACACACAAGCAGCCTTCACAGATCTCATTGATATGTGCGGGCTGCTTGTTCGGGAGAATTTGACAGAGAGAAGACACTGCAAACTCTGGTGAGTAATATCGCAAACTCTGGTGAGTAATCTCGTTCTAAACTTGCAACTTGGGGGGGAAAACTCGATCAGAAACACCATCGGAAAACACACTCTCAGCAAAACACGCTTCTTGCTAAATTTGAGTGTTTCAGAAGCCTAATCTCACCCGAGTTTCAGCGACTTTTAGAGTTTAAAACCGGCAAAACTCGACCAAACACGAATCTTAATAAATTTACCCCTGACTGTCAAACACCACTTATTTTAGGAAGAGCCTGCACGTACAGTGGAATGGGTGGGGCAATAAAGGACAATATTTGGAGCATTCCAGAAATGGGCTCCTTTCACAAAGCTGTTGACATGGTTTACTAGTATTAAAATTGCTAATAATAGAATGTATTTCAATACCAGTGGGTATGGTTTTTAATACTAGAAAAAGCATATTTATCCACTAAGGGAATGGAAGCCATTGATTCCAGTGATACCATATCCATTATGATAACGACAGCTACAGTGGGCCGAACGGTCAAACGATCTGACCGTTTGTACATGGCCCAGGCTATCGGCGCTGCTATCTTGTAGATAGCAGCGCCGATAATGATAGGGGCGCATAGCGCCTCTGTCATTTACCGCCCAGACCCCCGATCGTACATCGGGGAGAAGCGGTATCAGTGCACATAACGTGCGCTGATACCGCTTCTGGGCTTCTTACATCTTTGTATCATACATGAGCAGTTAATTTTTATTTTTCCAAAACTCAAGTAAAAAAAATGAATACTAAGCTCTGCATACAGAATAGTATCATCATTTTCCTATAGCTGCCCTTGCCCATGGCTACAGCCCCAGAAGTAGCTACATACTTAGCCAGGAAAATATTACAGTTAATTGATTTAGTTAACCATCTCTGAATACAAATGGGAATGGTAGGACCAATCACAAGCCACAATCTTTTCATTTCAGATTGTGATTGGTCTTACCACTCAAACTCCTCCCCCCATTGTTTTATGTCCTGGGTTGTGAAAGAAACGCTCTCACTAGGGTATTGCTGCCTTTGAAAAATGTTTCATAGGGGTACAGTAATGCAGCTTCAACACAAATTGTATAACTGCTGCCATATATGGTTATCATGTTTTTATAATAAATGACAATTCATTATCATCTGAATTAACAACGTAATTCATTTCAATAACTTTTTTTTGTCTACACAATTATTATATTATTGCTAATTTACAATTAGGGTATTTGTGCAAATGAGAAGTAAAACATGACAAATCATGCTACTGTAGTTGTGAAATCACAAACAACACAACTAAGAGGACCATAGCGACTCACCAAAAAGAACACAGTTACTTTTTTTTTTTTTGTTGCCAAGTACGTTTATCATCATTTCTACCTAGGAAACATTTGTTGTGGGCACTCTTGTGAAAACACCATGCTTACAAACAATGAACATATTAATGATAAAGTCCCACAGAAGATGCAGCTTCTTACTGTATGCGCCTCTTTAGCTCCTGACCACTGCACCGAGACCAGTGGTAACGATGGAACGCTGCCTGTACCAACGGGGCCATGACACTGCCCATACTTGTTTCATCTCCACACTTGTTCCCTTGGCCATCGTGCTCCATCCCTAGGCTGAATGAAGAAATACACATGGTGATATCATGTCCACAATCCTGCACAACTGTCACTGATATTTTCTTATATTGCACCAATACCAGTGTCAGATAGTGAGGAAATGACCCATCAGGTTATGTGACAGATGAAATATATAGCCTCTATGAACCTTTTGTGTAAATGGCTGCGATCTGAGGGGCATCAATTTTAGAGACCTAAATCAGAAAATAAATATGTAACTACTTACAAATATATTGGGTTATTTTAGAAGTGTGTATATTCCTAGAGAACATACGATATTTCCAAAACTCTCCACAAGGACACCAGCATGCCATGTTCCCACAATAAGTGATTTATTTATCTGTGCACAAGGCCAACCTACTCTCTCACATATACATCTCATAAGTGTGGCTTGCTTGAGGGAGGAAACAAAAAGCAGGTTGGTAAGTTATGACACAGTTTGTCATTGGCTATAACATAAAAACTAGTATTTTACATGGGGACATGTAGGTTCTGCTTAGATATTACTTTGCTGAAGGGCTTGGTATCTGGGCAAGTCCACCTCACCAGGGGGTAGTCAATGCCATGACAGGCAGGTTGCTTGTACTGGGTTAGGCACATTGTCAACTTGCAGAACAATAACACCATCTATGCAGCACAACACACTTAGCATCTGCAAAGTCACACTAAACATATTCCACTAATTTGTAAGTAAAAACTTTTGCATCCTTCTCCCTGTTTCAAATCCAATAGGGAGCCTAGCAATCTTTGACATTCTCAAATCCACTAAATTCATTAGCCTCCGTGGTGTGTATTCATTTATATGAACTAATAACCACAATGCACTTGTAAGCACACCATCTTGTTTGTATATTGTCAGCTTGCTCACACATGTGCATTCAGCAAAGCAATTGCAATCTTGTAACAGACAGACACACAATTTTGCTCCAACATAATTTATCCAAACAGTGATTTACCCCAACATCCATCTATCTATCTATCTATCTCAGGGGCAGAACTATGGGAGACAATGGAGGCAGGCTTGCCTACCCTCCTGATTTGGTCGGGAGCCTCCCGAATATCGGGTGCCGCTCCCGACCCCCCGGAAAGGCAGGCAAGCCTCCCGGCTGCCGCCTACCCCCCCAGACTACTAGTAAAAACCCCCGCTGCCGGGAGGCCCGATGACGCGATTCGCGCTGAATCGCGTCATCGTGGCTCCGCCCCTGCTTCACAATGCCTTTTTTCCGGCATTGTGAAGAGGGGACGGGGCCACGATTACGCGATCGTGCGGTCCCGCCCCCGCCCCCAAAACGGCATCATAGCCCGGCCACGCCCCCACACAATGCAGGCATTTAGCTCCCTCCCGGAAGGAGGGAGCTGAATGTCGGCAAGTATGCAATGGAGGTGCCTGCCGCCGGGCTCCATCTCTGAAGGGGCACCTCCTCCATTGTCCACAACATATTCACCCCACTTAGGGCTGTAACTATGTACCCGGAATGTACCATCACGGCCGGCCAATACATGGCACCCCTTCCCGGCACCTGAGAAGCCACCATACACTAGTGGAGAGCTCCATGTCAGACCATCAGCTGCTGCCTTCATCTATCTACAGTATAGCCTGTCAGCATGCCGAATTGCTACATTACAGTGTCGGCGGCTGTGACGGGGGGGGGCACCAAATTATAACTTGCCTTCGGGCGTCTGGGATGAACTTACGCCTCTGATCGATCGATAAATCTAACTATCTATCTATATATCTATCTATCTATCTCTAGATGAGTAATGCCTGTTGCTTAAAGTAGAACTCCAACTACAAGCAGATTTAGTGCTGATTTTTATAAACTTATTTATGGCATGAGTTCTCCTAGAAAGGATTACAGACTTAGGGTCTGATTCAGACCCGCTCGCGAGCGCGCAGCGTGCGCAACCCCCGGAGTGAGTGAGAACTTCACTTGCTCCCGGGCTCGCTACAAAATGGGGCGGCTGTCGATGTTGATCGACAGCTCGCTCCGTTTTGTAGGCGGGGAGGGGGGGTGGCTGGACAAACAGAGGCGTTTCCGAAGTAACGCCTGCCGTTTGTGGGCGGCCCAACTGACATAATTCGTGATGTCAGTATTGAACTTCCTGCTCTATTAGAGCAGGAACTTCACTCGGGCTTGCGGGAACCGAGACCCTACCACAGCAATGCGAGCGGCCTGGAGGCGGATTTTTTTTCTTTTAAATCTGCCCTGATTCAGAGCGAGCGCTCGCAAATAGCGAGCGTCTCTGAATCAGGCCCTTAAACCATTATGCTATGTGCCAGTACCTATTGTAGATGTGTAAGCAAAACTACCAATTTATTAGAACTGGAGGTTACATGTGACTTCTGACAAATAAAGATTTTAATATCTCATCATTGTTACACATGCTTTACTCTACAGTTCAACTTACACATGGCCAGTTTCATGAGCAACCACAAAGGCAGATGAAAAGCCATCCTCATGGTTTAGTGTGCAGCTTCTTACAGGATGGCACATCCCAGTCACTGGCGCATAGCCTGTAATAACACACAAAAGACAGTAATAAATGTGTGGTTACAATGTACTCATTATTCCTGCACTTATATTATATGTATAAGCTACAGTAAATAGTGAGTTGTGAGATCATCACTTCAGCGATCTCTAGCAAAATGTACAAAGTCACAATATATAAGATATATGGAAAGATATATTATCCTTCTAATACACATATAATTTATATTAGGAAGTATAGTAACCTATTTACGTACAATTAGATCCATATATATTTAAACCCTGACACAATTTTGTTAGTCTAGCCGTTTACTAAAACATATTCACGTTATAGTTATATAATAAATATTGTTTTACAGTGCAGACTATCAGTTTTAATGTGAGGATATTTGCATCCAAATGAGAGGAAGGTTAATGAATTACAGCTGTTTAATATGTTGCACCATTTTTTCAAGAGACCAAAAGTAATCAGACAAGTGACTGCAAAGCTGTCTCATGGACAGATGTGGGCTATTCCTTCGTTATTATTATTTTTTTTATTACTTAAGCAGGCAAAAGGTCTGGAATTGATTCCAAGGGGTAAATTTACTAAAGGCCCCCATACATCAACAATCTTAAAACCACAATTGAACAATTTGAAGATTTATTGCTCGATCTTAGGATTTCCCAATCTAGCAATCTGCACCCACACATTACAGATCTGTTTCAGTGATTTGCAGATCGATTGCAGCAAACACAAGTCTGCCAATATTGAAAGGCCCATCCTTTTACTAGTAACGGTCTGCAAATCTGCTGATCATGGCCATACACTAGCAATTTACAGCCCCAATCGATCTGTGAAATCCAACATATTGCACAATCTGATTTAACAATTCCAATCACTTTTTGGTTGCAATCTGTGATCTGTGAAGCCCATACATTGTAGATTTTTATACACAACCGATTGCTGATGTATGGGGGCCTTAAGATGGGAGTTCTATTAAGAAGTGATGTTGCCCATAGCAACTAATCAGATTCCAGGTATTATCTTCTAGAAGGTGCTAGATAAATGAGAAGTAGAATCTGATTGGCAACATAACTTCTTAAATAGAACTCCTATCTTAGTAAATTTACCCCCAAGCGTGGCATTTGCATTTGGAAGCTGTTGCTGTGAACCCACAACTTGTGATCAAAGGGGCTCTCAATGCAAGTGATAAAGGTCATCCATAGGCTGCAAAAAAATCTATCAGAGAGATAGCGGGAACCTTATTAGTGGCCAAGTCAACAGTTTGGTACATTCTGATAAATAAACAACACATTGGTGAGCTCAGCAACACAAACAGGCCACAAAGTCCTTGCAAGACAACAGTTGTAGATGACCGCAGGATGCACTCCATAGTAAAGAAAAACCCCTTCATAACATCCAGCCCAGTGAAGAACACTCTCTAGGAGGTAGGTATATCATTATCCAAGTCTACCATAAAGAGAAGACTTCACAAGAGCAAACACTGCGGGTTCACAACATTCATAAGCCTCAGTAATAAAAAGGCCCGATTAGACTTTACCAAAAATAAAATCTTATAAAGCCAACCCAGTTCAGTTCTGAGAGTGAATCCCCTTCCTCAGGACAGAAGTCTAGATTGCTGTCCTGAGGAAGGGGATTCACTCCCTGAAACGTTGACTACCCATTAAACACCTTAACATTACATAGGGTTTACTTTTTGCAAGCCTCTGAGTGCCGCCTCTTATTTGGTTGGAGTATATATATTTATTTATTTATTTTTCTTTACGTAGTTTAATGTTTCTCATTACTCTCAAATTAAAGCAAGTGGAGATAAAAATGGAAATCACAGAGACATTTTGTTTAACAAAATTGAGTCAAAATTTTGGACTCATCATTTTATTTAACTATTTTTTTTAACTATTAAAATTTGTAACTGGGTCTAGCCTGTATTACTGCACTGTACATCACTGCAGAACTTAGTGGAACCCTATAAATAGAGCTAATAATAGTAATAACAACAATAATCTCTTGCTTGTATATGTGTACCATCTACTATATATGTAGGTGGGACAGAATAACCTGCAACCAATCATAGCCTTGGAGTATTCACATCAGTACAAAGTGCTGGATACAGTGACTTGTATCCACATATTACTGTGTAAGGACAATGAAAAAGAAAGAAAGTCATGAACTGACAGTCAGAAGGAACAAGTTCCCCAACAGAACAAAATAATCATGTGATGATCCTGTCAAACTGATTTAGGAAGATTGTGGTAGCAAATGCATTTATATATGAAACTATATTTATATATTCAACTTATGTATGATTGGCAAAGATCTTGGGGGACTGGCAGAGCTGCGAAACACACAAAGCTTGAAGAAGCCTAACCATGTCCTTTTCACCTTTTTGTTGCATCTAGTCGAAAAAAGTAAACAATTGTTTTTTGGTTCCTCTGTACTAAGCGCTAGCGCTGTTAATTACAGTCAGGTGCATAAACATTGGGATATTGACAGAATTTTCATATTTTGGCCTCTATTCACCAGCACAATGGCTTTGAAATGAAACAAACAAGATGTGCCTTAACTGCAGATTTTCAGATTTAATTTGAGGGTAATTACATCCAAATCAGGTGAACGGTGTAGGAATTACAACGGTTTCTATATGTGCCTCCCACTCTTTAAGGGCCAAAAGTAATGGGACAAACTAAACAATCCTAAATCAAACTTTCACATTTTAATAATTTGTTGCAAATCCTTTGCAGGCAAATTACAGCCTGAAGTCTGGAACGCATAGACATCACCAGACGCTGGGTTTCATCCCTGGTGATGCTCTGCCAGGCCTCTACTGCAAAAGTCTTCAGTTCCTGCTTGTTCTTGGGGCATTTTCCCTTCAGTTTTGTCTTCATCAAGTGAAATGCATGCTCAATCGAATTAAGGTTAGGGGATTGCCTTGGCTATTGCATAACATTCCACTTTTTAGCCTTAAAAAACTCTTTGGTTGCTTTTGCAGTATGCTTCGGGTCATTGTCCATCTGCACTGTGAAGCGCCGTCCAATGAGTTCTGAAACATTTGACTGAATATGAGCATATAATATTGCCCGAAACACTTCAGAATTCATTCTGCTGCTTTTGTCAGCAGTCACATCATCCATAAATACAAGGGAACCAGTTCCATTGGCAGCCATACATGCCCACGCCATGACACAACCACCACAATGCTTCACTGATGAGGTGGTATGTTTTGGATCATGAGCAGTTCCTTTCCTTCTCCATACTCTTCTCTTCCCATCACTCTGGTACAAGTTGATCTTTGTCTCATCTATCCATAGGATGTTGTTCCAGAACTGTAATGGCTTTTTTAGATGTTATTTGGCAAACTGTAATCTGGTCTTCCTGTTTTTGAGGCTCACCAATGGTTTACATCTTGTGGTGAACCCTCTATATTCACTCTTGTGAAGTCTTCTCTTGATTGTTGACTTTGACACATATACACCTACCTCCTGGAGAGTGTTCTTGATTTGGCCAACTGTTGTGAAGGGGTTTTTCTTCACCAGGGAAATAATTCTGCTGTCATCCACAACAGTTGTTTTCCGTGGTCTTCCGGGTCTTTTGGTGTTGCTGAGCTCTCCGGTGCGTTCTTCCTTTTTAAGAATGTTCCAAACAGTTGATTTGGCCACACCTAATGTTTTTGCTATCTCTCTGATGGGTTTGTTTTGATTTTGCAGCCTAATGATGGCTTGCTTCACTGATAGTGACAGCTCTTTGGATCTCATATTGAGAGTTGACAGCAACTGATTCCAAATGCAAATGTCACACCTAGAATCAACTCCAGACCTATTACCTGCTTAATTGATAATGAAATAACGAGGGAATAGCCCACACCTGTCCAAGAAATAGCTTTTGAGTTTATAGTCCCATTACTTTTGGCCCCTTAAAAAGTGGGAGGCACATATAGAAACCGCTGTAATTCCTACACCGTTCACCTGATTTGGATGTAATTACCCTCAAATTAAATCTGAAAGTCTGCAGTTAAAGCACATCTTGTTTGTTTCATTTCAAAGCCATTGTGGTGGTGAATAGAGGCCAAAATATGAAAATTCTGTCAATGTCCCAATATTTATGCCCCTGACTGTATATTACTGCAAGAAGACCTAATGCTGTCCGGTTTTCACCCACAATAATGAAAGTCTAGACAGTCAGTGAAAAATGTAAAAAGAAATGCCCTTTTTCTCGAAATTGTTGATATTGTAATAAAAGTACTTTTATTTAATCCAAGTACGATTTCTGCCTACTATTATTAGAATATCATTACCTTACCTTGCATTCCAACAGGACCAAAATCCTGTCTCGTCAAAAAAATTGCATGATCATGGTGTTCAGAGTGGTTAGGGTCGGCTTTCTGCTGCTGGTGTGCCCAGCGACACACATTTTCAAGGCTTCTTGATGGGTTACCCCTTTCAATTAAACTGATAGACTGTAAGAAAAATTTGAATAATATTGTTGCTTATAACACACAGTGGTCCATTTTTGTCAGCAGCCATTTGACCTACCGGTATGTTTTTGGTCTGTGGGAGGAAACCGGAGCACTTGGACAACACCCACACTAACAAAAAAGTTTCTCTGATAGGACCATGGTCAGGATCGAACCGATGACCAAATCTTTGTGAGGCAACAATACCAACCACAGTATCTCTGTGCTGGCACAGTGGATAGTATTTTTATAAACTTGAATGAACACAACGCTTACATAAAGATAAGGCAGCGTCTTACAGGAAAACAAATATCTTGTATAATTTTCACAACAGAATGTAACCGTCTAAAACAAGTTAAAAAAAAAAAATGACTTAAGATGTAAAAATGTTACACTGGTGCTTTTGGAACAACCATAACCTTGCTTAAATGTCTCCTAATCCAAATTGAATGTAAAATATCACCACACACTTGTGACATTACCTATTTTAAACAACAAATCAGTGTCAGCAAATCACATCTAGTTGTGATTGTTGTATCTTATATATCTAACTTGTATTTGCACTATATAAGTAAAGTACAGTATAACTATTTAACAAGTAGTAAAATCCTCAAAGCACGGAAGCAAGTGTTGATGAACATGGCTCACTTGAATATATTCCTCGTTAGAGTATATGGAAAGTAATATCTTTATTAGCCAGTCTTACCTTTGCATAACCCAACATTATCATGCGGACTAGAACTACATTAATGTGGGCACCGATGGAGTCATCATGGTAAATTTCATTCACCTGTGGAAGAGAGAGTAATATTATATTGCGGTGTTTCTATCATTTAATTCTCAATCAGACATGATGGAACAAGTTCTATTGATTATCGTACTGCAGAGGTGACAGAGAAAATTTAACGTAAGACAGATTACCCTTTATTATGATTTGCTAAACCAGGGACTCCGTTTCACAGACTGGTTTTTAATTCCATAAAATCAATTCAATGATGGTTTCCATTCCCAAATGCTAGAAAATAACTATAGGCATCTATTTTTGCAAGTCTGAATAGCTAAAAAAAATTTTATAATAAGCCTATGCTAAATAAATTCATTGAGAAAAAGTGTTACTGGCCAAAAATACAATGGGAAATATGGAAGCACTGGCTGGAACAGAAGAAATACTTTTAGACATGATGGGCCAAATGTAATTTCCAGTTTTAGTAAAAATACAGATAGCACAGTCTCGCATTTTTTGAAGGTTCGAGTTGGTGCCGGGACTCGCAAATGTAATAGCCTGCAAACTTTTCAGCTTGAGGCTACTACACTATGCGAATCTGTGCGAGTATTTCCCTATGTAAACTTACACCTTTTAATGCAACTAGCATTAAAAGGTGCGAACTATACAGAAGCCATCACAGATCAGTGAGATCCATGAAGCCTTCTGTCTGTGTGTTTTAAAATGACATGCACCCTCTCCCCAGAAACATAACCAGCCCCGGGCACTGTACAGCCTGTCCTGGTTCTAAATATACAGGGGTCAAAATGTGTAGGGAGCCCCTCTATAGTAAGTACCAGCACAGGGCTTTTATGAGCCGGTCCTGGTTGTGAAAAAACAGGGGACAAAACGAGTAGGGGTCCCCTGTAATTTCCATAACCAGCACTGGACTCTTTCTAGCAGGGGAGGGGGGGTAATGACACAGCCAAGGAAACCCTTTCACCGCTACATTGTATCCAAGGATGTAACTACAACGTTCACCTGAAGTAACCTTGTGGTTACATCATTGGATAAAGTGTAGCGGTTCCCATCATTTATTTATTAACAGTTTTTTATATAGCGCAGCATATTCCGTTGCGCTTTACAATTGGAACATTAACAGAACAAAACTGGGTTAATAACAAACAGATATATAGGTAGGAAGGCCCTGCTCGCAAGCTTACAATCTATAGGGAAATAGGCATTGATACACGAGCATAGGTGCTATATATTGCATTTTGGTCCAGCCAGAATGCACAGTTTCTTGGTGGGCTGCATGATCCAGTCACACAGGAATATCGACCAAATGTCATGAGGATGTGAGAGAAAGACGATGTGTGAGATTGTGTGTGGACTGTAAAAGGGGATGTAATTAGATATGGAAGCTATGAAGGTTATGTGGTAGGTTCTGGAATCTGATAAGCTTGCCTGAAGAGGTGAGTTTTCAGGGAACGCTTGAAGGATTGGAGACTAGAAGAAAGTCTTATTGTGCGAGGTAGGTTATTCCATAGAGTGGGTGCAGCGCGAAGAAAGTCCTGTAACAGTGAATGGGAGCAAGTAATGCATGGGGATGAGAGACGCAGATCTTGTGCTGACTGGAGAGGTCGGGTTGGGAAATATTTTGAGATGAGTGAAGAGATGTATGTTGGTGTGGTCATAGACTTCAATGGAGATTTCACACCATTGAAGTCTATGGAGGAAGACAGGCTCACCTAGTATATATATCAATTCATCAAAGTGGAACATTAAGAACACTGTAATTAAGAGCAATACAGGTCAACAAGTGAGGCTCCATAAATACTGTAATTTTATTACATAAACAATAAAGGTTATGTTTTAAATTAAGTGCATCAAACAACAGCAATTCCTTTTCTTTTCCATTTTGATATGAACGCACACAGCCAATCAGCGAGCAGCTCCAACGGAGACGCCCGCTGATTGGCTGGCGGCTCCTACAATGACTGGGCATACGCGTGCCCCAGTCATCCGCGTGGAGGAAAGGTATGTGTAAACTAGGGATGTGCAGGCTCGGTTCTACTCGGTTCCGTTCGGTTTTTTTTACCGAATCTTATTGGCTATCCAAAACTCGTGACAGCTGAAACCCAATAAGATTCGGGAAAAAAAACCGAACGGAACAGAGTAGAACCGAGCCTGCATATCCCTAAAACACATACCTTTCCTCCTGCCTGGCATGGTTTCGGGTTTTTCCTTTTGTTTGTTTTAACCCCCTGGATGCCTACAGGGTTTGTAGAGGACATGAACATTGCATAGGAGAGGTGAGTATGAATTTTTTTTATAGGTACCCCTATGGATTCCTACTGGAGAAGGGGACATGATGGCATCAGGGATACTAGATGAGTATGTGTGTCAGTGACTGAGTGTGCATGTGTGTTTAAATAAAATTGTACTTTCACGGTGTGTTTTGTCTTTAATCTAATATTTATTTTGCAGTGGAACTACAGGTACCAGCGAGCCCGTAAATGCCTACCATGCTGGTACTTGTGGTTCTCCAAGTACCAGCATGCAGGGGAGGCTTGCTGGGATCTGTAGTTCCACAGCAAAAGACAATATTAACACTTCTATTTTACACAACACATTTACACTATCAACCCGACACCCACTGGCCAGGGGTGCCGGGGATAGCCCTGGGCTATCAGCCCAGGCCTGGGGTGCCCTGGAGAGGGGGACCCCTTTATTGGGGGGTCCCCACCTCCCCAGGGATCCCCGGCCTGGGCTGAATAGCAGTCAGGAGTAATGCTTTGTCTGGGGAAATCGATGAAAGGTTTTCCCTACAAAGAGTCCACTGCTGGTTATGGATATTACAGAAGACCCCTACTCGTTTTGTCCCCTTTTTTTACACAACCAGGACCGGATCAGAAAAGACCTGTGCTGGTACTTAAAGTACAGGGGCCCCACGCATTTAGGCCCCTGTATTTTAAAAACCAGAACAGGTTGTACAGAGCCTGGGGCTGGTTATGTTTCTGGAGAGGGGGTGCACATCATTTAAAAAAGATTGTATATATATATATATATATATATATATATATTTATTTTTTAATATGGACACATAGAAACATGCACGTATCTCATGGATATGTGCATGTTTCTGTGTTACTCTGACCTGCTCAAGATAAAATCGCTATCCTGAAGCTGGTCTATTGTTTTTGCAAGTTCTCAGGCAGTAATATGTGTGAGTGAAGCACTCGCACTCTATTACAGTGCTCGAATTCTATCTAGAGAATGGGAAAACATCTGGGGGCAGGATGTAATAGAGATCGAGTCTGCCGAGGTGCGAGATGCAGACTGATCTCAATCGTTTATTTAAAGTTGCAGTCATTTACAAGGTAGAGCCAGTTCGGCTTTGCCTTGTAAATGACTGCAACTTTAATAAAATGATCGATATCAGTCTGCATCCCGCAACTCCAGCAGATTCGATCTCTTTTACATCCCGCCCTGGATGCGAGATGTTTTTTGCGAGTTATAGTAAAGCCCGAAAAATGCGGGTTTTACTATAGTCGCACCCTATTACATTTGCGAATGAGTAAAAAATGGGTTAGTATTAGGGGTGAGCGGGTTCGGATTTCTGAAATCCGAACCCCCCCGAGCCCCCCCGATCCGAGGCCGATCCGAGTCAGGCTCGACTTTTTCCGCCTGACTCGCATCAGAAATCGAGGCAAAACGTCATCATCCCGCCTTCCGGGTCTCGTGGGTTTTGGATTCTATATAAGGTACCCGCGTCGGCGCCATTTTCTCACTCGGCTGTGGACAGTGAAGAGGGAGGGTGGGAGTTAGGGCTGGCTGGGCTGTGTAGTGCAGTGCAGTGTAGTGTTGTGCTGCGCTGTTGTTGTCCATAGGGGCTGTGTCCACTCCTCCAAAGTCCATAGGGGCTGGCTGTGCTGTGCTGTGCTGCTGTTGTCCATAGGGGCTGTGTCCACTCCTCCAAAGTCCATAGGGGCTGGCTGGACTGTGTTGTGCAGTCAGTTGTCCATAGCGGCTGTGTCCACTCCAAAGTCCTGTGCAGTGTCCCAGTCCTAAAGGGGTGCTGTAGTGTTGTCCAGGGGGTGCTCTGTCCATCAGGGGTGCTCCCCCCAAAGTTCAAAAAAAATATATATTTTTTCTGTGTTTGTGAATTGTGTGTGCAGTAGCCGCACGTGAATCAACAAAGTATTGCCAAGCGTGCGCCTGTGTCATAAGTAAAGGGCCGGCTGGCTTGAACGTTAAAGGGTGCTGTAACCCCCAAAGTGCACTCCAAACCAAATAAAAAAATATTTTCTGTGTTTGTGAATTGTGTGCACTGTGGCTGCACGTGCATCAACAAAGGAGCAGTGCCAAGCGTGCGCCTGTGTCCCATAAGTAAAGGGGCCGGCTGGCTTGTCCATTAAAGGGTGCTGTAACCCCCAAAGTGCACTCCAAACCAAATAAAAAAATATTTTCTGTGTTTGTGAATTGTGTGCACTGTGGCTGCACGTGCATCAACAAAGGAGCAGCGACAAGCGTGCGCCTGTGTCCCATAAGTAAAGGGGCCAGCTGGCTTGTCCGTTAAAGGGTGCTGTAACCCCCAAAGTGCACTCCGAAAAAAATAAAAAAATATATTTTTTTGTGTTTGTGAATTGTGTGCGCAGTAGCCGCATGTGCATCAACAAAGTAGCGCCAAGCGTGCGCCTGTGTCATAGGTAAAGGGCCGGATGGCTTGACCGTTAAAGGGTGCTGTAACCCCCAAAGTGCACTCCAACAAAAATAAAACATTTTCTTCTGTGTTTGTGAATTGTCTGCACTGTACATGCATCCTCAAAGCAGCAGTGACAGGCGTGTCTGTCTGTTAAAGGGTGGTGTAACCCTCAAAGTGCGCTCCACAAAGAATAAAAAATTCTTCTTTTTTTTTCTGTCTTTGAGAATTGTGTGGGCTGTAGCTGCACGTGCATCAACAAAGGAGCAGCGCCAAGCGTGCGCCTGTGTCTCATAAGTAAAGAGCCGGCTGGCTCATTTCTTAAAGGGTGGTGTAACCTACAAAGTGCACTAGTCTCCAACAAAAAAAAAAAATTCTGTATTTGTGTGCGCCTTAGCCGCACATATATATCAATATAACATAAATGGACCAAACTTCCTCCGATAAAAATAAAATAGGGAAAGATGAAGAACCACTTCCTCCTAGTGCTGTTGCTGCTGCTGGGAGTTGTTAATCATCCCAGAGAGGAAGTAGGAACACCACTACTTTTACTAAACAATTGACCCTCCAACAGTCCTTAGCGAGGAGGATGAAGTACGACAGCAGTCATCCTGAATCAAAACGTATAACTGAGGTCTTGACTGCTATGTTGGTGTTAGACGTGCGTCCGGTATCCGCCATTAGTGCAGTGGGATTTAGACAATTGATGGAGGTAGTGTGTCCCCGGTTCCAAATCCCGTCTAGATTCCACTTCACTAGGCAGGCGATACCGAGACTGTATAGAAACGTCAGAAGAAGTGTCCTCAGTGTCCTGAAAAATGCCGTTGTAGCCAATGTCCACTTAACCACGGACATGTGGACAAGTGGAACAGGGCAGACTAAGGACTATATGACTGTGACAGCCCACTGGGTAAATGTATCACCTTACGCAGCAACAACAGCAGCGTCACCAGTAGCAGCATCTCAGAAACGCCAGCTCGTTCCAAGGCAGGCTACGCTGTGTATCACCGGTTTCAGTAAGAGGCACACCGCCGACAACCTCTTAGAGAAACTGAGGGAAATCATCGCCCAGTGACTTACCCCACTTAGACTCTCCTGGGGATTTGTGATATCTGACAATGCCACCAATATTGTGCGGGCATTACATCTGGGCAAATTCCAGCACGTCCCATGTTTTGCTCACACAATAAACTTGGTGGTGCCGAATTTTCTAAAAAGCGACAGGGGCGTGCAGGAGACACTTTGGGTGGCCCGAAAAATTTCTAGCCACTTTCGTTAAAGGGTGGTGTAACCCTAAAAGTGCGCTCCACAAAAAATAAAAAATTCTTCTTTTTTTCTGTCTTTGTGAAATGTGCGGGCTGTAGCCGCACCTGCATCCTCAAAGCAGCAGCGGCAAGCGTCTGTCTGTTAAAGGATTACATCAGTGACAGCATCCAAGTAGGCATGTCAGACAGTCCGTACCTGTACTGGCAGGAAAAAGAGGCAATTTGGAGGCCCCTGTACAAACTGGCTCTATTTTACCTGAGTTGCCCCCCCTCCAGTGTGTACTCCGAAAGAGTGTTTAGTGCAGCCGGGAACCTTGTCAGCGAAAGGCGTAGGAGGTTGCTTCCACAAAATGTGGAGAAGATGATGTTCATAAAATTAATTATCAACTCTTCCAGGGAGACCAGCCTCCTGAACGTACAGAGGGATGTGTGGTGGTGGATTCTAGCGGTGACGAAAAAATACTCTGTGAGGATGAGGATGTACACAACACTGAAGAGGGTGAGGAATCAGTGAATGAGGAGGATGAGGATGACATCTTGCCTCCGTAGAGCCAGTTTGTGCAGGGACAGATTAATTGCCAGCTTGTTTTGTGGGGGCCCAAATGAACCAATCATTTCAGCCACAGTTGTGTGGTAGACCCTGGCGCTGAAATGATTGGTTTGTTAAAGTGTGCATGTCCTGTTTATACAACATAAGGCTGGGTGGGAGGGCCCAAGGACAATTCCATCTTGCACCTCTTTTTTTTCTTTGCATTATGTACTGTTTGCGGCCTAGTTTTTCAAACTGCCATCCTGTCTGCCACTGCAGTGTCACTCCTAGATGGGCCACGTGTTTGTGCCGCCCACTCGTGTCGCTTAGCATAGTCATCCAGCTACCGCGGTGTAACCTTTTGGACATAAAAACACTATTGTGAGGTGTGAGGAGTTCAGAATAGACTGGAAATGAGTGGAAATTAAGGTTTTTGAGGTTAATAATAGCATAGGAGCAGAAAAATCAACACATTCTGGGATTTTAGCTGTTTTTATGCTTTTTTAAAAAAACATACAGATCCAAAACACAAAACCCAGAACCCAAAACACGGAAGGGTAGTTTTGGCAAAACCAATCCAGATCCAAAACACGAAGAAAGATCCAGATCCAAAACCAAAACACGAAAAGTGGCCAGTGCACACCCCTAGTTAGAATATCACTTTGTGATTTCATATAGGAAACCATAGGGTCTACTGATGGAATGAGTCAATAATTATGTCTATTAAAAATACCACATCAAGAAGGTTTAATTTCTGTATACATTTTTAAAGCTAAAGAATATATAAAAAATTTGATAGATACTGTATAACATAAATAATATAAAGATTGGTGAAGAGAGACTTCTAAGGTGATTGTTAACACATTTACTTAGAACAGAACTTCATAATCTGCTCTTCAATTACAGTATAATTATGCATACAATATATCAGTGTTCTACCCGCGCTTTATTTGTTGGGCAGTCCGCCCTGCAAATATCCCCCACCGCCCAGCAGTTGAGCTGCATTGAAAACTAGCGGCGGTGCCCGCACCCGCCGCTAGTGTCCCCAGGGCCCCACAAGTGTAGGGCAGACCGCAGTGAGTAGCGGTCTGCCCTACACAGAAACAAACACACAGCCGCCAGCGGCAGCTGTGTGTTTATCATAGCAGCGCAGCCAGCCAATGAGAGTCATACAGACTCTGATTGGCTGCTGCGGCCACGGAGGGAGCCGGCTAGAGCTCACTCATGAGCTCCCATTCCGGCTCCCCCCGCAGCGGTTGATGGGAGAGACGTCATGACGTCTCTCCCATAGTACAGAGCAGGCCGGGAGCAGCGGACAGCAGCGGTCGTGGGCTGGAGCTGGGATCAGGTAAGTTGTCTATTTTTTTCTTTTGTGAGTATGCGTTACTGTATAAAGGGGGCTGCTAATGGGGGCACTGTATAGGGGGCTGCTAATGGGGGCACTGTATAGGGGGCTGCTACTGGGGGCGCTGTATAATGGGGCTGCTACTGGGGGCACTGTATCATGGGGCTGCTACTGGGGGCACTGTATCATGGGGCTGCTACTGGGGGCACTGTATCATGGGGCTGCTACTGGGGGCACTGTATAGGGGGGCTGCTACTGGGGGCACTGTATAGGGGGCTGCTAATGGGGGCACTGTATAGGGGGCTGCTAATGGGGCACTGTATAGGGGTCTGCTAATGGGCCCACTGTCTAGGGGGCTGCTAATGGGGGCACTGTATAGGGGGGCTGCTAATGGGTGCACTGTATAGGGGGCTGCTAATTGGGGCACTGTATAGGGGGCTTCTACTGGGGGCACTGCATAAGGGGCCAGCCTGGGGGCACTGCATAAGGGACACTATTTAAGCCTGGGGTACTGCATTAGGGGCCAGTCTGGGTGCACTATTTAAGCCGTCTGGGGGCACTACATAGGGACACTACTTCAGCCTGGGGGTACTGCATAAAAGGCAAAGCTAAACTACAGGGGGCACTGCATAATGGACACTTTTGAGTGACAGCCAGTGGGAGAGCAGCCTGAGACCTGTCGGGCTGGATTGGTAAGGGAGATACCCCTTTTCCCGGCGCGCATAATTGCAAATGCCCCCACCCGGCTGCTGTTTGATGCCACCCGGCTGGAAACACTGTATATTATGGACTTCATTCAATAAAACATCTGAAAGGGGCAATTTCCACCATGGCAAAACAATTTTGCACTGCAGGAGAGGAGTTGATATGGGGACAAATTTAGAGTTGTAGGGGATACATCCTAGTGAAGCGCTAAGCCAATGGTTCCCAAACTTTTTTGAATCACGGCGCCCTAGAGTATCAGCATTTTCTCCATGGCACTCCTGGGCCAAAAGTTTCTTATTGAGAAATTTTGCAAAGATTAAATTAAGTCATTTTTGCTTATATTAGGTTCAGTTATGTGGTGGGTGACAAGGCTGCGCTTCTTTTTGTCCACATCATTTTTCATTGGCAGTCATTAGCACTGGTTTTGCCGATCACATTGACTAAATATAATTTTATTTGGTACTGGACCACCAACCCGAGGCACCCCTGCAAGTGCCCTGAGGCACCCAGTTTGGAAACCGCTGCTTTAAAGTAAAAATACATTTTCCCTGTATCTGTGTTTTACAGTACATGTATAAAGGGACATTCTTTTGTGCCCTTGTATCGCAACATGATTTATCCATGTGCACCGTTTAGTTTGCTTTGTTTCTAAATTTAAATCATATTTGCGTACTCTCACAGAATTTTTGGCAGACTCCCAAATTTGGGAGTGGCGGCTACAGTTCCGAATCCCAATCATTTTCCTAATGAAAAGGGATGATTGTAGGATCATGCACTGTCACGTGCACTTGTCATGTGTGCTCCCTCTCTGAGATATTCCGGAGAAGAGGTCCATAAAGTAGACCAGTACAGCATGCTCTAAATGAAGATCTAATTTGGGAACCAACTCTTTTGGTGCACAAGAACAATACCACAATGACAAGTACAGTCCCAAGTAAAAATAAAAATATTTGATAATCACTAAATTATGATTTATCCCAAAATAAGATCTGCAAGTGGATTAGTTTGGAAGATATTCTCATAAATTGCAGACAACAGTCAAATACTTTATATTTAGTATAACAAATGTAAGCTTTGCTATTGTATATATGCCTTAGAGATAATGTTTATAACTATTATCAACATTATCTCCTGTGTGTTTATTTTGACCATAAATAAGGGGACTTCATGTTGACCCAGAATTGTTGTATGCTGCTTTAAACAGATACCCCTTACTTCCTTTTAGCATCATTAGACTTTGTTTATTTGATACTTGGATAAATATTTGTATAAAATGACTTTAGAGTCTTAATGGTCTATGTACTAAACCTTGCAGAGAGATAAAGTGGATGGACATAAAGTACCAACTAATCAGCCCCTAATTGACATTTTTCAAACACAGCCTATAAAGTGACAATTAGGAGCTGATTGGTTGGTACTTTATATCCATCCATTTTAATACTCTCGATGGCTTAGTACATCTCCCCTTTAGTTATAATAACAACCCACGGTGGGAACTATGTACAAAGATGTAGATGTAGACTAGTTTGTGCAATAGGCATGAGAGTAATTAGAATAAAAATGTTTTCTTAACTATGCTCATCTAAATATGTCATATAAGTTCTCTGATTATAAGTAGAACTTATTAAGATATAACAATATATTCCTTGTGAGGCATTGTACACACAGCACACTACCTGCTGGTGGCTGTCATTGTGTGCACTTCTGCAAGTACCTGGCATTGTATAGAGTGCAACAGCTTCCCCATTAGGAATACTGGCTTTCTGACAACATTACACCATTCTGAAAAAAAAAAATGACACCATTTGCACAATGACAAAGAAACGCCTCCAATTTGTCTTTGTCACACTATTTTGTTGCATTTGACTCTTTTCGCTTACAGGGATCATGGCCAAATTTGCACAACACGAGGCCGCACATTATTTATATATTTTTGGCACCGTACTGACTTTTATGGAAATTCCCATTTTGTTTTTCTTTAACCTACACAATCACATGTACTATTGTATTACACAGGTGGAAAAGAAAGAAAAGTACAAATTTCTCAACATGAATTAAACCCAAAACATATCTGTAATACTGTATCACACTGGTGGTTTAGTCTATAGTTTGAGAGGTCATAATAAATAAATGGTCTTGTTCTAATACTTTCTTTCTTGACATGAAGGTTCTAGAATTAAGAGGACTATTAAGATTTACACAGCATTATTATGAAGACAGCACGAGACATGACACACATACATAGTTCTTAGTAGCAAGCAGCCAACAGGGAACTTCCTTAGCAATGACAGCTGAGTACTGAACCTGACGGTAGAGTGTGACAGCCAGTACTGGCATGGTGGAAAAGTGTACAGATGTTACGCGAGGACTCATCAGCCTGTAAACAGTAAAGCGTGAACTCCCGCTCTCTGAATTTCAGCTTTTCTTGGGCAAGTTTTGAACTCTTTTGATGGGTGTGGTATGATATGTCGCCATTTACCATGTAGACACTGATGTTAGAATGTCGACATATTGTTCCTGGTGGCCCAGCAGTGACTTGCTGATTTCCAGCAGAGTGATCAGACAGAGCTGCATTCCGGTGAGTATACCTGCCCTTTCCCTAACTACAGGCGTATACTTCAATTGTACCGACAAGCGTGTCCCTCCTTCTTTGCTGCACCATCTACCCAGTGACATCCTAGAGAAGATGGCACTGTGCATTGACAGTAAAGTCTCTGGCGCTGTGCATGGCCTTTGCTCTGTTATGCCCATGCGCCGTCTTCCTGAATATTACTGATAAGATGGCGCCCCACTTGCCGGTACAAGCAAGGTAAGATGCAGGGCTGAGGGAGATGGAGGACGCTGCTCAGAGGAAGGGACCTGTGTGCAGCATTAATATGGTATTAATACGCCCCAGTCCTTAACCCTAATCCCTAACTCTCCCTCCAGTACCTAACCCTAACCTCCCCACGGGCCCTAAACCTAACCTCCCCTCGCCGCCTAACCCTAATCATAACTGTCGACATTGCTGTTGACCTAATGACTACATCCCCTTTTGACTGCAGATTGTCAGGTTGGTTTTGCGAGTTTTACTATCTAGCTGCTTGTGTAGTGTTCATTCTCTATTTAATACTGTGGCTCTTTCATTTTATTTTGGGACAATATTTCATTAAAGGATTTTAGATATTAAGGATCAATGGCAGATGGATACAAGAGTGAGAAAAGGAAATTCAGAGCAAGGATTGGGAGGGTTTTATATAAGCGCATGTGATGTCAATTACAATATGCAACTGATGAACTATGTCAAATACTGCAGCATCTCTACTAACAGCAGTAATCAAGATAATGTATTAACTGAAAGCACAATATTATCATAGGGATCTCAGAATCCAAGTACAACTACAGAGTAGAGTTACCATTATTAAGAGTGAGGCAGCTGATTTAAGTATTAATGGGAGGAACCTAAGCAGTGCAAGAGAGTTATTACTGTTATGTATCCGGAGGGGTGGCCCTGCTCACCCAGAAGTTGGGGATACTGTAGATCACTAAAGGCTAAATTATAATGCAAGTGGGCCCTGAAAAATGTGGCCTGTGTGGCCCAGGTGTCGTGGAAGAATATTGATGGGTCATTTATTCTTCAGCAGTACTATGGCAAAGGTATGTGGACATGCCAAATAATTAGTGTGTTAGCTAGTTCAGCTACCCCCATAGATAGGAGGTGCATAATATCCAGTATACAGTACAGCCAAGCAATATCCAGTCCAATATTAGCAGTAGAATGGATTGTACTGAAGAGCTCAGTGACTTTCAATGTGGTAGTGTCATAAGATGTCAGCTTTCCAACAAGTCATTTTGCTGAAATTGCAGGCAGTATTAAAGGCCCAACTGGGGGAAAGTAAACGTTTCCCAAGTTTTCACGAAAGTTGAAAAAAAAAGACCCACAGTAGAGTGATATCCTACAGAAATGTTGCACCTTGTTTAATCCATTGTGGAAATATTTGGGGCACTATGGCCCTGTAGAGAATGTTAGGTTTTCAACAGAGGGAGGGGCATTGTAGGGAATATTGAGGTCAAATTATATCAGTGGTACTGACTTAAATTTTGCAAATAGAAAGGTCTACTGGGCAGTAGGTTAGGAGACTAAGAGCAAAGTGAATATTGTATTATAGTTAATGTCTGGAGAGAAAATGCCAAAACATACATTGAGCTATGTAGGTAGCAGTGAAGGCTTGTTTAAAGTTGGAAGCAAAGAGAACCCTTCTGTAGTGTGTCTGAGTCATGATTGCATTGTGTTTCCTTGATCTCCTATACCATATAAATTATGAGGACCAGTAGATGATTGATCGACACTGGAATGGCTTGGAAAAGATAAAGTAGTAATTTTGATGACCCAGGCCACCAAGGCTGTGAGCTTGTTCATACCTTGCTATATGGATGACATGTGTTGTATGTCTGATAATATGCAATACTTGTTCACCAGGAAATAAACTTTGTATGGATGGATTATAGAAGTGGTGACCTTCAGTATTCTGCCAGTCTGTTAATGAAAACCTTTAAGAGGTACAGTATATAGCTTCATAAGTAATGCAACTAGGTCTTTATAATGAGATGACAACTAGCTGTTCCTGGTGGTGAAATGGTCACAATTAGCTCCCTGGAGAATTGAATTTAATAAACTAGTCAATGGGATTTTATATAGTACTAGCTGGGATACCAGGCATTGATTGGGTTGAAGAATGGACCTTGAAGTACATATGCAGCCTTCATTTGTTTACATTGCAGACCAACATTGGAGACCATGGCATAAGAAAATGTGCTTGGAGGAAATTAGTAACTGTCAGTACAGGTGCAGTGTGACAGTTGATCCTCCGTCTCACTGCTCTTCCTGACCCTCACTGGTACTGTACATATCAGCCTGTGCCTTCAGATAAGTGCAATTTTAGGCATTGTAAGAGATCCTAAGCTAACTGGCGTAAACTAAAATTTCAAAACAAACTCCACGGCCTGCTTGAGCACCATGTAGATCTCCATGGCTCTGTTAAACTTCAAACATAGCCAAAAACCTAATCCTGGTCAAACTACACCACTATGCCAAATTTGGTGGAGCCAGATACAAAACTCTGGCCGTGCATCTAGGACAAACAGAAACACACACTTTCTCGCATATAGATTAAGCAACTGATTCATTGGGCCCCAAATGTTGCATACATTTTTCTTTGCTTCACTTTTTCTTTAGTGATATCCTTGATTAGAATGCTAGTTATCATCGTGTATGAATTTAGATAGTGGTTTTTGTTTGTTTTAGATAAACTAGGCCAAAAGTGCCAAGGTTGTAAAGAGCTTTATAGTATTCCTGAAATCTGCATTCTAGCTTTTGGGGGTTATTTTTTAACCTATTTATTTTGTCTTTTATAGACATTAAGACATTGAGAGTTCATTTGACATTCAGTTTATTGGCTAGCTGGTAGTCTGCATTGTCCCACCTATTGTAAAACCTGCTGGACTACCATTGCATTTTTTGATTGGCATGTGCATTTGCAAATTGTGAATGACAATATTGTCTTTCTTAGTTTCTCATTGCTGTAGCTATGCTCATATCCACTAACTTCAGTTCGGCCTTCTGCCCTTTTGATTTTTATAAGTCATATAACATGTTTCATTAGCACTTCCCTTGCTGAATGACTAAACACAGTAACGATATCCCAGCAGTGTGCTGCAACTTTCAAATCCAGAATAAATTGACATTTGCTACAAAATACTGGTGCATTACTGATGAGGAGAATGTAATACTCACTATGTTCATGAGAGTAAGGAGGTAGTTCTGAACATGTTCTTTACCATGGAACCTGACAACAGAGTCGTCCACTCCAAGCAGTACTTCTATGTTGTAATCATTGTCAGTTGTGTGTCTGCGTTGTCTCAGAGTGTCATTGACTTGTCTCTCAACACTGCTGTAAACACTGTCCAAATCATCAAGGCCAGTAAAGTCTGCAATACACATAAGAAACAGCCTTTTTTTCAAATGACAAGAAACAAAGTTATAGTAAAAAGGTAACATGATTATTCTGTCATTTCATAAGTTCTTCTGAAACACAGGAATGTAGGCACATACATGTTGGAGACTGCCAGACCATGGTAGCGGTAATACATACATACCACTTCAGTACTCACCTTCCGTGTACATAGTCTGCAACACCTACTGTTCCATGACCGTAGTGAATTAACAAACAGTTTCTTTGCACCAACCTCGCAAAACCATGCAATTGACAGGTTTTCATTCCCTGCATAACATTAGCTAGACTAATGGTGCATACACACAGTACAATTAAAATGGACGATAGCCATATCGTCCATCGCCTGTGCATGCAGGCCAACCTGGTCGATATCGACCAGGTTACTCTAGCGCAAATGATGGGTTAGAACTGCGCTCTGCTGTATGGGCAGATGGGATGTGAGATGTATTGTTTGTGTCGGGGTGCTGCACCTTCCTAAAAGCAGGAGTACCGGGTCCTGTGTAACGATATAATGGGGTAGAGGGTGCGGAGGGTGCGCTCGCCCTATGGGTGTAATGCTGGAGTAATAGTGTTGTGGTCTTATGTGTTCAATGTTGTGTGTGGAGTGATGGGGTGTAGGGAGGGAAGGGGGTCTAATGGACTGGAGGTGGTAGGTGAGGAAATGAAGACAGAGGCAGAAATGGGGGCCAAAGGGTTTATTGGAAAAAAACAGTACTAATCCTGTTCGGTCCCTGGCACCCAGGTGGGGTGAGCGATCCACTTGGGGGTGTGTGTGGGTGGAGACTGGGGAGGTGAGTGGACCCTTTTAGGGGCTCCTTTCCGTGCAGTTCAAAAGACCGGCACGTTACCCCTGCTGGACGTTTGGTCAACAATCTTAGGATGTCTCGGGGGGAGGGGAGTGGTGGGTTGGCAGCGGGTCTGGCGGATGTGGATGTACACCCTGGCGGCGTCCCGCGCAGGGGTATAAGTCTCGGAGTCACTTACCTACCGGTAGGATTTGTTGGTGAAAAAGGCATGGGCTGCTGGTAGCTGGTGTTAGTTTCCTTTTGCACATGCGGTGTTGGATGGCTGCTGCGGTGTCAGCGGTTGGAGGAAGCTCTGTGTGTGGTAGTGGCTTGCTGGTGCACTGTGGGGCTTGGTGCACCGCGTTGCTGGCGTTCTGTTCCCGCTGCCTGGTGGGTGCCTGCTGGTGTGGATCGCTTAGGGATTGCTGCTGGACGAACAGCTGTGAGTGGAGCTGGTGTTGGTGGCTCTCAGGGGGCGGTGCGTGGTCGCCTGGGTCTAGCAGGTGGAGTGGTGATCAAGAGGGGTGCGCAGGGCTTTGCTAGGTGTGATGCCCAGCGCGGCCCTGCGGGTGGTGGGTAGAGAGGGTTCTGGAAGCAGCAAGGCTCGACCGAGTTCTCCGCAGCAATGAAGAGCTCTGGTGTAAGCTGGCTGTGGTGTCAGAATGTAGGGGGTCTCCAACGCATTTTGGCAGGGGCTCTGCCTTCTTCAAGGAGGTAAGAAGTGTGGCTATGCATGTGTGAGGTTTAAATGTGGAACTTCCGGGTTCTGTGTTTGTCAGGTGGTGGAGATGACCAATCAGGGCTAAGAGTGGGTGTGGCCCATATATCTGATAGGTCGTGGGTGATTGTGCGAGGCTAAGCCTGTGGTTGGGTGATAACGCCACGTGGTTTGGGCAGCCAATGGTTTACTGTGCTGCTGTGGGTGTGTTAGCTGGGGCTCGTGTTTGGGTGCATATGTGGCTGCTATGGGGATTGTGACCGGCTGTGAATGGTCAGCGGCGGTCATGTGGTGTCGGCAGCCAATCGTGTGCTCTGCTGATGTGGGTGTGTATGCTGGGGCTGGTGTGCTTTAATGCATTATGCAGCTGCTATGGGGATCGAGACCGGGTGCGGTTGGTTGGAGGTGGTCACGTGGTGCTGGCAGCCAATCTTGTGCTGTGTAGGGTTTCCGTATGTTTACATGGGTTAAGGTGACAGCTGGCTCTGGCGTGCGTTGGGCGGAGGAGGTGTGCGGAGTGTTTTGTGCTGTGTGTAGGATTTAATGAGCGGGCAGGGGCATGTGGCGAGTAGGGTGGGGGTCAGGGGCACCGGGGTGTGTAAGGCAATTATTGTGGAGGTGGGGATGTGAAACCGCATTGTCGTGGTAGATTAGTCCCCTGGTGCAGGCGGCCAAACGTGTGTGTGGGGGTGATTATGAGGGTGATGGTTGGTGGCTCGGGTGACCGCAGGGGTCCGGGGAGGTGTGGATGGGCATCTCTCCGGGGATGGTGGCTAGGTGATCGGGCAGGGGGAGATGGAATAAGACTGGTGCGTGTGGCATGTGTCAAGCTGGCAGTGCTGTAGTGGACATTCCTGTTATGTGTATAATGGTGTCTAGATGATAGCCGCGTGTGGTGGGAGGGTGGGAGTAGTGGTTAGTATCGCTAACCTGTATGATGTGTGGAATGCCAGGGTTGTGTAAGTATATATGTGGTGTGGCCAAGTGGTTAAATCGACTGACACGGGGAAGTGTGTGTTAACGTGTGGCGAGGAGGAGTAAGGTTGGTGTGTTGACTCTAATAGGTTCTTAGTGTGTGGAATGTGTTTGGTGCAGTAGTGTGTAAATGGTCTTGTTGTGGAGAGGGGGGGGGAGGGGTGCCATCTTGGGGTGTTGTGGTCACTATAGAGGCAGGAATGTGTGTGGGGGCTGGGATAAAATGTAGCGTGAGGGGGGGTAGGGGGCAGGTGTGTGTTCATGTTACGGATCGGTGATGTGTTGCAGACAGGAGCCATAGCAACATAGAGAAGCGGGGGGCGTGGTGTGTCTTAAATGTGTGTGGCAGTGGGGTGTAATGGGTGCTTAATGTGCTGGGCGATGAGGTGAGGGGGACGGGGGTGGCTTGGATGAGGTCGTGACTAGGTGTATAAGTGTGAGGGCCGCTGTCTGTTGTGTCGGGGGGAGTCCGTTTGGGATGTGGGTGGGGGTATTGGAATGGGTGGTGCGGTCGATATCAGGGGTATGGGGGTGATAGTGATCAAGGTGTCAGGGTGTGTATGTGTTAGGGCAGGGTTGGTTGGGGAAGGGGATGTCAAGGTAACGGTGATGCGGGGGGTGAATGGGGATCACTGATTCTGGGTGTCAGCATTTAAAGGTGAGTATGGCTTGATGGGGGCGGTAGGGGGAGGTGGTAGATGATTTAGTGGAGGGGGGTTTGGATGGTCAGAGGGTGGAAGGTCGGATTGTCTTGACATTTTAAGAGGTTGAGTACGCGGGGTTGCGTGGGGATCGGTGTTGTTAATGTGTCAAGTATATGGTGGCCGTGTTCATTTGGAGATGACTGATTTAATCTCGTTATCGATGTTTAGTCCTTTGGGTGCTAGTGTTTTGAGGGTGAAGATCCATCGGAGTTCCTCCTTGTTTAGGGTCTTGGTGTGGTCCCCCCCCTCCAGTTTTTCTTGATGTGTTTAATGCCTGTGAATCTGATGCCTGTCGTGTTGCTATGGTGGTGTTCTTGGAAGTGTATCGGTATGCTGTGGTTGTCTGTCTGTTTCGTGATGTTTCTGAGGTGTTCTTGGATCCTGGTTTTAAGTGGTCTGGTGGTTCTGCCGATGTATTGTTGGTTGTAGGGGCATTGTATAAGATATATGACGTTCGTGGTGTTGCATGTTATGTGTTCCTGTATTTTGTATGTTTCTCCTGTCTGTGTTGATGTGAATGATGTGGTGGGTCTGGTGCTGCGATATTTCAAGGTGGTACAGTTGGTGCACGTACCGCAGTGGAAAAAACCTTGTGTGGGTCTAGAGTTGTCCAGGGTAGTTTGTGAATGTTGCAGGGGAGGGATGTGATTGCGTACCAGTTGGTTCTGTATGTTGGGGGCTTTCCTGTAGATGACTTTTGGTTTGCTGGGTAAGCTGTCGATGAGTTGTTCGTCTTGTAGTAGTAGGTGCCAATGTTTGTTCACGATGCGTTTTATGCTGTTTGCGTGTGTGTTGTATTGCGTGATAAATGGGATGTTGTTCTGTATATCTTGTGGTTTTTGTTTGTAGTCAAGTGGCTGTCTGTCTTCTTTACCTATTTGTATGAGGGTGTGTTCTAACTTGTCTGGTTTGTATGCTTTGTCCAAAAATAGTTTTTTTGAGGGTGTTGGCTTGTTCCTTGTAGTCTGTGAGTCTTGTGCAGTTGCGTCTAATGCGTTTGAATTGTCCTGTGGGGATATTGTCAAGCCAGGTGGGGTGGTGACCACTGGTGGATAGGATGTAGCTGTTGACGTCCACTGGTTTTTGGTAGGTTCTGGTATGTATCTGTTGGTTTTCAATGAAGACTTCCAAGTCGAGGAAGTTGACTGATGTCTGGCTGTAGTGTGTCGTGAAATGGAGGTTTCTATCGTTATCATTGATGTACTTGATGAAGTCAAGTAATGTGTTGAGGGGGCCTTTCCAGATGCAGAGGACGTCGTCGATGTACCTCGTCCATAGGACCAAGTTCGCGTCCCAGCCATGGCCCGTCCATATGTGGGAGTCTTCCCAGCTACTCATGAACAGGTTCGCATAGCTGGGCGCGAACTTCGTCCCCATGGCGGTGCCCGTCCTCTGCAGGAAAAACTCCCCATTGAACCAGAAATAGTTATGTGAAAGGATGTAGTCAATGCCTTGTAGAATGAAGGATAATTGGTCTGGTTCCAGTAAATCGTCGTGTTTGAGGTGTTCGTTGATGCTGTCGAGTCCTTGTGTGTGATTGATTACAGTGTAGAGTGATGTAACATCGCTGGTGACCAGCCAGTGGTCATCACCCCATGTTATGTTGTCGAGGATTTTGAGTACATGGGTGGTGTCCTGGCGGTGTGATCGTTGGCGTTTGACGTGTGGTTG
The DNA here is from genome assembly GCA_031769625.1 of Taudactylus pleione. Lineage (NCBI taxonomy): Eukaryota > Metazoa > Chordata > Amphibia > Anura > Myobatrachidae > Taudactylus > Taudactylus pleione. Next base: position 6,943,635 of record JAUIMM010000453.1, read on the forward strand.
CAGGAAATGGTCAATGTATTGTGAGAGGTTGCTTGATATGGAATTGATGCCGGATATGATTGGTCTGCCTGGTGGATTGGTGATGCTGTTGTGTATTTTCGGGAGATAGTAGAAAACTGGAATGATGGGGTTGGAGTTGTATATGAAGTTGTATTCGTGTTTGTTCAAGATACCTTTGTCTAGTCCGTTTTGGAGTATGTGTTTGAGTGTCATGTTAAAGTTATGTGTGGGATCTGTCCTGAGGGTCTAGTATGTGTTTGTGTCTTGTAGTATGCGTAGGGATTCTGTGATGTAATCAGTTTTGTTCAAGAGTACTATTCCCCCTCCTTTATCAGCTGGTTTAATTATGAGGTTGGTGTCAGTTTTGAGTTCTTTGAGTGCACTGCATTCGCCTGCCGTGAGGTTAGGGTTGCGGTGTTTGATTCGGGTGTCAAGTTTGTTCATGTCTTCCGTTACCATGTGTGCGAAGGTGTTGATGAAATGTCCTTTAAGATGGCTGGGGAAGAATTTGGAAGGTGGTCTTAGTGTTGTGTGCTTGAATTTGTCAGGGTTGGTTTCTGAGGTGGTTTTGTTGATTAGGAAGTACTTTTTTAAGGTTAGTTTGCGGACAAATCTGTTGATGTCTAGGTAGGTTTCGAATTTGTTAAGGTGGTTGTTGGGTGCGAACTTGAGGCCTTTGTTGAGGAGAATGATGTCTTTTGGTGTGAGGATGCGTGAGCTGAGGTTGAAGATGCCATTGTTGTCGGGTGTTGGGGGGTCGGTGGGTGTTTGGGATCTGGTCGGGTGTCCGCCTCTGCATCCACGTCTCGTTGGTCTAGTTTTCTCTTTATGCTGTGTGGGTGTATGATTAGTGATGGTGATAGGCAGGTGCGGCTGCCTGCCTCCAAATCTAAAAAATGATTGGACCATTGTTCTTCTGTGTTTGTGGGTGTACATCTTGCTGGTGGTGAGGTGTGTTGATAGTGTGTGTTTTGGAATGTACTGTGTGGTGGTGAGTGCAGAGGTGTCTCTGAGAGTGTTGACCCACCCTTTTCTCAGGGAGTTTCTGGCTAGGTCTTCGTATTGTTCAGAGTCCGATGGGTCTTCTATCTCGTCTATGCTGAAGGATGTGTCTATGTCAGAGTCTAGTTCCTGGACGTCTGTGTAGTCTATGTGTGTAGGTTGGGTGTTTGTCGGGTTGTGGTCCTTGTGGACTTTGGACATATATTGTTGGTAGGTAAGTTCTAATTTCTTGTAGATGAGTGTATCTGGGGGGTCGGTGCTGCGTCCTTGTGGTCTCCCTGTTTGGGGGTTGTGTTTTGGTTGTGATTTTGTGTCTGTCTGTCTGTGTCTTGCTCCTGTGGTTTTTGATGGTGGGTTTGTGGTTGGAGTTGTTGCGGTTGGTCTTACCAAACTTGTCTCGTAGAATTTTGTTTTTTTTTGTTTCTATGATGGCTTGCTCTGTTTTATGTAGTTTGGTCCTGGTGAGTGTGACCAGGTTCCTAAACTCCTCCTCGCTTTTGTAGGGGTCTAGATCCTTATCCAGGGTGTTGATTTGTGTGTCGAGTGTGGATAATTCCTCTTTATGGTTGGTGATGATAAGGTTGATCAGTTGTTTGGAGCAGTTATGTAGAATGTGCTTCCATTGGGTCATGAAGTGTTGGTTATCTTGACTGTGTGATGGTGTTTTCTGTACTACTAGGCCTTTTGGTATGATGTCGTTGTCAGAGAGCCATTGGAGTATGTGTGTGTCCCACCATAGTTTTGTTTCTCTGGTGATTAATTTCTCTAATTGTAGGTAAGTATGGCAAAATGTGTTGCTGTTGTTATGTAGTTTAACGCTGTGATCTAGGTCACAGGGGAGAGTATTGGCCCTATCTAATCTTGTCTCTCTGATGTTGAAAATTCCCATGTGTGGATGTGATGTCGTTGGTACTATTGGGGTGTAGTGGGTGTTTCTGTGTGTTCTCTGCTCAAGGACAGAGTGGGCCAGTTCTGGGTACTAATGAAGATAACTGCAAATGATGGGTTAGAACTGCGCTCTGCTGTATGGGCAGATGGGATGTGAGATGTATTGTTTGTGTCGGGGTGCTGCACCTTCCTAAAAGCAGGAGTACCGGGTCCTGTGTAACGATATAATGTGGTAGAGGGTGCGGAGGGTGCGCTCGCCCTATGGGTGTAATGCTGGAGTAATAGTGTTGTGGTCTTATGTGTTCAATGTTGTGTGTGGAGTGATGGGGTGTAGGGAGGGAAGGGGGTCTAATGGACTGGAGGTGGTGGGTGAGGAAATGAAGACAGAGGCAGAAATGGGGGCCAAAGGGTTTATTGGAAAAAAACAGTACTAATCCTGTTCGGTCCAAGGCACCCAGGTGGGGTGAGCGATCCACTTGGGGGTGTGTGTGGGTGGAGACTGGGGAGATGAGTGGACCCTTTTAGGGGGCTCCTTTCCGTGCAGTTCAATAGACCGGCACGTTACCCCTGCTGGACGTTTGGTCAACAGTCTTAGGATGTCTCGGGGGGAGGGGAGTGGTGGGTTGGCAGCGGGTCTGACGGATGTGGATGTACACCCTGGTGGCGTCCCGCGCAGGGGTATAAGTCTCGGAGTCACTTACCTACCGGTAGGATTTGTTGGTGAAAAAGGCATGGGCTGCTGGTAGCTGGTGTTAGTTTCCTTTTGCACATGCGGTGTTGGATGGCTGCTGCGGTGTCAGTGGTTGGAGGAAGCTCTGTGTGTGGTAGTGGCTTGCTGGTGCACTGTGGGGCTTGGTGCACCGCGTTGCTGGCGTTCTGTTCCCGCTGCCTGGTGGGTGCCTGCTGGTGTGGATCGCTTAGGGATTGCTGCTGGACGAACAGCTGTGAGTGGAGCTGGTGTTGGTTGCTCCCAGGGGGCGATGTGTGGTCGCCTGGGTCTAGCAGGTGGAGTGGTGATCAAGAGGGGTGCGAAGGGCTTTGCTAGGTGTGATGCCCAGCACGGCCCTGCGGGTGGTGGGTAGAGAGGGTTCTGGAAGCAGCAAGGCTCGACCGAGTTCTCCGCAGCAATGAAGAGCTCTGGTGTAAGCTGGCTGTGGTGTCTCTAGGTTACTCTAGCAACCCGCGATCACCGATTATGGCCATCATTGGTGAGTTTGTGGCGTGCTGGATGACCGATATCGATCATCCAGCACACCCGGGAGAACTTACAACGATATCGATATCGTTGACGATCGTCCCATTTGTATGCACCATAAGTTGTAACCTATAGCTAGAACCTGTTAAATAGTGTTAACAAAAATAGCTATAGTAAAAAAAAAATTAAAAATGCAAAAGGATCATTGGTAATGTAACGGGCATACTGTTTTAATGGATATAAATAATATCTATACAAGTGAAATGGATGATATGTAAAAGGATATTCTTCATCTGCAAGATATTGTTTGAACTACTGTACCATTTATTTGGTTTAGTGAAGATGAAATTAGGATGGAATTTGACGTAGTTACATGGCAAATGTGTACCTAACTAGTTGTTGTAATTCGCTTTAATAAATTTATAGATGTTCACAGCCACTGTAATTTTTTTTAAAGCAATATACCTTAACATAACTTATCACATACATAATATTCTTATTTATATATATATATATATATTCTGAAAAGTGGAAGACAGTACAAATGGTTTAAAATAGACTAAAGCACAGAACAAAACATATGTTCTCAGGATTTACAGTACCTTCCTACACTTTTTTCTCTCTACTCCACTTTGAAAAAGCTGTCCTTTGACAATGTGTTCTGTCTTCTACTTTTGAGAATTCCCCTTTTATGGTGTTTTCAATACATTAACCTGGTGACTGCGATGAATAACAAGATGTAACCAAATATCACAGTTCATACTCATGCTTTAGAAGAACAGTGTGATAGCATATAGGTGGTAAATTCACACACTGGCTCCTGTTCTAAAAATGGTTTTGAACTGGTTGAAGTAGGTGGTGCAGCACAGCATCCCATGGGAATGTACTATAAATACTCCATGTTATGCACATGCCTTTATAAAGAACATTTATTCTGCAGCTCTGTTTGAGAGGCAAACTGTTAGAAATATTTCTTGTATAGGGAGAGAGCCTATACCCATCACCAGAAACACAGATTACAAGATTTGCAGACAATTTCATCCTTGGCAAATATTACAAGTCATTCCATACAAAGTAATCCTTTAATCAGCATAGGGATAATAGTATAGTGTAATTGAAAGGTCTCATTTACATTACATGCAGACTAATACCTTTTATACATCTGTGTGCCAAGTCGCACCCAGGATTTTGTTCACGCGCCCATCACGGGTGCGACCAAGCTGAGACCCCTTTCAGACTGGCGGCTCGACCCAGCACTAATACCGGGTCGATGGCGTCATCAGAATCACATGATGATCCGGCGCTTGGAGATGACCTCATCTCTAAGCACCGGCTCTTCCTATGCAGTGAATGGGACCCTTTCACACTGCATCACGGGTTACCATTTCACACTGCATCACGAGCAGGGTTGAACACGCGTTCTACAAGTCTGTAAAAATAACAAACAGGCATTATAATTTATCTAATTACTAATGCAAAAAAAATGGCATGGCATTAGTAAAGAATGTCATTAATCAATTAAAATGAAAATACAGGGAAGTACAGGTAAAAAGATAAATAAATTCACTGTTCTACTGACAAGCTAAACTGACTACATACTTGCATATATACAGTCAGGTCCATAAATATTGGGACATTGACAGAATTTTCAGATTTTGGCCTCTATTCACCACCACAATGGTTTTGAAATGAAACAAACAAGATGTGCTTTAACTGCAGACTTTCAGATTTAATTTGAGGGTAATTACATCCAAATCGGGTGAACGGTGTAGGAATTACAACAGTTTCAATATGTGCCTCCCACTTTTTAAGGGGCCAAAAGTAATGGGACTATCAACTCAAAAGCTATTTCATGGACAGGTTGTGGGCTATTCCCTCGTTATTTCATTATCAATTAAGCAGGTAAAAGGTCTGGGGTTGATTCTAGGTGTGACATTTGCATTTGGAATCAGTTGCTGTCAACTCTCAATATGAGATCCAAAGAGCTGTCACTATCAGTGAAGCAAGCCATCATTAGGCTGAAAAATCAAAACAAACCCATCAGAGAGATAGCAAAAACATTAGGTGTGGCCAAATCAACTGTGTGGAACATTCTTAAAAAGAAAGAACGCACCGGAGAGCTCAGCAACACCAAAAGACCCGTAAGACCACGGAAAACAACTGTGGGGGATGACAAAATAATTATATCCCTGGTGAGGAAAAACCCCTTCACAACAGTTAGCCAAATCAAGAACACTCTCCAGGAGGTAGATGTATATGTGTCAAAGTCAACAATCAAGAGAAGACTTCACAAAAGTGAATATAGAGGGTTCACCACAAGATGCAAACCATTGGTGAGCCACAAAAACAGGAAGACCAGATTAGACTTTGCCAAACAACATCTAAAAAAGCCATTACAGTTCTGGAACAACATCCTATTGACAGATGAGACAAAGATCAACTTGTACCAGAGTGATGGGAAGAGAAGAGAAGGAAAGGAACTGCTCATGATCCAAAACATACCACCTCATCAGTGAAGCATGGTGGTGGTAGTGTCATGGCGTGGGCATGTATGGCTGCCAATAGAACTTGTTCCCTTGTATTTATTGATGATGTGACTGCTGACAAAAGCAGCAGAATGAATTCTGAAGTGTTTCAGGCAATATTATATGCTCATATTCAGTCAAATGCTTCAGAACTCATTGGACAGCGCTTCACAGTGCAGATGGACAATGACCCGAAGCATACTGCAAAAGCAACCAAAGAGTTTTTTAAGGCTAAAAAGTGGAATGTTATGCAATGGCCAAGTCAATCCCCTGACCTGAATCCGATTGAGCATGCATTTCACTTGATGAAGACAAAACTGAAGGGAAAATGCCCCAAGAACAAGCAGGAACTGAAGACATTTGCAGTAGAGGCCTGGCAGAGCATCACCAGGGATGAAACCCAGCATCTGGTGATGTCTATGCGTTCCAGACTTCAGGCTCTAATTGCCTGCAAAGGATTTGCAACAAAGTATTAAAAAGTGAAAGTTAGATTTAGGATTGTTTAGTTTGTCCCATTACTTTTGGCTCCTTAAAAAGTGGGAGGCACATATAGAAACTGTTGTAATTCCTACACCGTTCACCTGATTTGGATGTAATTACCCTCAAATTAAATCTGAAAGTCTGCAGTTAAATCACATCTTGTTTGTTTCATTTCAAAACCATTGTGGTGGTGAATAGAGGACAAAATATGAAAATTCCGTCATTGTCCCAATATTTATGGACCTGACTGTATGTATATATCAATACACAATACCTTTATCTTGCGCTGAAAAAATAAGCAGCTCTTCAAACTGGAACCTGTTAGTGGTCCCCAAAAAACAACATACAATAAAAAAGATCTGAGGGCGCTAGAAAGGTGCAAATATACAAATGTAAACACTGGTTCTTAACCGCATACCTCCCAACTGTGCCACATTCAGAGGGACAGTCCTGTTTTTCTGGGACTGTCCCGCTGTCCCACCCACAGGCCGCAGTGTCCCGTGGTGGGGGGGAAGTTGGGGAGAGCACAAGTTGAGGTGTGCAGAAGTTGAACAGATGCGCATGGCATCTGTTCCCTAGTGTAGGGAGAGCCTGGGGGCTGCCCAGCATCTCTGAAAGTGCTGGGCACGCCCCCTATAGTGACACAAATGGGGGTTGCCGTGAGACTCCGCCCTATTTCCTGGATGCCCCACCCCTTTTCAGGAAGCCCCACCCCCTTTTCCGATGTGCGCATCTCCGTCGCGCAAAGGGCCCCTCTTCAGTTGGGAGGTATGTAACCGCACAATTACTCAATTAGTTCCTTGTTGTGAACATGTCTTTCTTTGATTAAATCCGGTAGCTAGGACAAATGAGGGTGGATTCTTCTTGTATTAGTTCCAAGGCTACCACATCAATGGCTTAGCTGTACTTTCTGGAATGAGACCCTCTCACCAAAAAATCACCCGAAACATGGCTGAAAGGTCCCTTGTTGGTAAAATACCAATTGGTTATTTAAAAAAAAAAGAATTTCTCAATAAATTAAATTTGCTTACATCCAATAAAATGGTGACCGATGGGGGGGTGTGGCCTGGAGTAGCATGGCATAGGCAGCTTTTTGCCAGCTCTCCCACGAATATCCTGATATTTATCCTATTTGTTTGGTTGTTCCTCCATTGGTGTACCTGTACTCATGGGGCATCCCCTCCTGCATCCCTGGAGTGCTGTGGTGGGCTGCTTGTGCGACCCCTCTCTGCTGTTTCCCCTGTATCTAATGTGACCGGGTTCTCTGCCTCTCTCCTGCTGGTGTCCCCGCCTCCTCCCCCTGCTCCCGCGGCCGATCTCTTACCTGCAAGTTTCCGAGTCGTGGGCTACATTCACCGGAGTCATGGGAGTGACTCCTGCTGGCTGTCTCCGCTTTGGCTCCCATCTGTGAGCTTTGGTGTCTGGGGGCGCTGTGTGCTAGCCGCCGCCGTCTTGACACTGGGCTCCTTGCCGGGTCTCCCTGCTGTTCTGCTGCTCCTGTGCTGGCTCTCTGACTGGGTTAACTACCTGCAGTGCCTCTTCATCCTGGGCTGGCTTAAACGCCCTTCTTCACCTTCTGGCTGCTAATAAGTGTGGATCTGTTCCTATACGGCTGCTGGGGGATTCCTATTCAGCCTGTGCCTGTATTTCTCTGGGGATCCTAGCCTGCAATTCTCTCTGCTGACAGCTTCCAGCAGCAGTAGCCATTTTCGAAAGAAGATTCTGTGTTCTGCATCCTGGTCATCCTTGTAGTCTGCTCATTTTTCTACTGAGGGATCCTGCACTGCTCCATTGTTTCCTGTTTCAGTAGTCATCTGATTTTCACTCCTGCTTGCTCCTGGTGGATTGGTGGCTCCTGTGGTCCGTTCCATATAGTACACCTGCTTAAAGTGAATTTGTAGTTCTCCGAGACTGTATATTGAAAACATGGATAACTCACTGCAACAAATGCTTCAGGCTATTACTGCCTCTACTCAGCGGCTTCTCAATAAGTTTGATGATATTAAGGCGTAAATCCTTTCTCCCTGTGGTATCTCTTGGAAGTATTGTGATGGAGTGGTGCAGGATATACATTCGCTTTCTGAGTTTACGGCCCTCATGGTTTCTGCAACTGACTGTTTTCTGGATTCATAGTTTCCAATGGATGTGATCGTACCCAAGTTTGTACACTATTTCATTTCTGGATATTTCAATATAGTTGTGGTCCTTCAAAAGACTCGTTCTCAAATCCTGTTAGGTGTGCAGAGACTGCGGGATTTGTTATTTCAGTACCCTATGTACTCTCCTGCTAATCCTCAAGTGAGCTCGGACGGGAATGTCTCTTTAATTCCATTCTTTCAAGGGGCTGAAGCCTGGCCAGATTAGTGTGTTGAAGCCTAATCATCGTGTCTAGCCAATTGAGATGATTTATCTGGCCCTTTCTCTTATGGCTGCAAATTTGTATATATATATTTTTTGTGTGTTTTCTGTATGTCTTTAATATATCACTAATTTGCCTGTTTTATTTTATTTTCTGTTTTATATATTTTTGCAAATTGCTAAATATTCTGTATACGAGGAACTCCGGCAGTTCGATTCCCGGCAGCGACAGCCCGACAGCTGAACAGATCCCGGCAGCGGTAGCCCGACAGCGCTGGAAATCCCGAACATCCTGAGGTAAGTAAAAACTAACCTAACCCTCCTAACCGTCCTTAGGGGTGCCTAACCCTAACCTCCCCCCCAAGTGCCTAACCCTAACCCCCCCCTTCCCCGCTGCCTAAACCTAAGTCCCCCCCGGGGGTGCCTAACCCTAACCCTCCCTCCCCCTAGCCTAACCCTAACCCTCCCGGGGGGTTGCCTAACCCAAAGTCCCCCCGGGTGCCCTAAACCTAACCCTCCCCCCCCCCGCGGCTGTCTACTTGCGGCGCCCGGCATCACTACAATCGGGATGCCGGGCGCCTGTCTCCCGGTGTCGGGAAAATGACAGGCGTCTAGATATAGACGCCTGTCATTTAACCCACGCCAGGATAAAGCAGTCGGGAAGCCGTCTGTCGGGATCACGTCAGCCGGTTTCCCGATTGCATCCCCATTTTGTTTATTGCCCTTGTCAGTTATGTTGTTTTACTATCTTTAATTTGAGTTGGGAGGGAGGGGGTTCTTAGGTAGCTTAGGGGGTCATTCAGACCCGCTCGCGAGCAGCAGTATGCTCGCAAGCGGGTCGATGTTCCCCACTGCGCATGCGCACGACGGAGGGAGCTCCGTCGCGCGCATGCGCGAGACCCGGGGAGCGACGGGCTTTCCATCGTTCCGGGTCTCGCACCAAATGGGGCGTGCTGTCGATGTTTATTGACAGCACGCCCCCTTTGGTGGGCGTGCAGGGGGCGTGCCTGCCAGACGGAGGCGTTCCCATGGAAACGCCTACCGTCTGAAGCCGGCCCCACTGACATTACTAGTGATGTCAGTGGGAGTGATTTTGGCTCTGATAGAGCCAAAATCACTCCAGGGCTTGTGGCAGGGAGACCCTACCGCAGGGTCTCCGTCGCAAGTCCGATGGTCGTGATGGTCAAGACCATCGCGACCATCTTTTTGGCCGCTCGCATATGCTGTGGGTGGTCACCCACAGCTATACGAGCGGCCAGGAGGCCGCTCCATTTTCATGGAAGAGGGCCCTGATTCAGAGCGACCACTCTGGTCAGAGCGTACGGCTCTGAATCATGCCCTTAGTGTAGTTGGGGGAGGTAGGGTATTTAGGGATCCGAGTATGCCACAGTTGTGGTTAGGTTATATAGGGTGGGGGGCTATGGGGAGGTTTGCTTTGGGTGTATTTGTTGATTTTGTTTTATATTATTTATTTATTTTTTCTATATTGCTGAACATGGTTTGTTTTATTTTATTTATCTTGTCTTGGCATGCAGTTATTTATCTTAGTTGTCTATTGGCGGTGAAATTAAGAAAAAAAAAATGTATTATGCCTCATGTATCTCTCCTTGGTTTAGGGTTCCGTGGGCCCGAATGGCACCTTCAGGTACTTGGTATACTTTATTTCTAGGATGTGGTTAATGTATATCCTGTTTGATTATTATCATTACTTTGTTACACTTTCTAATGCTATCTACTGTACCTCATTTATTTTCCATGTTTGCAACATTTTTTTTTGTTTTAAGAAAATTAATAAAAAATACTGAATTTTAAAAAAATGGTGTCCGATACCCAACGCCTATGTGGGGCAGATGTAACTTCACACCATCACCCCAAAGTGTGTGAGATCTATGGTTGAAAACCTTACTGTTGGCGGATGGATTTTGGCACCAAAACAGACCCTACGCATTTCGTCCACAGCATGGGACTTCTTCAGGGGTTCAATCAAAATTGGTAATTGGTAAATTGAACAAATTACTCCGCAGGTTCATATAGAAAACAATATCCCAAATGTGGCCAACAATACTGTGTATCAAAATAAAAGAATTGCACCACAATTTCATGTAAAGACCAATGCTCCAAATGTAGCTTCACATTCATATCAATTGTGTGCCCAGGAGAAAACTTCCATTGGTCATTATATATATATATACTAAAGGGTTGCAGTTAAAATACCGGCGTGCAAGGGATGCAGACACCATTCGGTAAGTAGTGGGGTTAGGGGAAGTGTGAGGGGTTAGGCACTAGGGGGAGGGTTAGGCACTATGTTGGGGGGGTTAGGTTTAGACATTGGGGGGACGTTAGGTTTAGGATGCGGGGAGGAAGGGTTAGGGGATAGGTTAGGATACTTACATTACAGGTGTCGGTATTGTCCTAACCCTGTCGGCATCCCGTACCCAACCCATATTAAACCTTACTTTTTCCCCACAATAAAATCTGTTACCGTAGTGTTATGTTTGCAGAATCGTTTCATAGTTTATTGCATGATTATTTCAATTGTGGCCAGATTTCCAAATAGGTCATATTCCCACAAGGGGGCAGTATTATATAAGAAGTATATTATACTTTGATGGGTCCAGTTTTTTTAGTTCATATAAACTAAAAAATATATACAATAGTGCCCCATATTGGAAAATGGAACCTATAAAAAGGCGAATACTTTTGAGTCAATGCACACATTGATGGTAAATATATCAATATTGAATACATTATAATACATTAGTGTGAATTGTATCTATTGTGCACTTTCTATAGCCACAGCAATTGTATTTGTTTTATTGCAATATTTTAGAAATCACAAAGTCACTGAAATAAGCATGTTTTAATCAAAGGAACATTTGTATTAGGTTTGTAAACAATTCCCTTGTTTAACAGTTAACAAGCTACATTAACATAAGAGGCCTCCACTTCCCGACGCATTATCGTTTTAAAGGTGCAAGAAGAGCAAAGCCGTACACATCATATGTGTTTAATGAACAATTATTTGTATTCCCTCTGTGGCCTACCACTGTTAATTCACACCGCATATGAAGCAGTGTGAGACTTAGATTTCCCATAGCTGTAACTGATGGCGTGCCAGTGCCATTCCAGCATAGTGTACAAGTGACCCACAGGCACTTCTACAACGCTCTGCATTTCAAACATCCAATTAGGGAAGAGAAGATTAATTTGACACCACATACATTTTCTTTTGTTCATAGACACATGAATGGACTAATGCAGACTTTCAGATACAAATTAATATAAATCACAGATTATACAATTGTTATTGATACATTCTTTTATATTCACCCAGTTTTAAATAATATTGGTACATTGTCAAAGCCAAAAATAAAACAACAAACTCCTTACGTAGGCAGATGGCAAATTTCATATTTAACAGAAGACTAGAAGGAAGAAAGATAAATGTCAGATCAAATAACTGTAGGTTTGGTTTGATTTTGGATGCTATACCCAGATCAGCAACTTTGGCGCACCAGAGGGGCTTCTATGCGTAGGAGTATTAGTGGGCTAATCTAACCTCCCAAATTTGCTAAAATAGCTACTCAGCATCCAAGCCCTCCTTTTAATAAATATATTTGGAAAATGACCACTTAACGCAGTCTTAGTGAAAACTGTCTACCTAATCTACAAATTGTTACTATCATTTATAATAGAAAGCATATATAAAAATATATATGGACTTTTCCCATCATGTGCATTTCAGTAATGGATCCTGCAGATGGTTGCACAAAGCATTTACACAAGGGACGTGCAGTCAGGGGAGGCAGAGCATCCCATCATACTTATAAATATGATTAGAATAATACAAAGAAGATATTTATAACTTATAAATATTTTTGTGCAGCTCCCTGGGACTGCAGGGAGACGGGAGATGAGGCAGCAACAGCTCAGCCTCGTTTCTGTATAGTCAAGACACTGCTTGCAAAGCTGGGGATGAGGCTACACCACGGGAGTAAACTGCACAGAAAGAGAGCTAATAGAGGCATGCCTCTAAGTATGGGGGGAGTGCATTTAGCACTGATGGACACCTTGGATGTGTCATGTGAGGAATCAGTATGATTTACCATGCGGCTGGCAGTGCCTAACCCCAAGTCCCCCCCGCGAGCCCCTAACCTAAACCTATTCCCCCCCTCGCGCGCGCGGCTGTCCACGCCCGGCTTGCCTATGATCGGTAAGCCGGGTGTCGGGCTCCCGCGTAGGTCTAATGACAGGCGTCGGGATTTCGACGCCTGTCATTTGTACCTTGCCGGGATAAGACAGTCGGGAAGCCGGCAGTCGGGACTTCATCCGTCGGCTGCCCGACTGCTTTTCTTAAGAGATCAGAGCTTTGGACAGCAGCAAGAGAAGGTACAGTGATGCAGGTAGGAGAAGCAATGGACACTGAAGCTTAGTGTAGTGAGGGGAGAGTTACAGTGAGATGGGGGTGAGACAGTCTCCTAGCACTCAGACCCATGTCCATGTGTGCCTTCTCAGCCATTGACCTCACCGCACGTCACTGATTTACACAGGCACAATTCTTACACCAAGAAAACAGCATGGATTACTTGAGGGGGACAAATAGGCATACAAATCATGTACATTCATTACAACTCTCACATGTTATATCTTTTATTCTCAGCTTTTGTATATTGGTAAGCTTTGATTGATCTGTTGTCATATTCCAGTCCGACGACTTCTGTCCACAAAATGCTTAGCATCCAATTCATGTACTGTACATATGATCACCACTACATCCTGACATTAGGTGAAGGTTATTACCACTAGAAATTAACAAGGCAAAAAAAAGCAAAATAAACAGGGTTTATGTTTTATTGTTTTTATTTCAGTTTTATAAATCATAGTGCAATGCCTGTACGGTTATTTGGAGATAATGGACATTGGGCCTTATTCAGACCCGCTCGTCAGAGCATAGCGCTCGCAAGCGGGTCGATGGTCCCCCACTGCGCATGCGCACGCCGGAGCCGGCTCCGGTGTGCACATGCGCGAGCCCCGGAGCGAGAGAGAAATTCTCTCGCTCCGGGCTCACTACAAAGGGGCGGCTGTCGATGTTGATTGACAGCTCAACCCGTTTTGTAGGTGGGGCGGGGGGGTGGCTACACAAACTTAGGCGTTCCCGAAGAAACGCCTGCTGTTTGTGGGCGGCCCCACTGACGGCTCTATTAGAGCCGGAAACTCACTGGGGCTTGCGGCAGACTAGACCCTACCACAAGGGTCTCGTCGCAAGCCCCATTGGTCGCGATGGTCGGGACCATCACCTGGCCACTCGCTAAAGCTGTGGGTGGTCACCCACAGCTTAGCGAGCGGCCAGAAGGCCGGCTCAAAAAAAAAAAAAAAGCCGCCCTAATTCAGAGCGAGCGCTCTGAAAGAGCGTCCAGCTCTGAATCAGGGCCTCTTTCCCATTGTCAGACATAACATACAGTATGGTACATGCTTGTTAATAGCATATTATTGTACAATGGAATATCTTGCTATACCATTCTTGGTAATTTTTTACTAAACCCAGAGAGGTAGATATACAGATCGAAGGTGCATAATGAATCATGTTATCGTGGACCCTTCACTACTCTCAATGCCATGACTTGAGACATTGAGCAGCTGATGAGCGATCACTATGCATAAGCAAACGCGGGGGGGTGGTGTTCCGGTTGCCTGGAAACACCCCTCCCCAGCTCATACCATGATGACCACAATAGAAATACAATATAATACTAAAGTTGCATGTTTTTAAGATTCCTTAATGTCACAAATGAAATAATTAGCAGCACCTGTTGATCTTTTAAAATGTGTCAGCCAGTGATGAATACACTTGTGCACCAACTAGGAGATAATGAAAACATGCACTATCATGCTGGCCATACACTAGTACAACCAGCATAAGATAAGATTCATCTTATGATTTTCCTTGAACTCCCCGGCAGCTACCTGGCAGTCCCAGCCACACGATTGACACACGATGTACATCTCACGGTACAATCGATCTGCAGTTTAGGAGAGAAGGTCATTGAAAGAACACACACTTCTTCAAAATGTCACTGAAATTACGCTAGTCGGACGCACGATGCATCACATGCACAAATACATGGCACGATCTGCATATGATAAGGATAGATATGATGGGCTGCACATCTGATCATACGATACGTTTTAAGAGTGTCGTGAACATCGGATCGTATTCTAAGAAATACACGATTTCCACACGATTCATCGTAAGACGCGTCGAAAATTGGGCAATCGGCCCGAAATCGCACTAGTGTATGGCCAGCATTAACTGTGCACTTATATAGACCATCTATAGTGTCAGTTATTAAAACTCTATAATAATACACTATTTAGTGCATAAGGAGACCAATCTGTAATATATGTCCAGGACAGTGCAGGGCTCTTTTGCTGCTCCCCCAGACTCCCGAACTTGCTGTAATGATCTGGAATGGAGCCCACATCTGAAATTAAAACATTCAGCTCAAGCAGGCTCTACTTCCGCATACAATGGCATACTGTGATCGCTGGTCCTGTATACTGTAGGTCAAAATTATTTCAAACCTTCGTATGATGTATATTATAGCTACCGTAATTAAGTGCTGATTATGCCCTCTTCATGGACTGGTCACACTTAAGCTAGCTACACACTGTCAGATATTTTTGTTCGGGACAAGAAACTGGGCAATTTTTCAGCAAATTGCCAGCCCTAATATCTGTGCTACAATATGCAATTTTTTATTAGAAGCTACCGATTTTCCACCACACCACACTCATTTTGCATATGTACGCCCACAAGGAGGATGACACAGTGACAGGAAAACATAGGAAATATCAGCAGACTATTGAAAATGCACACACACTGCTCGTTATTGGAAAATTGAGGGCGAGTTATTTGTTCTTGGTCTATCTATCAGATAATAGAAAGAATGCGTTTGTGGATAATGCGTAGCTACTGTAGCTTTACTATAAATTCAAGCATGTGGAAAGCCCCCTCTAGAAATCCTGCATTTGCCCCTGCTATGAATCGTCTTCAAACCCGAGGGATGTCTTCTTAACTGGGAAGTGTATCCAGCAGGCTAGTCTTGGGAGTACAGGAGGGCTCACCAAATTCAGGAGTCCCCTGGTGATTACGGGAATTGGTATGAAGTATTCACTAACCTAATTCCCTCCCCTAACCCTAACCCTCCTTAGGGGTGCCTAACCCTAACCTTCCCCCCAGTGCCTAACCCTAATCCCACCTCTAAGTGCCTAAACCTAACACCCCTTCCCCGCCGCCTAAACCTAAGTTCCCCGAGGGGGTGCCTAACCCTAAGTCCCCCCCGAGGGTGCCTAACCCTAACCCTCGCTCCCCCTAGCCTAACCCTAACCTCCCGGGGGGGAGCCTAACCCTAAGTCCCCCCCGAGGGTGCCTAACCCTAACCCTCGCTCCCCCTAGCCTAACCCTAACCTCCCGGGGGGGAGCCTAACCCTAAGTCCCCCCCCGAGGGTGCCTAACCATAACCCTCCCTCCCCCTAGCCTAATCCTAACCTCCCAGGGGGGTGCCTAACCCTAAGTCCCCACCGGGAGCCCTAAACCTAACCCTTCCCCCCCCCCCGCAGCTGACCACGCTCTGCACCCGGCATCACTTCGATCGGCGTCTAGATTTAGACACCTGTCATTTAACCGTCGCCGGGATAAAGCAGTCGGGAAGCCGGCTGTCGGGATTAGGTCCGCCGGCTTACCCACTGAATACCGATATTACGGGTGGGTAAGAGAGTATGTTATACCAAACCAGTTGGCTCTTCAGATTTGTTAATTCTGATGTTTCAGTAAAAGCTATTTTTTATGAGACTGATAAGTCTATTTTACAAGCGGTACCTGAAGCTATAGCTTAAAATCTAAAATGACATGTTACAGTCTATTGGCAAAGCAATCATGCTTTGAAATTTATTTTTCTATGTTGTATTGACACAGGTTATATAATATACATATAAAAGTTGAAATGAATTATAAACACTTCAAGATTGAAAAAGATAATAGTGAAAGAGATTTGCTGTTTCCCAGTAAATGATGTGTATATTTTTAGCCCTAAACATTGATTGACCTTATTTTATCACGTTAAAAGCTTTGTGAAAGTACAGTACATGGAACATCCACCATAATCCTAGAACGCTTACTGATATCAATTGAATGCTACTATATTATGACAATGTCAGATAGAGGTTGTTTTTAGAAATGATTTACAGTAAGTGACTAATGACTATGACCAGCTTGCTGAAAAGAATGCATAAGGTTATTGCTCAAAATGAAAATGTTTTCATTGCAATGCATTTACCGCTTAACTGGCTTTCCAAAAATGTCCCCCCACTTTTTATTAATTAGCAAATTACATAAATATTAGCTATTTAAACATGTTTCAATCAATATATATATATATATATATATATATATATTATAATTTCTTTAATAAATATATAGCTTTGTTAATAAAATTATAGTGATTAAAGTTTATATAGCTATCATTTGTGTCAAAGTTTATATAGCTATCATTATACTGAGTAAGTTTATACAGCTATCATTATACTGACTAAAGTTTATCTAGCTATTATTTATGTCAATTGGTAATAAAAAAAAACAATATTGGAGACATATATTTATCGCCCATAACTGCTGCGATACTGACTGGGAGAGGGGAGAGACACTGCAGGGAGCTAAAACTCAGTGAAAACCTCAGGCTGAGGATGATCCTAACAGGAACATGGATAACTTGGCGGAGAGTGGTGCGGGCTCCAGCAAGACTGTCTTCCTGCAGCTGCGTATCATTTACTATGGATGAGGCGGAAGGAAAGGGCTGGGAGGGATCTGTGACGGAGCAGAGGGGCACCTCCTGAGCTCGGCGGCCGCTGGAAGTTTAGCTACTGTTGTATGAAATGAGGTTTTTATATATATATTGTGGATAGACATACATATATATATATATATATATATATATATATACACACAAAAACACACACATATATATATACAGTCAGGTGCATAAATATTGGGACATTGACAGAATTTTCATATTTTGTCCTCTATTCACCACCACAATGGTTTTGAAATGAAACAAACAAGATGTGCTTTAACTGCAGACTTTCAGATTTAATTTGAGGGTAATTACATTCAAATCAGGTGAACGGTGTAGGAATTACAACAGTTTCTATATGTGCCTCCCACTTATTAAGGGGCCAAAAGTAATGGGACTAACAACTCAAAAGCTATTTCATGGACAGGTGTGGGCTATTCCCTCGTTATTTCATTATCAATTAAGCAGGTAAAAGGTCTGGAGTTGATTCTAGGTGTGACATTTGCATTTGGAATCAGTTATGAGATCCAAAGAGCTGTCACTATCAGCGAAGCAAGCCATCATTAGGCTGAAAAATCAAAACAAACCCATCAGAGAGATAGCAAAAACATTTGGTGTGGCCAAATCAACTGTTTGGAACATTCTTAAAAAAAAAAGAACGCACCGGAGAGCTCAGCAACACCAAAAGACCCGGAAGACCACGGAAAACAACTGTGGTGGATGACAGAAGACTTATTTCCCTGGTGAAGAAAAACCCCTTCACAACAATTGGCCAAATCAAGAACACTCCCTAGGAGGTAGGTGTATATGTGTCAAAGTCAACAATCAAGAGAAGACTTCACAAGAGTGAATATAGAGGGTTCACCACAAGATGTAAACCTTTGGTGAGCCACAAAAACAGGAAGACCAGATTAGAGTTTGCCAAACAACATCTAAAAAAGCCATTACAGTTCTGGAACAACATCCTATGGATAGATGAGACAAAGATCAACTTGAACCAGAGTGATGGGTAGAGAAGAGTATGGAGAAGGAAAGGAACTGCTCATGATCCAAAACATACCACCTCATCAGTGAAGCATGGTGGTGGTAGTGTCATGGCGTGGGCATGTATGGCTGCCAACGGAACTGGTTCCCTTGTATTTATTGATGATGTGACTGCTGACAAAAGCAGCAGAATGAATTCTGAAGTGTTTCGGGCAATATTATATGCTCATATTCAGTCAAATGCTTCAGAACTCCTTGGACGGTGCTTCACAGTGCAGATGGACAATGACCCGAAGCATACTGAAAAAGTAACCAAAGAGTTTTTTAAGGCTAAAAAGTGGAATCTTATGCAATGGCCAAGTCAATCCCCTGACCTGAATCCGATTGAGCATGCATTTCACTTGATGAAGACAAAACTGAAGGGAATATGCCCCAAGAACAAGCAGGAACTGGACATTTGCAGTAGAGACCTGGCAGAGCATCAACAGGGATGAAACCCAGCGTCTGGTGATGTCTATGCGTTCCAGACTTCAGGCTGTAATTGCCTGCAAAGGATTTGCAACAAAGTATTAAAAAGTGAAAGTTAGATTTAGAATTGTTTAGTTTGTCCCATTACTTTTGGCCCCTTAAAAAGTGGGAGGCACATATAGAAACCGTTGTAATTCCTACACCGTTCACCGGATTTGGATGTAATTACCCTCAAATTAAATCTGAAAGTCTGCAGTTAAAGCACATCGTTTGTTTCATTTCAAAGCCATTGTGGTGGTGAATAGAGGCCAAAATATGAAAATTATGTCAATGTCCCAATATTTATGCACCTGACTTATATATATATATACAAAGTAGAAAAAAAGGGGGGGGTAGCACTCACCAGTCTTCTTAAAAACATTTCTTTATTACATCTCAGTAAAAATTTTACAGCATATCAAAATCGGATTTTGATATGCTGTAAAATTTTTACTGAGATGTAATAAAGAAATGTTTTTAAGAAGACTGGTGAGTGCTACCCCCCCCTTTTTTTCTACTTTTGCATGAAGAGGATTATTGTGATCCCATATGGGTCTGTCACCCCAGCAATTTATTATTGAAGACGAGAGTGTGGACCTATTTGGACTATATATATATATATATATATATATATATATATAAATATATATATATATATATAAATATATATATATATATATACACACATACACACACATACAATATCACAAGGTCTGTGCCTGGGTGCCTCTCCTAAGTAGAACAATATGTGCAACAAGGTGGATGGCACTCCAAGTCCGGCAATATATTTCACACAAAAAAGGGGCAAAGCATACACCGGCCATTTTTTGTGTGAAATATATTGCTGGGCTTGGAGTGCCATCCACCTTCTTGCACATATTATATCAAAATCACCACCATTGGCTAGAAAGTACATGGGGGGCGGGGTCAAATTATGTGATTCATGTAGAATCACGTCATTAAGCCCCGCCCCCTACACGGAGACCCGCGATCGTCGAGGACATTTTCCTCATTTTGCCCACTTCACAAGGAAGTGGGCAGAATGCGGGAGAAATGCCTACCCTTCCGGGGGTGCGGGGGGGTTACCCGAAAAATCGGGAGGGTAGGCATGTATGTATATACATACAGTGGTCTGGAATTTCCTCCATTTGTACACAATCTGTCTGACTGTTGATTGATGGAGTACAAACTCTTTACAGATGGTTTTGTTAACTTTTCCAGCCTGATGAGCACCAACAACTCTTCTTCTGAGGTCCTTGGAGATCTCCTTTGTTGGTGGTATGATACACGGTAAACAATCGGGAAGCTGGCTGCCTTAATACCGGCAGCCGGCTTCCCGACTGTCATATCCCGGCGAGGGATGAAATGCCTGGCGTCTAGATGTAGGCGCCTGACATTTCTCAACGCTGGGAGATAGGCGCCCAGTATGCCGATCGAAGGGATGCCAGGCGCCGCGAGCGGACAGCCGCAGGGGGGGGAGGGTTAGGTTTAGGGCACCCGGGGAGGACTTAGAGTTAGGCAAGCCCCCCGGGGGGGGTTAGGGTTAGGCTAGGGGGAGGGAGGGTTAGGCACCCCCAGGGGGGACTTAGGGTTAGGCACCCCCCCCGGGGGACTTAGGTTTAGGCAGCAGGGAAGGGGGGGGTTAGGCACTTAGAGGGGGATTAGGGTTAGGCACTTGGGGGAGAGGTTAGGGTTAGGCACCCCTAAGGAGGTTTAGGGGCTTAGATTAGTAGATACTTACCTTAGGACGATCGGGATTTCCAGCACTGTCGGGCTGCCGCTGCCGGGAACTCTGCATCTGTCGGCCGGGCACTTCCGGGAATCGAACCGCTGGCCATGCGGCCGGGGGTGTTTCATACCGATTCCTGATACACTTCCACAAACGTGTTGTGAACATCAGACTTTGATAGGTCCCTGTGCTTTTAAAAAGACAGGTTGTCTACTCACACCTGCTTGTCATCGCATAGATTGAATATACCTGACTCTAATTTCACCTTCAAAATATCTGCTAAGCCCAAAGGTTCAGATACTTTTGCAACTCACAGATATGTGATATTGGATTATTTTCCTCAATAAAAAAATGAGCATGTCTAATTATTTTGTCTCATTTGTTTGATTTGGTTCTCTTTATCTACTTTTAGGACTTGTGTGAAAATCTGAGGTAGTTTAAATTTCAGCAGAAATATAGAAAAAACTGAATGATTCACAAACTTTAAAGCACCACTGAATATATATTAGAGATGTGCGCCGACCCCCGTGTTTTGGGTTTGGATCTGTATCTCCTCTGGTTTCGGATCTGGATTGGTTTTGCCAAAACCGCCCCTTCCGTGTTTTGTTTTTCGTTTTTGGATCTGGATTTGTTTCTAAAAAAATCATAAAAACAGCTAAAATCACATAAAACGGGCCTGTTTTTGTTCCTACAGCATTATTAACCTCAATAACATTTATTTCTACTCGTTTCCAGTCAATTTTGACCACCTCACATCTCACAATATTGATTTTTTTTCATCTGGTTAAGGGCAAAAAGTGATAAATAGAGTTGAGGACTGTGCAAAGATGATGGTTGCAGTACCCCTTAAGGATTGAAGAATTGATAGTTGATAATTGGTGCAGCCATTGGCTGAAGTAAAAATAGTTGATACTTGATGAATGGTGCAGCCACTGGCTGAAGTAAGAATTGATAGTTGGCGCAGCCACTGGTTGAAGTAAGAATAGTTGATACTTGATAATTGGTGCAGCCACTGGCTAAAGAATTGATAGTTGATAGTTGGCGCAACTGATACTTGATAATTGGTGCAGCCACTGGCTAAAGAATTGATAGTTGATAGTTGGCGCAACTGATACTTGATAATTGGTGCAGCCACTGGCTGAAGTAAGAATTGATAGTTGATAGTTGGCGCAGCCACTGACTGAAGTAAGAATAGTTGACACTCAATAATTGGTGCAGCCAATGGCTGAAATAAGAATTGATAGTTGGCGCAGAAACTGGCTGAAGTTAGAATAGTCGATACTTGATATTTGGTGCAGCCACAGGCAGTACCCCTGCGCAGCTATGTTGTTGATAAGTGTGGCTAACGCGCACACACACAGAAAAAAAACACACTTTGATTCATTTTTTGAGGGCTTTTTTTACACTGGGGGGGGGGGAGAGCACTCCTGAATGAGACAGCAGACTTTTGATTAACGACACAGGCAGCTATGATGTTGGTAAGTGCAGCTAACGCACACACACAGAAAAAAAACAAAATACTTTGATTAATTGTTTTGGGTTTTTTTTATACACTGGGGGGGAGCACCCCTGGATGGACAGAGCACCCCCTGGACAACACAGCAGCACCCCTTTATGGACTGCAGTGACACAGGAGCCACTGAAGCCCCCTCTTCTGTCTGCAGCACAGCTCCTATATAGTATAGAGTGACACCATGTCAGCAACAGCACAGCCCAGCTGCTATGGACAACAAGAGCACAGCCCTTCCTTTGCTTCCTCTTCACTCTCCCCAGCTGGAATGAAAATGGCGACGAGAGCAGAACCTTTTATACAATCCAAAACCCGCGAGAATCCGACAGCGGGATGATGACGTTTTGCCTTGCTCTGAGATCAGAGTCAGGCGGGAAATCCCGAGCCAGCTTGGATCCGACTCAGATCTGCAAAATTCAGGTGGATTCGGATCTCTGAGATCCGAACCCACTCATCTCATATATATATATATATATATATATATATATTTTAGAGATGAGCGGGTTCAGTTCTCTGTGAAGCAGACCCACCCAAACATACCTGATCCGAGGGGGATCCGAGTCCACCTCGGGATTTCCCACCAGACTCTGTTCCCAAAACAAGGCAAAACGTCATCATCCCGCTGTCGGATTCTCGTGTGTTTTGGTTTTCCTAGAAGTCCCTTCCCGAGGTGATCGGCGTCATTTGCTTCACTCCGTCTGTGCTGTACTCTACTGTGTGGCTGAGCTATGGGCTGGTCTGAATGCGTCCAGGGGGCTATGCTATCCAAGGGCTGTGTTGTCTGTCCTGGGGCTGTGCTGAGTCCATCCATGGGCTGTGCTGTCCATCCAGTGGCTGTGCTGTGTCCATCCAGGGGCTGTGCTGTGCTTCATCCATACACTCCATTGGCTGCTCCTGTGCTCAGTGCTGTGCTCATCCACTCATGTGCTGCCGACACACCTGTCCAGTGTCCATCTGCTCCAGTGTTGCCGACGCACCTGTCCGTTGTCCATCCACTCCAGTGCTGCCAACGCACCTGTCCAGTGTTCATCCACTCCAGTGCTGCCGACGCACCTGTCCGGTGTCCATCCTCTCCAGTGCTACTGACACCAGTCCGGTGTCCATCCTCTCCAGTGCTGCCGACGCACCTGTAAAGTGTCCATCCGCTCTATTTCTGCCTATGCACCTGTCTGGTGTCTATCTACTCCAGTGTTAAAAAAATAAAAATATAAAAAAAGTTTAAAACATTTTAAAAAGAAGTTAAAGAAAAAAAAAGTAAAAAGAAACACTGAAAAAAAGTCAAGAAAAGTTTATAAAAAAGGTTAAAAAAAAAAGTTAAAAAATAATAGGTTTTTTTTGTGCTGTACCCAGTTTATCCCTAACACCAGTATTGTGACTGTACGCCAGTGTATGCATTTAAGTACTGTGACGCTGCAGGCCGTACCCCAGTGTATCCATATGAGTACTATGACGCTGTAGGCCGTACCACGGTGTGTATCCCTAACACACATGTACTGTGATGCTGCAGGCCGTACCCCGGTGTATTCATACAAGTATTGTGATGCTGCAGGCTGTACCTCAGTGTATCCATAAATGTACTGTGACGCTGCAGGCTGTACCCCAGTGTGTATCCCTAACACGCAAGTACTGTGACGCTGCAGGCCATAACCCAGTGAATCCATACAAGTACTGTAACGCTGCCGGCCGTAACCCAGTGTATCCATACAAGTACTGTGATGCTGTAGGCCGTACCCCAGTGTATCCATAGAAGTACTGTGATGCTGCAGCCCGTACCGCCTTGTCTCCATACCAGTTCTGTGACGCTGCAGACGAACCCCAGTGTGTATCCCTAACACACAAGCATTGTGATGCTGCAGGCTGTACCCCAGTGTGCATTCATAACACAAGTACTGTGACGCCTCAGGCCGTACTCTTAGTGTGTATCTGTAACCAGGGCTGCCATCAGAAATTATGGGACCCAGTACTGACATAATAGTCAGATATCCAACCTTGGGATGTGGGGCAGAGATGTATGGAGCTCTGGATATTGTGGGTAGAGCTCTGGATAATGTGGGTGGAGCTACTTTGGGGGTGGGGCATCAATTGGTCAATAAACAAGTGTAAAGAGTCTCAAAGTTTGGGCTGTGGGGGTAGTTGTTATTATAACATGTCAATCTATCAATTGCTGTAAATCCACACACAGAAAACTTGAATTTAGACAAAATATATAGGGAAAGCATTATTACTTGCACAGTTGCCCTCCTCAGGAGCAACTCACTCCACATGTACTAATAGTAGAGAGGCGGCACTCTGAGTCTCTCAATGCAGTGAAAAACTGTGTACTTTAATCAACATTTCGGGGAGAGACTCCACTTCCTCAGGACACACAGTCTCCCCTCAGTCTCCAGAAATCTCTCCTAAAAGGACACAATTTGTTAATAATAAACTCCACACGTGAACTATGCAAGGAGAGGCCAGTAGCGGACTATCACAAGCTGCAACCTGAATCTTATTCTCCAACCTTGAAGTGCTGCATTGATTATCACAAATTACAGGGAGAGAGAGTATTCAGTTTACCAGCACGATACATTCCTTAATAGCAACATGTAATTTAATCAGGGCTAATCCAACATACCAGGAGAATTACTGCATGTAAAACACTGACATACCATAAAAATGAAATGGAACTGGCTGCAAACCAATCCACAGCTCGCGAACGGCAGCCAATCAGGAGCGGTTGCTCCTGATTGGCTGCCATTCCGCGAGCTGTGATTGGCCGGTGTCCTATTTGAAGTGCTGCCAATGCTGTTTCTACCTGGATGCCGACTGCACCGCTGCCGCAGCCACCCGGGCCCCCCTCTCTCTGGGCCCGGTACTGGAGTCCCGGCAGTCCACCCCTGATGGCTGCCCTGTCCGTAACACAAGTACTAGTTCGGGGATAGATAGATAGATAGATAGATAGATAGATAGATAGATAGATGCCACTGCCATGTTGGAAGCTGAACTACCACGTTTGTGAGGCCCACTGCTGTCGCTTAGCTTAGTCAGCCAGCTAGCTCGGTGAAACCTTTTGACCTAAACTGGATGAAATCAATTTGTGAGCTGTGTGGTGGTCAAAACTGACTGGACATGAATGATATTGAGATTAATAATAATGTAGGAATAAAAAAAGGCCTAAATTATGTGATTTCAGCTGTTTTTATGATTTTCTACCAAAAAATACCAAATCCAAATCCAGATCCAAAACACGAAGGACATACAGATCCAAAACCAAAAAATGGGGGTCAGCGCAGATCTCTAATAAATAAATAAATTCATCAGAACATTGACACTCAAGAGACATTTTGCTAAAAAAAGACATGGAAAATGAGAACATGAACCAATCGAAATCAGGTTTAAAAAGAAGATCCAAATATTATCCTTTAGAGTCAAAGGGTAAT
The DNA here is from genome assembly GCA_031769625.1 of Taudactylus pleione. Taxonomy (NCBI): domain Eukaryota; kingdom Metazoa; phylum Chordata; class Amphibia; order Anura; family Myobatrachidae; genus Taudactylus; species Taudactylus pleione. The sequence goes on from JAUIMM010000453.1 coordinate 6,969,081, forward strand.
CACATAAGTGTTTTTTTACAACCTTGTGAAGAAAGAACTATGTTATCAGGATATGTTACCTCATAATTATTCTAATTTAAAGAATGCAGAAAAGGAAGCCCTTAAAAACCTCCAAAATGGTGATATAGTTATAAAGCAAGCAGATAAAGGGAGGGATTGTCATTTTGGATAGATTGGCATACGAGAAAGAAGCCACCAGACTCTTAAATGATACAACATCTTACAAAGTTTTATCACAGGATCCTACAAATCTTTTTATTGAAGAATTAAGAACCATCATTGTCAAAGATGAATTCCAGTACCTTATGTCATCCACCCCAGTGATTCCCATTTTTTATTTCCAGCTGAAGATTCACAAGTCATTGGTTGACCCACCTGGTCGACCAATCATTGCAGGGATCGATTCGTTGACGTCTCACTTGTCAAATATATTGATTTTAAATAGTAAATATGTGAAAAGTTTACATTCCTACCTAAAAAGTATTGGAAGTGTATAAAACATTCTTTCGAACATTGAATGGAGTGATACATATTTTTGTGTCACAATTGACGTATAAAGTCTATATACTTGAACATTGTATTGAACATGAATGTGGTATTTCAGCCTGTAGTAGATACCTAAATGGAGATCTGACTTTGGGCCTAATTCAGCAAGGATCGCTATTGCGATCGCGGTAGCAATCGCGCATGCAGTTCTGCTGTGAATGTATGCTAATAATTGCAATCGGAAAGCACTCTCACTGACAACATGTAGACACCCACTTCCCCTCTCGCACATCCGTAATACCTTGCAATCCAGCCAAAACATCGGTAGCATCAAAGTACAACAGAGCCACTCGCACATTTAAGGCAGGTCTAACCCTACCACTATATTGCAAACTTTCCTGCACGCAGTGAGAGCTCAAGCTGCGTATGCCATCGCAGTGGCTAATTTATGTACGCCACTGCAACGGTGTTCAAACGCACTGGCACGCCTGCGTTTCTCCGACCACCCCCCCATCACCACCCGCAAACAGCACTTTCTGTCAATCACTCTGCGATGGGTCTGCATAGTCACTGCATTCGCAGTGGTGCCTTCGCGCACGCACACTGCGATACATACACAGTGACAAACAATCGCCCGTCTGCGTATGCTTTAGCAATTGCGATCCTTGCTGAATCAGGTCCTTTATCCGCAGGGCATAAAAAGGAAATTTGTGATTTTATTAGATTTGTTTTAAGACATAATTATTTTAAATTCCAGGGCACTTTTTATTTACAGACATGCGGAACAGCTATGGGAACAATTTTCGCACCTAGTTTTGTGAATTTCGCAATGGGGAGTTGGGGTGAGGAGTCAATCCATTCCAATAATCCCTTCCATGATCATGTAATACTATATAAGAGGTACATTGATGATACCCTGATCATGTGGAATGGAGACAAAGCCACCTTTTTAGAATTTTTCAATTTTATCTCGACTAATAATTTTCACCTACGTTTTACTTATCACATTAACAAAAATAAGAGTTATGGTATAACATACCTTTGTTAACTCTTTTTCTTCGAGGTCCATGGGGTCCACAGCCATTACGTTGGGGTATGAATCCCGGTCACCAAACAGTTAATGCAAATGAGTTCTCTGCTCCCTGGATGCACCGGGGTTCCTCCTCATAAACCCTACCCCCTGCCTCAGGTAGCCAGTTCGTTACCAAGCTCAAGCAGGCAGAGACAAACAAAGGGTTAGAAAGAAAAGGACCCATACTCACGAGTTCAGACTCTCAAGAGAAGAACTACAGAAAAAACCTCCCCCAGAACTACAGGTGCGTCTGGGTGGGTGTCCTGTTGACCCCATGGACCTCAAAGAAAAAGAGTTAACAAAGGTATGTTATACCATAACTCTTATTTTCTTCTTCAGGGTCCATGGGGTCCACAGCCATTACGTTGGGGATATCCCAAAGCACTAACCCTATGGGCGGGGATGCTCCTGACTCTCGGAAGAGAGGACAATCCTACGCCCGAATGAGGCATCCTGAGAGGCAAAGGTGTCAAAGGAATAAAATTTGACAAAGGTATGGATGGAAGACCATGTGGCTGCTTTGCATAATTGCTCAGCAGAAGCACCCCGGCGGGCCGCCCATGATGGACCTACCGCCCTAGTAGAATGTGCCGTCACTGAATCTGGCACCCGCATACCAGCCTGTGTATAAGCCAATGAAATTGCCATGCGAATCCATCTGGCCAGTGTGTTTACTGGCTGGCCAACCACGGTTATGACAACCATAAAGCACAAAAAGTGAATTGGACTTCCTCCATTTGCTCGTGCGTTTAACATAAATTCTTAACACACGGACCACATCCAGGGAAGCCTCACCTTGTGAGAGACTTGTGCCCTGAAATGCTGGAACTACTATTTCTTCATTAATATGAAATTTGGACACCACTTTCGGAAGGTAACCCTCACTAGTACGTAGCACTGCTCTATCTTGATGAAATACCAAGAACGGCTCCCGGAAGGAAAGCGCAGCTAACTCCGACACTCTACGTGCAGATGCCATAGCAAGGAGGAATACCGTCTTTGCTGTTAGCCACTTGATGTCTATTGAATTTAAAGGCTCGAAAAGAGGAGTCTGTAAAACCTTCAGAACTAGAGTCAAGTCCCACGGAACAACCGGGGAAACGAAGGGAGGCTGAATCCTCAACACCCCCTGAAAAAAGGTCTTTATATCCGGTCTCAGAGCAATTTTATGTTGAAACCAGACTGAAAGAGCTGACACCTGTACCCTTAAAGAGGCCAGGCGGAGCCCTTTTTCCAGACCGCTTTGAAGAAAATCAAGCACTCTGGTTATCAGGAACTTCTGTGGATCATACCCTTTCAGTTCACACCACTGAAAGAAAGTATGCCAAACCCTATAGTATATACGGGCTGAGGATGGTTTCCGTGTCTTCAACATCGTTCATATAACAGACTCGGAAAACCCCTTCTTCCTCAAGACGGAGGCCTCAAGAGCCATGCCATCAGCGATAGCCGATGAAGATCCGGGTACCAGCAGGGACCCTGTAGCAACAGATCCAGTCTCAATGGCAGAGGCCATGGAGTGTCTATGGAGAGAGACTGTAGATCTGTGAACCAGTGCTGTCTCGGCCATGCCAGAGCTATTAATATGACGGTGCTGCCCTCTTGTTTGATCTTTCTGCCAACTCTGGGCAGAAGAGCAAACGGGGGAAACAGATATACCAGCATGTAAAGCCACTTTACTGTCAGTGCGTCTACAAACTCGGCTCTCAGATCTCTTGTCCAGGATCCGTACCTGGGTACCTTGTTATTCCTTCTTGATCCCATCAGATCTATTTCTGGTAGACCCCACCTGTCCACGAAGTTCCAAAAAACCTGTGGATGTAGGACCCATTCCCCTGCATTTATCTCTTGCCGACTGAGAAAATCGGCCTCCCAATTCAGGATTCCTGGAATGAACACGGCAGATATTGTGGGCAGAGGGGTCTCTGCCCATACCAGGATCTTTGATACCTCTGCCAAGGCAGCCAGACTCCTTGTGCCCCCTTGATGATTTAGGTAGGCGACCGCGGTGCGATTGTCCGACTTTAACTGCACCGACCTGCCCTTTAAGATTTCCTGAGCCTGCACTAAAGCTTTGAATATAGCTCTTAGTTCCAGGATGTTTATCGGTAGCCCGCTTTCCACCACTGACCACTTTCCCTGGAAAGTGTGTGACCCCGTCATCGCCCCCCAACCTTGAAGACTGGCGTCGGTTTTGACTAATGTCCAATCCAGCACCCAAAAGGGGCGACCCTGCCTGAGATGCTTTGTCTGCAACCACCAGGTCAGGGACAACCGTACCTGTGGAGAGAGACGCAGCAGCTGAGACCTGATCGTGCGATGATCCTTGTTCCAGCGAGACAGAACTAATTGCTGCAGTGGTCTGGAGTGGAATTGAGCATATTCCACCATCGACCTGCATGGCAACTAGAACGGATATCTGCCTGTTGCGAAGCAACCTGCGTATTCGTGATTGTAGGGCAAGGATCTTCTCCTCCGGCAGATATATTTTCTGCACCATGGAGTCCAATCTCGCTCCCAAATGACACATTTGTTGCACTGGACAGGGTGATGACTTTTGCCAGTTTATGATCCAGCCGTGACTGTACAAACATGATACTGTCAGCCTCAAATGATCCTGTACCTGCTGTGGGGACTTCCCCAGCAATAGGAGGTCATCCAAGTAAGGCAAAACCTGACGCCTTGGCGTCTGAGGCATGCCATCATCACCGCCATCACCTTGGTGAATACCGAGGGGCTGTGGAGAGGCCAAACGGCAGGGCCTGGAACTGAAAGTGTTCCTCCCCTACCGCAAAACGAAGAAATTTTTGATGAGCCTGAGTGATTGGGATGTGAAGGTAGGCATCCTGTATATCTAGGGATACCATATAGTCTCCCTGTTCCATCGCCAACACAATCGATCGCAATGTTTCCATCCTGAACCTGGGGGCTCGAACAAATTTGTTGAGCTCCCTCAGATTCAGAATAGGCCAGTATGACCCATTCGGTTTCTGAACCAAGAACAGATTGGAGTAAAACCCCTTCTGGAACTGATTCTCTGGCACCAGAATCACTACTTCTGATGCTAGCAAGGCAAGAAAAGCCTTCTGAAGGGCCAAAGCTTTTCCTGATCCCACCTGCGGGTTTACACAAAAGAACCTTTGCGGAGGAGTCCTCCAAAATGTCAGGGCGTATCCCCGGGAAACAACTCCTCAAACCCAGGCATCCTCCGTTGTGAGGTGCCAGGGCTCTGAGAACGAAAGTAGTCGGCCCCCTACCCTGGGATCCCCCAGGGGGAGGCCCGTCCCATCAGGCCACTGGTTTATCCTGGACCCTGAATCCGGGATGTTTGTTTGACTCTGCTGAAACCTTAGAGGAAAGGATCCCTGCATCCAAGGCGGCAACTCCCAAATAAGAGGCCCCTTCTCTAATAAAGGAGATCATATCCAGTTGCTCCTTAGAGGCATCTGGTAAAGACTCTGTTAGAGTTTTGGCCCACTCCTCAATAGCCCTACCCAGGTGGTGGCCATAGCTGGGCGGGTGGCCGTTCCTGCCAGCGAAAAAATTGATTTTAGACAAGTCTCCAGTCTCCTATCTGTGGTTTCCTTCAGCGAAACTGCTGGGATTAGCAGAGTGGTACATTTAATCAGCTGTGCCACATGCGCATCAACTGACGGTGGATTCTCCCACTTGGCACAGTCCTCTGCTGGAAAAGGATATAGAAGCGCCATTCTTTTAGAAGAATGGCTTATCTTATCCGGACGGACCCAGGCTTCCACCATAAGTTCTGATAAACCACTTTCTGGCGCATAAATAGGGGGCTTTTCTAGGCGGAAGATCCCCTTCCTCGATATTTAACATCGATTTTACCGCCCTTATCAGAAAGGGGACATCGGCTACTGGGAAATGATCATCACCCTCCTCGGAGCTAGACTCCTGTGAAAAGTCCTGTGCCTGTTCCTCCTCCTCGGAGGCACTGGAGTACTCACCCATATGAGGCGATACATGGCGCCTAGATTTAGGCTGCTTTGGCTTGACAGCCTGAGCCTGAGGCTGAAAAACCCCCGAGGATGATGCCATGACCTTACCAGCACCAGGGTCCATCCAAGGCGGCCACATCATGGGCATAGGATGCATCTACTGGGGTAAACCCCAAACCGAAGGTACCGGGGCAGCCAGCCGTTCCGCCACCTGAGCCATAATCTGAGAAAATGACGCCCAAGGGGGCTCAGGGCCTGAAACAGGCAAACTTAATTGGTGTGGAGGCTGTCTGAAACAGTTCCCACAAAGCCCATTTTGTAGAAAGTCAAGTGGGGACAATCCTGCCTTGCAGGCTATACAGGATATCAGCAACGGGGCTCCCGCCACCTGACCCTCAGACTCCTTAGACATATCACTATGCCACTGGTTCTTAGTGTCTATGTGCTGCTTTCTACTCTCAACCCACACACCTGTAGCAAGGGAAGGGGAGAGACAGTGACAGTATACAGGAATTACAGTTCTTTTACAGAAGAAACAGTATCCATAAACAACAATCACATGTCATGCATAAATACTCTGTGAGCCATATGCATATAAGCTCTCACTACCACAATCAGCCTAAGCTTAGGTAGGATATAGCCCTGTAAATACCTAAACCAGCAGTAGGCAAGGCATACATGGAGACTGCCCAGCGTCCTGTAGGAGCAGCATTCAGAGAGCAACTGACATACACTCTGGCTGCCCTATATGGAGGCTGGGAGGAGCAATCCACAATCACTGTGCCAGAGGACTGAACTAGCGTGTGGATTGGGGGAGGGGCCGCCGGGGAAGCGTACCTCCCCTATGCTGCTTGGACCTGCCCAGTAAACTGACCTGACCGCCGCCGCAAGCCCCAGCTGGTCAGGAACATCATATCCTGGTGGTCTAGGCTAGGAGACAAGCCATATGCCTCCTGACTGCAGCGCGCCTCCGGACGGTCTCACCGGGCAGCGCGCCTCCCGGCGTCAGCGGCCGCAGCAACCACTTGCTTACCTGCCATCCCCTTGATCCGGTTGCGGTCCAGGGCCTGAGAGCCCGTGCCGAATCCCCTGCCATGGACCTGCCAAGGCTAGCGGTGCGGCGCCGGAGGAGGTAGTTGCAGCGCGTGGCCGGTACGCCTCCTATCAGGCGCGAGGCTGCTTCCAGGACAGCTCAGACCACCCGCTGAGATAGAGAGTAAACTCTCCCTTTTTTTTTTTGTACTCGTCTGCAGGACTGCTCCAGCAGTCCTACCGTTTATGTGGTGAAACACACCAAACAGGAAGAACTGGCTACCTGAGGCAGGGGGTGGGGTATATGAGGAGGAACCCCGATGCCTCCTGGGAGCAGAGAACTCGTTTGCATTAACTGTTTGGTGACCGGGATTCATACCCCAACGTAATGGCTGTGGACCCCATGGACCCCGAAGAAGAAAATCAAGTTGAATTTCTGGATTTGATTTTTGCGGGAGAAGGGTAGTTGATTAACAACCGGAATTTTGTTAAATAAGTACATACAAACAGTTATCTACATTTTGGGAGCTGCCCAGCGAAAAACTGGAAAACGAATATCTCGTATTCTCAATTTTATCGCATAAAGCGAAATTGCAGCATAAAACGGCATCTATTCAACAAGGTTCAAAGAAAGGAAGTATCCCAATAAGGTTATGTAAGACTAAAGAAACCCAAAGGACAGGTATATTGAACGGAAAGCTGCCTAAGAAAAATGAGAACGACACACCTTTTATCACTATGTTCAACTGCTAGGACTAAGGCCCTCATTCAGAGCCACTCGCTAGCGGCAGTACGCTCGTTCCGAGCGATGTTCGCACATCTGCGCATGCGTACGGATCGTTATACGCATGCGCGAACCAGTCAGTGCGGCCGAAATTCATGTGCTCGCAATATAGCGAATGCCTGCTATTTTGAGTGACAGAATGAGGCGTATGTGGGTGGTAACAGGGGAAGGTGCTTGAAAATGGGGAGTGGAGATCCGAACGCAGGCGTGCTTAAAGGTCAAAACGGGCGTTTTATGGGTGTGCATAATTAATACAGCAGCGTCATTGACCACGTCACTGGGTTATTTTATAGCCAGAACTGCTCGCAAGATTGTGGTAGCAAAAACCAACCACAAGAATAGCGAGCAGTTCATACGCTGGTCGATGTACTCGATTAATCTAATAAGTAGCGGACATGACGTATGGTGCGTGCGGCCAGGGGGCGTTTTTAACAAATAAACGAGCGTATGTTTTGCTCGCTCATTCAGACTTAGAGGTGTGAACAGACTGCAATTTGCGAACTGATCATTTGAATAGCCACCCCTTGTTTTAGAACGAACGACCGCAAATAGCGAACGGCTCTGAATCAGGCCCTAAACCATTAGGACATCACTCAATAAACATTGGAATATCTTACTTACAGATCCTGTTTAAAAGATGTTCTTCCCCCTAAACCAAAAATTGTGTTCAGGAACACAAAAAACTTGAAGGAAATATTAGCACCCAGACTTTTGAGAACAACTACAACCCAGACAGAAAACGGTATGAATAATATGCCAAGGATGTTACAAATGTGGAAGTTGTAACATTAGTAAATATATGCATCCAATTTGACAAAAATTCTCAAATTTTGACAAATCAAAGGAGTACATAATTAAAGACTTTATGAATTGTAACTCAACTATGGTAATTTATCTACTGGAGTGTGTGTGCGGTTTTAAATACATAGGTAAAATGAAGCGAGTGCTAAAACTTAGTATACAAGAACATATTCAAAATATTAAAAACAAGGTTCTAAATCATGCAGTTTCTAAACATTTCACTGAGAAGCATAATTCTAATCCTGATGATATTTCGTTTAAAGCTATTGAACTGGTGAAACCTGGAGAAAGAGGCGGTGATATACTAAATAAATTAGCAAGAAGAGAAATGTTCTGGATGTTTGAACTCCAGAAAATGTCTCCCTTGGGTTTTAACAAGAGTTTTAAGATTGCCCCATTCTTATATTCATGTCTTAAGTCTTCATTTTTAATTATGCTTTATTTTTATTTCCTGGCTGATCTTATCTTTTAAAAAAATTTAGTAGGATATTTTATCTTTATAATATTGTGTATTTTTGTATATTATTGTTCATATAAGTGATTATTGTTGATAGGGATGTATATTAATTATTCATATTTTTGGTTACTTGACAGCCCGGTTGGATTTCGGAGCATCTTATTATCATTTGGTCTACAAAATGTCCACTATGATATGTGAGATCCTCTTACAAAATGGCAGCAGTACTTGATTCACCTGAGCGCCATCGTAAGACTGTTTATGGACTTCTCCCTAATGGCCGCCGTTACTACAGGATGTCTGGGAAAATGGCCGAGTGCGTTCCAAACAATATGGCCGCCATGTGTTCCACTGGTCGGAACTGAATAAAATTAAGCACTATGCACTAGTACATTTGTAGTGGTTTCAGGATATTGCTGTAGAGGATGTATATATCTAAACCCACATCACTAAACTTGGCTAAGTATTCTGGTTGGCGGAGATCTCCGAGGCGGAAGTGATGTGAACAAAGCATCAACCAGTTCGACGGAAGTGACGCCGGAATAAACAGTATTCTCCGTAGATAATTCATCGGAAATATGAATTTAGTAGATGTTTTATTTTAACTCTCAATACCTCTCTGAATTGTATAGATATAAGTAGTTATACTTTTTTTGGGAACAGGATGTCATGTCACCGAATTGGGCCACAGGTGGAATCCATCTTGCGGAGTCTGCTTACTATAAATATGAGTAGCTCACTCAGCATATCTATCCCCATGATGAAGTCATATGTCTAGGATGAAACGCGATGGGACAGATGCTGAATCCTGATCTTCCTATATGTACAGATAAACTATATATCTTTTTATTTTTGTACGTGTGATACCTATTGTGTTTTTTTCATTGCTGTAATAAACTCTCTCTGGATATTTCATTTTGTGACTCATTGTTTCCTCATTAATTATATATATATATATAGATATATACACACATACATATATATATATACACATACACACACATAGGCAAAAATGCTGGTCGTGCACTGTGTCCACTTGTATCATTCAAATGTAATAATTGTAGTCCCAATAGTTAATTTGAAAGGTCCAGAATGCCGCTACTTTAATACAGGCTTCACCAAGCCTATAGAAGGAAAGAATAAGGAGCGCACAATGTAAAATTATATCAACTTTATGTAATAAAAAATGCACACAATCACGTACATTTTAATAAAAAACAATCTGTTTGAGTCACCAGTTCCACGGACCCCGTCACACTCACTCCAAGATGATGATATTAGGAGGTGATTTAGCTGGTTTTATTTATACCTCTCATTTGCTCTAATATCCTAAGTTTTAATTGTCGCTAATAACTTAGGATATTAGAGCATATGAGAGGTATAAATAAAACCACAAAGCACAGTGTCCCCAGACATTTTTCTAGTTGTCAAAATTCTCTTTAGAAGGAAGACCAAATGTCCCCAGGAAAGCAGGCTAGGGCACCATTTTCCCGGAGACCCACACATGTGCAGTAGATTCTGGCATGAAGCCAGAATCTACAGCGCTCAGTGCGCCGACAGAGAGGAGGGGGCCAAAATGGAGGCTACACATGTGCCCCCTCCTCTTAAAATGCCCATGGTCAGAGTTGTGCATAGCTTCTATGATGAGTTAGCATTAGTGGAGAACACAGTACCACTGGGGAGAATTAAGGCAGGAGAGAGGGGCTTCGTGCAGGGGAGTAGCCAAAACTTTGTGGGCCCCATAGCAACATTTTGAAGGCAACCCCGTGCCAATGCTTTTAGAGTGACACCTCTCTGCAGCAGTTGGTAACTATAAGCCCCATAATAGTGCCCTATTTCATTTTCTGAACCATAGTTGTGCCCAAGTTCACATTATGTCACATTTTAGGGCTGTCAGTACACATTATGCCATACAGTACCCCCAACTCATATCAGGACAGTGTCCCCAGTTTATATTATGCCACATCACAGTTCCCCCTGTTCATAATATGCCACATTAGTGCTCCTAGTAAATTTTATACCACACTATAGTGCCTCCACTTCATATTGTGACACATTACAATGTCCCACTTCATAGTATGTAAAATAGTGCACTCCAGTTCATATTATACCACATTACAACAAGCAGATTTGATTATGCCACATTACAGTGCCCTCCAGGTCAGATTATGCCACATTACAGTGCCCAGTTTGGATTATACCACATTACAATGAGCAGGTAAAATTATGTCACATTACAGTGCCCTCCAGTTCAGATTATGCCACATTACAGTGCCTAGTCCAGATTATACCACATTACAATAAGCAGGTAACATAATACCACATTACAGTGCCCTCTAGTTCAAATTATACTAATTTACAACATACTTGACGACTTTCTGGCTGTCTCCTCCGGGAGGGGGCAGCAAGGTCGAAGCAGCGGTGGCAATAGTGGGCAGTGAGAGGATTAATGGCGGCAATGATGGGTGGTGCGGAGGCATGGCGTTGCGATCGCGTCATCGTGGCCCTGCCCCTGCTATACATTGCTGACATTATAAGGTAGGTGAATACGCGATTCAGAACAAATCATGCTATCGGCCCTCCCGAATCATTCTCGTTCAGTCTGTAAATGGGCGGCTGCAAAAGGGGTGGGGGGATTTTCGCTGATGATGGCCGGACCAGAAGACTTGTCCTCTCTTTCAGGTGGCCGGAGCACCGCCCAATTTTTGGGAGTCTCCCGGCCATTCCGGGAGAATCGGCAAGTATGATTTACAGTGCCCCCTCTCACTGAAAGTGGAATGTCACTCCATTCAGGCAATAGATCGAACCCAATTTCTAAACAGGCAAATACAGGAAATTGGTATGCAACTACAGTTTATAATAGGGATGTGCGCCGACCCCCGTGTTTTGGTTTTGGATCTCCCCTGCTTTTGGATCTGGATTGGTTTTGCCAAAACCTCACCTCCGTGTTTTGTTTTCGGATTTTGGTTTTGGATCTTGATTTTTTTCTTAAAAAAAATTAAAAAAAAACAGCTAAAATCACATAAAATGGGCCTTTTTTTGTTCCTACAGTATTAATAACCTCAATAACATTTATTTCCAGTCGTTTCCAATCAATTTTGACCACCTCACAATATAATTTTTTTTCAACTAGTTAAGGCCAAAAGGTTGCATCCAGCTAGCTGGCTGACTATGCTAAGTGACACAGTGGGCGGCACTAACATGTGGCAGTTCAGCTTCCAATTTCCAACACAGATACAGTGTGTTATACAGTGTGGGTTGGATACACCAATAGTGCACTTACTGTGACAGCAGTGTCGGCAGAGCGGGATTGCTGACAGTGTCCTCAGTACATGGAATGGCAGTGCTGCGGTGCTTGCAGTGTCCTCAGTGCAGGGTATCGGGGGTGCCAGTGGTGTCTAGAGTGCAGGTTTGCTGGCTGTGTCGGCAGTGCAGGGGTTGCTGACAGTGTCCTCAGTACATGGAATGGCAGTTCTGCGGTGCTGGCAGTGTCCTCAAGTGAAGGGTACCAGCGATGTCGGCAGTGCCAGTGGTGTCTTTAGTGCAGGTTTGCTGACAGTGTCGGCAGTGCATGGGTGTTCTCAATGCAGGGTGCTGGCGGTATCCGCAGAGCAGGGGTGCCAGCAGTGTCCTCAGTGCAGGTTAGCTGACTGTGTCGGCAGTGCAGGTGTGTTCTCAATGCACAGTGCCGGCAGAGCGGCGGTGCCAGCGGTGTCCTCAGTGCATGTGTGCTGACAGTGTCGGCAGTGCAAGGGTGCTGGTGGTGTCCTCAGTGTGGGAGTGCCGGCAGTGTCGGGTCACTGACGGTGTCCTCAGCACGTGATGCAGCAGTGCAGGGGTGCCGGCAGTGGTGGTGTCGGCAGCGGGGGATGCTGCCAGTGGGGGTGCCGGCGGTGTCGGCAGCGGGGGGTGCCGGCGGTGTCAGGCAGCGGGGGATGGTGGGCGCCATCTTCTTTTTCTTTTTCTTCCTGACTGTGTGCAACTGCCAATCAGCGTTAAGCCCGCTCAATACAAAACCTTGCGACCCGACAGCGGGATCGCAAGGTTTTGCCTCGGGTGAGGGATCCGGGGCAGACAGGGAGATCTGAGCTTGGCTCGGATCGCCCCGGATCCCCGAAATTCGGGTGGGTTCGGGATCTCTGAGATCCGAACCAGCTCATCTCTAGTTTATAATCAGGATCCATAGTAATGGCACCCCCTGCACCTACTACAGCTTGGCTTGGTGGTTCATTGAGTGGTAGTGGAGGTTCCAGATAAATAACTCCTCATTTCCATTGTTCAAATTTCAAAAAGAGTACAGAAGTGAACAAGTTGAGAAGAAGCCACTTGTTCACATCTCCACTCTTTAGATTTGGCATATTTACCCCCTTCTTGTCACTGCAGCAAATGTTATGATGCTTGTTGAGCTGTGCCCTCACAGTTTACTAAGCAGAGAGGTTGTGAACTCCCACAAAGTCAGCACACTTTACCCCTGAAGTACTCTGCTCTGCTGTGATCATTCTGAAAATCTGATTAACTACTGTACATGAAGAAGTTGAAAAATGAATATAAATAGGCACTCTAACACTAGTCAAGTCTTTAGTGCCGCTCCTAGGGGTACATTTGCTAAGATGGGAGTTCTATTAAGCAGTGATGTTGCCCATAGCAACCAATCAGATTCCAGGTATTATCTTCTAGAAGGTGCTAGATAAATGAGAAGTAGAATCTGATTGGTTGCTATGGGCAACATCACTTCTTAATAGAACTGTCATCTTAGTAAATTTACCCCTTAGACTCACAATTTCACATGATGCATAGACACAGACACAAACATATGTAAAATGTTACTGCATCTTGACATTTCTTCTTAAAACCATGTCATCTTTAAGACTGTATGCACTATGACATTTCACAAATTAGTCAATGAATTCTTTACATACAGTAATCTTCTGCTTGCAATTATTTAACACATGTAAAGATACCATCATTCCTCGAGAAAGCCCCATTTGGTTATATATTTTTTAATTCTGTTAAGTTACTTCCACCATATGTACAATTACCAATGTATCATTAACACTGAAATACAGTCATTCAAAACCTTTTATAGCAGTGGCACATCGAATCGGTATATAATGCCGGCGGCGGATCAAATATACTACTCTGTACTACACTAGATCCTGCTCCTTACAATATCTAATTGTCAGTCTCTCGCTTTCTGTTTTCCTCCATTCCCTTCCTGACACCATGACGCTGCCCCTGTCAAATGCACCTTTGCGCAATGTATTTAATTGTTGTCATACTGTTAATTCACGGAAAAGCACACAGGAGACCTTTGTTCACAAAACGCAGCAGAACGCGTCTCTAACAGTGCAGACATAAACATTGATTTTCCGATATCTCGATATTAGATGCCCTGCCAGTACACTCATCTCCTGCTGCCAATCTGAGTAGCCTTAAGCTTAATCAGTTTGCAGATGCTGCAGTCAGCGCCTGCATCAGGTCCTGCATCTTCGAGTGCAGGTATTGGATCTGAGATGCTAGCAGGAGACGTCTTTTACCTTCAGTCCCCTCCTATAGCATTAGCATACATATCCATACAAAAGCTCTGTGTGCATAGCGTCTCTGAATGAAGCTTTACTAGTCGCCATTACTTGGTAGCGCAGAGCAGCTCCTCGTGCAAATATTTACATTCAAATGCATCTTAATCACAAAGTGATGTGAATAGGGTGCACAAACAGCTTCTGATTAAAATGATATGCGGCATGCCTATATTCTGTGTGCGACTGCGGGTGTATCTGCATGCAAAATGCTACGTTACAGTGTCAGCTGTTGTAACATTGTAACATAGCATTTTGCATGCAGATAGAAACGGGAATAACCTGGTTGGCGTCGTTCACACGACCCGGATCTTCCAGCATTGCATAGGACGCGTGGAGATTATGTAATCTCCAAGCATCACTGAAGCCGTCCAATCAGGTAGCATGCGGCACAACCCGGGTCATCGTGACCCAGGCCGCGCCGTTTACACTGCAGAGTGACACGGGAATGACCCGTGTCCAACCCTGCACGCTAACCATGTTGGATCCCTGGGTCACTGGATCCGGGTTGAGCCGTTGCCACTGACAAAAATCCTGAGTTATGCGTCTTCACACGCAAAAACCCGGGAGTTTCATGTCAGTGTAAAAGGGGTACTACATACAATAATTGGAGAAATGTGTTTTATTATTGTTATATTGTTACTACATACTGTATGTATATAGCAAATTCCATTTTAGCTGGTTTCAATTAATTTTACTAATTAGCTGAACGCAAGTCAATTTGGACGGATCTTACCTGGGTTTTCAATGGACAATTCTGGATCAGAGTCATAGTCAGTCAGTCACATCTGCATTTGCGGCTGGAAAGGCATAACTGGGTGACATCAGGGCGTTCAGACGTGGGCAAGGTTTTGCGATGGTGTGTCGACAGATTTGTGGGTTGTGTGTAGTTGTGCGTATGGACAGTTTTCAGGCAAATCTTTTGCACCAGGAATAGGACTGATGCAAATGTGCATAATGGCTATGAAACCAAGTGTGCGGATAAGAGCAGTCGCAGCACAGAGCTCTGGAAAACTGTACATATGGCCTAATATCCACATGTAGTACTTGGGTTCAAGACTTTATTGTCTCTTGGGGCATATTCAAATGCACACATAAATTGGGCCACGAAAAATGACGCGGTCATTGTGACCATTTTTTAAATACCACAGCTATGCGCACTCCCGATAGCCGCGGTATTTAAAATTTAAAAACATAATTGTAAAACCCGTGGGGGAGAATTTTTTATTTTTAAATGAGCTGCTGCCTGGGACTACCAGCTGCACAGCTCCACTCCCCGCCACCCATCACCTCTCGTCACCTCACATAGACATAGCTCACAGCAGAGTGGTGAGATGCCAATATCAAAGGCTCTGCTCAGAGGGGGGAGAGGGCTAAACCGGGGCTGGGCGTCCTCACCACTTACGGTAAGTCCAGGTACAGTTAATTAGAGGTCGCACATTAGCAGCACCCCACACACACCAGCAGCACCCCACACACAGAGATACCAGCAGAACCCCACACACACACCAGCAACACCCCACACACAGAGACACCAGCATTGCCGCACACACACACCAGCAACACCCCACACACAGAGACACCAGCATTGCCGCACACACACACCAGCAACACCCCACACACAGAGACACCAGCATTGCCGCACACAGACACCAGCAGCACACATACAGACACCAGCAGATCCCCACACACACACACACCAGCAACACCCCACACACAAAGACACCAGCATTGCCGCACACAGACACCAGTAGAACGCTACACATAGACACCAGCAGCACACATACAGACACCAGCAGAACCCCACATAGACACCAGCAGCAACACCCCACACACAAAGACACCAGCATTGCCGCACACAGACACCAGTAGAACGCCACATAGACACCAGCAGCACACATACAGACACCAGCAGAACCCCACATAGACACCAGCAGCACACATACAGACACCAGCACAACCCCACATAGACACCAGCAGCACACATACAGACACCAGCAGCACACACACACAGAAGTACTTACCAGAGTCCTGGGTGCGGAGAAGACTTCGGCTTGTCAGACGGATGAGAGGACAGGGTGTGTCCAATGGCTCTGAAGCAAGTCCCAACAAGGATTCTTTAAAATAACGATTTTAGGAAAAATTGGACTTGCTCAGATGCTGCACAAAAACAAACAAACCTCACACCGTAGGGAAAAAGAAAACTCTCATCCAATTGAATACCAAAAACCTTGCACGTTCTGCAAATACCCGGTGGCACGAAGTTTTTGAAACGTTCGTGGGCAACTGAATATGCTATAATTCAAGTATTAATGATTATCTGAAACCCCTTCCTCACCCTGCGTCAAAGATACTACATTTTTTAATTCACATTGTAAAGTTTTCAAAATAATAAAATACTTCATCAGAAATTCTGAGACAAAAGAAACTGTCTTCCTGTTGTTCTCTAACTGTCACATTAAACTGCAAAGTCACTATACAAAACATCAACAGCTCGTTCTTATTTGCCCTAGTAGATTTTAACCGTTAACAGAGAAGTTAAAGAGTTGCTTTTGAAATCTGAAAATAAAATAAATGCCATATTTAAATGCAATTAACAGTGCCCTGGCACTTGATGATGTTTTCTGCCACTGTAGGGTGGCACAAAAAAAAAACCAGTAGTTACATTCCTGCTTTGCAGCCCTGGGACTTAAGCACAATGTGAACCAGATTGCTACCAGTGCAGAGTTGTGTTGTATTTCTCTCTTTGTGGCAATGGAGTAATTAATAAACCATCTCACTCTTCATTCATTTGTTGCCAATGATTAACTGGGTACTGGAACATAAAAAACAACCACTCATGAGTAATATTATCATATGGGAAAGTATTCCATGAACCATTTGTTTTGGTAAAAAAGGTTTATACAACTACTGCATTTAGATGATGCAATCTGTATAGATAGATTTACAGCAATAAAAATACAGTTGATGTGTATAAGTATGCCAGTCCTTAGCAGCCATATATGGATAGGTAGGTTGAATCGTATGCTTTCAAAACAGAGAATGAAATGTCAAACCAGTGCCCCACACAGTTCTAACTAAAAACTTGAATCAAGAAAAAAATAAATATATAGATAAATTCATACTTGACTACTTTGTTATTTCCTCTCTGGGAGAAGCCCGGAGAGGAGATGCAGCTGCTTACTTCGGCCGGCCCGTCATTCGAGCTGCCCCCATTGCGGCAAAATGCCATGTTTCGTGGAATAATCCACAATGTCTTTAAGTAGTGGGCATAGCTAAAATTACGCAGCTTTCATTTTAGCCACACCCCTTCCCAAGAGACCACTACTTGGGATGCAATCGGGAAGCCGGCTGACATTATACCGGCAGCCGGCTTCCCGACTGTCATATCCCGGCGAGGGTGAAATGCCCGGCGTCTAGAATGTAGACGCCGCTCATTTCACCGACGCCGGGAGACAGGCGCCCGGTATCCCGATCGAAGGGATGCCGGGCGCCGCGAGCGGACAGCCGCGCGGGGGGGGAGGGTTAGGTTTATGGCACCCGGGGGGGACTTAGGGTTAGGTACCCCCCCGGGAAGGTTAGGCTAGGGGGAGGAAGGGTTAGGCACCCCCGGGGGGACTTAGGGTAAGGCAGCGGGGAAGGGGGGGTTAGGGTTAGGCACTTACTTGGGGGATTAGGGTTAGGCACTTACTGGGGGGATTAGGGTTAGGCACTTACTGGAGGGATTAGGGTTAGGCACTTGGGGGGGAGGTTAGAGTTAGGCATCCCTAAGGAGCGTTAGGGTTAGGGGGGTTAGGTTAGTATATACTTACCTTAGGACGATCAGGATTTCCAGCGCTGTCGGGCTACCGCTGCCGGGATCTGCCCATCTGTCGGGCTGCCGCTGCCGGGAATTGGCCAGCGTTATTTCATTCCGATTCCACCACTATTCCCAGCAATTATCTCCCTATCCTACTAATGCAAACAATTAAAACTAACTTACCATAAGGAGAATCCTAGGCATTTGCAGCAACAGACCACACATTGGTTACTGGGCCTGATTCAGACCTGCTCGCGAGCGCTCGCAAGCGGGTCGATGTTGTCCCAGTGCACATGCACACGACGGAGCCGGCTCCGTGGTGCGCATGCGCGAGACCCGGACAGTGACGGGCATACAGTCGCTCCGGGTCTCGTACCAAAGGGGGCGTGCTGTCGATGTTGAGTGACAGCACGACCCCTTTGGTGGGCGGGCCGGGGGCGTGGCTGCCCAGACAGAGGCGTTCCCATGGGGCCGGCCCCACTGACATCACAAGTGATGTCAGTGGGAGTGCTTTCGGCTCTGTTTGAGCCGAAAGCACTCTTGGGCTTGCGGCAACGAGACCGTACCACAAGGGTCGCAAGCCCGATGGTCGCAATGCTCTTGACCATCACGACCATTTTCCTGGCCGCTCGCTATAGCTGTGGAGGAGGCCGCTCTAAAAATCAGGAAGGACGGCCCTGATTCAGAGCGAGCGCTCTGTCAGAGCGTCCGGCTCTGAATCAGGGCCACTGTGTGGTCTGTTGCTGCAAATGCCTAGGATTCTCCTTATGGTCAGTTTATTTTTAAAAAAATAAAGAGTGCTATATAAAAGGGAAATAGGTGCACTGACTTGTGCATGGAATAGTGAAAGGTGTCTGTGACCGATGATTCAGCTTAGACGGACTTGAACACCAACCAGGAGGAGAGCCCAGGACTGCCTCTTTTGGTCTATGCGCGCAAAGAACAGTCCGTAGCCATTTCTGCCACTTGTGGATTCTGCTATTATGTAATTTTTTGCATTAGTACTTTTATATCATTTTTAAGGCGCTTGTTTTATTAAATGGAGTTACAGTATATACATTCTCTTTTCTGTTTGTGGGCCATTTCCCAATAACTGTCTACATGAGGGAATTACATACCATTATTGCTCCGGCGCGAACACAGATGATCTGAAAATCAGCTGTCCCCGCGAGCGGCTTCACGAAAGGAGCAGTGAATCTTTTCACTACTCCTTTCGGAGCAGTGACACTAGTGCGCATGTGCGCACAAGAGCCCCAACGTCCGGCGAAAGGAGCCGGACAGGTGTGGAGGGATCCAAACAGATCTCTCTTTGCAACCCGGGACTCCTTCCCATAGGGAAGGTGTGGGAAGCCGGAAGCGGGAGCACTCGCCATCTGAAAATGGCGAATGCTCCCGCAATTAAAATCCGAAAATACTGTATTTTCGGAGCTTGATGAATTCTGTATGGGGACAGTGGGTCATTCCGCGAGAGAAAGGTAAGTAGGAGATATCTGTGATATCTCCTGCTTTACCCCATTAAATAATGGCCCGATAACTTAATATCTACAATTGCAGGTGAAAATGTTCATTGTCACCTGCTTTTGTAGAAATTAAGTGATGATGAATAGGCCTCTTGGTGTGGAAACTGGTAATTACTACAAAAACCAGAGGATTAAAATCTGAATTTGGAAATACCATAATATACGTTGTTAATAGAGAAGCGCTGGTAGAGCATTTATATTGGTGGAGGGGTGAGGAACCTCTATAAGAATCTGCACTGCTAGGCGCACTTTAGAGGGCACTGTATTACTTTATTTTGTTGTTTTATACAAAGTGCCATGATTATTATTTGGCTTACACCTGCTTCTAACTGAACAAGCAAAGCACAAAAGTAATATTCCCTGTGCAGCTAGAGAGCTAGGCAGATGCGTTACT
Source organism: Taudactylus pleione (assembly GCA_031769625.1). Taxonomy (NCBI): domain Eukaryota; kingdom Metazoa; phylum Chordata; class Amphibia; order Anura; family Myobatrachidae; genus Taudactylus; species Taudactylus pleione. The sequence continues at coordinate 6,988,961 of JAUIMM010000453.1, forward strand.
GCATAATTGCTCAATTACCTGGAATTTACTGGACACTCATGAATTGGGGGGGGGTCTCCAACGCCATGTATCATGTCAATGCATTACGGGGGAAGGGTAGTTAATTATGCAATTAGTAGTACCTCACTCCCACAATTCCTACCTTGGCCTGACTCTTCGGACCTTGGACCTCCCAGAGGATGGTGTATAAAAGCAAACCCACTTTTAAATGTCATTATTTTTTGAATCATCCAAGAAATGATAACCAATCATATAAATATAACTACAACTTTTACAGTTGCATAAGATTTATAAAATACCTATTACTCTAGGAACTGGAAGAGATTCAAAGTCTCATTGCTCACTGCCTGTACTCCAATGTAAGCTATAGCAAGCACTAAAATGAGCCAGCTTATTAAAGCCAATGGCCCCATACTCCTCTATCAACCAATTGTTCAATAATTTTATCTCCCGTCATTTATCCAACCAGGTTCATATTCACAGAAATTAAATTTGACTTGTCTTACTTACTACTGTATGTACTGGCAAGACATGAACGTGTGATCAGGGGCACAAAGTAGGGGGGGGAGCAGGTACTAATTACCTGTATTTTGTTGGAGGGGGCTGGGTCCACCCCTCCCCTCCGCCACCTTGTAACACTTCGTACCTGTTATCCCGACAAACGCTTCTGTGGAGGGTCCAGGGAGGCTGCTGCCGGTGAGCCAGTCTCTCACTCTGCCTGCTGTGTTGGACGGAGAAATTGCACTGATTGCTCCTTCCCCCTAGATCTTCCCCTGGCTGTGGGCACCCCCACGTGAAGCGCACGGTGCTGCTCATATTTGTTAAGATTTTTTTTTGTAGAGGGCATGGCCACACTTCCAGTATTCGGCTACAACCCTGGGCCCGTCCCCGCTCTCTACAGCCCTGAGTGTGATACCAGACAGTGCACTTCTTCTATGTGTGACATGGAGAAAATTGAAAGAATAGAAAACATTAATAGGTTTAATTATAAATCAAACTAATATTACGATTGGTCACTATAAGGATATTTTAACTCCTACTAGTCATAACATACGTAACTGTTTTGCTAATCTAGAGTGCACCGTCATAGCTAAATGCAATCTTTATCTGTTCATTTAACTAAAGTGGGCATTATTGTGTGTCTGTGGCTAATATGTTTCAGCTATGTGCCTTTTGTCTAGTACGCCACTGTGATAGCTATAAATTTTCTTCAATGCCCCTTGCACCTGTGAAGCAGATGTAAGATATCCTGATAATATGTTGAAAGAGTGCTGTAAAGTCATCTGCTTAACTCTTTCAATTGAAAAGATTTGCAGCATAAGTATGGAACCATACTTGAATACATTTTAGGTTTAGCAATGGGCTGGTGCTAGTCCCAGTGGCACTCCACAAGGACTAGCACCAGCCCAATGCTAGGGGCAGAATCTCTGTCAGTGTATGGCCTCCAATGTGTGCGGTTACTGTAAGTGACTGAGTCCATAACCACTCCTGCAATACTCCAATAACATGTCAACCAAGCGCTTACCTATGGTAATTAAATGTTGGTGGTGGCTGGCAGCAAAATGTATGTTGTGGATGCACAGAAATAATATGAGATATGGTAAGAACTTACCTTTGTTATCTCTATTTCTATGAAGTCCATAGGGTTCCACAGGATTCCTTGGGGTATAGGTGATGACGTCAGGCATCGGGCACCATAGAGTTAAGTTTTCAGCCTCCCAGGATGCAATAGGGTCCCCCTCCTATACCCCGCCCCCGAGCCAAGGCATCTCAGTTACGTACCAAGCCATAGGCCGGAGGAGGAGGAGAAGGAAGAGAGAGAAAAAAGATCTGGACACACACAAGAATCACATTCTCACCAGAGGGAGATGGAAAAACCGGTGACCAGAGTAAAGCCCATCTGCAGCACAGGTGCGACAGGGCGGGAGTCCTGTGGAACCCTATGGACTTCGTAGAAAGAGAGATAAAGGTAAGTTCTTACCATATCTCATATTTTCTACATCAGGGTCCATAGGGTATCCACAGGATACCTTGGGGATGTCCCAAAGCAGCATCCTTCAAGGGTGGGGACGCTCCTGTGCTGAAAGGAGAATCCGCCACCCGAAGGAAGCATCCTGAGAGGCAAAGGTGTCAAACGCGTAATACCTCACAATAGGTATGGACAGAGGACCACGTGGCAGCCTTGCAGATCTGGACTGCAGAGGCACCATTTCGAGCTGCCCACGAAGGACCCACAGACGTAGTGGAATGAGCCCTCACAGAGGATGGAACCGGAAGGCCTTCATGAAGATAAGCTTCTGAAATTGCCATACGAATACAACCTGCCAAAGTTTGCTTTGAAGCAGGCCAACCCTTTTTACGGAAGCCATAGAGGACAAACAAGGCGTCCGACTTCCGAAACGAGGAAGTGCGGTCAACATAAATCCTTAAGGCCCGCACAATGTCCAAAGTGGCCTCACCCACTGAAAGGTCGGGTGAGTTAAAAGCCGGCACAACGATTTCCTCGTTGATATGGAAACGTGAAACAACTTTGGGAACAAACTCAGGACGAGTGTGCAGCACTGCCCTGTTCCCATGAAAAATCAGGAAAGGGGGTCTACAGGATAGAGCCCATAAGTCAGAAACACGTCTGGCGGAAGCGATGACCACAAGGAAAATTGTTTTAGCTGTCAGCCATTTAAGGTCCACTGAGCCCAGTGGTTCAAACGTCTGTCCCTGGAGAGCCCTCAGGACCACAGCTAAATCCCAAGGCGCCACCGGTGGAACAAAAGGTGGCTGAATTCGAAGAACACCTTGCATAAAGGAGCGCACATCAGGGATTGTAGCAATCCTACGATGGAACCAGACAGACAGGGCAGATACCTGCACCTTCAAAGAAGCAAGGCGAAGCCCATGGTCTAGTCCGACCTGTAGGAAAGCCAACACTCTAGACAGACGGAACTCCCGAGGTGCATAACCTTTCGGCCGACACCACTGGAAGAACGTATGCCACACACGATGGTATATTCTTGCAGAAGAAGGCATCCGAGCTCTTAGCATAGTTCGTACTACAGAGCTGGAAAACCCCCTGGACCTTAACATGGCCGTCTCAACAGCCACGCCGTCAAAGACAGCCAAGTCAGGTCCGGGTGAAGATAAGGACCCTGAGACAGTAAGTCCAGTCGCAGCGGCAACCGCAGAGGACTGTCCACGGACAGACCCTGAAGGTCTGAAAACCAGTGCCTCCTGGGCCACGTGGGAGCCATCAACAGGAGCGTTCCTCCTTCCTGTTTGAATTTCCGGATTACCCGAGGAAGAAGGGAAAACGGAGGAAATAGATAAGCAAACCGGAACGTCCACTGGACGGACAGAGCATCCACCAGAGACGCCTTTTCGTCTCTTGTGCGAGACCCGTACATCGGCAACTTGTTGTTGTGCCGTGACGCCATGAGGTCGATCTCTGGAAGACCCCACCTGTCCACCAGAAGTTGAAAGATGTCCTAGTGCAGGGACCACTCCCCCGGATGAACGTCCTGGCAACTGAGAAAGTCCGCCTCCCAGTTGAGAACTCCCGGGATGAATACTGCTGATATGGCCGAGAGATTGCGCTCCGCCCAGACCAGAATGCGGGACACCTCTACGGGTGCCGCCCGACTTCGGGTTCCTCCTTGACGATTTATGTAGGCCATGGTGGTGGCGTTGTCCGACTGGACCTGCACGGGGTGACCTTGGAGAACCCGCTGTGCCTGCTGGAGAGCATTGAAAACGGCGCAAAGTTTAAAGATGTTTATTGGAAGCTCCGTTTCCGCCTGAGTCCATCTTCCCTGGAACAAGTGTGGACCCGTGACCGCTCCCCAGCCCCGCAGGCTGGTGTCCGTTGTCAATAAGACCCAGTTCTCCACCCAAAACGGACGACCCTTGTTGAGATGGGTCATCTGCAACCACCAGGCAAGGGACAGGCGAACCTCCGGAGTGAGCAGCATCGTCTGGGATTTTAGACTCTGAGGCAGTCCATTCCATTTGGACAGAATCAATTGCTGTAGAGGTCTGGAGTGAAACTGGGCATATTCCACCATGTCAAATACTGACACCATGGAGCCCAGTAACCTCATCGCCGAGTGTAGAGACACACGGCGACTCTGCAGACAACTGCGCACCCTCAACTGCAAGGCAGAGATCTTTTCCCCCGTCACAAAGATCCTCTGCTGACTGGAGTCCAATAAGGCTCCGAGGTGCAGAATCCTCTGAGACGGGATCAGGGTGGACTTTTGCCAGGTTATTACAGTACTGCAATCGTCAGATCCAAGTGGCGTAGCTCTGGAGACCCTGCTACCAACAAAACATCATCTAGGTACAGCAACAAGCGGACTCCCTGCAGCCGCAGGGACGCCGCCATGACCGCCATAACCTTGGTGAATACACGTGGTGCTGTCACCAGGCCAAAAGGTAACACCCGGAACTGAAAGTGATCGTTGCGGATTGCAAACCTGAGGAACTGTTGGTGATGCAAAAGAATAGGGACATGCAGGTAAGCGTCCTGTATGTCCAACGACACCATGTAATCCCCAGGTTCCAGCGCCAGAATATTGGACCGTAGGGTCTCCATCCGAAACCGCGGCACCCGCAAGGACCTGTTGAGGGCCTTGAGGTTGAGAATCGGACGGTACGACCCATTGGGTTTCTGCACCAAAAATAGATTGGAATAGAAACCCTGGCCCCTCTGGGAGAATGGAACAGGCACTATAACTCCAGCCTGGAGCATAGTGTGCAAAACCTTCCGCAGTTCCATTGCTTTGGTCTGGTCTAAGGGAAGACCCGTGGTGAAGAATCGGGATGGGGGCCTGTGCCGAAAGGAGAGGGCGTACCCGTGAGAAACCACCTCGTGAACCCAAGTGTCTGTCGTAGTTGCCGACCAATACTGGGCGAACTGCAGCAGGCGGCCTCCCACTTTGGGATCCCCCAAAGGGAGGCCCGGACCGCAGGCTTGTCATCAGACTTAGGGGCCGGACGTCTGGTACTCCAGGCCTGTTTCCTGGGCTTGGCCGATATCTTGGGCCCAGCCTGTCTGGGAAAGGACTGTGGACCTCATTCAGAGTCGGTTGAAGCGGCCGCACGGTCGTAAGGGAAAAGGGGCCGGATATTCAAATGATTCCCTCGCAAGTTGCGTCCCTAAGTTTGGATCGGTAGGTGGCCGACCAAGGGGAGGAAGCAGTCAGAAGATAAAAAAATACGCCCCCTTCTCGTACGCATTGCACGTCATCTCCGGGCATATAAGGATTAATCGAGACCATCGGGAACCATCGGAACTGGTCGTAGAGCTTAAGGTTGACCATACTCTCTACGATCATGTCAGTGTAAAAACCTCCCATGTCACATGTGCCATGACGCTACTTTGTTAATTATGCACTCCCATAATCCGTATGCACTCCCATAAAACGCTGTTCACATAATGAGGCATGCCTGCGTTCGGATCTCCACACCCCCGTTTTCAAGCACCTTCCCCTGTTACCACCCACAAATGCCTCCATCTGTCACTCAAACTACCGACCTGGCTGTGTTCAAGGAGAGAGAAATTTCTGATTGTAGCAGCTAGTTTGCTCACGCGCATTGCGAACTTTACGCATGCGCAGTATAGCGAACATCGGTGGCGTACGACTGTGCGGCCGCTTCGACCGACTCTGAATGAGGTCCTGTGCCTTAGGCCTACCCTGGACCCTATAAGGCCGAAAGGACGACGTACCCAAACTGGAACGCAGCAGACGGGAGACATGCAGACTTGGCTGCTGCCAGCGTGGCCACAATTTTGTCCAGATCCGGACCAAAGAGGACTTCTCCATTAAATGGCAAAGCTTCCAATCCTTTTTTGGAATCAGCGTCCGCCTTCCAGGATCGCAACCATAAGGTGCGACGAGCAGCTACAGCTGCCGAGGAAATGCGAGAAGTGAGGGTACTAATATCCAAGGCCGCTTCATTGATGTAAGTGGCCGAATCCCGGAGATTGCCTATCAACTCGGACTGTTCAGCCGAACAGTCGGAATCCAAATACGACTCCAAACTATCGGCCCAGCGCTCCATAGCTCTGGCTACCCAACATATGGCCATAGCTGGTCTGGATGCCCCCCCCCGCAAGGGAGTAAATGGACTTAAGGCAGATCTCTAACCTTACGATCCGTAGCATCCTTCAAGGAGGACATGGAGGGCATGGGCAATGTGGCACTTCGGACTAGGCGTGTCACATGAGAATCCACCTGCGGAGGGGATTCCCACTTAGAGAAATAATTGTCCGCAAACGGATAAGCCACCGCTAAACGTCTTTGAGGCTGATACCGTTTGCCAGGATGTTTCCACGCCTCCTCTAAATGGTCTACTAACTGACCCGAAAGAGGAAACACTGTGGTGTCACCCTTAATATCCTTGAAAAAGGCATATTTGGACTTTGACACCGGAGGATCATCATCCTCAATAACTAAAGCTGTGTGGACTGCACGAATAAGGCCAGGAATATAAACCTTAGACTTAGCGTCCGACTCTTTAGTACGGGAAGGTTCATGGTCAGAAAGATCCAGAATCTCCCCATCATCGGACGTCCCCTCGTCATCCTCATAAGGAGCAGACAGAGACTCCACCGGTCGCTTGTGAGGCCGCAACACAGACTCCCCTTGAAACACGTCCGACAAATGCTTTACAGAGCTTGTCAGCGAATTAACCCACGCAGGCTTCTGAGAGACCTGAGGAGGGGAAATAGGGAGACTGTGGGGTACCATCAGTTGTCTCGGGAACCCCTGCATGGGTGACGACACCACTGACTGCTGGGACAATCCCATCTGAGAGAACGCAGGTTGCGGAGCTAACTGGCCCACTAGGGTTGTAAGTGCTTTGGCGAAACAAGCCCAGGGCGGTTCCTGTACCGGAGCCGTGACAGTAATTGGTTGCGCCAATAAAAAACACTGCCGACATAGCCCCTCCGCGCTACCCTCCCCCTCTGCTATAGGTACCTTGCACGTAGTACACAGAAACTGGAGAGGAAAATCACTCTCAGACATGATGGCAAGTATGTGACCCCTCTCACTGATACTCGTTAGTATAGTGGGAGAACCGCCCTGCAATCACCGCGCCGCAAGAGCTTTAGCAGAAGAAGAGCAGGGACAGTGAAAAAGCTGACAGTAGAAAGTGAAAGTGCAGGCAGCAGACGCTAGCAGCAGTCACATACAATGCAAAGAAATTAATCCCTGCACTATCAGCGCTGATCCTCAACGATGCAGACACAGGGCTTGGTAGGACACAGCGCTGCATACACAGACCTGTTCCAATGGAGGAGAGGTATGCCGGGGGACCCAGACCACGATGCCACCGACCAGCAGCTTCCAGCAGCGTTCACCATGCTTCCATAAAGATGGCCACCGAGGAGCAGAGAGGAGGCCAGCCTGGGGGAGGAGCGCTGCCACAGAGCCAATCGGCAGTGCAGAGAGGGCTGTGTGCAGCGGGGGAGGCGCCAGCTGTATACAGGGAAGGCGCGCTCCCCTGGCATGCAATTAACCCCTGGGACGCCGCAGCGCTACAGCTCAGCTGCGGTCCGCTGTCCCAGGGGGGTAGTGGAAGCGCAAGTTTGTTACCTGGCTCCAAGCTGCAGCCAGTCCCCAGGGAGACCCCTGCCTGGGGACTCAGGACCATGTTTCAGCGGGTTACCTGCTGCCCCCTTGAATCCGGCCATGGTCCAAAACATCTGGGGTCACCGCTAGCTGTGACCCCAGATGCTTACCAGCATCCCCAGATCAGTACTGGTACCGTCGGGGGTGTAGGGAAGACAGCGTGGACGTCAGTAGTTACTGTCCATGCTGTACTTCCAGATGGGCAGCCACAGCTGCCTTGAAGAAAACTTCAGGGGCTAATCCTTAGCCCCCCTCTAAACAGGTGCTCCGACTCCCAGCCGGGCACCAACGAAACTGAGATGCCTTGGCTTGGGGGCGGGGTATAGGAGGGGGACCCTAGTGCATCCTGGGAGGCTGAAAACTTAACTCTATGGTGCCCGATGCCTGACGTCATCACCTATACCCTAAGGTATCCTGTGGATACCCTATGGGCCCTGATGTAGAAAAATTGGATTAAGTTCTTGAAGGCTAATTACACACTATATACAATAGCAAAATATACTATGGAAAATATAATGACTAATAGGATAAAACGACACAGTGAATAGTAAGGTGGATAAAAGCAGATTGGCCACTATTCAATTAAATAAATTCAGCTGTATATTAGCATTATAATTACATTATAGTTATTATGGCTGTAGATGGCATGTAGCGATCAGCTGGGATCATGAGGTATGACTATAGGACATGACTATGAGGCTACAGAACAGTACATACATGACTATAAGACAGCACAGACATGAGTACATACATGACAATAGGACATTACATATAATGACTGAAGACATGACTATACCACAGTAGAGACATGACTGTAGAACAGTACAGACATGACTATACAGTACAGCACATACAGTACATGACTAAAGGACAGCACATTTTTTCCTCTATGGTATGGAAGTTGAAACACACAGGACATTATCCCGCCCCATTTCCCACTCACCACGCCCTCACTAATTTGTGTCATCCAATCTGGGCTAGCTGCTGGCCCCTGGACTACCCTACCTAGACTACACTGACAGCAGAGAGAGCCAATGACAGCAGAGCGCAGGGCCAGCTGTCTTATCACGCACATGGCTCTCATGGACCCTGGGGACTGCAGAAAAGGCATCACCCACTGCTGGAAGTGCGACCACCACAACACATATGGAGAATCATCCTCCATGTCCGTCCTCGATCTGGGTGGGGGTGCTGGGGGCTATAGTTCCTGCAGAGATTCCCCGGCTGCTCCTGCTCTCATTCCCCGGCCTCCGGCACCACTGTAATGTGGCTAGGGGAGGAGCTCCTGCTCTCATTCCCCAGGCTCCGGCCGCTGTTGTGTGGCATGGGGAGGAGCCATTAGTCTGAAACCCCAAATCTGCTGACAGCAGCGTGTGACATTGACAGACGCAGCCACGGGGCAGCCATCTCCTTGCATCTAGACCCTGCCCGCATCACATCCGGACTTGCGCATACGCAGTCCGTATTCCCGTCGGGGCAGTAAAAGTGGGGAATCTGGGGGATTTATTTAATTTTCCGGGGCTGCGGGAGACTCCACAATGATAGGGGAGTCTCCAGCAGGATGCGGGAGGGTAGGTAACTGTGTCTATATCAATATTTCAACATTATACCCATTATGATTGTAGACATAGTGACTGCATCCCATCTATCTACCCATATATCTATCTATCGATCGATCAATCTATCTGTCATTTGGTGATGGACGGCAGAGGAAAATACTATACTAGACAGATCTTCATATTTTGTGGAAATTCATGGTAGGATTGACTAATGCACATCTTCTCTTTCTTTAAGGTTCTGTTTTTTACAGCTTCCAGATTGAAACTAACATAAAGTTCGTGACAAGTTTTGTACAGTATATTGCACACTGCTTTGAAACAAATTGAGAAGCACATTGTAAAGATTTTACTGTGGCACTTTTACAGTCTTAGCATTGCTAAGGGCATAAATCAAATGATTAAAGAATAACAAATAGATATTATCTCATCACAGTATTAATACAAAACTGAATTTACTGAATTCACACAAACATGTCCGGAACAACTCAATAAACTGGATCCACACTAAAATCATACAAAAAGCCAGATCCACACATAATGGTGCATGCGCACGGTCAGACTTCTGGTCGATCAGATAATGATAACGATCGTTGTCTGATCATCCTGCATGTGCTGGATGTTCGATATAGAACATCCAGCACATGCAGCAAGCCCCCATCGACTAACGCCCGCGATTAGCGATTGCGGGTTCCTATAGTAACCAGGCCAACCTGGTCCATATCGACCAGGTTGGTCTGCATGCACGGGCGATGGTCGATATCGACCATCCGTGCCCGCGCGACCATCGTTTGGTAAATTGAAGGGGCAAGAAACTGGTCAATTTGAACGATACGATATGATCGATATTGTTATCGTTCAAATCGACCAGGGAAATCTGACCTTGTGTATGCACCATAAGGGTGTATTTCCGTGAATTTATTGTGTACCTGGCAAGAGCCAGCGTGAATTTATTGTGTACCTGGCAAGAGCCAGCGTGAATTTATTGTGGATCTGGTAATATCAGGGCCAGGGTGTGTTTATGTGAATATAGAATAGATCCAGCAAGAACAGGGTGGGTTTGTGTATATTTAGTACGGATCCAACGTTTTGTGTATTTATAGAATTTATCCGGCTTTTACACTCTTCCAATTTTATGGATGCAGTCAGGGTACTTTGTGAGCTCACCAGAAACAGCTTTGCTGTACATGCTAGGAAGTAATAGTAGACAATTTGTTAACAAGTTTACCTCCGAAAATTGGCTAAGTGGCTCCTTTTCTGCAAACTAAAATTCCCACAGAAAAGAATAAAGGACACCTCATGTGAAAAGATATTCAAACTGACCTCTACATGAATAACACTTAAACAATTTTTGCTGCAAAAGGCTGTGAAAAAAGCAGGACCAGCCACCACAGTGAGAACTCCTTAGAAAGCTTTAAATGGCTAGCTCAACCTCTTACAAGGCATTCAATAAAGACCATTGTCTAATTAGGATCTCAGAGGGAAAAGAGTGATCGCATGTCTTTTTATTTGTCCCATTTCTGAAGAAAAGGGGAAATGGGTTGCTTGTCTACACATTTAAATGTGTTGTTTTAGTACAGAAAAAGGACAAAGCCTACATTTCCCAATTGTTTCAAAGTTGACCAAGGCTGTCTGGATTTATTCCTCTAAATTCAGATATAAGCATCACACCACACAGGCATAGCATGTCAAGTCACTCATTTGAAGACTAGATCATACGACTTATCTGAGTTCACCATGAAGTTCAGTGACATTTGCAGTTATAGCATGGACAGGAACTAATTGCATTTCCACTAAGAAACTGTGCAGTACTGCTTAATCATTTACAGTATCTTGCTGCTAAAAATACACATATAAACAAAACACTGGTAATATCAGTCTGTAAGTTTTCAAACTGACAATTATAGCATCAATATAGCATAAATGTTGCAAGAGAAACCATTTAATAGCATGCATAATAAAATCACTATTCGGGTATAATATTGTGGCCTATGGCAAAAATAGAACAATGCTTATTACATATAATAAAGATAAAATGGAGTATAATTAGTCCAATTCTTTACCCCTATTTATACTATTCATTAATTGTTCCAGCATTCATCAAACTGTTCCATGTTTGATAAATATATTAAGTCAACAAATTCCTTAAGCTGCTAGCTATCCCACTGGTTTAATATTTGGTATGGACCTAAACAGAAGAGGCTCATTAGAAGTTCTATTGTGTCAGCCTTTGCTCTAAGATCTGTCATTCCCAAGCAACCAGGAGCAACACTCAAATAATCCTTAACTTGTGCGTGTTTCCCACCTGTGACAAAGGCAATGCCGCCTAGTGTCATGGCAACCTCACCATATACACAAGCATTCTGGCTCAAAGGCAGGCTGCAGATAAAGACTCACTTACTAGCCTTTACTTTGTCAAGAGGTAATTACTAAAAGCACATTTGAGCCCACAGCGTTTTTTAACAAGCACTTTTCTTGAATGGATCACAGAAATGTTCACATTGTTTAAATGACATCTGGAAGGCTTTGGACAGTGTACTGGTCATAATGGGGCATGTATGATTTGTGCTTTATTAATTAGTGATAAGCATAGCACAATAATACTCTGGTAACATGAAGCAGACCATTTCAGAAAATACCTTTATTTATGGTTTTTCTATTTTCATTATGGTGCAGGACTAAGCAGTGGTAGCAAATGCTACTGTTGCTAAGAAACAAAAATCTTCCAGAATACAATGAGCCATGAAAATAGTCTAGACGGCAAAGGCGTTTAAAGTAACACAATATACAACATAATACACTTCAGATAAATTATTTCACAGGAAACAGAATACCTAAAACCTACTCGAGGTCAAAAAGGTACCTACAGCTGAAGCTCTCTGAATAAATTGTAAATAACAGTTGACATCAATCGGATTCCGCTATATCATTGCGGTTTCATTATAATTCTGATTGGTTAATGGAATACCATTGTGAGGGTAGAGACACACTATTATCTTCAAAATGCTCTGTTCACACACCAGTGAAAGGGAGCGCTAACTGACCTAAGCATGCAAATCATTCATCTCTATGCTAAACTGACCTTGGCTATACAAAGGTTTTTTATGGGGATTTCTTTTGGATTTTATGTGTGTTGAAGTACTACTGACATAAAATGTATATCAGCGCTGCTTGTAAATGGGTGCACATACGTTCCCAAATACAGCTAATGAACAGTGAAAAGGAGCATATTGCCTTTATATCTCACAATGTGTTTTGCCAACTGCAAATAAATGATGCGCCAACCAAAAGACTATGTACACAATAAAGTCAACCACCAAAGGGCAAAGTTTACCTATCCGTCCGTTCGCATATCTGTCTGTCTATCTATCTTCATTTTTCCAGTTTTTATTTAAATGTACCTAGTTTACTGTCTCAATGTACTCATTTTGTTTACTTTTACATTTTTGACTAATAAATGTAGTCATGTTTTGCAGGTCAAACAGCCTAACATGCTCGTGGCATGCTTTCCACAAAGAAAATCAAATATTCTTTAGAAAGTTCTTCCCTCACATATTCTGCAGAAAGTTCCTCCCAACAGTGTTGCAGAAGTTCCCACAAATGTGTTGCACTTGTAGGTTGCTTTTCTTTCACCCTGATGTACAGTTAATCCCAAACCAGCTCGATGGGGTTTAAGTCTAAAGACTGCGCTGGCCATTCCATGATTTGGAGCCTACCATCTTCTTCTTTTCCTCTAAGGTAGTTCTGACATAGCCTGGAGTAGGGCCGGACTGGCCATCGGGCCCTTCTGGCAAATGCCAGAAGGGCCGATGGCCACAAGGGCCGGTTTGACGTAGCGTAAGCTTACCCGGGAGAACAACCTCCCGGGCAGGGCCATGCTCTGAAATGCACGACCGCGTCATTGCGTAATGACGTCATGACGCAGTCGCGTCATGACACGGCCGGCGCCAAGCCCCTCCCAGGCAGCGTCCACCCGGGCATGTGGATGTTAGTGAGAAAGCAGGGCTGTCAGCCCGGCAGCCCTGCTTCCTCTGTTGCTATGTGCGGCCACGTCAGGGCCGGATCATAGGCACGCCCCCTGGCTGGCTCCCGCCTCCCGGCAGCAGGAACCAAATGATGATCGCGGCTCTTAGGAAGCCCCGCCCCCTTTGATTAACTAATGCCGTGATTCGCGGGTGAGTAGGGGGCGGGGCCTTTTGCCGCAAAGTGCCCGCCCCCTATAGAAAGCTGGTACCTGAGGTAAGTGTGCTTCCTAGAGAGCGTGCACACACCTTTCCTCTCAATTCTCTCTCTGTTCCTCACTCCCTCCACTTCTCTCTCTGTCCACTACTCCTGTCCCCCTCCCTTCCCCCACCCTCTCTTCTCCTTTATCTCACTCTCTGAGGGGAATTCAATTAAGAGCGAATACATTCGAATCTGTGCGGCAGCTGCAGCACTTTACGGCAGCAGGATTTTGCTCAAAAGTGTTCGCTACCCCATAGGGTAACGAGCACTTTCGGGCATTGGGTTGACCGTGCGAAGGGCGCGAGAAGAGCTGCTGTTGCCGGCGTTTAAATGCGGTGGCAACGGCAATTCACACCCTTCGCCTGCAATTCAATTCCCCTCTCTGTCTCTCTCTCACTTTCTCCTCCCTCTCTTATGGTCCGTACACATGTAGCTATCTACCAGCGATACGATATCACTGGCAGATCGTTATGCACCCTCCCTGGTATGATGGATGATCAGTATCGATCAACCAGCACACCACCAACTTACAAACTAATATAGCGATCTACCATCATCGATCGCGGGTTCCTATAGTAACTTGCTCTAAATCAAGCAAGTTGACCGGCATGCACGCCTGATGGACGATATCGCTATCGTCCATATGTGGCCGCGCATTGCTGGTTGACGGTAAGTTGGTAGGGACCATTTAAAAGAACAATTTTAAAGATTACGGTAACGATATCGTTAAAATCGTTCATTTAAATCGCAACGTGTGTACGCACCATTACCCTGTCTCCCTCCCTGTCCCTTCCTCCATATCTCTCTTCCCCTCCCTGTCTCTCTCTCCCTCACCCCTTTCCCTCTCTTAGAGGTCTATTTGATGTTAATTATCGGGGTCTGAATGGATCCTGATAATTAACATTCTAACGCTACGCGAGCATCGGAGCAACTCATCATTGCTCCAGCCGGAGACAGCTGATCCGAAAATCAGCTGTCTCCCCAAAGTGTTTCACTGTTCCTTTCAGGGGAGACAAGTGCGCATATGTGACCTACGGGTCACGCATGCGCACAAGAGTGTATGGGAACAGCAGGCCATTCTGAGAGAGGAAGGTAAACAGGAGATATCTGTGAAATCTACTGCTTTACCTTCTTGATGAATGGCCCAAAAACCTAATTTCTACAATTGCAGGTGAAAATTTTCATTTTTCTCTGCTTTTGTAAAAATGAAGTGACGATGAATAGGCCGCTATGTATCTCACTCCCTGTCCCTCTCTCTCTATTTCCTTGTCCCTCCTTCTCTCTCTCTCTCTCTCCCCTCCCTCACATTCTCTGTCTCTCTCCTTTCCCCTTTCTTCTCCCTGGCAATTTTATTGATGGGGCCCCCACAAGTCTTAATCCGGCCCTTGGCCACGTCATTACTTAGTGACGCGGCCGGGTATGAGATGCACAGCGGGGTCGGGCCCGAGAGTAACCAGGGAGGAATGGCTGGACGACATTTTGACAGCTCCTGTGAGCTGCCAGTAGGATTGCCCGGTGACACCATGCTGAGGACATGGTGGAGTCACTGGAGTGTCATGTGCGGCTGCGGTGGTGTCATGACACGGCTGGCCGATGGATGAAAAGCGTGGCAAGGGCGGGTGTGACTTAATATGAATAAGGGACACTACTGTGCGGTATAATGTAATGAAGGGGCACTACTGTGTGGAGTAATTTCTTTAGATTGTAGGCTCTCACGTGCAGGGCCCTCTTCCCTCATGAGCTTCTCCTTATACTTTCTTTTACTTCTTACTCCTCAAAAGAGCTCTAACAATTGATTGCTGACTCCCTGCTGCTTATTTTGAGTGCTATGATCGCTAATGTAGCATATACTTGTCCTGTATTGTACTGTAAGTCACTGGTTTCTTGTTCACTTATTTGTTTATGTACTTTGTAAGGCGCTGCGGAACACTTATGGTACCATAGAAATAGAGGATAATAATAATATGACTAAGAGTCACTACTGTGTGGCATAATTTGAATTGGGAGTACTACTATGTGGTTACGCACCTTCCCAGCAAGACCACACCTAGATTTTTACGCGTGTGCCTTCGGCACACGCTCTTCCTGGTTCACCTGTTGATTGCGGCACAAACGCTCTTTTGTAGTTACAGCTCTGCTTTGGTGTGCACAGATGTGTCTTCTGCGTTCAGCAACTCTGCCCTAAACAATTCCTCCAGTGAACACTATCTAATCCTGTACAACTACTAAGCTAGGGATTGGTCATTTACTAAAATACCTTTTCTTTGTGTGTGACCTACACCAGTAACGTCTGACTATGGCACATGTTTGAATCCCCTGCCGGACGAGCTCTGTTGTAGGTATTACATTTTTAAAATAGAGAATGATGTGTACTTGTATGTTGTTCTAATATTAATTATATTTGTAAGAGCATAGACTAAGAAGTGGGAGGGGCCAGGAATAGAAGGAGAGGAGTCTATGCCAGGAGCCAGATGCCGTCGCAAGTTGGGCCTGTTTGCTCTTTAAATGCCAGGGTCTATTTTTAGTCCCAGTCCGGCCCTGGCCTGGAGGTATGTTTTGGCGGATTATCTTGCTGTAGGATGAAATCTTAAACAAGTAGGCATAGACCAGATGGTACTGCATTGCGCTGCAAAATGTAGTAGCCCTTTTGATTCAGGGTGCCAGTCATTCTGTGTAAGTTGCCGACTAGTGTTTCACCAAAAGATTCCAAGAACATCAAGCTTCCTCCTCCATGTTTGACAGTTGGTGTCAAAGAGATTTACTTACTAAGTGGCAACTTGAACACGCCGGGAAATGGTGGCTTTACAAGCCTCTGCTTAGTAAATAAAGTCCAAACACCGAGGAACCATCTTTTCATCTACTCGACAGGTTAGGAAAACCCTGCGCAATGAACCAAATATTTCAAATAAATGATTCATCAGTCCACAAAACCTTCTAGCAGTCTTCAGTAGTCCATTGGCGGTGCTTCATAACCCAGACAAGTTTCTTTTTCATTGCAGCATAACAGCTGTACGTTCTTAACCCATTACTTATCCTCTAAAAATAGACTTTTATTACTATCAGCTGATTAATTTATACCTATACCTAACCCTATCTTGTTATTCACATTTTATATCACAAACACAGAGGAAAATTTGTACTACATGTAGAGTGATTGTAATATCCAATACTATAAGGGCTCTGCTCTAACCTTATAACAATTTATTGAGATATAGGCTGGTGTTGAGTAATCTTATCATCTACCCACACTCACATTAATATATATTCATAGTATATAAATTGCTATATTTTGTAAGCATAAATAACATTCAGTGAGTCGTTGGTTTTCATTCACATTTCTATTCTTCATTAACACAATTGTACGTAAGTGTTTCTATGTGCAGTATGCTGTCTTTTAATCATATTTTGCTGGATATATTTTATTGAGACTTAATAAAAGGTATATTTTATATACAATTTGTGCGCCATACAAGACAATCCTTTTCTTCTTGTTTGTTATCTCTCATTGTTTGTCATAGGCAGCACCCCTGAGGTCTTAAGAGAACTGTATCAGAACTACAAATTCAGGCTGCTTATAGAATTTTAACTTGTGCAGAAGTTTCTTTTGTGCTTCTCTATTCTCTATATTATTAGCAGAAGCTATGGTGTCAGTGGTATGTGATGTAGTTCATTACACAAAATGAATAGCTTAACCAGGAATTGGTTTTATCAACCATGTAGAACACAGGATGTTAGTCAACACTTGGTTAATGCAGCAGGTATACAATACAGGAGCATAAAGTATAACAGATCCAGAGCGCGTTAGGTCAGAGCTAGCGCATCTGATGTCAGTGCACCTGCCATCAGCACCAGCAGCAACAAGGAGACAGCACAGAGCTCTCTCCTCAACATATATCATTTCACCGCTATCTTTTTCCAAGTTATATAAGATTATAATAACATCTAATAATTCTAATATACATTTTAAAATATTAATGTTTAAATAATGCACTTGTTAAAAACAAATAGCTAATGTGCACAAATCCAGGGACAGATACACAATTAAACTATAATTATGTACAACTCTATATTAAATGTAATATATAATGAGCCATGTTTCCTTGATTTAAAAAAAAATCACTGTTGTGTATGATCACAGCCAGCCACAGGCTAGTCAGAGCCAGCTGCAGGCTAGTCACAGCCAACCACAGGCTAATTACAGCCAGTCACAAGCTAGTCACAGCCAACCAACCACAGGCTAGTCACAGCCAGCCACAGGCTAAGTCATGGTTTATTATCTTGGCCCCCTGGCCTTAGATGATTCACACCTTAAAGACCAAAACATTTTTGAAACTTTTTTACACTGCTGACTTGCTCACCTGGTCAGGCATAACTTTTTTTTATACAAGTAACACGGCGTGGAAAATATCTTTCCTTGTTATAGGCATTAAACAAGAGACATCATGTCATTGAAAACTCTCACTACTTCCTCCACCGTAATTCCTGCTATAGTTATATTTAATGCCATTATCTCCTGTGTGGAGATTGCACTCCTGCATTTTATATAATAGCTTTACCAGCTCATATGCCTTCCATAGATACAATCAGACAATTATTCTAAAGTTGCTCCTGACCTGATCTGTTGGGGACATCTTCAGGAAAAGCTTTCTTTGCAGTCGATCTTTTGTATATCACGTGTATTCTTCCTTCCTCCTCCTGCTTTTGTTTGCCTTTCTCCAAAGGTTCAATGAAAAATTCATCTTCTTTTGTGCGTATCATTCCAGCCTAAAGATAGAGATGGAAATATTTTTTATTAGAGTGGTCTTGTATGCTTGACCTTTGGACACTGTGTTAGTAATTCTTATTTCTATCACACAATCTTAATAACTAAACATCTTTTGGTTTGGTAATCCAATAAACTCTAAACCCAGATCTCACCATCAACTCAAGTATGTTTATAATATTCACAAATACTGTATATTAATGTATTTTATTTATATTATTTAAATACTGTAAAACCAACATTTGCTGGATAAAGCATGCAAACTTGTGCAACATAAATTTAGTATAAGATGACAATAACACACATTTTGTACCCAAGAAACCAAAAGCCAATGTGCAGCTTTACAAACAACTTAAGGCCAATTAGAGGAATTTTTCTACCTATATTGTACTGTAAGTGTAGCAAGTGGATTAGTCATGGTACATAAAACATAGTCTGCTGAATATCTTACATTGTGCAAACTTTAATATCAATTTTAGGAAAATATACACTTCACATTCCCACTTGCCTACAGTTATTTATTTATTTTATTTATTTAATAAATAAATAAATAAAATGGCTCAAACTGCAGCCAATAAGAGCATCAGAAAACCAACAAAAATACGGAGTATTTCAGCTCAGTTATCTACTGTGTGTCCTTGTGTTGGTCCATTTGAAGTTGGAGAGACTAGGGTTACTAACTTATAACCAATGTCAATAGTATCTAAAGGGCACAGGGTATTGGCTCCTATCAAAATGATAGTCAAGTTTTTTTTTTTTTGTGAGTCAAACATACCTTTGCAGCTTTTATAACGTCATACTACTAACTGGCTCTTCCTGACCACATGTAAATGACTGCCCTTTGCAATACTGAATACACTGCAGTGAATTCTTTTGTTTACTAAAATGCTGATACAAGAAATAATAGCTTGCAGAGGGACACATAGCAAAAGGGAAGGCATACTTATCAATTTACAGGCTTTTTGTTCATGGTAGAACATGACTGCACAAAAAGGTATAAATAGGCATATGGAAAATAAAAGAATTAGTTGAAGGGCTAAGATCAAAATTGTAATGACACTAGCGCTACAGGTACAACTAATCACAACTTTCTCCAGTGATCAGTAGCAAACTGAACTTTATTGCAAAGAATATCTCAATAACACAAAACGATTATAACAAAAAATGAATAAAAGAAATATATATATATATATATATATATATATATATATTGTATATCTCATAACAATAGCATAGAACACAGTTATATAGGGGTAAATTTACTAAAGTGAGAGTTTTTAGAAGTGAGTTTTAAAAGTGATGTTGCCCATAGCAACCAATCAGATTCTACTTAACATTCAACTAGCACCTTCTAGAAGATAATAGCTAGAATCTGATTGGTTGCTATAGGCAGCATCACTTTTAAAACTCACTTCTAAAAACTTTCACTTTAGTAAATTTACCCCATAGTGTGCATAAAGTGTAGCAGCAGATATAATAACCGTGCATTTAGCACTAAAGTGCATATATAAATTTATCTTATTTATTAACAGTTTCTTATATAGCGCAACATATTCCGTTGCGCTTTACAATTGTAAACATTAATAGAACAAAACTGGGTAGTAACAGACAGATATATAGGTGAAGCTTCAAAGTAAAACAGTAGATACAATTACCATGGGACACCAGTACCATGGACAGATAAAGTGCACTAAGCTCAAATAGCTCCTTTAAATAATACAAGGCAGAAAAGCAACTGTCCATACCATATAATGGTGGTGAGTGTCAATCTGGGTTAAGGAACAGGGGATGCGGACACCACCCTGGTCCAGACACTTCCAGGCTTAAAGGTAAGTAATAGATAGTAAATACTGCACATCAACGCCGACGCGTTTCGAGCTGTATCGATCTTTGTCAAGGCTGTGTGCAGAAATTAATTAGTCCTTCTTTTAAAGCTAGCGGTGATCGCGCCACCGGAAGTGGTCCCACTGTCACTTCTGGTTCGGCGATTATGCCAAAAGTTCCCTTTGGCGATTACCCTCTCATCCCCTGATGCAGATCGCACTCCCCCACTGCAATAAGTGTAAGCAGAGAACTGGGGGATGTTGTACAGTGGCCGGGCATTGTTTTTCGAAACCGGAAGTGCACGGCCATTGACTTGTGGTTTTCGGGACTTCCAGTAATCTGGGGTCCCCTAGTGCCAGGAAGTTGCCCATCGGCCACTTTGTTGCAGATAGTCCATAGTTGTGTCAATTACATAGAGAAAAGAGGGAAAAGTTAATTTAATAAAATAATATGCATATGATACAAGTATGCTATATGTGTGAGAAGCTCTCATTACTTCTTTAGGGTAGAGAAGACAGAAGAGTAAGAATGGGGATAAACATAATAAATGGATGTATTTACAATATAATAATGGAGATAAAAGGATGTTAAAAAATCCTAAAAACTAAAATATGGTAAAAAGGATAAAAAGGTGGTGGGCAGATGGCGATAAGAATGAATACGGTTGGAGTAATAATAATATTTAGAGAAACCATTTGAGTTCGAAGTCATTGTTAAGACCATCAGGGATCAATGTTTTTAGTCTATGGATACACTCCATCTCTCTTTGTGCCAGTTGTGTTTCCTTAGCCCTGTTTATCCAGTCACTCTTTTTGTTTTAGATGCCCATGATATTTACAATGTAATATTTTGTAAGTGTTCCGCCGTTCTTGTCTTAAGGGCTCTGGAAGTGCGGCCTATATAAATAATTCACATTTACACTCGATAAAATAAACAACATTCGTAGTGTGGCATGTGATAAGATCCTTGATCTGATAGTCTTTTCCTTTCATGGTAAAGCTGGTGAATTTGCTTTCTTGACACCGTTTTACACATGACGCATAATCCACAACTGTGGAAGCCTTATGTTCTTATGGGGTTACCTTTTTCTTGATCAAGGACACTTTTCACAAGTTTGTTCCTAAGATTGTCCACCTTTTTATAAATAAACACTGGTTTGGAGGGTAAAATGGTGGATAAAACTGAATCTTTTTGTAAAACATGCCAATGTTCTCTAAAAGCGAGTGGTGTGATCTGTATTGTGTTATGAAAGCCCATTCTTTCACTTTTTGATCCTTCTTATCCTAGGGTATTAAAAGGGTCTCTCTGTCCATATTTAAAACTTATACGTTTTAAGAAAAAAAAATGTATTAAAAATTTATAGTCATACCCTCTGGACAGGAATCTCTCCTCCATCATTATTATTTGTTCCTTGCAGGTTTCCCTATCAGTACAATTTCGTTTTACCCTTACAAATTTACACCTTCCAACCACCGGTTTAGGTGTTCACTGTTCCTGTGTATGAAGCCATTTGTGTCGGTAGGTTTCTGGAAACACTTTGTTTTAAAAATATTGGGTACTTCCGTATCTTTGCAGCCCCTGGTTACACTACTTGCGTATCTTCACTATTTATTAAAGATACGCAAGTAGTGTAAACTTCAGGAAATACTATTCGGACCCTTGCGGGCTCGCTGCGCTCGCCACGCTGCGGTGGCTCGCTTCGCTAGCCACATGGATTTATTCCCCCTCCATGCCCACTTGGATGGTAGGGAATGACGTTGGACACTGGCTTATAAGCTTGTGTCAAACGTCATTCCCTACCATCCAACGTCATTCCCTACCATCCAAGTGGTCATGGAGGGGGAATAAATCCATGACCCGCAGCATGGCAAGCGCAGCAAGCCTGCAAGGGTCCAAATAGTATTTCCTGAAGTTTACGCTACTTACGTAACTTCGACACATCCAGCAGGGGGCCGCAGAGATATGGAAGTACCAAATATTGTTTTGTGGATAGTGAGGTCAAGAAAGTGAATGGCTTCTCTGCTGATGTTATTAATATTAAGAGAATTATTGTATAAATAACCACAAAACAGTTCAAGAAGGGCTAAATCATTTCTATTGTCTACTTTTTAAAAATGAGTTAAGCTGTTTTATTTAAAAATACATTAACTAAAGGAACAGTGACATAAATGACTATACAGAAATTTGAACTGTGGATCACATAAAATGGTGGGACAAAATAGTGCTTTGCGACCAAGGTGAGAGAAATGATAATGTTTTCCAATTATAACAGTCCCCACAGCACATCTACCCTTTATTAAGAAGCTTATCTCTTAAGCCGCGTACACACTAGCCGATATAATGAACGATAAGGATATCGTTAATTATATTGTCCAGTGGATATGCCGTCAACGACCAGCAATGCTCCCTCCCGCTGGTCGTTGACGACATCGTTCATTGCCAGAACCTGCTGTCCAACCTGACGATATCGTCAGGTTGTACAGGTTCGGGGATGAGGGAGGGTGCCGGTACTGAACGATATCGTTAATGATATCGTTCAGTGTGTTTGCTCAATTACATTAACGACATTGAGCACATCCCTGCCAGGGAAACACTAAACGATAACGCTCATGGAGCGAATCGTCTAGTGTGTACGCGGCTTTACATTAGATCCAAATACAATACAATTTATAAATTTTTTTAACAAACACCACAATTCTAAGAAGCATATTTATATAAATGCAGTGAAAGAAAAGATTTTCTAATTTATTGCTACAATTTAAGAAGAAGAATTTTTTTCGGGGTAGTTGAGTTCCCATTGATTTCTGCTAGAAGTGGTAGCACTTCACCAGACCAGCAAATCTTGGGGCTTTCTGTGCATGCACAAGCTGCTTTGCAGTTTAATTGAAATTAAATTAATACAAATAAAAAAGTATAAAAAAAAAAAAAAAGAATATAAAAAAAAGTATATAATTTTTAAGATTTTTACTTTGGAAAATAAAAATGTATATTAATAATGAAGCATTTTTTTTCCTTTTACCTCGCCTTGCATCCTGATAACAATAAGAGGATTGCCAGCATCCCGACAGGGTTAAAATACCGACAACGGCTGGTAAGTACCCAACCCCTACCCATAAACCCAACCCTTCCTACCCGCACACTAAACCTAACCTCCCCCTAGTGCCTAAACCTATTCCCCCCCTCTAGTGCCTAACCATAACCTTCACCCTATAGTGCCTAACCCT
This sequence comes from Taudactylus pleione, assembly GCA_031769625.1. Classification (NCBI taxonomy): domain Eukaryota; kingdom Metazoa; phylum Chordata; class Amphibia; order Anura; family Myobatrachidae; genus Taudactylus; species Taudactylus pleione. The sequence goes on from JAUIMM010000453.1 coordinate 7,012,179, forward strand.
AACCCTCCCCCTAGTGCCTTATCCATAACCCTCCCCCTAGCCATACTATTAACCGTCGGGATTCTGACTGGTGTCAGGATGCCGGTGCCAGCATTCTGAACACCGGTATCCCGACAGCTGGCATATCAACTACCTCCCCTTACAAGCACCCTGTGATGGACCAATAATTTGATTTGAGCATCTGTCATTCTGTGTATTATACAGTATATAAACAAATATAGCCATCTGAGTGACCACATAACCAGCACTGCATACATATGTAAATCTAAATATAGGTTTGCTGTCAGTGCTTTTTTTCTATGAAAAGGGTTATTGGTGCTCAGACAAAAGGTGCCAGCACCTAAAAATACAGGCGGATGCAATAATTATAGTAGCTTCCACACTCTTCAAATTCCGGCAGCGGCAGGCTGACACGGCTGAAAGTCTCGATCGTCCGCAGGTAAGTATGTTCTAACCTAACCCACCTAACCGAAACCCTCCTTAGGGGTGCCTAACCCTAACCTTCCCCACAGTGCCTAACCCTAATCCCCCCTCTTAGTGCCTAAACCTAACCCCCCCTTCCCCGCCGCCTAAACCTAAGTCCCCCGGGGTGGTGCCTAACCCGAAGTCCCCCCCAGGAGCCCTAAACCTAACCCTCCCAGCGGATGTCCGCAGCGGCGCCCGGAATCACTTCGATCGGGATGCCGGGCGCCGGTCTCCCGGCGTCGGTAAAATGATAGGCGTCTAGAATTACACGTCTGTCATTTAACCCTCGCCGGGATAATGCAGTCGGTAAGCTGGCCGTCGGACTTAAGTGCGCCGGCTTCCCAATTGCATACCCTCTGGATAAGTGTTTAGGTGCTTATTGTATTCATTTATGCTTTGATTTAACGACTTTCGTCACACACAAAAAAAAAAAAAGTTGCTTTTGCTGTGTACCACTGAGTACCCCCAGAAACAAAGCACTGTTAACATAGTGAACATTTATGTGGACACTCTCCTGGCTTTTGTTATCCTGTACTGTATGAGTATTGCTGGAATAATATGTGCTGAAGCATTATTGGCATAATATGTATGGTAGCATTGGTTGCACCTTGTTTCTAAAAACAGGTCCCATATACTTTCCTAAATGGGTGACTTCCATATACAGTACTTTGTTTCATGATAACTTGTATTATAATGTCTGTCAGGGTACACGCACAAGTCTTATGCTGGCCATACACCTGCACGACCAGCATAAGATCCGATTCATCATACGATTTCCCTTCAATTCCCCGGAGCTCACCGGCAGTCCTTACCACACGATTTTGTGTTTTTTTCACACACGATTTTTATTAGATCAGTCGTACGAACACGCGTCACTATACGACGGATCGTGTAAACAGTTGATCTTGTGCCTCACCATAAACATACGATCATGCGATAGATTGGCCCCAAATTTAAATAGAGGGCTGTGTTTCACTGGGGGTATAAAACATGCCTGCCTCTTCAGCTCTTTGCACTCCTGTTTGCTCTGTGATTAGAGAGGCTTGGTGTTTACCCTGCTGAACGCTCCACATTTCTAGCTACTGTGCATTGCCTTGTATTGCCTGGCTTTACAAAGTGCTTCTTTCTCTATTTCCTGTGGTGTATTTTCTGCTTTTTTGTGGTGATGGATCCCTGCCATTATAGAGCACTGCTGTCCTATGCTGTGGTCAGGTTGAGTGAGGAGAGGATGAGGGTCCAGCATAGGATGAGGTTGAGGTTCTGTGGACCAAGGATTGGCTGCTGGAGAGGGAGAGTCAATCCTATATGCCCATGCTGACGGAGATGAAGGAGAACAATCCAGACGACTACCGCAACTTCCTGCGGATGGATGACACCACCTTTCAGGAATTGCTGCGTCTGGTGGGAATCGGTATGATTTGACGGCGGTTCAAATCCCGACAGCAGCAGCCCGACAAGGATGAAAATCCCGATCGTCCCTAGGTAAGTATTAACTAACCTAATTCTACCCCCTAACCCTCCCTTAGGGGTACCTAACCCTAACCTTCTTCCCCAGTGCCTACCCCTAACCCCCGCTCTAAGTGCCTAAACCTAACCCCCCCTTCCCCGCCGCCTATATCTAAGTCCCCCGGGGGGGTGTCTAACCCTAAATCCCCCCCGGGGGTGCGTAACCCTAACCCTCCCTCCCCCTAGCCTAACCATACCTCCAGTGGGGGTGCCCAACCCTAAGTCACCCCCTGGGAGCCCTAAACCTAACCCTCCCCCACCACGGCTGTCAGAGCTCGGTGCCTGGCATCACTTTGATCATGGTTGCCGGGCGCCGGTCTTAATTTAGACGCCTTTCATTTAACCCTCACCGGGATTAAGCAGTCGGGAAGCCGGCTGTCAAGACTAGGTCCGCCGGCTTCCCGACTGCATACAGTCTGGTGACCCCCTATATCCGGAAGCAGGACACCAAATTTCGGATGGCCATCACGGCTGAGGAGAGGCTCGTGGCTACGCTGAGGTACCTGGCTATGGGACACTCCTTTGAGGACCTAAAGTTTGGGACCCGCATCTCGGCTCAAGCTTTGGAACGAATTATCCCGGAGACGTGCAAGACTATCGTAAAGGTGCTGCAGTTCCATTACTGTAAGGTAAGATAAAACACACACCACACTTTTATTGTCAAACCAGAAAAATGTTTTATTTCAAGTTTCTGTAGTTTGCTAGTTATGTGAAAAATTAGATACAAAAATAATACTTATGTGAAACTCAAATACTTATGTGAAAGTTATATATATATATATATATTTAGATATAAAGATGGCTAAAATGTTAAAAGTATCACTAAGTTACCCAATCCCTGGTAAGTATGGTGCGGAATGAGCATTGGTGTTTGCGGCCCAGATTTCAGGGGCGCAAACACAAGCAGAAAGTGCAAATTCAGTGGGCATGGCCCCACTGACATGCACTTCCAGCATGTATTCCTAGCCGCCTGAGAGTCTGGAACACAAATACCATGCTGCATTCAGCACCATACTTACCAGAGAGTATGAAACTTCATTAATACCAAACAAGTGTGTAAAATTTTTTGGGAAACACATAACAATTAATATAAATCCTCATTGTCATTTACTTTGCGTAATAGTGTGAAAAAATTGGGTGGTGACGATGTAGAAATATTTTGGTAGGACGCGGCGGATGGAGTTATATTTTCGTAGGAGGACGTGGCTGGGGGAGCAAGATGGTAGGTGGAGGTGGGTGGGGGAAGAGGTTAGTAGGAGGAGGTGGGGGGGCAGTTGTTTGGAAGGAGGTGGTGGTGGGAGTCTGATGGTAGGTGGAGGTGGGTAGGGGATGAGGTTGGTAGGAGGAGGAGATGGGTGGGGGGATGAGGTTGGTAGGAGGTGGTGGGTGGGGAATGAGGTTGGAAGGTGGAGGTGGGAGTATCAGGAGGGTAGTGTGGGTAGTTTGTAGTTGGTGGATGGTATGTTTGGGATAAATATTAGGTGGATGTCGCCGTGTTCAGTGTAGGGGGGTTGGAACTACTGGTGGTGTAATAAAGGTAGTGTCCGATGTCAGTAGACATTGCCTTGCTTTAAATATGAGGTCAGACGTCAGTCTTTCAAATTGTATTCTTTGGTCCTGGACCATTCCTCGCACCACTGCACTGACATAGGCCGCAAAGTTGTCATATTCATCTGGTGGTTTCAATAAGGCCTCTCTAGCCTGGCGAAGTAGTGGGGCTTCTTCATTTTCTTTATTTTTGTTTTTCCGCCTTTGTTTTTTTAAATTGGTGGGGTGGGGTTTAGAGTCGAAACACTCTCTTCTCCACTGTGTAGGTTTGGGTTGCTGGGGATATCTAAAGTCTTTAAATAGAGAACATTTTGTAGAATTTTATTTTTTTATTTAGTTTTCAATTTCTTTCACAGTTCCCTACAAGCACGACGGCAAGCATATTAGGATCAACCCACCTGCCAACACTGGGTCCTACTACTATAACTATAAGGGGTACTTCAGTGTTGTTCTGATGGCTGTGGTAAATGCAAACTACGAGTTCCTGTTTGTAGATGTGGGGAAGAACGGCCGTTCTTCCGACGGTGGCTCCTTTCAGAAGACGGCATTATACAAGAAGCTCACCACTAACACCCTTCATTTGCCGTCCAGAGAGTCAACGAAACATGGGCTGAAATTCGTTTTCGTGGCTGACGAGGCTTTCGCCCTTCATGAAAATGTCATAAAATCATTCCATCAGAGGGCCTTGACTCATGAAAAGCGGGTGTTCAATTAACGCCTATCTCATGCAAGGCGTATTGTGGAGAACGCCTTTGGGATCTTGAGCAACCGATTCCGGATTTTGCATACCCCTATAAATTTAAAGGTCGAGAAGATTGACTGGGTGGTCATGGCTTGCTGTATCCTGCACAACTTCCTGCGCAAGAAAGCCACCCAGCAAAGGTTATTGGGAACACCTGCAGTTGAAGACCCCGAAAATCCAGAAGAGGTTGCTCCGCTCCCATCAGTGGCGCCACCCGCGGTTAGGGAACCCGGGACTTCTCTGGCCAAAAAGGTCAGAGAGGAATATATGGCCTATTTTAATGGGTACGGTGCAGAGCCGTGGCAAGAGGATTTGATCTGAAAAATGTGAAACTTCCCGCTGATGTCTCTGCAGATGCCAGGAGATCCTCTGTACAGAAGATCTCACTGGATTCTGCTGCACCAGGAACATCATCAGATCATAATACCATAGTTTGGGTTTGAATATGCTGTCGGCCCCGGCTCCCGAAGTTTAGAATCCTCCACCTTCTTTTGCTGTTTGACGAAGGTTGTACGCAGATTCTGTATCTTATTGCGCACCCACACCAGGGACTTCGTGATATGGCATACTATACTCTGACAACTCCTTTAAGGCCTGGTTTCGCTTCTGTCTGTTGCTGTACATTTTGGACAGTACGCCAAAGACAGTCATGGTGCCTGTATAGCTCGAGAAAGCCAGTTATGAATTCTGGTTCACGTTCCAGAGACATTCCTATGGGGAAAACAAAAAACAATATAAAGTAAAAAGGACATATTCATTTGTTGGTTTTAAATATGCCCACCCCCAACAGTGGGGGTGGCCATTGAACTGTGTAAATGGGGCCCCAAAGTGGAATTATATTCTGGCCACCCCCAACAGCGGATTTATATTCTGGCCACCCCCAACAGTGGGGGTGGCTATTGAACTGTGTAAAAGAGGCCCCCAAGTGGACTTATATTCTGGCCCCCGCAACAGTGGGGGGGGCATTGAAATGTGTAAGTGGGGACCCCAAAATGGTGTATTAAACACTTTTGTTGGAATTGTTGTTTTGTTATTAATAAAGTTGGAGTGTAATTTCTTTGAGATGTATATAATTGTCTATGGGGTGGGGGATAAATCCAATTCAGTATCACAATGTGCTTTCCATGATTACATTGATAAAAAATGGCGGGTGGAGGGTGGGGTGGCTGATGGGCATTGGTTCAATAACATAGGTGGACGGTGGTCAGTGGGCATTGCTGGGCAAACAGGGGTGGGCATTGCTGGGTAAACAATAGCTAGATGGTGGCATTGCTGGGGAATAGATGGGCATTGCTGGGCAAACAGGGGTCGGCATTGCTGGGTAAACAGTAGCTAGACAGTGGGCATTGCTGGGGAATAGATGGGCATTCCTGGGCAAACAGGGGTGGGCATTGCTGGGTAAACAATAGCTAGATGGTGGGCATTGCTGGAGAATAGATGGGCATTGCTGGGCAAACAGGGGTGGGCATTGCTGGGTAAACAGAGGTGGTCAGTGTGTGCAGGGCTTAAACCAATGCCCACTTTGCATATGCTAAACATTGGTGGCCAGTGGGCTTTGTAATGGGAAACAAGTGCCCTGCAAATACTATACAATACCTGCACAATCGTGTCTGCTACTCACGATGCTGCTCCTCTCCGCTCGGACGGTCTGCAGTGGGCGTAAACAGGAACTTGTCACTGAAGTGACGGGGCTCGGACGTTCGGACGCACGATGCATCGCATGCTGAAAAATACGGCATGATCAGCATACGATTACGACGGACAAGATGTGCTGCACATCTGATCATACGATCGAATTTAGGGGAATTTCTCCGTTACCCAGGATTGAGATGATCAATGAATATAGTCTGCCAGCTCCACAGGAAAAAAAAAACTTTCATGCCCCCCCCAACCCGCCACAGGAACAAAATAACTTTCATGGCACCACCAGCCCCACACATTTAATTGACTCACCCTCCTAGAGCGTCCACTCTAGATAAAACAGCACAGCCGCCCTCAGCTTCAGGCAGCATCAAACAGTGCACTTAGTTTGGCTTTGGCAGAGCAGGGCCAGCCCAGGCACTCAATGGCGCAGGCCTCAGCCTGCACAGTCTCCTCGGGCCTGAGCAACCCGTCTGACTCTTAGCCAAGTGCTCAGCCCTGCCCAGCTAAACTGCTATCCCGGAAATTCCAAGATTGGAAATAACAATTCTAGGATTCAAATCCCGGTGTTTTTTTGGCCAAAATCCCAGGATCCCGTCGATCCCGATCCTGGGACTGGCCTCCCTAGTTATATTCCAGTTATATTCCAGTCAAGTGGTAATGGATCATCGGATGCATTTATGAAACACTTATTTTGTGTCAAGGTCTATGCTTGCTATAAGAATATTTACTTTCATTTACTTGAGTGCCAGACCACATGTTTTGCCTAGTTCATTGTAAAAGTTTCTTTCAGGTAAAGTAGCCCAAGTGTATGACTAAGCCTTCATTGAAATAATAAAGTCATCTGTTTCCATCATTTATTCCATTTTATGGGTAGCACATTTCTCAAATGTTATGTAACTTGTCTAACTGTGGCTACTACTGTATTAACAGTTCCAGAGGGTGAAATGATTGAACCATACAGGATTAATCTGGAAGAACACTGTATCATGGACGTTTTCCTGTTGCTGTGCAGCAATATTAGGCTGGCACAATGTCTGTGTATGCCAATACGCTTCTTGTCGTATGCAAAGTCAACCTTTCCTATTAGTTGCTATGATAACAAATGGATGTCTTACCATTTGGCTAACTCAGCCTATTGTCTGCAAAAGCCATTTTCATTTGTTTTTACCTTTTTAGGAGAATATGTGAAGAAAACGGTCCACCCCAAAGGAAAAAATTATATTCGTTTTACACCTATTGTGTTGCATCAGTCCATGCAGGGATGCCGCACTTTTGTCTTTCCAGTGTAGAATTCTGGAATACTCAGCAAGCTATAGGTTACAGGGCACGCTGGGAGGTTCAAGCGTCTGGAGACTTCTTATTTTCAATATTCTGAAGCCAGTACAATACAGAACATAGCAACAAATCCGTGGTTGTACAAAACCCACATCTGGATTTGAGAAGTAATATCTTCATACATATAAGAGCAGTTAAACCATGTATTTTTATTTTGCATTTACTTAATAATTTTCCCATCAATCTTTCCGTCATTTTGCACAGTTGGATTATCGGGTTACTGTTTTTTATAGGAATGTAGGAAAAGATAGAACATCTGCTTCTATAAGTGCAGTGGGTGAAAGTGAGTCTGCCATAGGAGAGAATACTATAGACGTAATTGAGAGACAATTCTACTTATCTCTATATTGATGCAAGTGGAGGTGTGTACTCATTGTCCATCTACGCATCTGGAGATCCTATGTGCAGAATATCTGATGATTGAAAGGTGCGTTTTTTGGACAATAGAAAATGTCACCAAATTGCACAACAAGCTATCAGATTGGCAGCAGATTTATCAATTTATGTAAAGTCCTATTGTCATAGAAAATGGGGGTTTCGCTAGTGATGGGGCCTTTTTTCATAATGTCCTATACACCAATGGTCTAACCACCGCAATAACACAGGTACTGTATAACCCAGGGATGGGGAACCCAGGAATCATTTGGTCTGGCCCTCAGAGCTTTTTTCTGCTAGCCTCATCTGGATAGCACGGTGCCTAGAATGGCACACTGCAGCCAGAATCTATGCAGCAGTGCCGCCTGGAGCATCCTTAGGACACTTCAGACGGTCACACCGTTGCCCTTACAGCTCCCCGAAGCATCCTCAGGATGCTCCGGGCATTGCTGTAATCGCCGGCGATTGTGGTCCCGCCCCGTGTGACATCACACAGAGGGGGCGTGGCCTGCACTGGGCCCGCGAATAATGTTATATATAATGGCCCTCGGCAGAAAAACGGTTCCCCACCCCTGGTATAACCAGTGGTAATGCCGAGTTTCAGCAATATGCCTTTGCACCCCCTAGCTTTTGTCCAAATAAAGCGATAAGCACCTTAATTAAAACGAATTCAGCCATATCACCGCAAATGCGGGCTGATAGAAGAATAAAAGAATAGGAATCTGATGCAGGCTGATTGAAGAATAGGAATTCGTCCTCATTAATTCAATATTTTCTATTCCCTAGAACACATTGAGAGATACTACAAGACAAGTCTGAACTTGCCAGTTGCATGGTTAGTGCAAGAAGGGTTCAACTGCCGTACTTAATATTTTTTTTACTCCTGTTCCCAAAGGCTTCCCAAAATGAAACTTATACCAAAGAGAGATTGTATTTAAGTGTATAACATACTTTATGTACAAAATATTAAACATACACTTTTTTAGATATTCAAGGTCAAAAGGTCACATGTGACCTTGAAATGTAAAAGTCAATATTTAAATATAAAACAATTTTTTATGAAAACTATGGTCCCTTGGCTTCAAAACAAGACCAACATGAAAGTTCTACCACAATTAGAGCAAAGTTATGATTCATTTTAGTTGACCTTGCAAGCATAAATTTTTATTTTTTTTGTCATGTTTGCAATCCTGTAGCATGAACACCATGTATCACTGAGGGCTAAAATTTTACATAAGAAAGTTACTTTATGTCGTCTATGATTCTACCAAATTTCGTGAAAATCTGTGACGGTCGGGTTGAAAAGTTACTAGAGCAGCTAGAGTAGACCATAGGCTACCACAAATAACGATGGTGTGATGGATGTTGCGTCGATGTATGAGTGTTTACAATCTCAAATGCACAGATCACAGAGTCTGAAAGTGGGCGTCCCACCGCTCGTACACTCCACAGCGCCGTGGTACAGAAAAGGAAGGCTGAGTTTAGCATTTGCATATTCCCACAGCCACAATTGTGAGAGCAGCTGCGAGCATCTTTGAATCAGGCCCACAGTTACTTGCTCTTTTTTGCCTTACTCTCAACTCAGAAACAGGCCCATAGTTTACTACTTTTTTTTATTGCAAAGGAATTGGTATAAAGTAGGGATGACCGGGTTCGGATTTCCGAAATCCGAACCCCCGCCTCGAGCCCCTCCCGGGTCCAGCTCGGGTTTTCCCGCCTGGCTCGGATCTGAAATTGAAGCAAAACGTCATCATCCCGCTGTGGGATTCTCGCAGGTTTCTATAAAGGTCCCGTGATCGCAGCCATTTTTAATTCCGGCTGTGGAGTGTGCCGAGTTAGTAGGGAGCTGGGAGCTCGATGTTGTATGTTAAACTTAGACTATTAAAAATAATAAAGTATTGCTGGCTGGCTACTGTGAAGAGTGAGGGAGGGAGCTGTTGCTGACGCTGATCATAGGAACTGGCTGGCTATTGTTGTCCATATACAATGCATAGGGGCTGGCTGGCTACTGATGTCCTTGTCAATATAGGGGCTGGCTGTTGTACTGTCCATAGGGGCTGGCTGGCTGTAGTGCTGTGTTGTCCAGGGGGTGCTCTGTCCTTCAGGGGTGCTCTCTTCACCCACCCCCAGTGTGAAAAGCTGGGCTGGCTGGTAGGCTACTGTGGTCCATATATACATATGGGCTGGATGGCTATTGTTGTCCTTGTCCATATATTGGCTGGCTGTTGTACTGTCTATAGGGGCTGGCTGTAGTGCTGTGTTGTCCAGGAGGTGCCCTGTCTGCTGTAGGGGTACGCTCATACAAATCATTTTTACAGGGGGTACCCTGTCTGCTGTAGGGGTACACTCTTACAAATAATTTTTACAGGGGGTACCCTGTCTGCTGTAGGGGTACACTCATACAAATAATTTTTACAGAGGCTGCCCTGTCTGCTGTAGTGGTATGCTCATACAAATAATTTTTGCTGGGGTTGCCCTGTCTGCTGTAGGAGTACACTCATACAAATAATTTTTACAGAGGCTGCCCTGTCTGCTGTAGTGGTATGCTCATACAAATAATTTTTATAGGGGCTGCCCTGTCTGCTGCAGTGGTACGCTCATACAAATAATTTTTGCAGGGGTTACCCTGATTGCTGTAAGGGTAGGCTCATACAAATAGTTTTTAAAGAGGATGTCCTGTGGTGTCCGCTGCCCTTCATCAAAATAATTTTTACATGGGTTATTTAATTCATTCAAATAATTTCTACAGGGGCTGCTCTGTGTGGTGTAGAGGTACGCTGCCCTGTGACCTGTTTGCCGCCCACTTGTGTCGCTTAGCATAGTCATCCAGCTACCTCGGTGCAACCTTTTGGCCTAAAAACAATATTATGAGGTGTTCAGAATAGACTGGAAATGAGTGGAAATTAATGTTATTGAGGTTAATAATAACATAGGAACAAAAAAAAAATTCTGTAATTTAAGCTGTTTTTATGCTTTTTTTCCAAAAAAATCCAGATCCAAAACACAATACCCGGAAGGGTGGTTTTGACAAAACCAATCCAGATCCAAAACACGAAGAAAGATCCAGATCCAAAACCAAAACACAGAAAGTGGCCGGTGCACACCCCTAGTAAAAAAAAAGTCACAAATTAAGCCATGGTCGCCGACTCTAAGCTCCCTGCTTCCGGGAGCTGTCAGGCTTCCTCAGCAGGGGGCGTGTTGCTGCAAAAGGGGGGCATGGCCTGGCAAATTATGCATCATTGGGGGCGGAGCATGGGTGTGACCGCGCAACCACGTCATGGCGGCCCCGCCCTCTCTTCACAATGCCGAGAATAATGGCATTGTGAAGCAGAGGTCGGGGCCATGATGACACGATTCAGCGCGAATCGCGTCATCACCCGCCCTTGCTGGCATTTATACTGTATTCGTGGGGGGGGAGCAGACGGGTCGCCGGGGACCGGGATGCTTGCCTGCCTTTCCGGGGGGCCGGGAGCGTCACCTGATTTTTGGGAGGCTCCCGGCCGCATCGGAAGGGTGGGCAAGTATGGATTAAGCATAACAATACATGGAGCAGGTCACTCATATAGGGCCTTTCTTTTGCCTTTTAACCCTAGATTGTACACTTTTTCCTCAATTTTAGTACTTTTTATTTCATTGTACTACTTTTTCTTCAAGTTTGCTTATAGTGTAATAGGCACTTAGGATTAGAGTTGCAGCTATGTTTCAAAGACTGTGGTGTGCTAAATGAGGCTATTTAGAGCGATTTGAGGATACGTGTACATGGACACGTGTAAACCAATGTGCCATACCGTAAAAATAAGCCAACAGTGCGCATGTGGGCACCTTGACACAGTATGTGACACTTCACTAAGCCACTTATTTGAGGGGAGGCCTAGAGGGCATGCATCATCAAGCCCCCTCCCTATTCACTTCATTGATGAAGTTGAAAAAGGGTTAATGCACCTAAGTAGCGCTCCCCAATAGACAAATTCACATATATTAGGCACCCTGTGAGTGAAGCCACACAAGATGAACACAAGTTAATCACCATAAAAACAGAGCTGATAAACCTCCTGCAAGAGGAATATAGATGGTCTTCAACTTCTTTAGATGCTCATTCCATGGATCCAATATGGAAGGAAAACTGCACAATCGTGTCTGCTGCTCACGTTGCTGATCCTCTCCGCTCGGGAGCTGTCCCCTTGTGAGCCAGAGGTGTCTGGTATGCAGCGCCCACAGATGACGTCAGCACCATGCGTCGTCAATCAAATGTATATATCAGCGCTGCCAAGTCTCTGCATGCAATAGAAGAAAGAGGTGGCCAGACAGGAGCCGACTGAAGAGAGACCAGCCCTTGTACGTATCCAAGCTGCTGGTCCCAGACACCTCTGGCTCACAAGGGGATGGTGAAGGTATAAGCATGCGATGCATCGTGCGTCCAATCCCCGTTGAGTGACAAGTTCCTGTTTACGCCCACTGCAGACAGCTCCCGAGCGGAGAGGATCAGCAACGTGAGCAGCAGACACGATTGTGCAGTTTTCCTTCCATATTGGATCCATGGAATGAGCATCTAAAGAAGTTGAAGACCATCTATATTCCTCTTGCAGGAGGTTTATCAGCTCTGTTTTTATGGTGATTAACTTGTGTTCATCTTGTGTGGCTTCACTCACAGGGTGCCTAATATATGTGAATTTGTCTATTGGGGAGCGCTACTTAGGTGCATTAACCCTTTTTCTTCTATTCTGTACAATTTGAGTACTACTTGGGTGTGTACTCTTTTTTTGCACCTTAAGCTGCACCTCAATATTATTGCGCATCCATTATTGCACTTTTTCTTTGTCATTGATGAAGTTGACAGGATCTGCAAGGAAGGTTTCCGCTCCCGTGAGTCCAAGAGAACTCCCCTAAATTTGTAAGTCTACCAGAAATTCCAGAAGAGTAGACATGTATGCAATGTTGTTCCACCATTATGCAGCTTTAGGCATCTCCATAGGTTGCCGCCACCTTTACAGTGCCGCAGAGTAGACATGTATGCAATGTTATTCCACCATTATGCAGCTATAGGCATTTCCCTAGGGTGCCGTCACCTGGAGGGTGCCGCAGAGTTTGCCCATCACTTAAATGAAGGATATCTGAAAGTTGACCAAGGTGACGGCCGCTGGTCTTATTAGTCGCGGCTGCCACTATCTCCGTTCTTATTCCCTGCTCTGGGCTGGCTAATGCAGCCAGCCTGATGTTCAGCCTATGCTGCTGTCTCCTCATCCGGACCTCGCCATCCTTCTCCCCCAGCCAGCATAGACGAGAAGCTCCACAGAAAGAAGTTAATGACCAAAACCTTTTTGTTACCACCTATGAGCGATTTTTTGCAACGGTGCATGCGTCTCGATTGTGTCAGTGCAGATTTGCAGTTCTAATTTCAGGCACACGCAGGTAGAAGAGTATTGAAAATGTAGTGAGCGTTCCTGGGCGGTGACAGGGAGGAGTCTTAGCACACGCAAGGAAATGGTCCGTCTTAGTGGTGTATTATGGGAATGTCGCAGGCGTGCAGTTGAAAGTAGTTGCCGTAGACAACCGCTCAACTGCTCACTTGTGCAAGTTTTGATAGAGCTACCGAAGGTGGCAATTAAGGACACACCAATTGGTATTTCAGTGTATGCAGATGCTGAAAGTGGATGTCTCAGTCCTTGCACATTCGGTTGCCAGGATGTACACAAGGGAAGGCATCTGTAGTGGAAATTGCATAAAGTCACAGACGGCATCTGCCAATAAATGCAGATGGGGGTGCTTCTGTGTCAATCCCTGAATCAGGCCCTGGTTCTCATCCTATACTTTTAATAGAACACATTTTGCAACCTCCAGTTGCCATTTTGCATAAAGGGCCTTTCTAGGCAAACCTATCAAATATGATAAAAATATTTACATTAAAAGTGACATATTTAATAAAATCAGCTTTGATGTCCCCTCAAGCATGATTACTTTTAGTCAATTTGGCTAATGTGAGCAGTATTTTAGGAGAAAATTATGAAAGCTGATACAATATTAATATATTGAGTAGTCCTAAAGTCTTATGTGGCTTGGCTTTGCGCAAACTGGTGGATCCATAAACTCGCAAAATCTGGCTCAGGTTAAAGGACTTTCAATATATTTGTGGACAAATAAGTACACTTGCACAAATAAAGAAGCGAAGTGGGCCCATATTTTTCCAGATTTTTTAAATGAGTGTTTATAGCAGTGGTTCTCTTTCCCAAACTCAGCCCTCAAGAATCCCCAACAGGTCATGTTATGAGGATCTCCGTCTGTGGAAGCAGGTGGGATTACTGATCCAGCAAAATAGATAATCACCTGTTAACTTACATGTGCGTGATTGCATAAATCCACAAAATATAACCTGGTGGTAGTACTTGAATACTGGGGCTGAGAACCACTACTTTACAGGACTAAACATAATATAAAAATCATAGACTAACTGTTTATCCTACAGTAATATTTTTGAATTTACAGTACTGCTAAAATACGAATAACCACATAATTACTAGAATCAGTAACTAAATGATAAATAAAAACTTGTCAGGAGGTAAAATAAATGTATACTTGGAAATAACTTAGTAACTTTTCCAGTAATGTGATTTTGATCGTCTCAACTTTCCCAATTTGTAAGTGATACGGGATTTCAAGACCTACTCTATTAAAAGTACAGTGGGTTATTATATGTGTCAAGCTCTTTTCCTTTTTTTGCAGTCAGTCGTGCCAGAGAAAAATGACTACACTGTATATAATGAAGTTATATGATTAATTACAAAATGCCTACAGTATAACAAACTTTAATATTTTCAGCAACACTTTCTAAAGGTATTGTTCTTACAGCATAAGCCATAAATGTCATAAAACTAGCAAGGGGCCAGTACAGTTGAAATTCCATATACAGTATATTTAAATTTTATGCATGCAGAAACTCTATGGGGTCTATTTACTAACAGGAGTTAAGGGGGAAATGAGCTGAGAGGCATTGAAAATCCAAGTACATACCGCTTCTCGATATATACTAATGGATATTCTGTTCAGCTCTGCTGCTAGCGCTTAGCGCTAGATCTTATCGCGCTGCCATAGGCTCCTATGACAGCGATAAGTGCCTCAGATGTAATCAAGATATTTTTTACAGTTACTGTGTCCTGCATCTCCAGCGCCGCATCGCGTCTCCTGGCTGCCGGTAACTACTTTCTTCTGTCTTCACTGGTGCACTGCTTACAGGAAGTCCCTGCTGTTTGTTATTACCTACTGTCAATAAAGTTGGGTTTGAATTTAAAAAAAAAATAGTGCTGCTTTTTTTGGGGGTGTTTACTTCTCAGACGCCGGAGGTCATGCATGCGTATAACAATGCAGCCGACGGTAAGGAGGGGAGCAGAAATAGCTGAAAGGTGAACTTAACGTTTACCCTTACTGTCAGCAGGTTTCTTTGTAAACATTGTGGTGGCCGGCTCCTGCTTCGCAGTGCTAGCAGGCGAAGCAGGAGCTGCATTAACTCCACGTTATGTGGAGTTTTAGTAAATAGACCTGTATAAATCCTAGGTACAGTACCAGAATTACTATTATTCAATGGTTAGGCAAAGCTTAGAGCATTGAATGAGTGACGTATAGTTTAGGAATCAAGACAATGTAGCAGGGGACAATTTTACACTACACAAGGTGTACAACAACCCCTGGGCAATTTCCAGCTCTTGCAATATGTTGGTCTGCCCAGGTTGTTGGTCTGCCAAGGTTTTTTACCCTAAACACACTTTTCAATGTATCTGATGCTCGTATGCCCGTCATTGGAGAGAACTCCTGATTTATAGGAAAGTATCCTCAAATTAGTACAGTCATACCAAACTCAAGATAGTCAGAAGGTACGAGGTGTGGCTATTAAATAATGAGACTGATGCTATAATTTTTGTTTAATTATATTAAATACATTTTAACTACTTTTCCCTTCTATGTACTCCCCTTCTGCATCCGCACACTGCTGCATTCTTATTTTCCATTGGTCAAAGCCATGCTGCAGCTCATTATCCGTCAGCTGTCTCAACAGCTCCATCGTTTTCTTCTTTAACTAGGTAACTGATGTAAAACAGGTTCCCTTGAGTACAAATTTGACTTTAGGGATAAGAAAGAAGTCACACGGTGCTAGGTCTGATGAGTATGGAGGGTGTTCTAGCACTGCAATCCGTTTCTTGGCCAAAAACTGTTTCACAGAGAGAGCAGTGTGAGCTGGTGCGCTGTCCTGATGGAGGACGAAACCATTTTTCCACAACTCTGGTCTCTTTTTTTCTGATTCTTTCCCACAAAGTTGCTAGAACATTTTTGTAGTAATGTCAATTCATCATTTGGATGCTGAGTCGCTGGTCAATTGAACAATTTTCCTCACATTTTTTGATGTGCAAGGTCTTCCGGGACGTTCAGCATCTCTGACATCCTCACGACCATCACTAAAACACACTGGACGTGACATACAATCTGCCCTGTAAAGGGGCCTATCCATCAGCAGATCTTTCTCTACGATGAAAGACAAAAGACTTATCCCTTAAAAATTCCTGGGGCTGCAGTGACAGATATCTGTCATGTACATGACAGACTTTTGCAAACGACGAGCGACGAACAATACTGCATGACATCATTCAGGGAGCTGATTTTTTTTAATGTTTCTATTAATTTTCATTAAAAATATCGTTTGTCGTTCACCGCTTATAAATTGACAGATATTTCTAATATCTGTCAGCGATAAGCGATAATTGACCAACATGTTGGTCAACTATCGCTTATTGCTGACAGATATTCGTTGACCAACATGTTGGAGAGACGAAAGACACAATTTGTCAGCCACGGGAGTGCGCCTGTCATCGTTCAGGGCCTATCCATTAGCAGATAAATTGAACGACTGACCGATATATCGTTCATCGTTCAAATTTATCTGCTAATGGATAGGCCCCTTAAGGTTCGGTTAGTATACAGAAAGATTGGTGCATGCTTTGTTCAATGTAGCTAAAATGTTTAAGTTAACAAGTTGCTCTACTTTTGAACTAAGCAGGAAAAATAGAACTGCTTCGAATGCTGTGTGACAGCAAACTATCTGTGTGAGAGGGGTGAAACTTGCAAAACTGTTTTTGAGATAGTCCAAGGTCAATATTCCCCCACTCACTTTTAACTCATGCAGTATGGTTTATTTTTTAACAAGTACAGTCTAGTTATTTAATAGCAACACATCGTATGCGTAACTAAGTCTGTGTTGTTTATTTCCCACAGCACTGTCATATTTATTACCAGCATTACCATCAGTCACCAGTGAAACTGCTGACTGCTGTTCCTTCATGTCAGTGTTAAGATGGAAGTGGATGAACTATTATGTCACAGCCCAGTCCCTCACTTCTTGTCTGACACAGTGGAGCAGAGGATTCCAGCTGCATAGGATAAGCTAATAAGTGTATTGGGGTCTGGAATCGCAATGCCTGAGGATGGTGGAAGTAACCTAGGGCCCGTCTACCACCCCTAAAAAAATATAGTACATATATTGAACATTATGGGGTCAATACAAAGTTCAATGCAAGTCAGATGCAATTGCACCCACACTGTGTGCATGAAAATAATGTGGATATTCAGGTTATGCAGTGTTTTACTATAGTAATACATGTAAATGCTCCTTCAGCCACAAATGGAGATGCTACTGAGATGTGTACGACTCTGCGCAATTTGATAACAAGATCTATCTGCACAGCTCCTATTTGTACAGATATGCCCAGTTACATCTTTGCCGCATGTGCGGCAAATCGTATCACTCATGGCGCGAGTTGCGTGCCCGCGAATGGTTACACATGCTGCATTCGACCTGCGACCCCACAGGACTCCATGGTGCGATCACAGTGCGCGCCACAGCGTAACTGTAGAATATGCAGCCACAGGTAATTGCATGGCGTGATGCGTGCACACATTTGTAGTGCGATCAGCAACGATGTCACAGAACATATCTGTACTGTATGTGCTGCTTTAGGAAAAATCTAAATATCACTCTGGTCAGCAAAAAAGGTCAGTCTAAGTGCTTTGTGAAGACCTAGAAATGGCAATGCATGAAGCAGCTTTGCTCATTTATTATACAGTATTTTGGTGTAGACGCGGAATTCTGGGCATGCACATACACGACCATGGATACTTGATAAATTAATTGTTCTGAATTAGGGTTCGATTTTGGATTTTTTTTATTTTAATTGCAGTGACAAAAAATATCTCCAAGGAATCCGAGGATTACTTGTTTGTTCCAGTGATATCTTACTGCTTTGCTAGGCCAGTCTCCGCAGTTTGCAGAGTATACTCCATCCCCACCTCCCAGTAATGGAGTGCACATTACTCTGGAGCTGTAAAGAATGCACCCAATGCTGGGAACCCCACACAGAGCAACCAGCAGGATCACAGACTCGGTAAGTCATGAGGATATTACCCAATATTATGTTTTAGAGAAAATATTTTTGGAAGAATTTGAGGAATCGAGAAACATGATTGTCGGTAGCTTTCACCCATGGACATGCTTCCTGATGATAACCATTTCAATACAAAAGGAACTGTACTCTGCCATGGAAAAGGGGGAATCCAGGATTTGAATGGCTCCAAATTCATCTTGATGTTTAATCTTAATAGCTAGGGAGAAACAGGGCTGTAAGAAAAAAATATTTGCAAAACAAACCTTGGAAGATGGCAGAAAAGTGAGTATGGGAATAAACAGATGGCATTCATATAAGACAAAGACGGGAGAAAAATAAATGTTCTCATGGTAATGGTTATTGTGGGTGAATTCTGCACAAAGGAAAAATATCCGCCCAATCATCTTGACCAGCTTAGGCAAAAATTCTCAAAAAGGTTTCCAGGTCCTAGATTACTTTACGCTTTTCATCTATCCATTCGACTATGTGATAATTAAGAAGTTTGGTTGAAAAATGAAAGCTTTTAAACAGGAATCTCCAGAACAATGACCCAAAAAAACTGAACTCCTCGATCAGAGACTATTTCATAGACACAGAGAAAGTGAGATCGGTGGTCACAAGACCCCAGTTTTTTTACTAATAAGACTTTGTATTACGTATCAGAATGTACAGAAGGTACAAAAAAATAAACATATATGACATATAATATGGTAAACATACAAAGCCACAAGCAACATGACTCCAGTTTAAAAAAAAAGCAGCGTTACTCTCTTCCACAGATCAGGAAAAGGATAGGTCTGCCTAATGGCGGGCTTGCCCCACCTGAGAGCTGAGATGTGAGCCTAGAGAGTAATCACTCTCTAGGTCTGTGGAGAGGCATATTTTGGACACCAGACTCAGTAAGTGAGATACGGAATCCAGGTCCAAAGTGTGACATTAATGCTTAGTTACAATCACAGTTGGTGACGGTCATTCTAAAATGAACTTTTCAAAAATCTTTTAAAATGGTCTTTCAAAATGCAACTTCAAAATTTAATTTTACAACTTTACAGTCCATATAATAAAAGCAGAAAAAAACAATTAAATACAAACGCAAAGTTTATTATAAATGACCTCCTGCCTGTCTAAACAACTTTTTGTTAAATAATTAAAATTAATGAATGAATTGGTCTGAAAACACAGCTATAGTTCCAGTTTGGTGTTCACTCATCTGTAGTCATAGGCAGAGCAGTGGTAATACCTCTTCTATTCCCCTTTGGTCTGAAACTTTAGTAGTATAATGTCCAGCTGTCCTAGTCACACTTTCATTTAAAGCTCTGTGTAATAAATTATTTTTGGGGGTGGGGCAAAAGGTGTTACAATGCATGGAGAAATTAAGGTTCTTCCTCCCTTGTCTAGAAAAGATTAGAAATGTTTTCAGGAATTTTCCTCCCATCCACTTCCTTTACTTTTCATAACTCCCTCCTTTTTTTTTTTGTTGACTTGGACAATTGCAGGTGGTTGACAGAGCCCTAGCCTGCCATTACCTAAATAGAAGCCCCACTGAAAAGGATCAAGAGCTCTGTGTTTCATCAATTTAATATCCCTGCATTAACGCCAGCCAAGCAGACACAGAGCTGATGCCAAGAGAAACATATGGGACTCAGCTGAAGGAGGGCCAGTTTTTAGAGACAGCTCTGTAGTCTAAACTTCTTAAGGAGTCGGTATAAGCGTGCTTTCATTCAAAAGGTGCTGCTTCGTCTAAAAACACAGATTCAGCTCAAACACTGCTACCTTTCACCCTCCCTGTTAGCTTAAGGTGTATTTAGTTCAATGGTTGTGTGATGCCTGCGTCACAGATACCTGCCGCTTTCTTTTTTTATTTTTCCCAATTTGTAACAAGAAAATATATACATATGTATTTTGGCTAACCTGCTTAGCAATCATTAATACTACTGTAGGCAAGGAAGGTATCTTTTAACTAGGCTTTCTCCCTTTTCTTTTAAAAACAAATAATAATTGATCAGTCCTCATTTATCTACGATGTTTCTGCTCTGTAAATAACATTGGCAAGGCACACTGGTCCAGTCATCATGTACAGGGCATTCTCACTCTCTTAGGGAATTGGTAAATTCAGAGTACAGTGTTTCATAGACATCAATTCATTTAGTCACTGTTCCTGAAAGACATTTTAAAATTGACTTTCAAAATGTATCTTTAAAATAGAATTTTAGAAAAGTATATCATTATGTGTTGGACTATCACCTGACTAGAATGTAAACACCCTTATCTTATATACCACTTTTAGCACTTTAGGGCCTATTTATTAACAATTGCAGTTTGATGCTTAAAATGAACAGTCCTCAATGTCACGTATCGCAGCGATTTGAATGTTTTTAGGGGGCTATTTATCATGGTAGGAATAACGAGACAGTTGCTCTGATAAGCAGCAAGTTTACATTGCAAGGTTCTGGAAGTATTCCTGAGCATGTGTGACCTGAGATTGAGAATGCACATTAAAACATCAAGAGGGAGGGGAGGGATCTAGAGAGATCCCTCTGCGCACTGCAATAGCTCTTTCCGAAGGAAACAGCGTACCAATCCCATTTGAAGATGGAATAAGTTATTGAGATAAGCTCAGAAAACGTTTGGTTTTTGGAGCTAAATAATTAGCACAACCGCTTTGCATGAGGCCAGCTATGTGCTCAGCTGCTGCCATTAAAGCAGGAGCTATCTGGGACATCTTCTATGTTAAACACTTGATAAACAGGCAATATGCTGGATTTTGAGAAAGTCATGCCTAAACTCTTGTTTCCACTTGCTTTTTGGGTCAAAAATCTTGAGAAATAGGCCCCATAGTCATTAGAGTATGATATAATGTAATTTGACACATCTGCATTATGTCACTACATTTGTTTCTTTATTTAATGACCACCTTACATCTGACCAACAGACTATGCACTTTTACTACTGTGAGATACTGTAATACATTGTGGTCAATATGATTCATAATTTTATTGCTCTCTTAGACTTTCTAGTAACCTTTTGCTCCAAGTGTCATAAATAAGTCATTCCAAATACATTTTTAAAAAAGTCAAATGGTAAATGACATTATTGGGAAATTTAATCAGTTTCTCTTCCTAGAATAATGTGCAAATATCCATACTTTTTGCCCTTTCACAGCCTCGGGTCATTCTCTTTCCAGAAGTTTTGTAACTAAAAGGCCTATAAGTAGTAGTAGCTAAGTCACCCATTGTAAGAAAAGCTGTCTGCATAATTGTTTTCAGCTTCTTCAAATAATGCAATTAAAATAAACTTCTCCTGATTACAGGGTCCAGTTGTTAATTTATTTTTTTAGATGATAATCTTTCATGAGCGGATTCTAGTCTACAAACATAGCATGTACTTTATTAATGATCTGTTTTTATGTATGAATTATTTTATATATGATTATTGGACTGTGTTTATGTATGATTTTTTTTTCCTTATGTATGATTTAGATGTGGCTGTCACGTGTGACAACAAAAGCCAATAAGAAGCAGTCTGATTCTTATTGGCTGAGGCTGTCACATGTAACAGCCTGTACTGTGCAAGAGCCAGCGTTACTGCTTGCCATTACCTTAAAATGTTGTTATAAAGCAGATGTGTTAGTGAGAGGCTTAGAGACAAAGTACCAGAAATTGTTTGGCACCCATCTGGACTAGTATATTCATTTCAATATTACCATTATTATAGAATTACCAGGTGGTCCCCATGGGAATATTTCTACAGATCAAAATAAATTATTTGTATGCTAGAAAAAACACATTTAGCAAAAATATAAAATAAAGTTCTAATTACACAAAATATCATGATAGAGTTGACTGGTGGTGATACACTGTCAGTGCAGTAACAGGGCGACTGTCCATCCTGTGCTGGCACCACCCCCCATATATGTTATGTCACAGTTGGCCATCGGCTAGCCACAGGGGAGAACCGTATATCCCTCAGCCAGGGGTAAACCCAGGGGGGGGGGGGGGGAAGCGCAATCAGTGTGCTCAGCAGCAGCAGCCTCTCTGACCCCACCGCATTACAGCACACAGCAGCATGTGCTGGGGAGGTGGGGGGTAATTAGTACCTGTCCTCCCCCTTCCTCTCGGCACCTCTGCTTCCACAAAGGGTTCTTCATTCCATTGTAGTCACCATAATATGGGTTCTGCATTAATTCATAGTAATTTTAATCTGGGTTCTGTATTGTACTGTGGTTACCAGAATATGATCTCTACATTATAATGTACTATGATTTTAAGAATATGGGATTGGATCTGCATATGGGAGGGGTCTGGATTATACTGCGAGTACTGGAAGTATGCACCTGTCCAGATTGGCTTCCTCACAGCACTTGTTTCTTTGATTCCAACAAGGAACCTATCTTTTTGGAGTTTGTAAGTACTCCTTGTGCATGTGTGGTCATGTCAGCAGACGTGGTCACAATTTCACCACAATGATGCCCTGCCACACCATAACTGTAAATAGAGAAGAAGCGCACAGGTGTAGGTGTAGCACAATTCTAATTAGTGCAATATAATACAAACTTCTTTTAGCGATGACAATGAAGTCTGATTGCTAAAAGATGAAATGCGTTGGGACTGCTGTAACTGAACTTCCCCTAATGGACAGATAAGCTCATATTTGGGTAGATGTATGAAGCCCAGAAACGGTATCAGCGCACGTTAAGTGCGCTGATACCGTTTCTCCCCGATGTATGATCGGGGGTCTGGGCGGTAAATGACAGGGGCACTGTGCGCCCCTGTCATTGTCGGCGCTGCTATCTACAAGATAGCAGCGCCGACAGCCTGGGCTATGTACGAACGGTCAGATCGTCTGACCGTTCGGCCGGCTGTAGCTGTCGTTATCGACAGCTACAGCCTGGCGCTAGCCTATACCCACAGCAGGGACAGCGCTGTCCCTGCTGTGGCGGCTACCGGCTCCAGGGCTGCACGCGGGGATCTCGCGATACTTGCGAGATCCCGCGCATGCTCAGTGGAGCCGGCCGGGCCTGACACACATCGCATCAGCACTAGGCTGATGCGATGTGGTCTGTAGCGGGTAGCGCCGGAGGGGGGAGTTAACGCTCCCCCTCCCCGGCCGGTGAGATGTTCACACATCTCACCGGTAGTGCTTCCTGCTTCGCCTCGGTAAAGAGGCGAAGCAGGAAGCGTTATAGCAGCACTTAACGTGCCACTATAATACATCTACCCCATTGTTTTTAATTTTGTACGTGTGGTTTTTTTTACCGTTTATCTGTCACTGCGAAATAAAAAAAATTAAAAAATGGCAGCTGCTCAATCAATCTAGCAGCACTAATCAGGTGCATGAAAGGGAGGGGTCATACTAAGTAGAAAAAGGAGGGGGGTTTAACCCCCTATTGTTCCTCAGCACACTGAATAGTACCTGCAACAATATATGAAGACTATATGGTCATAGAAATCAGAGATATTGGTTGCATGCATTTGCAAATACATGGGAAGCTGCTAGGCCACGTCACGGCTTCTCTGTCTCTAGCAGTCCCTAATACTAAGGAGTTCACATCCGGGGCACAGTGTACCCTGAAAAACGTCCAGCCCTGGACCCCCCCAGGGCACCATCAAATGTTTTTTTTTACCATTTATCTGTCACTGCGAAATAAAACTCTGTTATTTTACTCCAGGATTATTTGTTTTTGTGAGACTAATATGTTCGTAAAATGAGTGGTTATACAGTTTTACGTTATTATGAGTTTGCAGTGTAAAAAATGGTATACACTATGTTGCATTCTTTCTTTATTCCATATACCCTGTTTTCACTGGTGGCCACATGACCAAAGATTCCAATATCAGATAACTGGTGATTTCAAATATCATTTTTGTCACTTCACATTAGGTGCTTTCAGTACAGTACTGTGCAAAAGTTTTAGGCAGGTGTGGATAAAGAGCTGCAAATTAAGAATAATTAGTTTATTTTTATAAATTAACAAAAAGCTAAGTAAATGAACAGCATCAATTCTTCTAGGTACACTTACACACAGTTTTTGAAGGAACTCAGCAGGGATGTTGTTCCAAACATCTTGGAGAACCAACCACAGATATTCTGTGGATGTAGGCTTGCTCAAATCCTTCTGTCCCTTCATGTAATCCTAAACAGACTCAATGATGTTGAGATCAGGGCTCCGTAGTGGCCATATCATCACGTCCAGGACTCATTCTTCTTTACACTGAAGATAGTGCTTAATGACATTGGCTGTATGTTTGGGGTCATTGTCCTGCTGCAGAACAAATTTGGAGCCAATCAGACGCCTCTCTGATGGTATTGCATGATGGATAAGTACCTGCCTGTATTTTTCAGCATTGAGGACACCATTAATCCTGACCAAATCCCCAACTCAGTTTGCTGAAATGCAGCCGTAAACTTGCAAGGAACCTCCACCATGCTTCACTTTTGCCTGCAGACACTCATTATTGTACCGCTCTCCAGCCCTTTCGGCGAACAAACTGCCTTCTGTTACAGCCAAATATTTTACATTTTGACTCATCAGTCCAGAGCACCTGCTGCCATTTTTCTGCACCACAGTTCCTAAGTTTACGTGCAGAGTTGAGTCGCTTGGTCTTGTTCCATGTCGAAGGTATGGCTTTTTGGCAGCAATTCTTCCACGAAAAACAATTTTGACCAGACTTCTCCGTACAGAAGATGGGTGTACCTGGGTCCCACTGGTTTCTGCCATTTCAGAGCTAATGGCACTGCTGGACATCTTCCGATTTGGAAGGGAAGAAGCATGATGTGTTTCATCTGATGCACTAAGTTTCTTTGGCCGACCACTGCGTCTACGGTCCTCAATGTTGCCCGTTTCTTTGTTCTTATTCAAAAGAGCTTGAACAGCACATCTTGAAACCCCAGTCTGCTTTGAAATGTTTGCCTGGGAGAGACCTTGTTCATGCAGTATAACTACCTTGTATCTTGTTGCTGCGCTCAGTCTTGCCATGGTGTATGACCTGTGATATGAAACGGTCTCCCACAACCTCACCTTTGTAGCAGAGTTTGGAGTTCCTCACCCAGTTTTAAGCCTCCTACACGTCTGTTTCTGTTTCAGTTAATGCCTGGTTCAATGTTTCAACCTACACATGAAAATGGTGATCATTATCACCTGTTTGGTAAGATTGGTTACACCTAACTATAATCCTACAAAATCCCTGACTTTGTGCAAGTGTACCTAGAAGAATTGATGCGGTTTTCAAGGCAAAAGGTGGTCACACCAAATATATATATATATATTTTTTTAATAATTTTATTTATTTTTTTCAGAGCATGGGAAAGTGGCATGGTCTTGCGTCACGTCACCATTTCATCACTCTTGGGGCATCCCCAGCACTCCCAGAGCGGCTCACCCCCCGCACTGTTTAGATGATGTGCATACGCGCATGCCATCTATTCATTATTGCTGCTCTGCTGTGATTGAGTGCTCCCTGGCCTCCCCCACCTGCGCGACGCTGTGGCTACTGAAATTGGGGCAATTGTAAGGTATTGTGTGTGTGTGTGTGTGTGTGTGCTGCAAGTAAATCTTGCTCTTCATACAGTAGATGCTTCTCTGTATTACATTAATGTTAACATCTCTGTATTAAACTTCATGTTTAAGCCTAAGGTCCATCTTATACTACACTGTTCTCTGTTTTCCTGTCTTTCTTTCTAATATCACAAAACCCAGTGTTTATTTCACACAAATGGAATAGTTTTAGAACTATAAATTCCCATGCCATACACACTTCAGGTCAGGAAATCAAATCCCCAAACTCATTTCTCACATCCCAGTCATGCCCCCATGCCTTCAAGCAGCTACGGTTTCACCTGAAAAAAGCTGAACTCCTTTACCCTTATGCTTTATTGCTGCACCGCCAATACTCACTGCCCTTCACACTAATGCTACACTAAATAAACCTTACACCATAGACATGCTAGTGAGGAGTAAAAAGGAATTTGGGGGGCATGGGTGATGCCTGTACCTCACACCATGATGTTGTAGACATTACTATCACACAGAATGATAGTAAACAGTGGATTCATCTGACACTGTACCCTGCACTACAGGGATATCCCCCATCCCGATGAATGAAAGTCATATACAGAAGAAAAACATGACTGAGAATGTACCTCAGCTGCACAAATGCAATAACTGTACTTTATTTTCCCTCTTAAACCGCTACTTGTACTGGGTTGTGAGAAGCACACATGGACATTGAACAGTAAATTCCCTTCTTTCCTCCTGTGAGTGCACATGGAAATACTGTCCATTTTAAAGAAGTAAACAGGTACTGAAATAGTCAATCTTTTCATAGGTTAATCCTTGTAACCTGAATCAAAGTTCTTATTGATTGCGGGTTTTATGCTAAATTTGTAAGTGCGTTGTGAAGTAGCTATGTACAGAGGACATATTCAGTAATGACTTTTTAATGTAGTGTGTTTATTCAGTGCAGTAGTCAACTGTATCTGATACCGGAGTTGCATGGTCGGGAGGTACATGAGGGGAGCAAAGGGAAGAGGAGTGCAATGATTCAATAGTGCAAGTAGTTAAATAGCAGTGACCTATTTATTTGCTTGGAAATGTATTGCTTGCATATAGGCATTTGGAATTGGTTATATACTACAAAGCAAAGAATTCTGAATAGAGTCAGGCAGATGCCAACAAATATCACTAGCTTAGATATTTAACTATTAGTCTCCATTTACATTTTAGAATTTGTTTGGATATTTTGTTTTCATTGCAACTTTGTCTTCTTTTCATCCATCCCCCGCCACTTATTCTTTTGTTCATCCTTTATTACAAATAAATAGACTTTATGATCTAGTGGTCTGTTTATCAAGGTTGTTTTTTTTTTATATATATATATATATATATATATATATATATATAAAATGATGTAGAAACTGCAGTTTTTTGTATACTTTTATGTATTGTTGCTATGTACTAATAGTCTAATGCAGGAGATGTCACAGGAATCTCCTGCAGAAGGCTAATTAGCGCTGCAGGTCGCTTCCCATTATTATCAATGAGACTATAGTCTGACTCCTATTTTTCAGAGTTTGGCTCCTTTAGTTTACTCCATCTTCAGGTGTTATCGCCGACACTGTCCCTGCGAGCTTAATTTAGTACATAGCAGGGATATTTTCATTCAAAATGAAAATATTTATCTCAATGCAGATTATTAATACATAGGCCCCACAGCCTTTAATCTAAATTTAATAAAAGCAAACAATTTCCACAATGCAAGCTATTACACTGTTCTGCGGTTACTTTTTTTTTCCCGATGTCAAGGTTTTCATAGGTGATCTTTTATATTTAGTGGATGGTGAGTTCAAAAATATAACTCATTTAGCTCAATCAAGTCAGGTTTTTTGCTCTCTCAAGTTTAAAAAAGTTAATATTTCGTAAATTATATAATAGTTTGGAAAACGTAATCTTTATTGTTTCAAAGCAGACTTACATTTGCATTAAATGAACAGTATATGTATGAAATGGTACATAAATACAGTTATTCTGGAAGAAAGGACCTTTTCAAAGACTTTTGTCTGTGTTTTGCACCTGGAACATCTCTCTTAAGGTACCAGCAATAGTCTGCAAGCATATTCACATTCCAGCGGCCCTGGTACCTCTCTTCCATCACTCGAATGTCTTGATGAAAGAGCCTGGAAGCTCCGCAGGAGTTCCACGATAAAAAGCTGTGATACGTTTTCCTCACAAAAGTGATTTTTGACTGCCAATCTGACATGATGACTAGACCACAGATGTAGAAAAATCTTTTGGGTGATTCTTGCACTTTCTATTCATTTTGTGAAACAATTCACTCATACCACATTCAGACATACGACCTGGGAATCTCCCTGCTCAGACCCGGGTTTTCACCTCAGCAAATACCAAGGTTTTTGCTCGAGACCCCCCTTTCACACTACACCTGAGACCGGGAAATTCCCGGGTCGACCCCATACAGACATAAGCCTGTCTGCCCTGGCATTCTAATAGCCAGGGCATGACAGGCTGCTCTCATGTCACGCTCATTACACACATACATGTCATACACACACAAACACACACATGTCACACTCACGCAATCACACACCACTTCTACAGCCACCAGACCTCACAACAGGCAGTGTCTCTGTAGCTTGTGTGCACCAGCTGCTTCTCCACACTGCAGCATGGACCAGACACCTTTTCAATCCATCAGGTACTTGGTCTTCACCCCTTATTATAAGGGCTCCCCAAATCCAATGCTGACAGTGATTTTTCTCCAGACAGCCCTAAACGGCCAATCATAGGCCTCCAGGTGCAGCGCGGGAGTAAATTTTCAAACATACGCTGATGCGAGCCAGGCCAAAAACCTGGGAATCTTGCTATGTCTGAAAGGGGTATCAGAGAGCTCAAGCCAGACTACCTGGAACAGCAATACACCAGCACCACTTAATCCCCCCTCTCTCTCCCCGTGCAGAGTAACCAGCAGAGGAGTAGCGTGGAACCATGGCGCCCGGAGAAAGTGCATGTCATAGCGCCCCCCTCCCTGTACTAAACTGTGCCAGTGGGGTATGGCCAGCCTGCAGGGGAATACTGAAGTGGAGAGAAAAACAGCAAACAGCGGCAGTATCACGCTGGGCATTGAGGTCCCATTGGGACGCCCCTCCAGGAGATGCGCTGTCTGCAGCCACCAGGCTAGGGACAGACGCACCTCCGAGGACAACACCAGCATCTGAGAGCGGATCCTGTGTGGCAATCCATTCCATTCTGAAAGAATCAGCCCCTGCAGGGGCCTGGAATGGAACTGGGCAAGCTCCACCATGTCGAATGCCGACACCATGGACCCCAAAACTCTCATCGCTGAGTGCACCGACACTCTGCCACTGCTCAGACAACTGTGAATCCGCAGCTGTAAGGAGGAGACCTTCTCTGGAGTCAGAAAAATCCGTTGCTGACGAGAGTCCAGCAGGGCCCCCAAATGAACCATCCGTTGTGATGGGATGAGGGAGGATTTCTTCCAGTTGATCAACCAGCCGTGCGCCTGTAGACAAGCGACCGTCAGGTGGAGATGCTGGATCAGTACCTCCGGGGAGCTTGCCAGCAAGAGGAGGTCGTCTAGATACGGTAGCAACCGTATCCCCTGGCTCTGAAGGTGAGCCGCCATGACCGCCATCACCTTGGTAAATACCCTTGGTGCCGTGGAGAGACCAAAGGGTAGAGCCCTGAATTGGTAGTGGTTGTGGAGAATAGCAAACCGCAGAAACCGTTGGTGCGATGTTGCTATAGGCACATGGAGGTAGGCGTCCTGGATATCCAGGGAGACCATATAATCTCCCGGTTCCATCGTCAGTATGATGGAACGCAAAGTTTCCATCCTGAATTTGGGAACCCTGAGAAACCTGTTCAGGGACTTCAAATTGAGGATGGGGCGATGACAGCCATTGGGTTTCTGCACCAGAAACAGCGTAGAGTAATACCCCATCCCACGTTGAGACTGTGGTACGGGTATAATGACCCCCGCCGTCAGCAAGGCCTCTATGGCTTCCTGAACCTGCAAGGCCTTGGTTTTGTCCTGAGAAGGACTTGTGCAAAAAAACTGGCAAGGCGGCCTGTGCCGAAAAGACCACTTCTCGCACCCAGGCATCCGTGGTGGTATTGTGCCAGCACTGGGCGAATTGAAGAAGTCGGCCTCCCACTCTGGGGTCCCCCAGAGGGAGGCCCGTCCCATCACGCAGAAGGCTTATCTTCTGGCTTGGAAGAAGGGCGCCTAGCACTCCAGGCTTGCTTCTTTGGCTTTGAGGCGGTCTTGGGTGCGGACTGCCTCGGGAAGGACTGACCCTTTGCCTTGCCCTGAACCCGAAAGGAACGAAACGCCGAGCTCCGGACCTTAGCAGGTGTAGTAGCTGAAGGGAGGAAGGCTGACTTGGATTTTGCCAGGGTATCTACTATTTTGTCCAGGTCCGGACCAAATAGTAATTCCCCATTAAAAGGTAAGGCCTCCAAGCCTTTCTTTGAATCCGCGTCTGCTCTCCAAGACCGCAACCACAAGGATCTACGAGCAGACACTGCTGCCGCCGAAACCCTAGAGGTCAACAGGCTAGCATCCAAAGATGCTTCTCCAATGTAGGAGGCGGCATCTCTCATCTGTCCTAACAATGCCCTCTGGACGTCCGGAGATTCATCCGTAAACGTGTCCTCCAAGGCGTTGGCCCACCCCTCAATGGCCTTGGCCACCCAGGAGATGGCCATGGACGGCCGGGCTACAGCCCCTGAGAGAGAATAAATAGACTTTAGACAAGTCTCCACCTTCCTGTCCGTAGGATCCTTCAGCTAGGATATAGACGGCAATGGCAAAGTAGCACTCCTGATGAGGCGTGTTACATGGGAATCGACTGCAGGCGGAGTTTCCCATTTCTTACAATGCGCTTCCGGGAATGGATAATTGGACGCCAAGCGTTTCTGTGGCAGGAAACGCTTACTGGGCGTCTGCCAGGCCACCGCCATGTGATCAGTCAACTGATCAGACAAGGGGAACGCTGTAGAAGTAATCTTAGCTTTTTTAAAACTAGGATACCTTGACTTGGGAGCGGGTGCCTCATCCTCAATCAGAAGAATAGCCCGCACCGCCTTAACCAGAGCCCGCACATTGATGGAAGACTTAGTGTCAACCTCCTGGACTGAGGCATCTGAGGCTGAGTCATCCTGCACCTCACCATCATCCGAGGACCCCTCAGAATCCGAAAGATGCGCAGCCTGTGCCATGACTGAGCGTTTAGACGCCCTGGAGGGCACGTCACTGCGCAACATCGACTGAAAAGCCGAAGATGCTGCCGCCAAATCTTGGACAGTGTGGGAAAGCGCATCCACCCAGGGTGGAGGAGCTGTCACAGGAGCCTGAAACGGCACCACAGCCGGCTGTGCCACAGGGGTGGACTGAATATACATTGGCAACCCCGCATAGGGACCAACAGGCTGAGACCCCGGGGGAGTCTGCAATAATTGTGGGACACCCGGGGAATGGGGGATGGCAGGCTGGGGCAACGCCCTAGTAGGGGCGGCAGTCGGGACCGACAGACGGTCCGCGATGGACACCAGCACCTGGGAAAACATCGCCCATGGTGGCTCCTGCGACATGGGAGGTTTAGACGTACCAGGGACCGCCTGGCACTGTCCGCACAGGCCGTCCTGTGACAAATCCTCCCTATCCACTCCTGCAGAACAGCGCCTGCAGGAGAACAATGCCGGAGCCCCGGAGTGCTCAATCTCCTCCTCAGACATGACTTAGGAAGAAAACGTGCGCACTCACCAGTGTGCTGAACAACAGCCCACAATATGGCACCGTGTAGCACACAACTGTATGTGACGGACCTCACAAATACGTGATCTATATAGGTGAGGTCAGTAGAAACACCCTTCCCCCGCACACCTGTATGGCTTGTAGGAGAAGGAAAGGGATAGGTACAGGCTGACAGTAAGTAGAAAAAAGACACAGACAGGCAGCACTAGCAAAAGTCACATACAATGCAGGAAGATATACTCACTGCACCTTTCCACTACAATCAACCTCCCAGATTCAGTGTCTGGGAGGGCTATAGTGCTGTGTACACTGTCCTTGTCGGGGGAGAGGTACACAGGGGGACCGGTCCGCGTGCTCCCTGAGAGTATCCACGCTGCCAGTAAGAAAATGGCCGCTGGAGACCTCAGAGGAGGAGTGGCCCGAGTAGCTGCAGCTCAGCGACGCTGAAAGGCGCGCTGAGCTGAGGGGAGGAGCCGCTGACAGGGAAGGCTTCCTCTCCTGGCTAGCATATTTAACCCCCAAGGTTGCGGCATCCCGCTTGCCGCTTAATTACCCTGGTGGTCTAGTGGTCTGGCGGGGTATGCCTCCGATGGAGATGGGGCCCGCCGCCACCGCTAGCGCCCCCGGTCTGTCCCCTAGACCGGGGGCATGGGACTGCATATAAAAGGCATTACCCGCGCACCGCCGCTAATCAGCGGTGCGTGGCTTACCTGATCTCCCCGGCGTCTTCCGGCAGCAGTCCCGGGGAAGCCAGAGTCCGGCTAGTACAGACTCTGGCTTCCCCCGCCGCGATCCCCAGTTCAGTGCTGGCGTCGCGGCGCCAGCAGTGAGAAGGAGCGGCAGCGTGGGCGTCTTACAGACAGCCCAGCGCTGCCGCTCTGGAAAAAAGAACTAATGTAAAAATAAATTTAACCTAGTTAAATAAAAAGCTTTAGGGGGCTGCTCCTGCAGCCCCCCCCGCAGGGTGACCCGACTCCGGCCGGGCACCATCTTAAACTGAGGTGCCTGTGGCTCGGGGGCGGGGTATAGGGGAGGTTGGACCCAAGTGCATCCTGGGAGCAGCTAAAAGCTTTAACTCCGTGGTGCCCGAGGATCCAGGATCCAGCTATACCCCAAGGTCACCCTGTGGACCCCTATGGACCCTGAAGTAGAAATATACTTAAATATCAACACATTTATTTTCTATGCTCCTATGAAAGCAATTTATTGTTTTCTATTATTTCCATCATACCTAGATTGGCACAAAGATTTCAGGGACAGTAAACCTTTCCTATATGAGAAATGCCATTCATTTTTTTGTATCTGGAACAATAGGAGCTCTGTGATGTGTAATCAGCTGGAAAGGATATTTGGTGACTGGGGGCCAATTTATATGACTGGAAAATGTAAGCATTATAACAGAACAAATGTTAATTTTCAAAAAGGTCATTCAACCTCCGCAGTAAATAACAATGACACAGCCTTTCCTATAACACATTTCTCACTACTTAAACATATATTTAATTACAAAGACAAATGGAATAACATTGCAGCAATTAGTAACTCAGAGAGATCAGCTTTCTGATTGATTGAGTGTGCACTTAGAAAAATCCACATGTATATACATTGTAAATCAAAACCCTGTCATTATGGTAACAGATATATCACTGATTTACTCATCTTTATAATTGATGTGCAGTACTCACTAGAGCAGCAGGAGATAGTAGCAAAAACATAGTTAATACAAATTAGGTGACCACAAACACAAAGCCAGTAGTAGTCTTTCCAACAAATAAAGGGAATCAACACACTGAAAATTATACACAGAAAAAATCTAATTGGTCTTGACTAAATTAGGGAACATGCATAATAATGGAAGTCAACATAATTCAATCAGCCACATGGTTATAGTGGAACCTTATGCTCTAATACTACACGGGTTATCAGAGCAGGAAATCCTTGTATGTTTTTGCTTGTAGCTCACAGAGGTATGAGGAAAGAGCAATCAAGGTTTTCCTCCAATAATAATAACCCAAAATGTGTGCAGCTATACATTGTACAAGTTACCAAATGAACCTAATGCTTAATTGAATCTGCCCCAATAAATCTCTTTTGTATAGTCTCTCCTTGGTAAAATCAGATTAACATGGCAAACTATTAACCAACTTTAGACAGAGACCATATATAAATATTTTTTTACTTTTTCCCAACTTTGTAAGTACACCACAGAATAATGCTGCACACCCACAGTTTGTGTGTACACTACTGATCAGACAAGACAATAAAAGTACACAAATGTTTCTCAGCTTTTGTACAATGTAAATAATGTTAACAAATGCAGATTATGAGTACAGCTCAATGAACAATTTTAGCTACACTTATTATATCACAAAAACTAAATTATAGAAGAGGTAAATAGTTTGTCCAGATTCCAAGGGGGGGATTCAATTGAATGCGATGCCCAGCTGCACACAAATCAGCCATATATGGGAGGGCTGACATCGCAAGATTTCCCTCACCCATTCATGGGCTGTGAGGGAAAACTTGCAATGCCGACAGACATCATGTCCATTGTGCTGAAATAAATCCCCCCTCCTCTCCCAGACAGATAACAGAATTATTATTTTTATATATTATAGAATCATCTGAATATGAAACACTACACAATATTTCTGAAGGATATATTTTAGAAAAATTACACATTTCCTGTAACTTGAAAGAAAGTTTTTGGTAGTTGGCTTTTTCTTTCATCAAAGCCTGGGAGGCAGTTATACTGCAGGATAATATGCTGTCGGAAAAGAAAGAAAGAAAGGAAACAAATGTTTACAAATATTGGCTCTAAGCCTCCAAATTCTGACCAGAGTTACAACCGGATATACTGTAAGTATTTTGGCCAAAATCCCTAAAATATGGTTTACAAATTTAAGCACATCATTTTCACTGCACGAAATGTGCTGGGTTTTTTATTATTATTTTGTTTTGAAATGAGGCTTTGAATGACATTTGTTTAAAGGACACTAAAAACTATTAAACATATTAAAAAGTAGCAGTTTTCTTTGATCACAGATCATGAGAAAAAGGGATCTGTCAACACTCCGACACATCAACATGTTAAAAACTGCCATCATATTCCTGGCACAGGAGTTTATGAGTTTCTTAAAAATATAAGTCAAATTTAAGTATGTGCACTAAATTGTTGGTTCCCATAAAACATCCCATGTACTTAAATAATGAATGAATGATTTATTTTGACATAACTAATAATCCTAGACAAACTGTTAGAATAGAAATAAGAAGAGGATACCCCCTTGAATTTATATATCAATAATGTAGGAAACGTATTTTCCCAAGAAATATGAAAACGGAGAGAAAGAGGAAACATGCCCCATTATAAAGGTAAAGTATCATGAATAATGTAGTAACAAATGGTGGAAAATTAAATATTTTTTCTTGAATTGAACATTGGAAATTATTTCATGAGTCAGGGCTTTTGAATAGAAGCTCACAGGTCTGTTCCTCAATTCCAAGATTTATTAGTGGCCTCCACCATCCTGGACAACCTCAAACACTATTATGTACATTATTTTCCTTTAAAAGTACAGTGTCTCTAAGAACATTGTGGTGGCAGAAGTAAGACCCTGTTCATGTACATATTACTGCATTATGCTAACTTAAATGATATATTTATTATTATGATTGACGATGAGCAGGTGAAGTCACTAACGAGAAGATGACCTTGCTATAATCATTGCAACTTGTTTTTAACATTTTCTAAGTCTGAGACTACACAGTCTGGAGACTACACTGTTGGAAAGGAAGCACTCAGTGATGTCTCTCTTCAGTTACATTCTGGGCATAGCCAATCTCCGACCAAGACCCCAAGTGCACTACTGCCATGTGCACCGTCTCTGCGCATCTTTTCTGTCTGTCCATTGAAAGATGATGTGCCCATGAGCATCTTGCTACACTGAAGATTGTGCTACACAACTGAGGCACTGCAAACCCCACTGTGTCACCACTGATTACTGTTAGAGGGCCACTGGCATCTGTGTGCTACTCCATCTACGCACACCACCTGTATTAACCCTGTAAGCTTCTGGCTGGATTTGTCTCTTACTACTGTATGTGCATTGCATAGGCCGAGGGTTGATTCCACACTGGACTACATATGTGTATCATAAATACATGAATTAAATTCTAGTCAGAAAAACTGTATTTATAATGCAATTGTGTTAAATCACAGAAATTTGCATCGGCTTATAGAAGCATAACTGCGTAGGACATACAGTAATTAATTTGTAATATATCCAGTGACTGATTTATAACATGCATGAAACATACTTACTCTCCCTGATTGTCAGAGAGACTACCTGAAATAGTAGCAATCTCCCTGACTCCCTGAAGAGTCCAGACTCCCTGATTGTGCCTTATCTATATTATGTAGCTGTTATATATATAAAATAACAGATATATACATTCAAATGGGATCACTAGTATAATTTCCCTGCATTGGTTATAAGGCGCAATAATACCTATGGCTACAGGCATTTTCTGAAAAGTATCAGTGTGTTTTCATCAACAAGTAGATCTTACAAACTGCTTTGGGGATTATATACATTTGGATGTAAATCAGATGTAGCTGTACACGCCCTTCAGATGTAGCTATACATGCCAATTTTAGCGATACGCTCATAGGTGTTGCTTTCACAATCTCCCTGAAATGCTTTTTTAAAAGTAGGTAAGTATGGCATGAAACCAAAACAGACTGATGTGTGTGTGAATAGAATAGTACTAGTAAATAGTAAAGTACAACACTAAGGGGTCCCAGATGCCTCTGCTGTTTGCAGTCATGATAGGATAGGACAGCAAATGAGAGAGCAACGAGGGACAATGTTGATGGAAGTTAAAGTAGAAGTGGGAGTATCAAATAACCGTGCATGGAGTTAGATTGTCCCTGATATCTAGGACATTGCAAAATGCTCTGCGGAAGAGGTGCACGAAACTGAAATATAAGAAGGAATTCCTGTGTACAGTGTGGTAAGTTTCCAAATATCACCAGTGCCGATCACGCGAACCCAGAAGGGAGCATAGACAGCATGGTAAGTTTGCAATTGTCTCCAGTGCTTATAATTACAGTGTTTCTGACTAGAATTTAATTCACATAATTATGATACTTCACTGAATTATTGTTTGTGCAATTCAATGCTTTGATACATACAATGTTATGGTCAGCTGCAGCCCGCAGGTATCATTCATGCGCAGTCCCTTCTTAAATCTCTGGGTGCATTAAGTAATCTTTTCAGTGCGAGTGAGAGATTTATATAATTCTCCCTTATTTGGTGGATAACATTTTTTGGTACAACTTGGATATCTTTTAGCACTTAAACGTTCTATGTATATACTATTGTTTCATTATCTGGAAACCCTATTTTTCTTAAATAAAAGTTATGATTTAATCTAATAAACATTTTGATATGTAAGCAAAAGAGTGCTCCGAGTAGGAATCACTTTAGTTATTATCACCCCTGCTAAATACTAATTTACTTTGAGTTCTGTATGTGCCTGCATTAACCCTATGTTACACCGCATCCTGTTATCTGCTGGTTAATAAACCAATAGTTAAGTAATCTGCCATGTGGACTGCCCTCCATCGTACACTGCTGACATCTATCACCACCATAGGTTCTGACAATATACACTTCTGTCTCCAGCAGTTTGATACAATTCCAACACTAGAAATAGTACTAAGTGAAGCTGATATTGTTCATTTCCATTGGCAGCAAATTAATAGTATCCAAATGTCCAAATAAATGATAAGTGCAACAATGGCAGGATAGTTATACAGACCCTTTAAAATGAACAGTAATATATGGAATAGATTATTTTGTTCACAAAGGCTGCGTACAAATAACATATATGATTGCACAAATATGAACAGAAGTTTCTATAACTGCAAACAAGAAAAATCATCATAGACAAAACTAACAAAGACTATAAACATCTTAGATTTTATGCTCACTTGGGCAGGGCCATCTTTACCTTCTGTTTCATATTTCTGTATGTAATTTGTTTGTGTCATGAACCCCTTAATGTACTGTACAGTGCTGCATAATACTGTAATACTGTAACATTAATGATAACAACAGATCAATACCCACATTTGTTTCTTGGTATTAGACGTTTTCATTCTTCAACATGAAAAGCTGAATTTGATTGGATAAACACAAAAGGATGGAGTTGAATTTAGAAATATAGGCCATATGCACACAAAGGAAATGATGGAGGTGTATACATCTTCTATCCGTGTGAGATCATGTGAGTCGATCATGTGCACGTTTTGAGCATCTGTGAGCATTTTCATGAGCACATGCAGGAATCCCCACATGAAGATGGTAACATTAAAAGGCAAAGTAATTACATGTTGGGAAGTGAATGCAGTGCCTTTTTAGCTGAATTTTACACATCCTCTGAAATGGCAGTTATCAGACCCCAGCTATTTAAGGGGGAGACATCTTCCACCATATAGGTACACTTTATACAAGGAAGAGCATGTATATGGGCATATATGAAAATGTACAAATGTGACATGTGGACTAAAGCCTTACCAGCTGTCCCCTTAACCTTATTACTTATTTTAGACATGAATGAGACTGGAACATAAAACATTAATATAGTTCGAACATGAAAGGTTGAAGTTATTTAAGGAGTTATCTAAAATTGTAGCAGACAGTACTTGGAAGTGATGTTTTTCACCTGCCAATAAGCACATTCCTATAATGAAACGTAAGCCCAGTCTTATACAAGCCATACGTGTAAACCATGATGATACACTATGAAACATTTGTGATATGCCCATCACAAAAGTGATCTCAACACCAGTACTCATAGTCTAGGCTAACAGCTGCAAATTTTAGAAAAAGTCACCACCAGCAACCATGGTAGGATATGGGATCACAAAAATGTAAAAATGCCAATGAGCTCTTTCCTATTCAGGCTGAAGTCTCTAGGACAGTGATGGCGAACCTTGGCACGCCAACTGCTATGGGACTACAGCAGCTGGAGTGCCAGAGTTCGCCACCACTGCACTAGGGTAATCGTGTCCCCTAGAAGACATGAGTCTTAATCTGTAAGCATAGATTGTCAACAATCCATCTGGAATTTCTTTTAGCATAGATCCATGATCATAAGTTAATTTTTAATCTATGTCTTATTGTCTGTATTTTTTATATATGAACAACCGGTTGTTTAATCGTATATGTATTTTGTGACCACTAAACGAGAAGGGAATATAAATAAAAAATCCTTTTTTCAATATACATTTTTTTTGGATAAGATGTTTTATTCACATATTAAAACCTACAGTATGGTGTACATGAAAATAGCGCAATCTCTCAAAAACAAAAATTATCTGTAGTAGCTGTACACCAGCCTTAGGGTTGATATACAGTGAAATATATGTACACAAGCATATATAGAGTGATATTGCTGCTGTGATTATATTTATGTGAAGAATATCATATTTTTAACTTATAAAAGGAATAGTGCCAGGTAATTTTTTGTTTTTTGGAAAATCATTTCTGTATGTAAACCTGGAGTGGGGGAAAAGTCTGCAAAATGAAAGTTTGAGTTACAGGAGGCCAAATCACAGAACACCCACATTGTACATGCAACGTTTGCAAACAAATGTGCTAGACAAAGACCACCATTTTTATCCTAATTATCATACAGCAATAAGTGTAAAAAAGGTTCACGGTAAAACTACTACTAGTAGGTTAATGGCAAAACTACTACTGTGGTGAAGTCAAAGGCCCAAATGTAATATCTTATGGCACAATTTATGCAATCAAGCTTTCTATTATGCCACATTACAGTACCCCCAGTTC
This sequence comes from Taudactylus pleione, assembly GCA_031769625.1. Taxonomy (NCBI): domain Eukaryota; kingdom Metazoa; phylum Chordata; class Amphibia; order Anura; family Myobatrachidae; genus Taudactylus; species Taudactylus pleione. The sequence continues at coordinate 7,051,369 of JAUIMM010000453.1, forward strand.
ATACTATGCCACATTACAGTGCCCTAGTTCATATTATGCCATACAATAGTGCTTCCAGCTCATTTCGTTCAACATTACAGTGCCCCAGTTCATATTATGTAACACTACAGTGCCCTTCAATTTATATTATGCCACATTACAGTGCCAGGTTCAGGTTTTGTCAAATTACAGCCCCCCCCCCCCCCCCCACCCTTACCATTATAACATCCACTACACAAATCATTAGCTAACAATGGAATGTCACCCCTCTTGGCTTGGCAATGGGCCAGAAACAATTGTTTGGCAGGCAAGTCAGGTAATTCGATAGATAACTATAAGATCTGTGTACAGGTTCCCTAAAGCTGCGTACACACTTGCCGATGTGTACACAGACGATATGTCTGTCTGACAGGCCGACATATCGTACCGCGGGTACACATTGAGCGATGTCATGAAGGACGGAGCGATCACTCATTCCGTCCTTCAATACCTGCAACGGCGCTGCATGCGATATCGCCTGGTTGGCCATGCAGTACAGCAACCGGACAATATCACATGCAACCGCGGGAGCGATCTGTGTCGGACCGATAGATCGTTCAATGGATGGCATAGTGTGTACCCGGCATAAGCCTTTTGGCCCCATAGCAATGGCACCCCCTGCACTCACTCTAGCTACGCCCATGATTATTAGTTTACATACTCGTAAAGAAAAACTCCAGTTAAATTATACATTTTCAGGATCTATTGACCTTCAAGACAGGTGTCAAATTCACAGTTGTCCAAACTGAGGGAACACTGAACTTTTATTATAACACTGCTGTAAACAAGAGTTCCCTTCCTCTCTCATCATCATTTAATATTTTGATTAGATTTTTTTTTAAAAGTAGTGCCGAAATGGAAATGTAGGACGAAAATCATGACATTCCCGAGAAAATCTGGATTGTTGTATCATGCTGTCAGTGTAGGTACAGGTGAAACATATACAATGAAAACAAATACCTACTTATTACTTGTTGTAATTAACTGACTATGGCCCTCATTCAGAGCCGTACGCTCTGAGCAGAGCGCACGCTCTGAATGAGGGCCGGGCTCCATTTTCATGGAGCGTCCTCCTGGACGCTCGTATAGCTGTGGGTCACCACCCACAGGCTATACGAGCGTGCTTTGTGATGGCCGCGATGGTCGAGACCATCGCGACCATCGAAATTGCGAGCCGGAGCCTGCGGTTGAGGTTTTCAACCGCAAGCTCCGGAGTGATTTTGGCTCTATCAGAGCCAAAATCACTCCCACTGACATCACTAGTGATGTCAGTGGGCCGGCTTCTGACGGGAGGCGTTCCCGTGGGAACGCCCCCATCAGGGAGGCACGCCCCCGGCACGCCCACCAAAGGGGGCTTGCTGTCAATCAACATTGACAGCACGCCCCCTTTGATCGGACACAACGAGCGAAGGACTTTCCTTCGCTCGTCGCGTCTGGCGCATGCGCACGACGGAGCTCCCTCCGTCGTGCGCATGCTCAGTCCATAACATCGACCCACTGGCGAGCGGACAGCCGCTCGCGAGTGGGTCTGAATCAGGCCCAATATCTATTTTGGTATATCCTGGGCAGCTGAAATGACATTTTTTAAATTTAATTATTTATTTTAGAGAACTTTGCCCATTTAATGTACAGTATTTGTTACTTAATTTTATGTACATGACATTACAAATTAATGATTTTCCCTGGATCTGCATTCCGGTTAGTCATAGAGCCTGGATATGCTCCATGGTTTAGTGGGAGAAGATGAGTAGATACATTGAGAATGTAAATTGTTATTGTGGCATTAGCACAAACTGTGCCTCAGTGCTGTCTTCCTGTTGACATTTCTATTTCTAAGATAAAAATAACGTTTCCTTAAAGGAGAAATATACTGAAACATTAGTTAATTAAATGACACATTTATGTCACCCATCATTATCTACAATATTTTGAATTGGGAGTAAAGATATTTTACTTGACCTCATATCTTATAAAACTAATCTAGCTGTTATTTTATTCAGGGTTGTTTAACAAGTTTATTATATAAAATGATTGTGAAGATATGTTTTCTCTTTAATGAAACCTATACATAGTATATATGGAGATAAATACACATTGCATGAGTGCAATGAGTACTTTGAGCTTGTGTTTTTGGCAAAAGATACTGGAATAGTGAAGGAATAGAAGGAATAGAGAAGTTCTCACAAATGGCACATACCCTACTTACACCAAATGGGAACATATCAAGTTATTTTATTCAAGGTCTTCATGCTTGGGCTCTTAATAATTGCTAATTGTAATATTATCAATGAATCTGTCAAACTGGTAGCCCTGGGAACCAGCATGTAGTTCATATCCCGGCTGTCAGGATGCCAGCGCTCAGATTGCTGGCCCAAGAATTCCAAGGGGGTTAGGGTTAGGCTGTGGGAAGGGAGGTTTAGGTTTAGGAGTAGGGGTCACCTGCAGGTGTCTGTATCCTAACCCTGTCGTAATACCGGCATCTGTATTCTAACCGCCGGGATCCTGAGCACCGTCATCCCGTACCCAACCCCTGGGAACCATCCTATAGAGATCACCATACTCTTCTTTAGGCATAGCCATTTATAAACTAAACATTCAGTGAGGAATTATAGACTGCCACAAAATTCCATTTGCCTAAATTTCACCCCGGATTTTCTCATGGCTACCTCATAAATTGGTTAATACCACTTTAAGTGTACCCAGAAAACAATGCCTGCTTTAGCTACTGTAGCTCTACATCAGTACATACTGAAGTACAGAGCCAGGGCTACAGTACCTCCACATCTCACAGACAACCCACAGAGTACTTTGAGAGCACCAAGTCTAATTGAAGGACACAGGGCCTGATTCAGAGCCGGACGCTATTTGCGAACGGTCGTTCAGAAAAAGGGGCCGGCTATTTAAAATGAGCGCTCTCTCTTTGCGGTGTGTTTAGACGCCTCTATGTCTGAGCGAGCAAACGAAACATGCGCTCGCTATTTTGTAAAGACGCCCCCTGGCCGTTCGCATCATACGTCATCTCCGCTATTTATTAGATTAATCGAGTACATCGAAAGGCGTCTGAACTGCTCGCAGTGCTTGTGGTTGGATTTTCCTACCGCAATCATGCGAACAGTTCAGGCTAAGAGACAACCAAGTGACGTGGCCGATGACGCTGCTTTGTTAATTATGCACACCCTTAAAACGCCAGTTTGACACGCCTGCGTTCAGATCTCCACTCCCCGTTTTCAAGCACCTTCTCCTGTTACCACCCACAAACGCCTCATTCTGTCACTCAAATTAGCAGGCACTCGCTATTTTGCGAACACACGATTTCCGACCGCAGTGACTGGTTGGCGCATGCGCATTACGACCCATATGCATGTGCAGATTTGCGAACATCGCTCGGAGCGAACGAGCGGCCGCTTACGAGCGGCTCTGAATCAGGGCCACAGTTCCTTTTTCTGTGCCAGACAGTGAGAATCGTATGCTTTTCTGTCCCTATTTCTTGCAAAGCAGATTTTTCTATCAGCTTAAGGCTGGTACACACTAGATGATGTCTAGTGTGTCCACGGACCCAGTTAGTGACGTATCCAACGGGGGTGCCTGCATCGGAAAGTGCATACACACTTGCCGATACCAGTAGCGATGGCAAGGGAGTAGCGGGGGCCATGTTGCATTCGCCCATCCTCAAATCTGTCTGCATGTTTAAAAGATCTGAGGATGTGACAGACAACCAACAAGAGCACGCATCAGGATCATAATAGTGGGTACGCACTACACATTTTGAACAATGTCATTCCGATGCATCGGTATCGGCCAAATCGTTCAAAATATTGTGTAGTGTGTACCCAGCTTTACACTAGGCCTCTTTCCTGGCGAAATTGCAAATCATGATGGAAATTCTGTCCCCAACAAATGGTCCAGGAAAATGCAAATGTATCTCGATAATGCAATCAGAATTGCCAGGCAAAGGTGACATTTTTGTAATATAAATATGAAGAGTGGTCAAGAGAAAACCACAGGGAATACAATATAAGTAATAATGGGAAAATATAATGAATTGAACTATATTGGCTGTTGGCCTCCAGCTGGAAATAAAGGTTGTTTCTAAAGTTATGTTTTTTTCAACAGAAATGATAAAATAGTAAACACTCAAAAAGTGCAAAGAGAATTAAAAAGGTCTCACACTTAACTATCTTTCAGAACACTTTTTTGGGTTAAATGTGGAAGCAGAAAATTAATTGCTTACACTGCTATCTGTGTCCAGGACAAATTTTGACAAACATTTAGTCCTTTTCATGGGTCTGATTTTATGTTTAGTATTCTTAAAAAAAAAAACAGCATATTAAATTAATAAGAGTTATAAGTACATTTTAATGAAGTACTGAGCTGGTACACATTTTGGCAAGTCCAGTGTAATTTATATTTTAAATAGGGCTTATTTTGAGAGATTAACTCATAGAAATGAAAATTACATTGTATTTTTTTTCCTTTTTTTTACAACCTAAGAGGATGCCAGACTTAATTAGTTTGGCAACTCCATACATCAGTCTCAAAATTGCATACGGACTGATTAGTGAAGGGTTCCCATAGCAATATCCATTGTCATACGAAAATGTGTTAACTCATTGCTAAAACAGAATATTGTTTAACTCTTTTTTTGAGAAATGCATTGAAGGACATGGTGTAATCTAAAATGTGTAAGCTTTGTAATAAAAAAAAGTTTTCAAACAAGATAAAGTACTAGATTAAGTCGTTCATTACTAATCAATGCTTTTGTATACTGAATGGACACAGGGGTTTTCAGGGTTTCTGCAAACCCAATGCATGCTGTTTTCCTATCCCAGTTCCCAAAGAGTACAAAATATGTTTTCTGTAAGAAACGGTAGCAAGCACATAGGCCATACGGCTTCTATAGGGGCACATTTCCCTTACCTCGGCTTCAGAATGATTCTACAGTGCTTTAGAGATGGGTCAATCCATACGAAGTGGTCCAATTATGAATGTTCTGGTTGATTAATACTGGACTTAATTTCTAAACTTAAAGGTTTATTTTTAATAGGGCATTAATATATTTAAGAACAATCTATTTTTATGTACTCACAAGTGATTACAGTTGGTGTTTCTGCAGTAGGTGGGAAATCTCAAAAATATTAGGTTGATGTTGTCAGCTCCATTGCATTCAGTTTCCTCAGAATATTTTTCACATGAACACAGGTTGAGTCCTTGTTCTTCTGAAATGAGGTCCTTGGTCCTGATGGATGGTAGAAAACCACATGTCCTTGTTCAGCACGCTGATGTCATCCACTTCCTCCAGCCACCACTGTCCATCGTACACACAGGCAACTGTGTCTTTGATACTGATTGTGAGAGGCACAGACTTGCTCACTTGGACTTCTTCATACTCTGCAGAGTTTGATGTTCAGTAGCATTTAATCTTGCTCTCTGACAGAGGATCAAAACGATGGTAGCTCCTGGTCCCAGGAACTTGTTGGCAGCTGTCGAATCTTTCTCTCAGTTCTTCAGTATAATTCTTCAATGGAAGCTATTGATAGGAGTCTACAGCAATAGCTTAGCACTACAGCAATAGCTGCACTTACGGTACCTCCAGATTTGCTGATTTTCATTTGATTACCGGGTGCCGAAGCCGGGACTGAGTTTGAGTGAGAGGTCCCTGCTAGACGGCAGCTAGGACCGGGAGGCTGGTGATAAGAGTTCACATTTACCATATATGGAGCAACCTTGAAATTTTCCGTGCGGGTCATGGAGAGATCTGGACAGTGTTTGTCTAATAAATCGGGAGATTGATATATAAAGAGGAATATTGAATCGAGGGAGCTCCCTTTTATTTTCATCTTTTTACCCGGATTTTATATGAGATATTCAGCACAAGCCTGTACAGCTGATCATCAGTACTACCAGGGATCAGTCACCAGCTGGTATTTGATATTTAGTCTCTGTGCTGTCTAAATAACTCAGGATATTGTTACAGTATCATTCATTGTTGATTATTTTAAAATGCATATTTTATAGTAGTGTCTCATTGGCCAATGATGTATGTTGTTTATATGTGTATTATACAATTTAGCAAATAAAAGGTACAATTCATCTGATATAACTGATTATTATTGTATCCATTTAATATCAATTTAGTTGCAGGTGTCCCACAGCGCTGTTATATTTTTTTCTTTTCTTGATTTTCATTTGTAGCCACATAGGACTGTTGGGCTGCGAACAAAAATCAGTGAGTACGGAGCGAGGTTGGGCTGCCACTAGGGCAAGTTGCGGCTAACTGAATTGACCCCAATGGGTCTAATAACAGGACGAATGGGTCTAGGCCAAATTGAATACAGTCAGTCTTATGTCATGATCCATCCGGTCCAAGTATGACTTGTACAAATAAGTAATCACAATTAGATTTTGATCAGGTTAGATGGTGGTTTTGGACAATTGCACTAGTTCGGACCTGCTTGCTCCACACGGGTGCAGCTTATGACAAGACATACAGTACAAGGCAACGATTAGATGCCTTATATATTTATTTGACCATTTGAAATGCTTAGAAGTGTTGAAAGGTTCCAAATAATTATCTAAGCATGGTTACCAAGAAAACCACTTAACTAAATAACATGTCAATGGGAAAAGTCTAGTACCATAACGTTGATTACAAGTAGAATGTAAGGGAGCAGTTAATTTACATAATGTCATCTCTTGCAAAACATATAACTCAACAATATATTTCATCTCGTTTCAGACAATTGAGCATATGGTTTTGAACTGTGGGGGACAAGATATGAAAATCAATCATCAAGCAAGCTTGCCTTGTTTGAGCCTGTTTTACATTCCCCAGAGGGATTAATTTTACACAGACAGGTCCCATGTTATCTAAAGGCCACTACTCGTTCTCTAGTTTTACTTTCCCTCTCTCTATTTTCTCATACTCCGTCATGTACAAGGACAGAAGCCAACTCATTAAGTAGTAGATGTACTAAGCTCTGGAATGTGATAGATTGGAGTGATATACACTACCAGCCAATCAGCTCCTGGCTGTCATTTTTCAACACAGCCTGTAAGATGACAGTTAGGATCTGAGTGGCTGGTAGTTTATCACTTTAAAATGTATCACTTATCACTTTCCAGAGCTTAGTGCATCTCCTCCTAAGTCACATACAGTGTTATATCTTCTAACTGTACCGGCAGGTATGTTACATTCAAACCACGTGGTATGCAACTGTTTGAATATATCCAAATAGTAAAAAGCTATTTCACTGCAGAAAAAGACAACCACACCGTTAACATTTCAAAAGGGTCAAAGAGTGGAAATAAAGGCCCTCATTCAGAGCCGCACGCTATTTGCGGTCGTTCGTTTAAAATCAAGGGGTGGCTAATTAAATGATCCGTACGCACATTGCAGTGTGTTCACGCCTCTAAGTCTGAACGAACGAGCAAAACATACGCTCGTTTATTTGTTAAAAACGCCCCCTGGCCGCACGCATCCTACGTCATGTCCGCTATTTATTAGATTAATCGAGTACATCGACCAGCGTATGAACTGCTCGCTATTCTTGTGGTTGGTGTTTGCTACCACAAATTTGCGTGCAGTTCTGGCTATAAAATAACCCAGTGACGTGGTCAATGACGCTGCTGTTTTAAATATACACACCCATAAAACGCCCGTTTTGACCTTTAAGCACGCCTGCGTTCGGATCTCCACTCCCCATTTTCAAGCACCTTCCCCTGTTACCACCCACATACGCCTCATTCTGTCACTCAAAATAGCAGGCACTCGCTATATAGCGTACAAAGGATTTTCGGCCGCACTGACTGGTTCGCGCATGCGTACTAAAAAGCGTACGCATGCGCAGATGTGCAAACATCGCTCGGAACGAGCGTACTGCCGCTAACGAGCGGCTCTGAATGAGGGCCAAAGGCTTTCTAAACTAAAATACAAACTGATTAGACACCAAAATAATTCTTGAAATTAATTTCTACAATTTACATTTTTAATTGTGTGATCTGCATAGAATAAAAAACCATCCTACATGATCAAAATCAAAACCTAAACACAAGCAGGTGGCTCTCTAACTTACAACACACAAACTAAAATACAGTTAACATCAGCATATGGGCAGATATGTACTGTAGTTAAAGCATGACAATACTAAATGAAGAATATCATTTATATACGTCGTCATCATCATTAATATAATGAAATGTAGATTCATAAATGTAGATTTTAAATATATACATTAAAACTTTAGGGGGAAATTTACAATAATTTAATCAGCACCAGTAATCACTGCCTAGGTTGGCAACGGCAAAATCAGGGGAGACAAACAGTGTAGGACCCCAACAAAAAAGACACTACTTGCAGTAGGCTATGACACTATCACAGGATAGAATAGCTTAATTAGCACCATTATTCTATACCTAAACATCTCTCACATGGATGTTTTGTCCAGCTTACCATTTTTCTTTGATACTGCTTGTTATGTTCTTTTATTTTCATAAATACAATGTTTAAAATAAAATAAATAAAATAGCCTTACCCCTCCTCCCCCTTTCACCCATGTAACCCAGGGACATGCAGTCAGGGGAGGCAGAACCTCCCCTGTCATACTCCCTCCCCTATCATACCCCCATGTCATGCTCCAGAGTTTTCATATAAAAACAGTGTTTTTATACATGTGTGCCTCCCCAGCCATTGACCTCATCGCACGTCACTGATGTAACCACTTTTTCAGCTCTTACATGCATAGTGTGTATGGGGTATATATATTAAGCCTTGGAGAGAGATAAAGTGGAGAGAGATAAAGGGGTCTATTCATGTAGCAGTGAAAAGCCTTTTATTAGTGATAACAGGGATTTTCACTGCTTGCTCCTACTCATAGAAGGGGTTACTATGGAGAAATCTCAGATATATATATATATATCTCCCCATACCCATTAGTATGGGGAGAGTGACTCATACTGTAGAAGCACAGAAAGCTCAGATTTCTGTTTCACTTCTAAAAAAATATTTGCCATCTCAGAATGGCGTCATTTGCCTCCTGACAGGAAAAGAGCATTTCGCTCTTCTCCCTGCCCCCTTCTGCTACACCGGCCAATCAGAGGGGCCCAGGAAGAATGTTGCACCATTCCAGCAACTAGCACCGTTCTGCTAGTATAATTCGGCCACCATAGTCACACACCACCTACCCGTGTACTGACACCATTTACCATTGATGCTTCTTCTCCTCATGTCGCCATACTCCGCCCACTGGATTAGCTGAAAGGCAACACAACCAACCACCCCTGCTGAGTGGAGATCCCGAGCTCCCAGCCACCAAGCAATCTGTTTCCAGGAACAGTCACACACAGCCAGATACAGGAGGGGACTGAGGTGAACACTGAACTGCAAGGCCCTGCCAGCACATGTGCAGTGAGAAGAAGACATATCAGACACCCGTTATGTCTGTTTTCACATTGCTTCCTGGGATTGCAGAGGATCCGTTTACCGGAGGATGTTGCCGGACTGGTAAATTTACATGAATGAGTGTAAAAAAAACACAACACAATTGATGGGTGCTGCCTAAAACCAATCAGGCGTATCACCAGAGAATACTTTTCATTTATTGGACCACCCATCGCGTACTATTTTTGGATTAAGACCTTTTTCCCCATCAAAAACCGGATGAATACAAGCCAAGCCACTCTAGAACCTAACTGGCTGGGAGCACTATACAGCCAAGGGACTGCACAGGCTGCAGGTTATTCTAACCCTGCTGGACATTAATTGCACCCTAAAGGACTGAGCAGGCACCCGGTAACTAAACTTGGAGCCTCCATCTTATTACTATACAGTGTTTCTGCAAACATGGATAGGTCCTTTTCTCTGGTGTTCTAATATACCACATTTCATACATTTAGTCTAATGTTATTCATATGACTAAATTTTATGCACTTGTTGAAAAATTCAGATTGTATACTGTGCTTATTAAATTTGTTTTACATATCTTCATAGGTTGCTCACATAGTATTCATTTATCCATTTCTATATTTATGCATGTCATATTTTGGCAATCTAATACTGCAATTTTGCGCCATATGCTCTAAAGTGCCATTTTTTCATTTATTTTTGAAGTTTACATGAATGGCTACAATACATTACTGTATATCGCATCGATGTGATAAATAGTAACATTTTTCAGTAGCCAGTTCATGTTTTACATGAATAGAGCCCACAGCCTGTAACATGACAGTTAGGAGCTGATTGTTTGGTACTTTATCTCTCTCCACTTTCTCTCTCTCCAAGGCTTAATACATTTCCCTGTATGTATCTACCCTCATTTGCACTCTATCTTTAAAGTTTAAGTGCCTTCAAAAAGAAAGAGTGAAAATAATTTATATAATGCAGACCATATCCTAGTGACTACTATAGAAAACACAGTGCATTCAAGTGCCCAATGTACAATACAGTCCCCAGATCTCTGGTCACTATACAAAGAACGCAGGTCTACAGATGCAATATCTGACTCTAATTTGACTTGTTGAGCCCTGACAATATATCAGGGCTCAATAAATCCTGATTGCCTGGTCACCATGGTGACTGAAACACACTAGACAATATGTCGTTTGATCTGGCGAATCGGACAACATATCGTCCACATCGGGCACTGTGTACCCATTGGAAGGGGTATGTAATTCTGGCAGTCGGCATGCCAACTGTCAATAAACAGACAGCAGCATCCCGATGCTCAGGATCCCGACAAGGGTCGGGTAAGTATACTTACCCTCCCCCTTCTCCCCCTAACCCTCTGTTTTTTCATTTTAACACTAAGCCTCCCCACATCCCATTCTAACCCTAACCCTCTCCCCTTGGTGCCTAAACGTAACCCTCCCCCCATAATGCCTAAACCCAACCCCCTCCTCCCCCAGTGGTGCCTAACCCTAACCTCCCCCAGGGGGTGCCTAACCCTAGCCTCCCCCTCCCCTAGCCTAACCCTTAAGTGACGCCTAAACCTAACCCCCCCCTTCCCCGCCGCTAAATCCTAACCAGCCCCCCTATACTTACGTTCGGCATCCTGGCTGTCAGGGTTCCGGCGTCAGGCTGTCACCTCCTGTCGGTATTCCAGCGCCGGTCTTCTACCTGGGGAGTGGCATTCCGGCGCCGGGATTTCTTCAGCCGGGATGTTGCACGTCGGTATTTTAACTACATCCCATACCTGCTGTATCACTTACGATGCGCGCTCAAGCGCATTGTAAGTGACCCTATATTGTAAGCTCCTAGGAGTCACTATACACCAATGTAGATATTCCTTTAAAACACAGACATTTATAGCTAGTATAGTCATTTACCACATTAACAATGTAGAGAGTGTATTTCTGAATAATTTAATGTTTAATGTTATCTTCATTGAAAAAACAGTGCTTTTCTTTCAAAAATAAGGAAATTTCTAAGTGACCCCAAACTTTTGAACGGTAGTGTATATACATGTGATTTCTTAGTTTTTTTTTTATTCAATTTGGAAAAATCTCAAAAAAACTTTTTACACGTTGTCATTATGGGGTATTGTGTGTAGAATTTTAAGGAGACAAATGAATTTATTCCATTTTGGGATAATGCTGTAACATAACAAAATGTGGAAAAAGTGACGTGCTGTGAATATTTTCCGGATGCACTGTAGACATATAGATGCATGTAGACTGCATGCATCGATATAGATGCAGGAGGGATGTGTGGGTGTTGTGGAGGAGGGGTCGTGGGCCCCCCCAGAAATATCAGTGTAACGGGCACCAAGATTTCTGTTGCCGGCCCTGCCCATGCGTCATCTCCCGGCACCAGCAAGTGTGTACACAGTTACCAATGCCGCCATACCCGCAGGGACCCACCGCACGAGAGATTGATCTGGGTACAAATCGTTTAGTGTGTACCCAGCATAAGATTTTCGACCTAGCAACCAGGATTTGTTGAGTGATGGGAGTAAGCAGGTCCTCAGCAGCCCCAGCGAAGATCTACAGCAATGACATTGCTGTGGCAGCTAGTGTTCACCCTAGCTTACTATAGCAGCTCCTGTGCACTGAGGAGAGACAGGGGGTTGGGCTTGGAATTTTTGTATCAGCTCCAATTATCTGCATAATTTTTGTATCAGCAGGAAGACTCTGGGCCTGATTCAGAGCAGGACGCTCTTTCAGAGCGCTCGCTCTGAATCAGTGCCCTCCCTCTCTTTTTTTTAGAGCGGCCACCTGGCCGCTCGCATAGCTGTGGATGACCACCCACAGCTATAGCAAGCGGCCAAAAAGATGGTCGCGATGGTCAAGACCATCGCGACCATCGGCCTTGCGACGAGACCCTTGTGGTAGGGTCTTATCTGCCGCAAGCCCTGGAGTGCTTTTGGCTCTAATGAGGTCAGTGGGGCCGGACCCAGATGGTAGGCGTTCCCATGGGAACGCCTCCGTCTGGGCAGCAACGCCCCCGGCACGCCCACCAAAGGGGGCGTGCTGTCACTCAACATTGACAGCACGCCCCCTTTGTAGCGAGACCCATAGCGACGGCTTGCCCGTCGCTATATGGGTCTCGCGCATGCACACGACGGAGCCGGCTCCGTCGTGCGCATGTGCACTTGGCCAACATCGACCCGCTTGTGAGCGGGTCTGAATCAGGCCCTCAGCACGACTAGGGATGGCCATCGGTATGGTAACCATCGATAGCAAAATAGAAAGTGGCCATCGATGGTAATCAACTATGCAATGGATGACCATCAATGGCTTTACCAACCGATGGTCATCCCTGTTCCATAACTGACTGGCCCGTGGGCCAATCAGAACCGGGGGGCGTGGCTTCATGGGTGTTGGGAGGCGGAGGCTCTGTGTTCCGTCACCTTGTAAAAAAATAAATAACTATTCGGTTATATTATTCCATCGATGGAGGAAAACCATCGTTGGGAAAAAGATCCCGTAAATTAATACAATGTGAAACTTGATGGATACATCGGTTGGGTACGATGTCACCCAGAGGTCTAAATGAGCAACTGAGCCTAGGATTTTTTCTGTAAATTGTGAGGTTCAGTATATATATCTTGATGTTTTGTTAACTTGAGTACCATTTGATTATGCATGTGGAACCATATTATCCTCAAAAATGTGTGTACAATATCTCAGCTAAATTTGTAGACATGTCGTTAATACTTTCTTGTTATATGAGACATTATATGCTATCTGCCTATGTTTATGTTAATCGCACAGCACTATAATGCAGACTGCGCTAGCTTGTTTACATGTCACCATGGTGATGGCACTTGCTTAGTAGAGTCATGGGACGCTGTGACGTCACTGGTCAGCGTCGCTGGGCGGGTGTGGGTCCCCTGCTCCAGTGAGGCTGTTTAGTCACTCAGGTGAGCACTTATAAGGTAGGATGTTTTTTGTATGTGTATGTATGTCCTGATGAAAATACCGCTGTTCTAGGTATTGAAACGTTGACTTTTCTCAGCCATGTCTATGGTGTGTTTATTTGCTTGGAGTGCCGCATCACTGAGGGTCTTATGAACATTCGATATTCATGCAGGCAACCAGCTAAGTACCATTTATATACAGGGAGTGTCGGATCCTATGTTACATATTATATATATATATATATATATATATATATATATATATATATATATATATATATATATATATTTTTTTTTTTTTTTTTTTTTTTTTTTAAATACTGTAATTAAATTTGGGGGTGCCTAAACTAACGTAAAGGTTTATTTTGGGGTAATTTGAGGCAATTTTTTAACCCCCAAAAATTACATGTAATTATTGGACTAATTAAGCTAATTGGAAACTTCCAATTGCCTAATTAATCATTAGGGGGGTGTCAAAGGGGTTCAGCACGGTGTCCCAAAATTTTAACCTTAAAATGAAAAATTTTCCTTTCCATCTCTCTGCCCCAGGGAGGTGCAAATGGAAAAATAGAAATTCACTCTGACTAGTTCAGTGCAAGTTGCTAATAGGATTGGAAAATTAATTTGCTATGCAAATTCAAAGAGAAAAGAGCAACTCGCTCATCGCAATTCCCACCTAATTGGATTGTCCCCTTTGAGTACCATCCTTGGACCACTATGTATATATATACATACTGTCTTGTGTTATTTTTAAAATTAATATCATCTTCCCATAGGTGTAACTAAAACAAAAAATAACACTGAGAACAATTATAAAAGTAGAGTGTAAGTAGTGCCCATTCATCATTAAGACAGAACTTTAAGATATGAATTGATTTATAGGTACAACACCACTAATAACTGAGCTCATATGCTCTTTAGTTCTTTCCAGATTTTGAATTTCTTGGCCAGTAAGCTTTCCGATAAAACTAGCTCTGAATTCCAGGAATAAAGTAGGAAACAAATTAGTCTTTTGATAACACTTGTAGTGACTGAGGCACTTAGCTAAGGAAAATAGTTTCTCCATGTAGAATGACTTATTAAAGCAATACATTTCTGTGGGAACAATACAATTAGCAGCTTGGCTGTGACATGCTGTTCCAGTACAGAACTTTGCTGAGGTGCGCAGACAAACTTGTGATGTACTTCCTAAGGAAATGGGCAAATATGTGTACAGCCAAACATCAAGAGATATTCTATGGCACATCACAGCTAATTCAACCGGCCCCTAGGGGCTACATTAACTAAGCGATGGATTTTCAAAGCCACCAATTTTTCAACAGATTTAGGGTCATATCCAATTAGCCGCGGTAAATTACCGTGACTAGTTAGCTCGCCCAGGGCTATCCAATTAGCACTGTAGTCGGCATGACGATGGCACTTATCGGGGGGGGGGGGGGTTCGGGACCTGGTGTGTCCCGAAAAATAATCCACGATAAGTGCCGTTTTTTCACCCAGAAAAAGGCGAGAACACTTAGGGCCGCGAGCTTATCGCAGCTCCTATGTGTTAACGGGCGAACTATCCTATTGATTTGCCTGAATTAATAGTGTAGGGATAAAAAAATATCGGCGAAAATCAGAATGATATATTGTACGATATATTGTATAGTTTGTGCACAGCATTAGGGGCAAATTCAATTAGGAGCATTAATCTATTTATGTGGTTAAACGAGCCCGGCAGCCGGGCTCAGATTTTTAGCTATTCAATTAGCCACGTGGGTTAAGTCGCATTACCACTCCATAGGAATTATTTTTGATTGCAACCCCAGGGCAGGTCCTTGCCCCCTTTAATGATTAACTAAGCAATTAGAAGGTTGTAATTAGTATAATTTAGACATGTCAATTTTGTGGTAATATTCTGTAAAATCCAGAATAATGGGTTACATTTTGTGGGACATGCAGGGCTATGTTACTGGAAAGAGAAGTTCAGGAACTGTGGGTGGAGCTACTGGGGGGTAGAGCTATAGGTAAATTATATATATTAGTAATATATATATATTAGTATTCCTGCTGAAAAATAGAACCGGGCCATGAAGATGGGGTTGTTGTATAAATGGGACATATAGGGCGTGTAGGTGGGAGTTTTTTAACAATTGCTTTTTAAAGTGACTTGAAATGACACAAAAATCAACTGACAAGTTTTTCTGTACCCCAAATTG
The DNA here is from genome assembly GCA_031769625.1 of Taudactylus pleione. Taxonomy (NCBI): domain Eukaryota; kingdom Metazoa; phylum Chordata; class Amphibia; order Anura; family Myobatrachidae; genus Taudactylus; species Taudactylus pleione. The sequence goes on from JAUIMM010000453.1 coordinate 7,066,937, forward strand.
ATTTAGAGCATTTACTTTGCTGAAAAACACTTCCTTTCTATCATATTTAAACGGTTATAAAATAAAATGAAAAAATCAGGGTTTTAGGGTTCTTAAAATACCTTTTAAGAACCCTAAAACTTTGCTTTTGACAACTAATAGACTTTTATACTGTTATCCAATTTTAGTTTACACTTTTTTAGGGTACAGGCTGATGCCCCATTTTTGGCTACACACAAAGAATTACCGCGTGATTTGCGGGATAAGCTTTGCACAATTAAATTGCACATTAAGCGGGAGCATGCTTATGCATGGTAAGCGGTATGCAGTCACTATGTCGCCACTACGCCCAAACATACAGTATGCAGTCACTATGTATTCAAAATGTCGACACCAAAAGGTTAACATTGATTATGTCGAACCTGGTTAAAATGTGAAAATCATTGATGTTGAAACTAGCAAAATGTTGACACTGACAGAATGGCGACATAGGAAATGTCATTATGTCAATATTATGATTAATCAAAAAGGACATAGTCAACGTTTTAACAATGTCGACATAACATCAGTGTCAACATGCTGAATGTTGACATGGTTAATATTGACTTTATGAACATGTTGATATTACAACCATATCAACATTCTCATGTCAATATTTTGAATGTATACAGACCCATTTCTGGAACATATGTTCAGCCTCCATATTCGTATCCGAGACTTGTTACATTGCCTGTGTCTTTGATATTATTGACCGGCATTATTTCAATGGGCTCATTAATATTGATATATTGCTGGGGAGAGCTATCGATTAGCTATAGGCTACACTGTTGCCTCACATTATTGCATCTTGCTACAGTACCTTTTAGGGTTTATAGCCACCTTTATTTAGGGATATGGTGTAGCCACCATCCTTATTTATTTATTATAGGAGATTGTGTTACAGATTATTGGAGCCTGATCAACTCCCTAATTTGTATGGTTCACGTTTTCCTGTTTACCACGTCTTACATGAGCTAATTAGCAGTGGTTAATGTTATATACTTTCATGTGCATTTATGTGTGTTTTTTTTTATTTTTTTAAGGTATTGAACTTTATTTATTTACATATATGTGTTGTTCCTATGTTCCAACATTAATATCAGAGCGCAGTTTTTTCCTTCATTGTCTGTGCTTGTGAGGTTGGCAATCACCTCTTTTATTACTGCTGCACTGATATTTGATTCTCTGGCTCATTAGCGCTGAGGTTTTTCTTGTGTGTTCATAATATATAACACCCAAACATATATATCAAAATTCGCAAATGTTATGGACTTATGTATGTAGGCTGTACCTGAAGATACATATAACTCAAAAACACACCAGTATTTCCATGCCATGAATACATCAGGCATACAAATACACTGTATGTACTTATGCCTAACAACAACAGAGATGGGGCTTGGCAGCATTAATTATAGAAGCCAAAGACCTTATATAATGATGTACTGAAGTGTCATATATACATGAGAGAATAGTATCTTAACAGGTTATTAATAATTGTGAAAGTTGTATTTTCCATATAAAATGTAATTAAATACAAACACTTCTACATCATACAGGAGCTGAGCGTGATTACAGGCGGAGGTAGAGCAGGAATTATGGCCTAGTGAGGGGCGGCTCCGTCACCTCAGGAAAGCCACATGTCACTCCCAAAGGTGTGTTAGGGGCCCAATTACATCCTTCCACTGTATCTCTCTCAAAAGGTTGGTACATAGATCCCTTTGTCTCCAAGGGGAATGGGTGCAAGCCGTCTCTTCCCTAGCGCTACACGGAAGCAACAATGACATGAAGTAGAAGGCAGACTGCACACACAAGCTTACAGTCTAAGAAGTTCTGAGAAAACCTTATAAATAGGTTAGAGGTGAATAAACAAGGTTAGCAGCGAGTGGGGAATGTGGAAGGGGTGAATCTGTTGAGAAGTGGTGTAAAATAGTGACAATGGAGAAGCATAGTTGCCGACTTTCTGGCTGCTCCTTCCGGGAGGGAGCAGCCAGATCGGCAGGGCAGCGGGGGACGTGGCCAAAAAGGGGGCGTGTCTGGATGGGTGCCTGGCATTTATAGGCGTCACAGGGGCGGGGTCACGCGATTGCGTCATTTTGGCCCCGCCCCCGCTACACAATGCAGATAATACTGCCCTCGCAGCGGGGGTTAGGTGTAAATTGCGGGGGGATGTCGGGGGATCGGCGGCCGCCGGGAGGCTTGCCTGCCTTTCCGGGGGGGCGGGAGCTGCACCCGATTATCGGGAGGCTCCCGCCCAATTCGGGAGGGTAGGCAACCCAGTGGAGAAGTCAAATAGGCTTCTTCAAACAAAAGGGCTGCTGAAAGAGAATCTGACAGGGCAGTGTAGAGGGTTCCAAAGATGGAGTAACTGCAACAATATGCTGTTAGAGGTTTACATTGTGTTTCAATGGGCACAATTCAATTCAAAGCGATGCTGGATAGCCCCTGGAGGGAGGTACCAGAGCTATTCAATTCAGCTCGATGTTTGGTCAGAATAAAGAATTTCTCCTCGCACCCTCCTGAGGGTGCGAGGAGAAAACTGACTAAAGTGCCGGCCACTGTTCGCCAGCTTAGCAGGGTGCTAACAGCCTCGCGCTCTGCACTTTAGTCAGAGAATGCATTCTCCGACTTAACAGCGCGCTGAATTGAATAGCTCCAGGAGCTCCCTCCCGGGGCTATTGACCATCGCTTTGAACTGAATCGCGGCCAATGTTTTTTAGGAGGCATCACATATAATTATATAAGCTTTAACAAATCCAAAGCAAATGGAGCCAAGTAGCAATAACTTTCATAATCTAAAGAAAGCTAGTACAACTTTCCATTAAAATCTTCTTTAAGCAGCCCATTGACGAAAGTCAGCATCCAATGTGTTTTTAGATGTGGTCCTCTGGGAAAGGGAGTTTCTACTGTAACTAGATGAACACAAAATAGGTGCTGTTGTTTTTACTCTGTAACACTGATTGAATTAGTATTTGCAGCACATGTGGGTTGAAAGCAGTGTGTATCTGGGATTTCAAAATGTTTACCCTGGTAGACCACAGAGTTACCACTGTAAATACCCGCCTGCTTCTTCTGTCCTGCAGAAATAGTGTTTAGTGTGGCATAGACATGCAGGCCAAAGTGTCTTCCAGTATCCCTGGCACTGACCTCAATCTGATTTTATCCTAAAACATTTCAGCCAAACAGTATCTTTTTGTGATTAAAAGGACTAAAACGTTAATATTTTTAAGTATAATATTTTTGCAGTCAATTTTAAGGGTCAGCCAGTGCTCTGTAAAGAAAAATGACTAATTCAGTGAAATATAGTAGCATTTGCTAAACAAATATATGGAAATTTGCATGTAGTGGTACCAGAGCCTCATTGTTTAAATATTTAATGCCACTCAATCTAGACTGTCACATATATGAAAATAACACATTCAAATCATAGGTTATAAATCAAAATGATGTTATATCTATGTAAAAGATAGTTACATACAGTATGCTGATATTCCTAACTGTAAAATCAGGACAAACCAGCCCACCTTCAATCCATGGAGACTGTGGCCATTTTGAACACAATGGTGTTTTTTTTTTCCTTATCATGCTACTGTACGTCCCCATTAGCTACTGAAAAGCAGGATAGATGGCAGGTAGAGGTAGATATAGCATGTATACATTTTAACCTATTCAGTTTATTATTAATGAACAAATAGCCCTAGGGTTAGTATACTGTAAAGAAAAAGAAAAATATCTAGAGAGTGCAGATCCACTATTTTGGATTTAGATTAAAACCATAAGTGTCTGTATGTGCAGGGCTACTGTACATGAAAAAATGATTAATATGAATGCTAAAATTGTGCTCCTCCATACACTGAACACATCTATGGGCGGAAGGCACAACGCATCGCATTTTGAATGCGATGCATCGCACCACTCATCGCAAGCATAACTGAGTTTATGAACGCCGTATGCTTGATAAATAAAAAGGACAGCTCTTCAAGCAAGATGGGTTTATGACCCATAGTCTGCCATAGTCTAAAGATGGAGTTGTCCATCGCATGTGCGTATACAGTAAGCGACCAAACCTCCAAAAACGTCATTTTCGGAGGTTTGACTGCAAAATAGCCTTTGATGCATCCCGCCCTCTATGTGATAACTTTTCCCACAATCTGCCATGGGAAAGAATCATTCATGAAAAATGTGTATTTTAGGACTACCTCCCCCAAATCATCTAATTGGCTGGACAAACCTCATCTGTATATTTCGACTCCAGGTTGTGAGCGTTGAAGGATCACATCTAAGCACTAGCAAAAGATGAGCTCTTGAACTGCCAAGGTCTCAGTCATCGGATCCTCAGTTCTTCTGTTTTGAGGATTTCAAAATACATTTTTACAAGAACTCTTCATATCTTTGCAGCTAGAGCATCACCATTGCTAAAACGCCAAAGATAAATTGTTCCCCATATACTGTATATTGCACTTAACTGCAAATGTATTAAAGTGTCCTTTTAAGTCACACAAATCATAAAGTACAAACGAGCCCGAAAGAGAATATGTGTGATGAATGAAAGGCAGAACAAAAACATGAATTACTTTTACCACAATTGACAGCTGAGATTAAATTTAATGCCTTATTTAATAATAGATATTCTTACTTCTAGCGCTAAAGTGCAGCCATTGCTTGGGACACTGTCTGCGTTACTACTGGTTAGCTCTATAACCTTCATCATTCCATAACAGTTAATTCCTTGCTCAATATTCCAGCATGTTCTCAGTATTATTTACTGTTATAATACATAGCTTATATGATTCCTTTTATATGTGTGAGATTTATCTATGTATCCTGGACATTTACCAAACTATTTATTACTTCCAGTACACGTTTCTATCTGCCAACTATGGATGCTTACTAAATAAGCTATTGTGAAACCAGATTCCCATAATCATTTCTAAATACTTATATACTGAATGATATCCAGATAAATGTGTAAATTGCCTCTGTGCCAGCCTACAGTTTGTATCAGTTATGTCCCACAGCTGCATATTATATGTCCCCATTTAATATCATCATTATATCCTGATTTACTGGACTCAATCCAAATCATAAAGCTAATAAAATAGCTTTAATTGCATTTTTTGTACTGACTATATGTCAGACTACAGGGTCTATTATGTAGAAAAGTCCTATCTCTGATGACAGCAGGTGTTTTAGCTGCTTAACCAGAGATAAGGCTCTTGTGCTTCTTACCCTATCTATGAGGGGACAAATGACAACAGTCAAACAGCTCACTACACACTGGGGATGGCTTCCCCTTTTTTAAGGTTACTTTAAAAGGATTGTGGTGGCACTTACACAAATCATATATATGTATATACAGTCAGGTGCATAAATATTGGGACATTGACAGAATTTTCATATTTTGGCCTCTATTCACCACCACAATGGCTTTGAAATGAAACAAACAAGATGTGCTTTAACTGCAGACTTTCAGATTTAATTTGAGGGCAATTACATCCAAATCAGGTGAACGGTGTAGGAATTACAACAGTTTCTATATGTGCCTCCCACTTTTTAAGGGGCCAAAAGTAATGGGACAAACTAAACAATCCTAAATCTAACTTTCACTTTTTAATAATTTGTTGCAAATCCTTTGCAGGCAATTACAGCCTGAAGTCTGGAACGCATAGACATCACCAGACGCTGGGTTTCATCCCTGGTGATGCTCTGCCAGGCCTCTACTGCAAATGTCTTCAGTACCTGCTTGTTCTTGGGGCATTTTCCCTTCAGTTTTGTCTTCATCAAGTGAAATGCATGCTCAATCGGATTACGATGACGAGTTTGGATTAAAACTCGAAACGTTGACTTTGAGACCTAGGTGTGTTGTCCTATTGTTAAGTCCGAAGAGTGACACTCTCTTGCTTCGCTGTCTGCCTTAAACAAGTGAGCACCACAGCCAGAGGATTGTTACGGGAGTGCCTGCACCCACAGAACTATACATATATATATATATATGTATATATATATATATATATATATACATACACACACAAACACATATGTTCGGCTTTCTTATTCCGGACTGATGTACACTTTTCCAGGTGCCTTCCATAATGAAATGCAATAAACAGATGAAATAAACTCATGTAGTACTTTACAAAAAAAGGTCAGGAGACAGTGCTATCTTTCAACAATTCAGTTTTTAGACTTTCATCAGGAATCCTGCACGGTCTCCTGATTTCTTTTTTACACATATATATATTTTATATATATATATACACTGACCCATCAAATTAAATAAATGTAATAAATAGGCCCATATGCAATACCACTTATTACTTGTTCACAATATGCAAGAACCAGATGACAAGTGTAAACATAAAACATCTAGAATCATCTTATGAGTAACCTGTATCATTTCACAATCTCATGGTTACTGTTCTTGGCATTCTTGCCTAAGAATCATGACAAGGATTTGAATGTAAAGTTAGGAAGGTAAGTAAATACTATGACAAAAATGTATTTAGAAAATGTATCTTACCAGACCATCACAGTTGCTTAATGCAACAGATGCGCCAGGGATATCTGTTATTTCTCCCACATAAGCACAATTAGTCCACAATGGTTCTTTTTTCCAGACTTCCTCTGTGCTATTTGCAATATGGGTAGTACTTCCAACATAGCTTCTGTTTTCAGCATTCACAGGGTCTTCATGCCACTCTACAACAGCGCCCGGAGCAATAAGTCGAGTGTTTGGCTTTAATCTGAGATGAAATTCTCGTCCAAAAGCTGTCACATTGAAGTAGAGAGGTTGTCGTCTGTGCGAAGTGTCTCTCGCTAACCTTCTTTTTTGACTAATGGAGAGAACATTGGAAAGATGGTGTCCCTCTGCATCAGTGCTTATTGGGGTTATTAGTTCATATTCTCCTAGTTTTGTTCTGCTTAAATCTGAGGAAAGAAATAAATACATAAATGTATTTTGACACTATTATTGAAATAAACTTGATATACATTGACAATAATAATAATAATAATAATAATAATAATAATAATAATAATAATAAACCACTTCAGACACAGATAAAAACAATACAGAAAACAATATAAATAAATGATATAATGATAAGACAGAGACACTGTATGAGCAGCAAGGGTCTGGATAAGACAAGTTAACCATGGCGCAATGAGTTGTTTGTTACTCATTACAATTAATAGAAAAGGCTGCTTTGAACCCCAATGCCACACTTTATTAGCACATATTTTCTAATAATGATCTTGAACACAGATGTTTATCACATGCTGTTTCTAAATACCAGTGTCAGCCCCACTTTTTTTTTTTTTAAACAAATTGGGAATTGAGTGTTGAGAAGCAGACCTGAACGTGTATGAGAAGTCAGAGGATGAGCAATCATACCTACAGGTAGCTGAAACTTACTTTCCTACAGTTACTCAGACAAAATATGGGCAAATTAAGCACCATTATGCCCCTTCCAAGACACGTCCCCATCTGACTTATAACATGCACCGATATGTCCAATTATGACCCCTTGTCATCAAAACCCCACCCACTTCATTTAAGTCCCACCTTTCTAGGATCCACAAATTTGGACTGTACTGATAATTGGTGACAGCTCGGTCGGCGCTTGAGTACCTCTAGTAGCTGTGCTGCCTCAGTCACAGGCAACGTTCAGCCATATGGGGGAAGAAAACATGAGCATCTCCAAGTTTACTCCTATTGTCCTGATCATTCTCAAACAGTTAGGAGTTGCTTAAAATAGCTAAGATAAAGGAGAAAAGTGAAAGTACAGTGTAAACTAACCTACATTTTATTATTATTCAGACACATCTTGATCAGTGATGGCTCTAGAGGTGAGGCAGCAGCGCGGTCCAAAATTCAAATAGGGGAGCCACACCAAATGCCAGTGATGTTTGTCAGCAGTTTGGATAACAGTTGGTGTGGCTCCCATATTTGAATTTTGGACTGCACTGCTGCCCCCCCTTTGGAGCAGCCACTGATCTTGATACACCTTTTCATGGAATGTGTGGATCAGAAGGACCATCAAATACTGGGCATTTGGAAAAACCATAAGTAGGAGATTTATAAAATGGAGAAGTTGCCCATAGCAACCAAAACCAATAAGCTTCTGTCATTTTATAGACTGTTCTAGATAAATGATAGCTAGAAGCTGATTGGTTGCTATGGGCAACTTCACCAATTTATTTCTCTCAAAAGTTTGATACTTCCCTCTGTAAGCATCGGATGCTGAGTTTGTGGAGGACAACCAGGTACAGATACAGGTAAAGACATTGCAAGTCCATTTGAAAGTCAAGAGCATCTCCACTTGTGACTGGCAATGTAAGCAAAGTTCAGCGAGGATGTACCAACACCAACTGTTGGCTATGCAACGTTTGAACTAAGTATAGGCTGGTGCAAGTGCGCACTGACGATGATGATGAGTAGCAAACCAAGCATACGGTTAGGGGATGGTGGATATATACATTCTGCATATGAGCAAATATATGCATATATTTCTGTGAATATAATGTGGGACCATATATGGCCGATTTACATTCAACTTTGCATCAAGTCCTAAGTCTGCAGAGTTTTTGTAAAGTAACTCAAATATTTTCCATAAACCCAGAGTTTAAATGTTTTTGTTTTGTCTATTTTCTTACTCATCCGTAGTTGTTAGCACCCTTTATCATAAAACATCCCAAAGGTATCCACACTTCCTACTGAACAGAATTATGAGAGGCTGCTAAAATATTTGTACCAAAGTATCAAAGAGGAATTTAAACAGGCATATGCTTCTACTCTTATAGTACTGTGTAAAACAATGTATTTGTAATATATATATTGCAGTTTTGGTATGCGTTCGGCAACCCGGCAGTCGGGATGCCGACGTTTACATTACTGGCGCCAGAATACCGACGCCAGTAAGAGTCCCGTCACCAGCATCCTGACGGCCGGGTTGCCGAAGGTAAATAGCTGGGTTGGGGGAAGGGTTAGGTTTAGGGGTTAGGCACTCAGGGGGGGTTAGGCACCAAAGAGGGAGGGTTAGGGTTAGGGTAGGGAGATGGTTAGCATATCGACCAACAAGAGTTAATAAGTTAACCCTGTCGGGATCCTGGCGTCGGGATTGTGACCCCTGGGATCCCGACTGTCGGTATTTCATACCGATTCTGCAGTTTTTGTGAGATCTGAAGAATGCGCAGCACGGCCGCCAGGAATAATTCCTTATTGCATCAGCACTAGGCTGATGAGATAGGCAGGTCAGAGGTTGCCATAGATGGGAGTTACTGTAACACCTCTCCGATGACTATCTTTTTAACACATTTCTGCGCTAAGACTTCCTGCATTGCAACGAGGCGATGCCGGAAGTCTCCTAGCACTGAGAAAAGAAGCATGCCGGTACATTTGCCCGTAATTCTCTTTCTATAGGGCAAACGTATTAATCTGACCCTTTTCTCAAATCTACAGTAAGTGTCATCCGGCATCGCCACTTATTGCAGCAATGTAAGATGGCTTAGCACTGAGGTGTACTGTAAAGAGTCACTGGAGAGGTGTCACAATAACCTTTGTCTAGTGCTGATGTCATACGGTACTGCTCCCGGTGGATGTGCTGCGCATGCACGGTATCTTACAAAAATGAGAGATCTCGCTGTGGACAGTCGGCACATGTGTGAAGATGGAGCTATGTGTCAGGGTACAAGCAATGATAAGCTCAGCTTTTTGGTGCTTAGTATGTGCCCCAGCTATGGCGGCAATATTCATTTACACAATCCAAAATCTCTGATTTCCCCATGGTCAGTCTTTTAATACATTTCAGAGAAGCAGAAAAAAAAAAGGTTATCACCGCTTGATACTTGTACCCTTATCTCTCCAAGGAAAGCTGTATCAAGCTACTGTAGATAATGTGGAGAGGTTGTGCAAAGCAACCAATCAGCTTCTAACTGTCATTTATCTAGCACAGTATTTGAAATGACAGTTAGTAGCTGATTTGTTTCTTTGGGCAACTTCTCCACTTTCTCTCTCTCCAAGGCTTGATACATCTCACGTTCCCTTAACTCATATCTATCTATCTATTTTTCTACCATTTGAACAGAGGAATCTGTCAGAAACATATTATTTAGCACAATTAATAACAAGTAAAATATAACCATTACTTTTAAAATGCCGACAATTGCCTTGTTTTATAAATTTTATTTTTTAGTGAAATTATAAAGTAAAAAGGAGCATTCAGTACATCAGAAATATTTACAGACACATCATTTCGAAGATCTAGCTCCTCCTTGAAGACCGGTAAAACCTCATTTGACTTTCTAAGAGGTTAACTAAGGTCAATTTATTTCTTAGATACTTCTAAATAGACAGGAATATGGCAAAAGTGAGACAGAGTCTAAATTTATAATGAAGCCCTTTCAGAGACTCAACTTTCTGTGGGAAAAGGTGTGCAAGATTATTCCATAATTATGTTCAAATAAAAAAGTTAAATAACTAAAAGGAAATACATAAATGTAACACAAGAATATAAAAGTATCAATGTACTATTTCCAAATAAATAGATATACACATTTACAAACAGAAGACAAACAAAATAGACTGTTAAAGATTGTGATGCAGTGGGGGCAGCTGTTACAAAGTCCAAAAGCCCAAAAGAGAGGAGGCCCAGCAATGCCAGGTCACCATCGTAAAGCCAGAGCAATTTAGCAGGGGTCCTCTTCTGGAGAAGAAGACCTCTGGTCTGCTCTTATAAGGGAGGCTATAGCAACATCAGTGGCCCCTCTACCAAATATGGATAATGAGCTGAGTTATCCCAAGTTTGGCCTCTGGAATTAATGATTGCTGTTTTCTTATTCTTTAGGTACTTAATTAAATATATCTCCTTCCCAGGTGCCATTTCCTACCTTTGTGGTGGTATAATAGATGGAGGAGGCAGGTTCATTAGTATCATTGTAGTGTAACTAGAAATATGCTCTTTGTCAGTGTCGTACCCTCTTGAGGTCCTTTCTGAGAAGTCACATAACACCACTGCCTTGATTTACCGGCATCAAAAGGTAACTCAATTTAGTAACATTAACAATCCTGGTGGGTGACTTTAAACCAATCAACAAGCGTATAATGGTCTCCCCTGACTAAACCGACACTGGTCCAAGCCCACCAACACAGTGCCCCATTATGCTTGCTAGGGAACAGTGTGACTCACCAACAAGAGCCATTTAGTCACTGACAAAAGCTGCGATGCAGTCACTGGGCTTTGTGCTAGCACCAGTGTTACCAGGTTACTAAATGTGTATAAATAGTACTTAAAAGCAATATCTGAGGAGTATGGAGTTGCAGAGGGGTATTCGGCACTGGAGATCGACATTCAATGGGGCTGATTCTGAGTTGCACACTGCTGCATCCGCTTTAGCTTCTTTTGCCGTAAACACATTTACTACCATAAGATAATGCTAGTATCAGCCCTTCCCTTGGTGTACAAGTGTGCAGCTGAATGTGCAAGGGCTGAGATGCCTGCTTGGTGCACCATCAAAACTTTCAGAATGTCCCATGCTAGTGTAACACCCGGCTATGGGGAGGGATTACTTCTGACACGGAGTATCACGCTCTGTATGCGGCGCGAATGGCATTACACACAAAGTTCATGGACTACAATCCTCAGCAGCCTCTGCAGCTCCTCAAGATGTCAGGATGACATCACATGAGCGGTGTCAGGTGATAAGGGCAAGTGACAGTAGAAATCAAGTGGCAACTGGGCAGGGAGAAATGTGAGGGAGGAGGTGAGAAAGGGTGCGCAGGAGTCAGGAAAGTGAGACAGAGAGAGGAATCATAAGATGCAGTAAGAGATGGCAGCAGAAGTGAAAATAAAGAGCAGGAACGAGACAAGCGCACAGAGGAGAGTAGCAGAAGCACAGTATCTTAGAGAGAGAGAGCAGAGCAGTGATTTACTCACTGAATGCAAATTAGCAGGAGTCAGGCCTAATACATACCTACAGACTAGGGGGCATATCCAATTACGGGCATGAAAATGAAAAAACCCTGCGGCATGGTTTTTTTTCATGCAGCCGCAGGGTTTTGCTATTCAATAAGGTGACTGAAAATGGGATGTGGCGATTCCTATAGAAATCACCATGTCTTCTTTCTCGCACCTCCAAAGTAGGGATGTGCAGGCTCGGATAGGTTCGAATTTGCACGCCGAGTTCGGATTTTTCCCTCCAAAAAACGGGACTGAGAAAGAGGCAAAATGTCATCTGGCATGTACAAACAAACATCATCATTCCTGGACAAAAGTCCAGGAATGGTGCTCTTACACAGTGACAAGATGACATGCGCAGAAGACCAAATGGCGGCCATCTTGGTAAAGGTCAGATGCTTCCATAAAGAAAGCATCATGGAGGCAGTGCAGCAGCGCACTAGAAATTTAAACAATAATACCTTAAATTCAAGAATGATTATTTTCTCTAGATTCCTGACCATCAAATTAATAGATTTAGTAGAACATCAACATCTTTGTTTTTCCGCTTGTGATACCCAAAAGGAAGCCAGGATACAGTTTATAATGGAGCAAGGTTAATGTTGCAGAAGTGTCCAATAGGTTTTAAAATAATTGGATCTCTACCCATTAAACCACATATGAGGAAGTTTTTAAATATGCTCAAAATCCAACAATAAGAAAACTGAAAAAAATGAATAATAATAATAATAATAATAATAATAATAATAATAATAATAATAAGGCTATTAGTTGAGCAATAAAAATAGGGAGCATTTGTAGTGTCTCCATTTATTGACACAAATTAGAAGCAAGGTTCTTATGGAACCTCACGTGCAAATGTACTGCTGGTTGTCAGACAGAAAATCCTCGCTCATTTTTGCTCACACTCCTATGTATCTCACGCTTAACTGAGTCTCCCCCCAAAACGTGTTATTATTATGGCCTTCTTTTGCAACTTAACGGACTGCTCTATCGAGAGCTAAACTTCTTGAACATTTCAGCCTCTTGGCACACTCTACCATAACTGGTGCCATGCTCGTAGACTGAGGAATAGTTTTTGCACTGATACTTTGTGAACACAGTTTAAGCACAAAGATCATTTGTTTGGATTGGCATTTCAGCATGAGCGGTCAGCTTGTTTTTACCTTTTGATGTGTACTTAACGCTCTAGGGATGTTTGGACAGAGGCCGCTACATAAACGTAGCTTGCTGCTCTTGCCCTCACCTTACACGTAGCTTGCTGCTCTTGCCCTCACCTTACACGTAGCTTGCTGCTCTTGCCCTCACCTTACACGTAGCTTGCTGCTCTTGCCCTCACCTTACACGTAGCTTGCTGCTCTTGCCCTCACCTTACACGTAGCTTGCTGCTCTTGCCCTCACCTTACACGTAGCTTGCTGCTCTTGCCCTCACCTTACACGTAGCTTGCTGCTCTTGCCCTCACCTTACACGTAGCTTGCTGCTCATGCCCTCACCTTACACGTAGCTTGCTGCTCATGCCCTCAACTTACACGTAGCTTGCTGCTCTTGCCCTCACCTTACATGTAGCTTGCTGCTCTTGCCCTCACCTTACATGTAGCTTGCTGCTCTTGCCCTCACCTTACATGTAGCTTGCTGCTCTTGCCCTAACCTTACATGTAGCTTGCTGCTCTTGCCCTCACCTTACATGTAGCTTGCTGCTCTTGCCTTCATCTTACATGTAGCTTACTGCTCATGCCCTCATCCTACATGTAGCTTGCTGCTCTTGCCCTCACCTTACATGTAGCTTGCTGCTCTTGCCTTCATCTTACATGTAGCTTGATGCTCTTGCCCTCACCTTACATGTAGCTTACTGCTCTTGCCCTCACCTTACATGTAGCTTGCTGCTCTTGCCTTCATCTTACATGTAGCTTGCTGCTCTTGCCTTCATCTTACATGTAGCTTGCTGCTCATGCCCTCATCTTACATGTAGCTTGCTGCTCTTGCCCTCACCTTACATGTACCTTGCTGCTCTTGCCCTCACCTTACATGTACCTTGCTGCTCTTGCCATCATCTTACACGTAGCTTGCTGCTCTTGCCATCATCTTTTCCACTCCCTAGATGGATTCAATCATTTTCCCCTAAAAATGCTCTATGGGGGGAGATGTATCAAACCTTCTAAAGAATGGAGAAGTGGACAAGTTGCCTACAGCAAGAGGAAAGAGCAACGCGCATACTGTACACTGGGCCTGATTCAGCCCCGGACGCAGATTCAGCCACAAGTGGGCGATATTTTGTTTTCAGCGCATAAGCCAGAGTGTGCATGTGCCGCAATGGTGCTGCGGCTCAGGTCAGAGTGTGGAGTAAGCTGCAGCCTGATTGACAGGCTGCAGGTATTTGGGTGTGGAGGGTTTTGGTGGCATGCCAAAGCCAGAGTCTGCATCCCTGGACGCAGGTTCTCTGGCACCTGCAACTTAGGTGTGGCGGGCATTCTGAGCAAACTTAGGGTTGCTCAGATGCCCGATGGCCCACCCAATGGTTGCAATGTGGATCTGATGCTGCATCTTCGGATGCAGGCAGTAGATCGGAGAAGCTGAAAGTGGGCCGCTTTTTACAAAAGACGCCTCCTGTGGCATTAGCATAAATTCTCGGATCTGCTCCTACTGAAGACACAGCAGCAACCCAGACTGCGTATACCTCTGAATCAAGCCCACTGTGTACTAGTTATTAATCTCATTGTCATGCATGCATGCATGTATGCATGCATGCCTTAGCTTCATCCTGACTTCTCATCGCATCTCACACCCAGGCCCATCAAGAGCCACGCCGGGCCTAACCGTGGGAGGCGTGGCCACACCCCCTTAGGTTAAAAAAAAGTTTTGGCATTGCGCATTGGCGAGGGTGGGCGCAGTGAGCCCCTCAGCCTGGCGCATAACCAATGGGGGGCGTGATCAGCTTTATCGCTCCCCCCACAGGCATACTGTTGGAGACTGCTGTGGCTGCAGCTGCGAGCAGTCTCCAGGGCAGCCCAGCACACAGCAGCATGTGCTAGGCTGCTGTGTGATGTAAGAGGGGGGGAGCGGTGCCGGACCCGGGCCCTCGCAGCAAGCCCAGGCCCGGGTAATTTGTACCCGCTCCACCCCCCTCTCAGCGCCCCTGCTGTACAAGAACATGTTATAGGATTAACTAATCAACCACTCCAAAAATAACTGGAATCATACATCTTCTCTGGTGTAATATCATTGGCTGGTCTCGGGTGAGTAAAAGCTTTAACCATGTTCTATCAAATTTGACGATGTTTGTGCCTCTTCATGTCAGTTCACACCAGGTCAAACCATATCATGCATGGTTAAATTACCTACTTTCAAGCTTAAATTCATAGTTTAATGGATTTTACATTAAAATACAATAGTATTTGGCATTCAAATTGAAAAAAAAGGTTAAATATTTACTTTTTTGCTATATAACAATTTTACGTAGTGTTTATAAATACAAATATTTACAATTGGTATTAATTTTAATGCAAACAGCAAATGCCGAACCTTGAATGAGACCAATGAACTCTGAATAGTATCTGCAAAAGCATACTGTGAAGATTGACAACTTGTGCATAAATTTCCCATCAATTCTCAAAACTGTTTTATGGCAAAATAACATAATTTGAACATAAAAGAAACATATTTCACATAATAATACATCTGACTAAATTAGTATTTTGAGGGAGAAATAGTTAAAGAAAAAACAAAATGTCACTTCCTCACAGCAGGTCTTGAGTTCAATTCCCACTATGACCCTAATTGTGTGGAGTTTGCATATTCTGTCTGTGCTTGCTTGAGTTTCCTCAAGGTACTCCAGTTTCTTCCCACACTCTAAAAATATACTGGTAATTATGGTAGGGAACATAGGGCCTGATTCAGCATGGATCGCAACTGCTAAAGTGTACGCAGATGGTCGATTGTTGCATACTGCGCATGCAATACGTTTGTAACATTTCTAAATAATTAAATGAAGATTACAAATTGTATGAAAACAGAGTAAATGGCTATTTTATTTAGTTATTTTGAGTGGTGAAAATACTTTACCTTTGTATATTAACCAAATTGTTACTTATTTTTCACACTTTGGTTTTAAAAGTAAAATTGGGGTCAATGTATTAACATGCTTCCTATTATTGTGCTAAGAGACATCCAAGCTCTAAGACATCCTGTATCGCAGCAATAAGCGGTAATGCAGGATGTCTCTTAGCAAGGAATGGGTATGAAATACTGGCGGCTATTTAGGTTCAAATCCCGACTCCAGAAGCCTGACAGGACAAGATCCCGACTAGGCTGGTAAGTACCCTAATCCCCCCTCTCCTCCCAAACCCTCATTTAGTGGTGCCTAACCCCAGAGCTGGATTAACGGGGGTGACAGGGGCGCTCATCCCGGGGCCACCACACATAAGGGGTTCCCACACCCGCCAGGGGTTAAAGTGGGCCGCAACAGGAGACGTAGCCGCAACAGGAGACGTAGGGATGCTCCATTTGCCGGGCGCCCGGGTCCTTCTCCGCAGCTCACACCTGAGCTTCGGCTTCTGGCTCCCACAGTGTGCAGTGCACTATGGGAGAGACGTCTCTCCCATATTTCCAAGGAGCGGCCAGCCGGACGCACAAGGATGCGGGAACTACTACTGGGGGCACTACTTCTGGGGGTACTACTACAGGGTGCATTACTACTGGGGGCATTACTACTGGGGGCACTACCACAGGGGGCACTGCATAAGGGGCACCACTCCTGGGGGCATGGCATAAAGGGCACCACTACTGTGGGCTCTGCATAAGGGGTACTACCACTGTGGGCACTGCCACTACTATGGGCACTGCATAAGAGGCACCGCTACTGAGGGCACTGCATAAGGGGCGCCACTACTGAGGGCACTGCATAAGGGGCACTACTACTACTGGGGGCAATGCATAAGGGGAACTACCACTACTGGGGGCATTGCATAAGGGGCACTACTAATGTGGGCATTATGTGTATTAGGAACACTACTATTGTGGGCATTGTGTATAAGGGGCACTGCTGTGTGTCATAACATGAATAAGGGACACTACTATGTGGTGTAATGTGAATTAGGGGCACTGTGCGCGGTGTAATGTGGCTAAGCTTGCGCAAATGGTGAGTAATATTTCATGTGGGTGCTTATATGTCTTTTTTTCTCCTGTGGGTGTATATTGTGTATGTTTATTCGTGTGTGTGCCTGTGGTTATTTTTTTTATGTGGAGCCCATGGGCCCCATTTCACAGTGAGACATAACCCCTTTAGTAAGGCTACAGGGATTATGTCCTCCTTTCAGTATTTAACAAACAGCGCTAAGCTTAGTTTATTATGTTTGTCATACGAGCGATACGGTCCCCATTGTGCATACCCCCATTTTATCCATATTAAATAGGGGCCCCACATGTTTGTTGCCCAGGGGCCCCCACAGACCTTAATCTGGCCCTGCCTAACCCTAAGACTCCCGGGTGGTACCAAACCCTATGTCCCCCCGGGGTGCCTAAATCTAACCCCCACTCCCCGCACCCTAAACCTAACCCTCCTGGGGGGGTGTCTAACCCTAACATCTCCCCAGTTGCGCCTAACCCTAACCCCCCTCCCTCTAGCCTAACCCTCTCCGGGGGTGCCTAAACCTAAGTCCCCCTGGAGTCCCTAAAACTAAATCCCCCCAGCGCGGCTAAGTGCTAAGACGCCCAGACTTACCTTGATCGGTCCGGCGTCCTTCTGTATTCTAGCGTCGGGATTAAGATAGGCGTCGGTATTCCCAAGAGATTTGAATCTAAACGTACTGCTCATGCACAAGGAATGTATGTAGCCAGCACTGGGATTTGTATGCAAGCATATCCTGATATGGTGTTATGTGTTAGGTGACAAGCTACAAGAGCTCAGCTTCTGAACGCTTAGTTGGTTGCCAAAACACTTTGCCACCATAGCTGAAAAAATTATTGCCATTTGATATATGGATCCTTCTTTCTCTTGGTAGGATTATGAGTTCTCAATTTTGACATTTTCTTTGTTTTTTTTTTAAATCTTAAACTATAGACAAACTGTCACATAAAGAGAGAAAAAACAAACAAAATCAAAGCAATAAGTTGTGTGTGACACCCTGGAATCACAACATAAATTATCCCGATTCTACTATCTTGTCGGAACTCCGGGCGACTAAGGACCTGATTCAGACCCGTTCTCTAGATGCGGCCACTCGCTCCCAGCGTATGCAAATTCAGCTAAGTGACGTCAAGGTGGGCGATCGCACGGCAAGGCATAAGCATGCCCACTTTGTCTTGGCGAGCAATCACTTTGTGTTTATAGACGCCCACCAGCCTGTCTTTAGCCGCCCACTAGCATACGTCATCACCAGGAAGTATATACAAACATCGGTACATCGGGAACCATCGGATCAGACCGCAGCGTTTGTGGTTGACTGTACCCTACCGCAAGCACTGCGAGCAGTTCTGTGTAACAATCAACCAGGTGACGTGTACTCTGACGCTGCCTGTTAATTATGCACGCCTCTGAAACGGCCTTGAAACACTTAGGCATGCCTGCGTTCGCAACTCCACTCCTCCGTTACTACTGCCCTACCCTTGTTACCACCCACAAACGGCCTCTCCTGTCACTCATTCCACTGTGCTGTCTTTGCTGGGCGAGCGAGCGCTACCCGATTGCTCAAAATAGTTTGCGCACGCGCACTGTGATGCTAATGCATAACATCGGCTGCGTACGAGCGAGCGGCTGCTTGCGAATGGGTCTGAATCAGGCCCTAAGTTCAAACTTGATCTGCTTCTTTCTAAACAAGTGGCCAATGCCTTAAATGGCTTCGCCAGCCCTTTTATGAGAAAGGAGATAAAGCGGATAAAATTCTTGCATCATGACTTCGATCTGCCAGGACCCATAAAAATATTATTTTAATCCGTGATTCTCACCACCAGTTGGTTCACGACCCTGCGGCCATTAGAACCGCCTTCCAATCTTATTATGCTGACCTCTATAATCTGCACTCTCCAGCCACCAAATCTCTTCTGTCTCACTCTGAGTTTATTTCCGATTCTCTCCCCAAGTCCAATCTGCCAAAGTTGTCTCATAGTGCTATAGGACACCTTAACTCCGAGATATCGGTTTAGGAGATTGAACAGAATATAATATCTACTAAAAAACAGCAATCTCCGGGTCCTGACGGATTTACGCCCGCGTATTACAAAAAATTCTCAGGCTTACTCCTTCCTCATCTTTATAACCTTTTTAATAGGCTTCTCCAGGGCGACTCTTTCCCTTCTGAGATGCTGGAAGCTAGAATTGTGATGATCCCTAAAGAAGGCAAAGATCTACTTAACTGTGCCAGCTATAGGCCCATCTCCTTCCTTAATTTAGATTTTAAATATTTCCTAAAATTCTGTCAAACCATTTGAATCCATTTCTCAACTCCTTGATCCATTATGACCAGGTAGGATTTATACCGGGTCGCCAGGCGAGAGATAACACCAGACGTGCTATTGATCTTATTCATATTTCGAACTCCAGGAGATCCCCTACTATTTTACTCTCTCTAGATGCTGAAAAAGCATTTGACAGGATCTCCTGGAGCTTTATGGAGGCTGCTCTTGAATCCTATGGCATCTCTGGTCTCCTGGCGCTATACTCTACTCCCTCTGCTACAGTCCTGATTAATGGTATCCCTTCTGGCCCAGTTAATATTAATAATGGCACAAGGCAGGGCTGCCCCTTATCCCCCCTGGTGTTTGCTCTTATAATTTAAGTGCTTGCCTCTCATATTAGATCCAATCCTGTTATTCAGGGAGTACAGGTGGGTATTTTAGAGCCTAAGATTTCTCTCTTTGCGGACGATATTCTTGTATCCCTGACCCAACGGACAATTTCTCTCCCCAACCTCTTTTCTGTCCTTCGGTCCTATAGCACTGTCTGAGGCTATAAATTAATTACTCCAAATCAGAGGCCATGCAGCTCCACGTTTCCCCGCGAGATGCTGAAAACCTTCAAACTAATTTTAACTTTAGGTGGCAACCCCAAAAAATCAAATACCTGGGCTTTTACTTGACTTCCCACTATGACTCTCTCTTCCGTGAAAATTTTCCATCTCTGCTTTCCAGAATGCAGGCCGACTTGACCTCCTGGAATCGCCTTATTATCTCCTGGCTGGGCAGGATTATAGCTGTCAAAATGAATATTATACCAAAATGGCTCTATCTTTTTCAAACTCTCCCCGTAGCTGTTCCCACTGTTTTCCTAAGTAATGTTCAAAAAGCTCTTGTTCATTTTATTTGGAATCACAGACTCCCGAGAATTGCAGTTAAAGTTTTGGAAAGGACCAAGACCAATGGTTATCTCTGTCAGCATTACAACAGAAAATCACATCTCAGACACTTAATTCTTTAGAATTTTTTCAGATTCGACATTTTTTACAATCCCTACTTTCACTCTCTGTTCTCTGAGTCCTTACCCCTTTTGAGAATCTTTGTAAGCATCACCCCTTATCTAAGGATATGATTTCCAAGCTTTGTGCTCTCCTCTTAGACCCGACAAAATTGATTGGTAAACGAGATCTTGGATCTCCCCGGGATGATGAGGCCTGGGACGACATGAGACTGAATAGCCAAAAGTTCTATTGCAACCAAAATTAACGAGACTGCATATAAAATTTATCGGTGGTAATATAACCCTAAGAGACTTCATAAAATGTAACCATCTTCTTCACCCGATTGTTGGTGGGGTTGTGGCTGCAGGGGTACTATGATCCATATTTGGTGGACCTGTCCAATTATTGTTCCCTTTTGGGACTCTGTTCATGGTCTCCTGAATTCCCTTCTGGATGCTCCGATCTCAAAAGATCCCAGGACATTTTTATTGTGCTACCCACATTGGCAAACTTTCGAAGAAACTGGCTGCATATATCTTGATGGTGGTAAAATACCTTAAAGCTCTAAACTGGAAAAAGACCTCCCTACCACTTCTCTCTGTATTTAAGAGTCAGATTTGGTATATTGCGACCATGGAGGAGATAACTTATACCTCCATGACCAAGGGCATGTTTTCACTCAAGTTTGGGCACCCTGGCTGATTGCTGAATGCAGTCCCCCTCCCCCTTCCGCTAATTCCATAAGGGGACCCATGGGCGACATCTGAATTTTTCCCTCCAACTTTTTTGTTTTAGCTCTAAGTTGCTGTACCTTCTTATTTTTAGATGTTTGATGTGCATCGACCCTTATGATGATGTTTCGTGCTCTCTCCCCTTCCTTCCCCTCTCCTTACCCTGTTTCCCCCTTTCTCTTCTATTAAGTATTTGATCAGTTTTTTTTTCTGTTTACTATTGTTCTTAAAATCTGGTCTGTATTGGGCTATTGTTGCCCCCTTATTTCTGTACTAATGTGTTTGATTGACCATTTAAAATAAAGAAATTATATATATATATATATAAATATATATATATATATATATATATATAAAAGTTGTGTGGGTGCAGTGGGTTGCAAAGAGGTATAGATTAAAGAGGAGTAAGGACAAAGGCCCTCATTCAGAGCCGTACGCTCTGAGCAGAGCGCACGCTCTGAATGAGGGCCGCCCTCCATAATTATGGAGCGTCCTCCTGGACGCTCGTATAGCTGTGGGTCACCACCCACAGCCTATACGAGCGTGCAGTTTGATGGCCGCGATGGTCTTGACCATCGCGACCATCGCCACTGCGAGCCAGAGCCTGCGGTTGAGGTTTTCAACCGCAAGGCCCGGAGTGATTTTGGCTCTATCAGAGCCAAAATCACTCCCACTGACATCACTAGTGATGTCAGTGGGCCGGCTTCTGACGGTAGGCGTTCCCTTGGGAACGCCCCCGTCAGGGAGGCACGCCCCCGGCACGCCCACCAAAGGGGGCGTGCTGTCAATCAACATCGACAGCACGCCCCCTTTGATCAGACACAACGAGCGAAGGAAAGTCCTTCGCTCGTCGCGTCTGGCGCATGCGCACGACGGAGCTCCCGCCGTCGTGCGCATGCGCAGTACACAACATCGACCCACTTGCGAGCGGACAGCTGCTCGTGAGTGGGTCTGAATCAGGCCCAAAGTCGGCTAAAGTGACCATTACACTGTATAATTATTTTAAGTATTACATTTCAATCAAGTATTACATGAAAGATGAAGTGTACACCAAAACATACATATGGTAAGAAACTTGGCTATGGCCAGTAACATGCTCAGCTAGCATGTACATGTGCACACTGAGGGCCTGATTCAGACCCGCTCGCAAGCGCGTCGATTGTTAGGCAGTGCGCACACGCAGCATATGCACTGCGCGTGCTCCGGAGCGAGCGCGAAAAGCACTCGCTCCAGCGCTCGCATCCAAAAGGGGCGGCTGTCGATGTTGATCGACAACTCGCCCCGTTAGGAAGGCGGGACGGGGGGGTGGCTGGAAAAACGGAGGGGTTCCTGCAGGAACGCCTGCTGTTTGTGGGCGGCCCTACTGACATCACTCGTGATGTCAGTAGGTGGACTTCCTGCTCTATTAGAGCAGGAAGTCCACTGGGGCTTGCGGCAACGAGACCCTACCGCAAGGGTCTCGTCGCAAGCCCGATGGTGGCCGCTCGCATAAGCTGTGGGTGGTAACCACAGCTATGTGAGCGGCCAAGAGGCCGCAACTAAAAAAACAAACGCCCGCCCTGATTCAGAGCGAGCGCTCGCTTTTTGCGGGCACTTCTGAATCAGGGCCTGAAACAGCACCTTATAGCTTTGTATACTCCTGACTTCTTAATAAGGAATTAGTGGTGTATTTACAAAGCCTTGTCATGGTTGGTATATACAATCTCTTCCATGTGCTAAAGCCTGAGAGTTGTTTTTTTTTCCCACCATTATCTGTCCTGGAAAGGGTTTGGCTTGTTAAGAGACTAGCATGAAAATCAGCCCAAATAGTGTGCTAATCTCTCAATGGGCAGTGTTCTCACTCTGTAGAGCCAGCCCCTGAGTGGGGGAAACACAGTGTGGGAGGAGAGTGGCACAATGGGAAAAAAAATCAAGACCCATTCAGTGATTAGCAAACAGGGAGCGGACTAATATATACCAACCATTTTCTATGGGAAACAGAGTGAGGGGTGATTTGTGCAATATATAACTGTTTCTGATTAGTTCAAAAACATCCATGTGATCCTCTTTAGGTAAAAAAAAAATAAGGTATACTTTTTTTGCCAGGCAATGTGATCTACAGTATAGGCATATAAACCTAGATACAAATTATCCAGACATAAACATAATCCCTAAAATGACGTACTTAACACTGGATATCATTGTTACGCAATTCAACTACAGTTTACACTCCATTCATCTTAACTTACACAAACCATCTGCACTGAAAGTTTCATACAGAACACAAAAAGTAACACTGTTAGATACACAACTTTCCAGGGACTGTGCCTAGAAATCTCAGACTGATGGAAACTAAAATAGTCATATGCAATTCCGCACAAAAAAATTTATTTGCCTGTATTAATATTAAAGGATATTTCATATCAACTGCACTGCTCTGAAAAAAGGACGCATGCCTGTTAAATATTATCATTTATAAATATAGGAGAACTTTTATTATATTCAGCCTCTTTGGCAAGGAAAATAATGCCTTGTGCCTTTCAACCATTGCTTACCTAGCTAACTGCTCTCTAATCTTATCTATATACACTTACACACTGATTATAAAGAGTTATTTATGAACGCATGGATTATTTCTAAAAATGCTGAAAAGAGTATTCTAAAATACAGCACTTGACAGCTACACTAACAATAGATACATGGGATTCAGGACAAGTGATGAATGTTGTTTAGATTTTATCATATATCCTTTTTTGTCTGGTTTCTAATGAATTCCCTACCTACCACTGAGCACTGTTGCGGTACTCAAGCAACTGGTAGTACTGACATTTAGCGGTAAATTTACTAAAGTGAGAGTTTTTAGAAGTGGAGATGTTGCCTACAGCAACCAATCAGATTCTAGCTATCATCTTCTAGAAGGTGCTAGTTAAATGTTAAGTAGAATCTTATTGGTTGCCATGGGCAAAATCTCCACTTTAGTAAATATACCCCTATCCAAGAATAAATCTGGCAGGAGAGTAGGAATAACTTTTAGACCAGCCCGCAATAAGCACAGCCGTGCAAAAATAGCATGATATGTACACAGTCTCGTTCTGCTGTATTTTTATAGAAAAAAAAGAATATAGCTAAGGAACACTCTAACCTAATCAGATGCTATCAAGCAGAGCAAGACAAATTGCTGTGCATCAATACGTTCAGCAATTGTTGCACTACCAATAAGATTTTGGGAAACAATGGTTACTTCTTAGAATACTGTCCTCAGCTATATTACTGCCCATAGTTTCAATAGAACGTATTTGCATTCCTTACAGATTAAACTACATATGTTCCTTGTCAAATTAAGCTCTTACCTATCCGGGTGTTTCCTTCATTGCCAGCCTGAAATAAATAAAAGAAAAGAAAAAAGAAAACAGAACATTAGTTTATTGAGTTGTGTGGACACTTCACAGTTAAAGCACACTGTATGGCTTGTGCGTGGTAGAAAACCAAAATTGCTCCAGGCAACTTTTAAGTTTATTGGTGGGTTTTCCATAGCTGAATAAACATCTGTGTTACCACCTATAGTCCAAGAGCGTTCATAATATGTTTAACATAGATGGATCAACCCAAAAAATCTCAGCAATGAGTACACCATTCAATAAATCACTGAGGTTGTGCCAACAAATCCGGTAGCCAAAGGCCTTAAAGTTAATTAACTATTCCTGTGGGCGCTTCAGGCTCCTGATGGAAAAATCGATCATATCCTGTTAGTTCAAGAATCATTTTATAACAGTGAAACTAGCTGGAAGCAATGTCAGACGCCACTAACTACATCATGACTAGTTCTGTATATCCAAGTTTAGCATAACAAAATTAATTGGTAAAACATAAGTGTGATGAGCCAGGCAGTGTGTAAATGCCTATTTGGAGTAATAGAAAACAAGGTAAGCTTGAAGTATGTGAAATGGAAGTTGTCAGGTAGGGGGAGCTTTTAGCTTGGATCTGTCAAGGAGGCTATATAACGTCTTACCACTGACACGTGTAGCAACTGCTCCGTTATATTTAAAGATGACAGAATTATCATGATCCCTTCTTTTACACAAAGATTTCTGTCATTACTTGTAGTTGTGGAAACTACAGGAAGCAAATCACAACTGTGCATATAAAAAAGAAACAACTCCTTTGGGATAAACTGAGATCTTAACAGTGAAGAGAGTGATAGTAGTTGTATTTTAAAGATAAAATATGTAGATACAATATATACTTACTTGTCCAGCTGAAGTCTTGCAATCTATCACAACCAGGGCTACTATAAAGCACAGTGACAGGAGAACCATCACGAGTCCGGGTAATGTCTAATCCTCCACAAAATAGAGTCCACAAATATATATTTTTGTTACAGATCCGCCTCAGGTTTTCCTCAGCAGCTCATCTGAGCGTCCTCCCTCACTCCTGTTATCATACTACTTCTAGGCTTTATAAAGGTCTCAGCTTAGGTCCCTGAGGACCAGTCTTTTCTATGAAAGTGAGTTTCAATGGGAGTGTTGTAGGATACCTCTAAAGCACATCTAAGGTACAGTAACGTCCTGAGTAGGGGACGAGACTTGTCAGACTACTATATCTAGTTCTAGGGATTGGGGAAAGCGTGATCCTTAAGTACAAAGGCTTTCCAGTCTTCTTGTTACATTAACAGGTAAGCATTAGTAGAACTTTACTTGTACTAGCCCTTTAAGCTAGAGGGAAAGGGCAGACAGTCAGGGGAGAAATCTTTTTAGTCTGCTTTTTATGTGCTCTGCTGTAAAGAGTCAAGTCTCTGCCAAGGTTAAATAGGGGGGAATGCAAAAAGTAGGAAGTAATGATAAACTTTCCAGTTAAAGCAAGAAAATAAAAGATATCTAAATGTAAGGGGGCAAAAGAAAGCAAAGCTTGCAGGAGGAAGAAGGAGAGGGAGAGTCAGTGTGTGACTCTATTGCTCAGAGAGAGCTGTCTGCTTTCCCCCTGCAGCCTCCCAAAGATCTAATACAGGCCGGACAGACACCTCCCACTGAAACGTCAAGGCCCCATCCCCTCCTCCTCCCTGGTCAGACTCAGAGAGAACTTAGTGACTGCCCGTAGGTGCAAATCAGAAGATTGGTTGCAGGGATACAGTAATAAGTCTAGCTACAGGAATTTGCATATACACCCTCGGGACCTTTAAAAATCATTAGCCATGACTTTATATGTCTGTAAGCTGGGATATGATTATTCTGACAGCATGGATTTCCCATTGTTACTATACAAAATGTGCAACTTGCATGAAGTTTACTGCTATCCAGACCCCTGCAAATTACATGTGAGCTACACAACAAAAGAGGGACAAATTGATGCAAATATATTTAGCATTCCTAAAGAATGTGACTAATATTACACACTATATACTGTGTATGATTTATATATATATATATATATATATATATATATATATATATATATATATATATATATATAAAGATAGATTTATAAAGAATGCCCAGCTTAAACTAATGGTACACAAGCCAAATAACAACGTTCGATACGATTAAATATAAAAACTTTTTAAACATAAGGAAGTGATTTAAAAGACTTAAAATCTCATGCACTAAAATTGGACTACATGTATGAACATTTTCTTTCTCAGTGCTTTTAAATTCAAGTTTATTCCAATAAATAATAAACTTGGCTCTTATATATAGAAGACCTAAGCACACCACCCTATTTGCTGGTTTATAGACATGCAACTATTTTTTTTATTACTTTGCCATACTGTACTGAAGCAAAGAACTGTCTCCACAAAATATAAGCAAAAATAACTTTCTTACAGAAAATATGTATTTTTATTTTGCTCTATTCTATATATATATATATATATATATATATATATATATATATATAATTTTATTTTATTTTTTTCCTGTTTGCATTTTATTGGCAAAAGAGGAAAAACAGAATGAACAACTCAGATAAAATGCAACAAAAAAGTAAGAAAGGCACATAAATTAAAAAACAGAAAAGCAAAAAAGAAGGCAAAGTACAGTAAATCTATTTGGATATGTGTGCTTCAAATCAGGGACGTACTTATAATGGGTGCAGGGTGTGCGGAGCACACGGTGCCCTGGGTCCAGGGGGGCTAACGCCACACACCCTGCACTCATATTTTCTAATACTTACCTCTCCGAGGTCCCGTGTCGGGTGTCCCAGCCCTGCACAAAACGCCGAAAATGGCTGGCACAGCCAGTCTCCCCGCGTTTTGCGCATGCGCAGTGAGGAAACCACCGGGAAAATAGCGCATGCGCAGTAGACTATGGGCACGGACTAGTCTGCTGCCGGCCGCTGAGGAGAGAGGAGGTGGCCCATGTGCATTCCCCATCTCTTAATACGCCCCTGCTTCAAATGTATAATCTTCTTATGAAAAGAACTCCATAGGCTTCTATAGACGTTGCCTATTGGGCTCAAGCACTAGAAAGTTAAGTTTTCCG
Organism: Taudactylus pleione; assembly: GCA_031769625.1. Taxonomy (NCBI): domain Eukaryota; kingdom Metazoa; phylum Chordata; class Amphibia; order Anura; family Myobatrachidae; genus Taudactylus; species Taudactylus pleione. The sequence continues at coordinate 7,094,480 of JAUIMM010000453.1, forward strand.
GAGCTTGTTGCATACAGTGTAGTCTTGTTGCATACAGCCAGGTAGAATTCTATGGGGTTTGCTGTGCCATGGGTCTGCAGCGGATATCTCATACATCTGCTACTGACCTTTATAATACATATGGGGATCAGGGGCGTATCTATAATGGGTGCAGTGTGTGTGGGGAACACAGGCCCCTGGGTCCAGGGGGGCTCTGCACAGCACACCCTACACCCATAATATTACTTACCTCTCCGGAGTCTCATATCGGTGCGGGGGTCCAGCGCTGGAAAACGACTGGAAAATGGCCGCGGTGGCCATTTTCCCGTCGTTTACACATGCGCAGTACAGGGAAAATGGCTGCCGCGGCCATTTTCCCGTAGACCTGTGCATACCCTATAGACTCTGTGCATACTCTAGTGCCCACAGTCTATAACTCCGGCGCTGGCCACGCACAGCTCAGTGCGCTGCCGGGCAGAGAGGAGGGGGCCCGTGTCGGAGTCTGCACACGGGCCCCCTCCTCTCCAGAAACGCCCGTGATGGGGATCTATAAATATTGCAGTAAACCTCTGAAAATTTCAGTTTTTCCTGCAATTTTGAGTATTGATAAATGTCAGGACCATGTCAACCTAGCATAGCCCGATACTGGGTACGACTTTTGCAGAGGCCTCTACATTAGCTGTAACCATCCCAGGTTTTGAAAACTATTGCTTGGTGAAAAGTTGTTGTTTTTTGGGAGGGAGCTAATTTTTTTTACATTTATTGCTTTATTTGTTTCATATATTGATCATCATTATCAGCACATATCTTCATACCAAAGGTCAAGTACCTACAAAAGATATTTTTGCTATCAGGAGTATGTGGAGACACTGGGCCTTAATCATAGGTGCATGCAATTGCAGCTGCAATTGTTACTTTTGCCACAGCTTGACTACTAATTTATGCTAGTGCTTCAGCCAATGGCATTCATACAGAGACACCCACCACCTACGATGTTACTCCGCCTTGTGGGTATTAAGAAGGACCATTGGACGCATCATTTGTACCATCGGTCACAAACATAGAACATTGCACCAGTCTTATGGAGACACAGAGATCTCTGTGTGAATATGGCCCTCTGCGTTAGTGCAAGATGCAGTTGCTGACCGTGACATGCCTGCATCTGGCTAGCCACTTGTGAGAAATTCCCAATGAATTAGCCTCTACCCGCGTCGAAATTCGTTCTGCGTCTCCCAGCAGTAACCATAGGGACACATGTGCAGACTGAAAACATAAGCCGCTTGCATGCAGCATCAACACTGCGTGCACCTTGCAATCAGGCCCACTACCTCCTCTAAATAGCCCATTTCTGTTCTTGAGTTGAACAGCTCAGCTTCTCCAGGTGTAGCGAGCCACAGTATGTAGTTAGGAAGCCAACGGTCGAAATACCGACCGCTGGCTTCCCGACTGTCATATCCTGACAAGGGACTAATGATAGGCATCGAAATCATGATGCCTATCATTATCCCTATGTCGGGATCCCGACGCCTGGCATACTGAACGAAGGTAAGGTGGGTGCAGACAGCCGCGCAGGGGGAGGGTTAGGTTACGGCCTCCTGAGGGGGACTTAGGGTTAGGCACCCCCCCGGGAGGGTTAGCGTCAGGCTAGGGGAAGGGGGGTTAGGGTTAGGCACCCCCGGGGGGAGCTTAGGGTTAGGCACCCCTAAAGGAGGGTTAGGGGGGGAGAGGGTTAGGGATAGTAGAAATACTTATAAAGAGGATATAGCAGCAGATATCTCTGATCGCCAGAGCAGTAACTACAGTATATGTTTCTATTGGAACTGCAATACTACCAAATTTATAAAATTCCAAAATCTTAACTTTTTGTAATTTGTCTCCCGTTGGCTAATGCCAATGCACAGTGGCGGAACTTCCGACAGGGTGCCAGGAGGCATGGTCTCCAGACATCACCCCATAGCAACCTTGTCACATGCATCATGTGCAAATGGCCACGCATTGCCTGTAGCGCACACAATCATTTACATAGGCTGCATTTACACAGTCTGCACCATTTAAAGATCCGGCTGTCTCTACTTCCTCCCCCCTCAGCACCGCCCTGACAGCTGGCGCCTGGTGGCCAATGCTTCCATTGCCTCTTGGAGTTCTGCTACTGCCAATGTAGCCCATAGGCTACAACATCACTTTTTAGCTTTCTGATCCCTCTTTGTTTATGATTTAGACTTTGCAGGACATAACCAACATGCATATTGATTCTGATCCAAATATGTTTTATATCAATTAATAATATACGCAGAACCTCATACAACAATATTTGCAATAATGTATATAATAATAATAATAATCATAATAATAATAAAAATAATAATCAAATAACTCCGGCGCTTATCAATTTGGAATAAATCAAATGTTATCAAATAATTTGATCATATATTTCCAGCTGCAGAGACTTTAATGAGCTTGTGAATACTCATTCCATAATCAAAGACTATAAAGAAACAACAATAGAACTCTGCGCTAATAAAAAATGAACACAATATGTGAGATGGCAGACAATCTTGAAAGGAAATGTCAGGACTCGATCAACAATAATGAATAAATATTTAATTTAATACTAATATAAATAAAACATGTTAATCTTAAAAATATCACACTTTATATACTGATGACATCATAAAATACAATTATCATTCATCAACTCAAATATATAAGGCAATATGTAACACAATGTGAATATATAGTAATTGAGTTAATGGATCTCTCCACTCTTTTATAATGCCCAATCCAGGTTCAATAGCTTGATGTAGTCCACAGTAGTCCACAGAAATTAAATGTATAAATCTATGCTTGTAGCATATTAGTATTGAATTAAATATTTATTTATTATTCTTGATCGAGTCCTGACATTTCCTTTCAAGATTGTCTGCCATCTCACATATTGTGTTCATTTTTTATTAGTGCAGAGTTCTATTGTTGTTTCTTTATAGTCTTTAATAATGTATATAAAACTATAATAAAGTACTGATAATAAGCTATTAGAAAAACATAAGGAACTATAATATGCAGTTAGTAGTTGAAGTAGAATACTGAATATAAATGAAGCAATAATTTTAGTGCACAGAAAGACTTTGAGAACTGTGTGTATGGAATACAGAAAACTCAAAATCATCTACAAAGTCTTGTGTGATTATCTTTCCTTGACATGCCTAAAAAGTAATCTGTGGTCAAGAAAAGGTAACTTGATATGACCTGATACTGTATGACCACTGGAAGAAATTTAGATAATGGTGGTGGTAAATAACAGGCTTTTTAACCTAGGATTTTGCTGGATCTTATTCCAGCAGATTGCTTGGTGTCTACAGAGGCATTGCAGGTGTGTTTTGTAAAGACACAAATTCCCTATTACATTAGTCTCTTCCGTTTGTCTTCCATGTGCATTCTTTCTGACTATGGGCTCTATTCATTATGTTAAGTATCTGGGTCTGAGCGGATCCCAATAATTAACATTTCAACTTGCGGTGAGCGCTGGAGCAATTCATCATTGCTTTGGCCTCGGAAACAGCTGATCCAAAAATCAGCTGTATCCCCAAATGTTTTCACTGCTCCTTTCAGTGCAGTGAAATTTAGCACTGCAGAGTCTGACTCAGCAGTGCTAGTGTGCTTGCAAGAACTAGAGTTCACGCAAGCGCACAAAAGCCCTGGCGTCCGGCGGAAGGAGTAAATAACATAAGGGCAGAAAACAACAGATAGTATTACATAAGTTCAAGTACTGTAATAGGGCAGCACAAACAATACAAGAAGTCCAGTTAAACTGGGGACAGAGCTACACTTACCTTAACAACGCAGTCTGCCTGTCATCTCCCACTACACTGTCCCACGTGGCGTGTATACAGTTTACAAAAAAAAATTGACTCTTGCAGGTCCCCTTACACTATATGGGTCCCTGACATGCGTACTGGCTCTAGACCTCTCTGATGGCATCCCTGCTAGTGTGCCTTGCTTAGCTTGATTTAACACCATCCTTATACTGGATTTTGAGTTGCACATAAGCTTCAGATTGCAAGCTCCGGCTCCCATGCCTGCTAAGAAGAGCAGAGTAGGGGAAAGCGAAGGCTATTATTCAGCCCCTGGGTAAATTATTCTATTGAAACCAGAATCTATATTTTGTTTAATTAGCACTTCTAGTAATGTATTGCATATATTGTATTGCAGAATACAATACTATTGGTCTGTATTTCAGATAAATTTGTAAGTGTTAGTTCCTACCCATTCTCCCATGCCCTCACACTATTCACACACTGAAGTACAAAAGGCTAAGACTTTTTCTGTTATAAATTCATTGAGAAATGTCTATTTTGTGTATCACTGTAAATATATACATATAGGCCATCACTAAGAGCCCTATTTATGTGATGTGGTATTATCGTCTAAAATTGCAAAGTGAATATGAAAACTTTCATGAGAATTTAGCGCTCATCCCTTACCCGCTTACACTATCACTCTACTTCCGGGATCAGAACCAGCGCGCATACTGCGCATGCACGTCATCGGCATGTGTCAGTAGGGACGGGTGGAGAGGACTCCGTTGGAGTAGTCCATAGGCTACTATGGGTAATATATAAATATATATATATATATATATATAAATAATCTTCACTGATGTGTGTTATTCTTCTATAGTTTGTCTGCTAAGTACTGAAGAGGTGGTATAGCTGTTACCATGCTGCATCTATTTACCACATCTGCGTAATTCAACCTACTATACCAGTTCAAGTCACATAAATTTGGTAAAAGTATTGTGCATGATCCCTTGGCTTGACCTCAGTCTTTTTCCTGACCCTACCTTCTCAGCCTCCTGCATTGACCTTTGACCTTTCTCCTGACTACACTTGTGTGCAGCCTGCCTCAGACTGTTAGCTAGTAGCTGCTTCAGAGATTTTCTTATATTTCAGTGGTTTTATTTATGTATTTATTATTATTACTATTATATGTTTTTATACCACAAACAAATTACACAGTACACAATATGTAATCATTCACATCAGGCCCTGCCTAATTTCAGTGTACAAACTATGGGGCCTACTTACTGTAGCAAAATATTTCTTCTCTTAAAGTGTGCAGAAATGAAAGTTTCCACATGTTTTATGTATCACTGATACTGTATGATGGAAAGGCTTAAAGCAGAAGACTACGCAATTATCTGCTCAGTTAATATTGTCTCCTACCTTTTCGCATTTTTGCAACCCACTGCTCTTTACCAACAGTTAATTTTACCTGTAACAAAACCACATTCAGATGGCGTTATCTGAGAAAAATTCCTTTTTTTCTCATGAAAAATGCAGGGGTAGATGAAGATTTTCCCATCACCTCCCTGCATGCGGCTTCAACTCCTCCTAATCTCCTTGGCAGCAGAATATAAGCTCTATGCACTCCATAGAGAGCATAACATAAATTAATGTAAGTTATGGGTGTATCTATAATGGGTGCTGGGTGTGCAGTGTCCACATGTTCCTGGGCCCACACTGCATGCACTGCACATATTCACATTACTTACCTATCTTCTGACAGCACAGCAGAAACCACTGGTTTCTGCGGGTGCCATTTTCCACATATATATATATATATATATATATATATATATTGTGGTAGAAGCACTGGAGAAGTCTGGGATGGCATATATGTGTGTCCCAGATTCCTATCATATGTGTTTTAAAACCCCAGGAAAAGTCTGTTATGCCAAACAGATCAGAAGTGTCGGCTTTTGGTAAAAGCCGGATAATGGGTTCTACGGGTGTGGAGGGAGGGCTCCATCCGCAGGCCATTCCAGGTGTTGGGCTTTCAGTCTGAGAGCAGACTGATTTGTAGTTGCTCCTGGAAGTGGCTCAGATAAGCTGCGTTAGGTTTTGGTTGAGTGTCTCACATACCCTAGGGGAGAACAGACACTGAGGTTTGTTCAGAGACACTGTTATTTGGAAGTGCTGTGCTGTGTTTGTGGTAAGGCAGTAGACCCTGCCATTTGTAGAGAGGGAATAACCTCTCTAGTTAGTGCCCAGACGGGCTAGGATTTATTTTTATGTTTTGTTTATTTTGTTGTTTATATTACACAATAAAACTGGTTCCGACAAGCTTGCACGAAAATCCTGGACTGGTGTGCTGTTTCCTGGCTGCTGTGTGTAAGGAGGTGTCCATCTACCCCAGGAGAGGAACCCCCTACCCTGACTATATCACAAGTGGTGGAGAATGCGAACAGACACACTGAAAACTGCAGCAAGAGGAAAAGTTTTGCATTGAAAATTTAAAGAGACAGACACCAATTTGTTGTTTGGATGTTAACCTGTGTTTTATGAAATCCAAACTGGAATATTGTATGAAATTATAGTAGCGCTGCCGAAAATGTTCTTTTGAGAACACTTATTTTATATTACACTTTTTTCATACCTTTGACACTATCTATTTATATTTTAATTATTTTCGCTATTACCTGAGAACATTTTAGTAATCATTCAAGAAAAGTTATATTTTAATTTGTTTAGTGCACCATCATAGGACATTTCTTTCTCTTTCTTGTTGTTTTGATTCCAATTAGTATGTCCATGGTAGCACCCCCTTAGAAATGTACTATTAAAAGGGGTCATTTATTGTCCCCATAACTTGGGAAGACATAGATATCCTGTGCAAATGGAATTTCATTATTCATTTTATGAAATCCATAAAGGTGACGTTGGTAGATGCTTAGAGAAGCAAGATTCCACTTTCAACCTACACCTAAAGACAACATTGAGGACATTGTTAAGGCCTTGCTCCAAGCTAACAAAGTTCTGCAAGAAGCTACTAGAGCTCAGCTGGAAACTAACAGGGCTCAGCAGGAAGCTACCAGAGCTCAGCAGGAAACTAACAGAACTCAGCAGGAAACTAACAGAACTCAGCAAGTCGCCATAGAGAAAACCCGCCAGGCCTTAAGAGAGGTGGTACAACAGCTAGTAGTCCGGTCTGGAGTTGCTTCCCCTGCTCTTCCAACTCACACTCACACAAAGATGACCCAGAATGATGATGTGGAAGCGTAACTTACGGCCTTTGAAAGAACTGCAGAAAGAGAGAATTGGCCTAAAGAGCAGTGGGCAAGTCTTGTGGCACCCTTCCTGTCTGGAGAACCACAGAAAGCATACTATGACTTGTGCCTGGCTGATGCAAAAGACTATGTTAAATTGAAACAGGAAATCTTAACTTGATTGGGAATCACAGTATTTGTTCGCGCCCAACGAGTCCACCGCTAGGAGTTCCAAACAGAAAAGCCTCCACGCTCGCAAGTGCATGACCTCATCCATCTTACCACAAAATGGCTGCAGCCAGAGACTCTAACATGACCACAGATCGTGGGGAGGGTCGTTATGGATCGATATCTGCGGTCTTTACCTGCAACTCTGCGCAAGTGGGTGAGCCATGCAGACCCTAACACAGCAGACCAATTGGTTGAACTGGTGGAGAGGTATGTGGCGGCTGAGGAACTGTTGAGTGCACCCCACCGAGCCCTGATTCCACAACGGTGATCTCCCGTGATCACTGGTAAGACTGTTCCAGGGGAGAAGGGTGCTGGGCAGTGGAATGTACTTAAGACTGAGGGTTTGGAACGTGGAGATAGGCCAGCCATGCCAGGAAGGTTCCTACCCCGTAATAGACTTGATAATAGTAGGATTCAATGTTTCAGATGTGGTGATTTTGGCCATATTTCTGCTAATTGTTCACTTACCTCTGAACCTATGCAATGTGATACTGCTTACATCAATCACAGAATGTCTATCTTTGCACAGCCAGCCTGTGCTGCTGACCGACAGGCTGGGACAGATATATAAATGTGTATAGTTACTGTAGAAGGCAACCGAGTAGAGGCTCTGTTAGATTCTGGTAGCCTGGTTACACTGGTGAAAGCTGAACTGGTGAAGCCCTTGAAATGTAAGGGAACAAACTGTTGGTGTGACCAGCATACATGGGGATACTCGCTCTTATGTTACTGCAGAGGTGAACATAGAAACACAATGTGGTTCCGCAATAGTCTCTGTGGGTTTGGTGCATGGCTTGATGTATGATGCAATATTGGGGAGAGACTTTGCTCACTTCTGGAAGTTGTGGGAAAGCCGATTTGTTATAGAAGTAAATAACCCTGACCCATTTGATAAGGTTACTGGTGCAATAGCAGAGGGAGTTTCTTCAGAATCTGAGAATGATGGTGGCTCACCAAGTGATGTGCCTCCTACTGTGATGGGAAGTGTTATTGAGCCAGTTGGTCATCTGCCTGATCTTAAAGTCAGAAAAGAGGTCTTTGCCATGGAGCAGTTCATTGTTTGGGGGCTGCAATTGCTCCGCCCCAAAGGTCAAAACAAAGGGGGGGGGGATATGTGGTAGAAGCACTGGAGAAGTCTGGGATGGCATATATATATATGTGTCCCAGTTTCCTATCCTATGTGTTTTAAAACCCCAGGAAAAGTCTGTTATGCCAAACAGATCAGAAGTGTCGGCTTTTGGTAAAAGCCGGATATGGTCTCTAGAGGTGTGGATGTGAGAAGAGAAGGGAGGGCTCCACCCACAGGCCATTCCACGTGTTGGGCCTTTCAGTCTGAGAGCAGGCTGATTAGTAGTTGCACTTTGAAGTGGCTCAGATAAGCTGTGTTTTGGTTGAGTGTCTTACATACCCTGGGGGAGAACAGACACTGACGTTTGTTCAGAGACACTGTGTTATTTGGAAGTGCTGTGCTGTGTTTGTGGTAAGGCAGTAGGCCCTGGCACTTGTAGAGAGGGAATAACCTGTCTAGTTAGTGCCCAGACGGTCTAGGATTTATTTTTATGTTTTATTTATTTTGTTGTTTATATTGCACAATAAAACTGGTTCCGACCAGCTTGCACGAAAACCCTGGACTGGTGTGCTGTTTCCTGGCTGCTGTGTGTAAGGAGGTGTCCAACTACCCCAGGAGAGGGACCCCCTACCCCAACTATATCACAATATATATATATATATAATAAAGTCCCCGGTTAGGGGTCTGTCTGTTCATTTGGGATAGTCTCTTAAACCACTGGACAGATTTTGATGGGGTTTCCACTATTCTATATTTCAATATTCTATACAGCATTGGTTGTTTAGGTGTATGAACCATTCATCTGTGACAAAATGGAGCCAAGCAGTGATGATTTTACCGAAGCAAGTCACAGAATAAACTATTGTGCTGTGTGAGTGACCTGCTGCTGCTGCTGCGACAGGGGCGAGGGCTGCACTCTGATTGGCTCTCTGAGATAGTGAGAGCCAATCAGAGCTAGCAATGTGCCCTGTTGCTTAGCAGCAACCTAGAGAGGGGAGGAAGTCATGGACTGAGCAGAGTCATGTCTGAGGCAGACAGAGAGTGAGAGAACCCATGAAGATGCCCTAATGCAGACACACGAGCCAGGAAGTAGCCAGGGGAGGCATAGCTATCAGGAATTAAAAAAACAAACAACCATCTATGTCCCAACCATCGGAACACCATCAAATGATTTCCATTAGATGGTGGCAAACATCGTACCGTCACCATCAAATGGTAAAAATACTACCAACCGAACAAACACATCGATGGCAGACAGACTCCTGCCACCATGCTTCTGCTGTGAAGTCCTCTCCAGAGTGATGTTCCTGCTCAGCCACACGCCCTCGGTGAACAGGAGGCATCTGCCATGGAAGTCAGCACTATTCTCAGACAGGGGCACCATGGTGACAAAGCTCAACAGGAAGACCAGGAAATACAGGGTACATTGTGCAAAGAGTACATTGCTCATCACCATGTTCAACACCTGGGTGTCACGGCCAGGGTTTCTTGGCATGGTGGTCATGTGAGTCATGTGCTCTTTCCAGCCAGTCACAGAGCGGCACCTGGTATTTATGAAGATCCAGAGCCTTCATTCATTGCCAGTGCAACATGTTTCTCAGCTGCTGCTGAGAGAGAGTACCTGTCTTCCTGGAAGCACTACTAGCCTGTTACCTTGTCTGCTCCAAACCTGCTGCACCCTCCATTTACCTTTCCCCTGCCTGAGTACCTGAACCTGCTGTTTCCCTGCACCTTGCCTCACACTCTAACTCCCAGCTGGACTTCACTAGCTCTGTCTGCACTTTGTTGCAGCTCACCAAACCTGCATACTGGACATTTCCTGCCTGTTACTATCTGGACATTCTCCCATTTGCTTCACCACAGTTATCAAATGCACTTTAGTGCTAAACCTGGACTTTTTCTTTTGCCATTCCCATGTCTGCTAAATCACTTATTAAAAACTCCACCTTTTATTTAAATCTGCTTCTGTGTCTGCTCCTGTCACCACCCCGGGTCCACAACAAACCCAGACCTTCACAGTTTGCACTGGCCCCATGGATCCGGCCTCGGAACAGGAGTCTGGAGTGGATTTATTTTGCTGTATTGCTGGTCGTTTAGAAAACCTGGAAACTATGCAGCATCAAATGGCTTAGTTTTTACAAGAGATGTCTAAGCTACAAGATAATCTGCAAACCTCGTTAACCACCCCTGGGGTATCAGCAACTACACCTCCTCCTGTGCCTGGTAATACAGGGACCAGGGTATCCCTTTGTTTACACCTACCTATGCCAAGCAAATTTGATGGCAATCCTAAGCTCTGTCGTGGTTTCTTAAATTAGTGTGACATACACTTTACCTTACAGCCTGATAACTTTCCCACTGCTAGAACTAAAGTGGCATACATTGTGTCTTTGCTGTCCGGCTCAGCTTTGGATTGGGGCTCCCCATTCTGGGAGCGTTCAGACTCGCTGCTGGATAACTATGCGGACTTTGTGTCATCATTCAGGAGGATTTTTGCCAAACCTGGATGCACTGTGGGCCTGGTTCAGAGCCGGACGCTCTGACAGAGCGCTCGCTCTGAATCAGGGCCGGCCTTCTGTTTTTTTTAGAGTGGCCTCCTGGCCGCTCGCATAGCTGTGGGTGACCACCCACAGCTATAGCGAGCGAGCAGGAAGATGGTCACGATGGTCAAGACCATTGCGACCGTCGGGCTTGCGACAAGACCCTTGTGGTAGGGTCTCATTGCCGCAAGCCCTAGATTGCTTTTGGCTCTAACAGAGCTGGAAGCACTCCCACTGACATCACTCGTTATGTCAGTGGGGCCGGCCCCAGACGGTAGGTGTTTCCATGGGAACGCCTCCATCTGGGCAGCCACGCCCCTGGCCCGCCCACCAAAAGGGGCGTGCTGTCACTTAACATCGACAGCACGCCACCTTTGGTATGAGACCCGGAGCGACAGATTGCCCATCGCTATCCGGGTCTCACGCATGCGCATGACGGAGCCGGCTCCATCGTGCGCATGCGCACTGGGCCACCATCGACCGACTTGCGAGCGCATAGCGCTTGAGAGCGGGTCTGAATCAGGCCCTGTGTCAGCATCATCCTGTATCATGAACCTGAGACAAGGAACCCATCATGTCAGCCAATATGCCGTAGAGTTTCAAATCTTGGCATCAGAGCTTAAGTGGAATGAGGAGGCCCTCTCCTCAGCCTTTTGGCATGGCCTTTCGGACCGGCTAAAAGATGATCTGATCACCCGTGAGCTTCCCACTAATTTAAATGAGTTAATCTCACTCTGCAATAAAATTGACTTACGCTTCAGAGACCGTCAGGCTGAAAAGCACAGACCTGGGCAAAGGTCATTTACTCCTCCCTTGCCTACCCATCCACCCCATCCTCCTATATATGAAGAGCCTATGCAGGTGAATCCTCCTATAGATGAGGAGCCTATGCAGGTGAACCAAACCCATCTCTCCAAAGAGGAACGTCAGAGAAGGATGCTAAAAAACCTCTGTCTATACTGTGGAGATTTGGGTCACCTGGTGGCCTTCTGTTCCCGTAAATCGGGAAAACGCCCGTTCCTAACTGACCCTGGGGTCATCAAGTTAGGAGTTATGAGCCCGTCCCCAAATACTAAAGTTTTGAAAATTTCCTTAGCTTTGGATCTTAAGCCTAAGCCTGCTTTCATTTCTGCTCTACTGGACTCTGGAGCAGCTGGAAACTTCATGACTTCCAACCTAGTTGATAAACTACAGGTTCCTTGTTCATCTCTCCATCACGCAATCTCCCTGACCTCTGTAGATGGATGGCCTCTAGCTAAAGGAGTGGTCACCAAGGAGACTCAACCAGTAACAGTCCATGTTGGGGCACTCCACTACGAGTCTTTGAAGTTCTTAGTGATACCTGAGGCCTCCCAAGAAATCATTTTAGGACTACCCTGGTTACACCAGCATAATCCCAGGATAGACTGGTGTTCTATGCAGATTCTTTAATTGGGAACTGACTATCAGAAATCCTGTCTTCCCAAGATACAACCTGTAAGAAAGACAGTTTCATCAATATCTCCAGCTATTCCCAAGGAGTACCAGATGTTCTCTGACATTTTTTCCGAACAACAGGCGAATGTCTTACCTCCCCACAGAGAATGGGATTGTCCAATAGAGCTGATGCCTGACAAGGTGCCACCTCGTGGTCGTGCCTATCCTCTATCCTTGCCTGAGACTCAAGCCATGTCTGAATACATCCAGGACAACCAAGCGAAAGGATTTATTCGTCCTTCCACCTCTCCTGCTGGAGCTGGCTTCTTTTTCATCGCCAGAAGGATGGTGGCCTGAGGCCTTGTATAGACTACAGGGGCCTTAATGATATAACAGTCAAGAATCGATATCCTCTTCCACTGATCACAGAGTTGTTCATCAGAGTTAAGGGATCCATCATATTCTCAAAATTGGATCTGAGAGGGGCTTATAATCTCATCCGTATTCGTGCTGGTGATGAATGGAAGACCGCCTTTAATACTAGAGAGGGACATTTTGAATACCTTGTGATGCCCTTTGGGTTGTGCAATGCCCCTGCCGTGTTTCAGGGCTTTGTTAATGAAATTTTCCGGGACTTGTTGTATGTCTCGGTTGTAGTTTACCTGGACGATATACTGATTTTTTTCGTCTTCTATAGAGAAACATCATGAACATGTGAAGGAAGTATTATCCCGTCTAAGAAAGAACCACCTTTACTGCAAATTGGAGAAATGTGTCTTTGGAATACCCAGTGTGCCTTTCCTTGGTTACGTCATCTCCGGCTCCAGTCTTGAAATGGATCCCAAGAAGGTGCAGGCAATTTTGGATTGGTCCCGACCTCAAACCTTGAAAGCCATCCAGAGATTGCTTGGGTTCACCAACTACTATAGACATTTTATTAAAGGATTCTCCTCATTATTGGCTCCCATCACCGCTCTGACCCATAAAGATGCTAATCCTGCCCTATGGTCACCTGAGGCAGAGACTGCCTTCCAGCTTTTAAAACAGGCTTTTATTTCTGCTCCAGTCTTACGTCAACCAGATTTGGACAGGCCATTTCTATTGGAAGTGGATGCATCTTCAGAGGCCATGGGTGCACTTCTTTCTCAGCGTTATGAGGATAATCGAGTTCATCCCTCCAAGAAATTCTCGCCTGCCGAAAGAAATCATGCCACAGGTGAACAAGAACTCCTGGCATTGAAATTGGCGTTAAAAGAATGTAGATACCTGCTGGAAGGGGCTAAGTTCCCCTTCACTGTTTTCACAGATCATAGAAACCTCCTATTCCTCAAGAATCTTAAGTGTGTGAGTCCTCGTCTGGCCCAATGGGCAATATTTTTTGCTCAGTTCCAGTTCACCCTGACCTTCCGGTCTGGAACCCTTAATCAAAAGGCAGATGCTCTGTCCAGATCTCTTCTCTGTGATGACAAAGCGGAGAATCAACAAAATACCCCTGTCTTGGAGTCAAGAGTATATGCCACCCTACAAGTACAGCCTCCCACTGGGAAGTCCTTTGTGTCCCCAGAGTTAAGGAAGCAGCTCCTCACCTGGGCTCATTCCTCTCGCTTTGCAGGTCACTCAGGTACCCGGAAGACCATGGAATTTCTGAAGAGAGGCTATTGGTGGCCATCCATGAAAGCAGACATGTCGGAGTTTATTTCTTCATGCTCCTTGTGTGCTCAGCATAAGTCTTCACATCAGGCTCTGGCTAGTGAGTTGTTGCCGCTACCTATTCCATCACGTCCATGGACGCATCTCTCCATGGACTTCGTCACGGATCTGCCGAATTCTCAAGCGTTCACTACCATCTGGGTTGTAGTAGACCGATTCTCAAAAATGGTCCATTACATACCACTAAAGAAATTACCTTCTGCTCCTGACCTAGCTCATTTGTTTCTACAGCATATATTCCATCTCCATGGTCTTCCTGCCGAGATAGTCTTTGACCGTGATGTTCAGTTTACAGCAAAATTTTGGAGAGCCTTATGTTCAGTATTGCAAGTAAAGCAAAATTTTTCTACGGCTTATCATCCACAAAGCAATGGTTCCACCGAGAGGGTTAATCAAGACCTTGAGACCTTCCTGAGGATTTTCATGACATCTTCCCAAGACAATTAGTCTGTATTGCTGCCATGGGCTGAATTTGCGCATAATGCCTCCTACCACTCTTCCACGAACCAAACCCCATTCCAAGTGGTCTACAGTCTTCATCCTCGGGTTCCTCAATTTCAAAGCCTGTCTGTCTTTGATGTACCAGCTGTGGAAGACACTGTAAAGAGATTTGCATCAATTTGGACTCAAGTTCGTGCTGACTTGGAGAAGGCGTCCTCCCGTTACAAATTTCAAGCTGACAAGAAGCGTAGGATAGTACCACGTATGCAAGTTGGAGACCAAGTCTGGTTGTCCACCCGGAACCTACGGCTCAGAGTACCATCTATGAAATTTGCTCCACGTTTCATCGGGCCTTTCTCCATTATAGAAATTATTAACCCCGTGGCTTATTGCCTTCAGTTGCCCCCTTACCTGAAAATTCCCAACTCCTTTCATATCTCCCTGCGTAAACCCCTAGTGTTGAATAAGTTCCACAGTGTCCTGCCTGCTTCTCCCCATGTCCAGACTGAAAGAGATGTGGAGTTTGAGGTTTCCCAAGTCTTGGACTCTCGTATCCGCAGAGGACATCTGCAGTACCTCTTGGATTGGAAGGGTTACGGTCCAGAGGAGCATTGTTGGACTGATGCCCGTGATATCCATGCTCCTGCACTCATCAAAAGGTTCCAGAGAATCCTGAGGTCACCCATAAGGGGGGGGGGAAGTACTGTCACGGCCAGGATTTCTTGGCATGGTGGTCACTGGGTACTATCTGTGAGGTCATTGTGGCGAAGGGTGTCTGGCAGCGGTGCTGGTGTTTGGCGAGGGGCATTGGCTGTGTGTGGTTCTGTGCGGGCACATTATCACTGAGGCCTGGTGGTGTTTCCGTTCCATTTGGCATGGGCGCCTCCATCTTCCCCCAGGTTATGTGATTCAAGCTGTCCAATCCTGGTGGGTCATGTGCTCTTTCCAGCCAGTCACAGAGTGGCACCTGGTAATTAGGAAGGTCCAGAGCCTTCATTTATTGCCAGTGCAACGTGTTTCTCAGCTGTGGCTGAGAGAGAGTACCTGTGCCTTACCTGTCTTCCTGGAAGCGCTACTAGCCTGTTAACTTGCCTGCTCCAAATCTGCTGGACTGACCCTGAACCCTCCATTTACCTTTCCCCTGTCTGAGTACCTGAACCTGCTGTTTCCCTGCACCTTGCCTCACACTCTAACTCCCAGCTGGACTTCATTACCTCTGTCTGCACTTTGTTACAGCTCACCAAACCTGCATACTGGACATTTCCTGCCTGTTACTATATGGACATTCTCCCATTTGCTTCACCACAGTTATCAAATGCACTTTAGCTCTAAACCTGGACTTTTTCTTTTGCCATTCCCATGTCTGCTAAATCACTTATTAAAAACTCCACCTTTTATTTAAATCTGCTTCTGTGTCTGTTCCTGTCACCACCCCGGGTCCACAACAAACCCAGACCTTCACACCGGGGAGGGGTGCAAATGGATGCTACAGAAATATGCACAGGTGAACCAGCCACTGGGGACATGCTGCTTACAATCTTTACAGTAGCTGCAATACAAATCTTTCATCCATGATCCTCCTGCCCTTCCCAGCACATCCCAGTAGCCGGGCCCCAGCCAGTTGCAGGGCAGCAGTAGTGGGTGTTGTGGTGATACTGGTGGGATGCAGGGTGCAGGAATGAGAAGCAGGGGGTTGTGGTGAGATGCAGAGAAGACCTGTGGTGAGATGCAGGGGTCTATGGTAAGAACCAGTGGCAGGAGGGAGAAGCAGGGACGCCGCATTCTTGCCTACTTTTGAAAAAGCATTCCAGGGAGATTGTGAAAGCAACACATTTGAGCACATATTAAAGTAGACGTGTACTGCTACATCTGAGAGGCGTGTCATAAAATTGACTTCATTCCAAATGTAAAAGCATCCCAAAACAGTTGGCAAGATCTACTTGTTGATGAAAACACACTGACACTTTTCAGAAAATGCATGTAACCATAGGGACCATTGTGCCTTATAACCAATGCAGGGAAATAATACTAATGATCCCATTTAAATGTATATATCTCTGTTATATAATATTTTCATAATGGTACAATCAGGGAGATTGCTAGACTCTTCAGGGAGTCAGGGAGATTGCTACTATTTCAGGGAGTCTCCTTGACAATCAGGGAGAGTTGGCAAGTATGAGCAGGGGACTGTGGTGTGATACAAGGGGCTGTGGTGAAATATAGTATGCTGTGGTGAAATTCAGGGGACAGTTGTAAGAAGCAGGAGGCTGTTGTGAGATGCAGGGGGCAGAAGCAGGAAGCAGGAGGCTGTTGTGAGATGCAGGGGGCTGTGGTGAAATGAAAATGCTCCCGTGAAAAGCTGGAATGGGTCGCTAGTAGATAGATAGGTAGATAGACGTTTTTGCATATAGATAATATATACATAAATATATATATATATATATTTATATATATATTTATATATATTTATATACACATACATATATACATCAGTGCAGCACAATACGAGTTGAACTGAAGTGACATGTGCAATGTTGGAAAGTCAGAGGATTATTTTCAGGAATGCGAAAGTTGGTCCATGGGGATTTCACAGGGGACAGTGCTGTTCCTGTCTCAATTGTTTCAGAATAGTTGTGGAAAAAATGAAAACACTAATATGATCATATTCAAGCCAATAGTATTCTGATTGCTAAAGCTTTCTAAATTCTTTATCACTCAAATTTACACAGCAGCCAATTAGCCTAGAAGTATCTTTCATGAATGTGGGAGGAAACCAGGAGCACCTAGAGCAGTGGTCGGGGAACTGGGGTAAATTACCCCACATGGGGTAAAAATGTAATTCCTGGGGGTAATGGATGCAGCACTGGAGGTGCAATTCCTAGGGGTAATGGATGCAGGGCTGGAGGTGCATGTGTACCGGGTGCGCCGCTGCACTCGGTGCCAGTGACCTCCAGCCTGGCGCCACAGGGTGGCTCTAAGCCGGAGGCCCGCTGAGATGTTATTACCAGCAGGCGCCCGGCTGCTTCCCTGCAGCGCCGCGTTAGCCGGAGGCTAGAGTTCTCATCTGAACTCCAGCTTCCAGCTCACCCCATGCGCACTGTGGGAGAGACGTCATGACGTCTCTCCTATAGTTCCGGGGAGCAGCCGGGCGGACAGGATGGCGATGGATGCAGGAGTGGGGATTAAGGTAAGTAGTTTTTTTTTTGTACAAACGCCATTACAGGGGCATTATATGGGGGCACTACTACAGGGGCATTATATGGGGGCACTACTACAGGGGCATAATTATAGGGGCACTACCAGAGGGGCATTATATGGAGGCACTACTGTCTGATTTCCTTCCTTTCAAATCAAGGGGGTAACGTCGGCGTATTTAAATATATTTTGAAGTTCAGTCGCTACGGGGCTCGCAACAAGACGGGGCAGCTGTCGATATTGATTGACAGCTCGCCCTGTTTTGTGGGCGGGTAGGGGGGTGGCCGGACAAATGCAGGCGTTCCCTTAGGAACGCCTGGCGTTTGTAGGGGGGGTTACTGACATCACTAGTGGTGTCAGTAGTGGACTTCCTCATCTATTAGAGCAGGAAGTCCACTCGGGCTTGCGGCAGCAAGACCCTACCCCAGTGTCTCGACGCAAGCCCGATGGTCGCGATTATCGCGACGGTCTCCTGGCCACTCGCACATTCTGTGGGTGTTTGCCCACAACTTTGGGGGGCCGGACAAAAAATAAATAACTAAAAAGGCCCTCATTCAGAGCGAGCGCCCACCAGCAGCGAGTGACGTTCTGTCGTCCGATGCCGGAACCCCAGCCAGGACCCACCGTGGACGACATTGTGCTGGGTACACATAGTTAGGTGTGTACCCAGCATTAGACTTCTGCCACCAGGGGTGAGTGGGGGGTTGTGAGGAAACAACTTCTGGTGCAGTCTCTGTGCATGCCAGAAGTATGATATTTATACTGATATTTTAGTGGCCATTTTAAAGAAACAACACAAAATAGCTTCACATGTGATGAGACTAAGGGGCTGATTCTGAGTTGGACGCGGCGTCTTCTGCCAGTAGCACATCAGAGCGGGATGGGAGTTCCCCCTTGAAGGACTGTAGATGGGCCGCACAGGTTTTTTTTAACACATAGCCCTCACACCCATGCATCTGCTTCATTTTTCTGTTTCTTATACCCACTTCCTCCACACATTAAACTGCCTCTCTCCAACATCATATTCACACTGCCTGAAGGGTCGGCTCACACTAAGGGGTAAATTTCCTAAGATGTTGCCCATAGCAACCAATCAGATTCCAGGTATTATCTTATAGAAGGTGCTAGATAAATGAGAAGTAGAATCTGATTGGTTGCTATGGGCAAAATCACTTTTTAATAGAACTCCCATCTTAGTAAATTTACCCCTAAGTCTGCAGGGTCGGTACCCACGCTTCCGGGATTTGTGTTAAACTGTGGAACACAAAACGGAAGTTGTCATCTGCTCTGGCTAGTCGTGAGCATCACAGTGCTCCAGGCCAGGGGCAGAACTATGGGAGACAATGGAGGCACCTGCCTCCGGGCTCCAGCTCTGAAGGGGCACCTCCACCATTGTCCACAACATATTCACCCCTCTTAGGGCTGTAACTATGTACCCGGAGTGTACTGTCCCGGGCGCCCAATACATGGCACCCCTTCCCGGCACCTGAGAAGCCACCATACACTAGTGGAGAGCTCCATGTCAGACCATCAGCTGTTGCCTTCGTCTATCTATAGCTTGTCTGCATGCGAATTGCTACATTACAGTGTCAGCGGCTGTGACGCGGGGGCACTAAATTATAACTTGCATCCGGGCATCTGGGATGAACTTACGCCACTGCTCCAGGGACTGGCTGGAGCTATGGACGCCATCGCAGTGGCGGCATGGGTCCGGTGAGGAACCAGAGGCTGGTGGCCGAAAGGGGCTTGGATAGCTGATATGAGGACACTGGGACAGTGGTGAGTGCAGTGTGCTGATGCCCCTTTCTATGTGGAACTACAAGCCCCAGCAATCTGTGGCTTTACAGCTGTGGTGAGACTACATCTCCCAGCAGCCTGTAGTCTTACAGCTGTGGTGGGAAAGAGTCCCAGCAGCATGTGGCTTGGGTAAACTTTTGCGCTTTATATTGATATATGGATAGATCTCTCTCTCTATCTATCTGTATTATATACCTGTATGTATGGTATGCATGTGTTCTGAACTTTTGTCATATATATTGTATATAGTGTATATATGTATTATACAGTCAGGTCCATAAATATTGGGACATTGACAGAATTTTCAGATTTTGGCCTCTATTCACCACCACAATGGTTTTGAAATTAAACAAACAAGATGTGCTTTAACTGCAGACTTTAACATTTAATTTGAGGGTAATTACATCCAAATCGGGTGAACGGTGTAGGAATTACAACAGTTTCAATATGTGCCTCCCACTTTTTAAGGGGCCAAAAGTAATGGGACTATCAACTCAAAAGCTATTTCATGGACAGGTGTGGGCTATTCCCTCGTTATTTCATTATCAATTAAGCAGGTAAAAGGTCTGGAGTTGATTCTAGGTGTGAAAAACCCCTTCACAACAATTGGCCAAATCAAGAACACTCTCCAGGAGGTAGATGTATATGTGTCAAAGTCAACAATCAAGAGAAGACTTCACAAGAGTGAATATAGAGGGTTCACCACAAGATGCAAACCATTGGTGAGCCACAAAAACAGGAAGACCAGATTAGAGTTTGCCAAACAACATCTAAAAAAGCCATTACAGTTCTGGAACAACATCCTATTGACAGATGAGACAAAGATCAACTTGTACCAGAGTGATGGGAAGAGAAGAGAAGGAAAGGAACTGCTCATGATCCAAAACATACCACCTCATCAGTGAAGCATGGTGGTGGCAGTGTCATGGCGTGGGCATGTATGGCTGCCAATGGAACTGGTTCCCTTGTATTTATTGATGATGTGACTACTGACAAAAGCAGCAGAGTGAATTCTGAAGTGTTTCGGGCAATATTATATGCTCATATTCAGTCAAATGCTTCAGAACTCATTGGACAGTGCTTCACAGTGCAGATGGACAATGACCCGAAGCATACTGCAAAAGCAACCAAAGAGTTTTGTAAGGCTAAAAAGTGGAATGTTATGCAATGGCTGTCACAATCCGCTGAAAGTGATCCTCTGTGGAGGACGGTGAGCTGGGGGGTTCAGGTGACTATCGGAGTGACTGTGGCTAGGTCTCCTATTTGCGGCTGAACCCAGGTTTGGCTAGACCTGCCCAGAGGCGCGGAGTCTAACTCACTTGGTGGTTTTTGTCCAGTGACCCCTCCAATTGGGATTTGGTTTTCCGCTGCACCAAGTGAGCAGGTCGCGGCCCTCTGGACAGGTACCTGGGAATGGCAGAAGACCGGAAACTATATTACATTAAGTTATTGCTAAAACACTGGAGATACACTGGAACACAATTAGAAATCCTGATCACCGGCTTGCATGAGATTACTGAGAATGTACTAAGAATCACTAAGAAATCCAGGAGCTGACTAGCTCAGCAGCTCAGGGAGATGTGGACACAGGCAGGTACTGGAGTTTGCTAAATATGCAGGAAAACACAAACATATACTAGGGATTGCACATACAAGAGTAGAGTGGACTCAAGGAATATATTGGGAATGCTATAAATGTGGTACTGGACAAAGGCCAAATACTGGGAGAGATAGAAATGCTGGTACTGGGCAAAGGCAAAATACTGGGAATAATTATATATGCAGGTGCAGATTGCACAGACAAGACATATAGAGAAGATAGGCATACACTGGGAGAGTGCTAACTGCAAGTGCAGATTTGCACTGACAAGACACAGAGCAGATTGACACAGACATGTGCTGGAAGGACCAGCTGTGAGCTAATTAATACCAGCAGGTAATCTGACACTTCAGTGATACAGGGTAATAGCCACAGGAAAGCTGCAATAGAATTAGCAGCACATATACAAAACACACAGGGAAGGGACATGAAACACTGAAGTACTGTGAGAAAGCTAAGTCTCAGAGTAAGGTTTAGCATGGAAGCTAATACAGGAAACTGGGAAACTGTGAGCAGGCTGAAGCAACACGCTGAAGGCTTTAGCACAGAGCAACAGTCGGAGTAACACAGGCACTTGGAATAACGAAGTTGAACAGCGTCTTCCTGGAGTTCTGGAGGCAGATTTATACCCAGGGGTAGCAGATTACTGGAGCACAGCATCAGCTGACTGAAATCATGCTACCATAGGTTAGGAGTACTGTCACATGAGAGGAACTGTCATGGCGGTGCCCATGATGGGAACTCCGATCCCCAGCACACACAGCTGACCATGGAAGCTCGCAAAAAGCACCTAAGGCAGAATACTCAGCCCACATCCATCACTGCACCAGACGTCTGACCGCAAGGAAGTCAGGGGAAGCCGGCAAGGAGGTGAGAGAGGCCGATCCTAGGCTGAACCCTGACAGTACCCCCTCCTTTTAGGGTGGGCACCGAACACCCATAAAGACTCAACTGGAACTCCTCAGAAAGACACAAAAAATATATTTGAAAACCACAGGAAACTCGAAAATCTTGATTGAAGATACAATAAGAACTGGAAAATTTAGAAGAACAAGGCTCCCAATACCAGATGGATTCTGAAACTAATAATTGGAAGAAATAGTCAACTTGGTCCAAGAAAGGTTGGTCACCAGGAAGTCATCGATTCTTCTTCTTTTTCCGAGACTTTTTCGAACCACTTGAAGAAGAAGAAGACTTAAGTTGCAAAGTGTCTTTCATGGGAACTTCCGAAATTGTTTTTTCATCGTACTCAGGATCATAGTCAGAATCTGTGTTATAATTCATCATCCTTATGCCTCCTTGAGTCTTATCCTTCTGGACAGGTTGTTTTTGTAATGGATCTTTTTGAGAAAGACTCAAAGAAATGCATCTGAGCTTAATAGCAGAGGGTGGTACCCCAGAACTGGAGACTTTGTTGAGATGAGTATCCTCGAGAGAACTGTAAGGATAAGTTGGACCAAATTCTTTAATGACTACCGCAGTAAAGGCTACTAAATCTGACAGCATCGGATCCTTTGAATCATAAATAGGCTCAACCCAGTTCCAAGCTTTACCTCGGAAAGATGAAATTATAAATTTTACTACATTAGTAGGCTTGATTTCAGACCATGGAGAGGATTTCATAATAGCGATGAAATGATCCACCAAAGCATAATACTGCATTATATCTCCATAAAAAAAAATGGACATAGAAACATCAGATGGATCCTGAGGTATACCTTTAAATGTAGTGGTAGCATCATCTTGTGAACCTCTTAATGGATTGGACACTAAAGCTTTTGACTTTGACACAACACTAGAAGGTTCTTCCTTGAGTAAAGAACCAGAGATCTTTCCTTGGGATACAGATTTTGAAATCCCTTTTTGAGATGTAAAACTTGAGACTTTCCCCTGGACTATGAGATTTGATACCCCCTGCCAGGGTACATAACTAGAAACCTCCTCTGGAGGTATGATGCTTGAACCCCCATCTTGGGGAGTAACACTTGGAAACCCTTGTTCTTGGGGTACAAGACTTGAGACCCCCTCCTGGGGTAAGACACTTCTTCAGAAATGTAATACTCGAAATCCCCCCCTGGGGGATGGCACTAGGAATCCCATCCTGGGGTGAGACACTTGAAGTCCCCTCCAGGGGAATAGCACCACGAACCCCATCTTGGGGCATTACACTGGGAACCCCATCCTGGGGTAAGACACTTGAATTCCCCTCCTGGGGTATAACACTGGGAACCCCATCTTGGGATGAGGCACTTGAAATCCCCTCCTGGGGTATAACACTGGGAATCCCATCCTGGGGTGAGACACTTGAGGTCCCATCTTGGAGAATAACACTTGAAATTCCCCCTTGGGGCACAACACTGGGAACCCCATCCTGGGGTGAGACACTTGAAATCCCCTCCTGTGGTAAGGAAACTGAAACCCCCTCTTGGGGTGCGAGGCTTGAAACCCCCTCCTGGGGTGAAGAACTTGAAATAAGGACTTTCTCTTGAAATGTAACACTTGAAATCCCCTCCTGTGGTATAACACTGGAAACCCCATCCTGGGGTAGGATACTTGGACCCTTGTCCTGGGGTGAAGAACTTGAAACAAGAACTTTCTCTTGAAATGTAACACTGAAAATCCCCTCCTGGGGTATTACACTGGGAACCCCATCCTGGGGTGAGACACTTGAAATCCCCTCTAGGGGAAGGACACTAGGAACCCTCTCTCTGGGTAAGAGGCTTGAAACCCCCTCCTGGGGTAAAGAACTTGAAATGAGGATTTCCTCTTGGGGCGTGACACTTGAAATCCCTTCTTGGGGTATAACACTAGAAACACCCTCCGGGGAAATAGCATTTGAGGCCCCTTCCTGGGAAACAAGATTTGAAACCTTCTTTTGGGGTGAGAAACTCAAGGCCCCCTTCTGGAGTACAGAACTTGACACTCCCTGTTGGAGTATGGGACCTAAAACCCCCTTCTGGGGAAGCTGACTTGGCTTTTCCTTTCGGGGTATGCAATATGAAACTCCCTTTTGGGATGCAAGAACACAGACTTCCTCCTGGGGTGAGTGGCTCAGAACCCCCTCTTGAGGCAAGGAACTTGAGACCCTTTCTTGGGGAGTAACACTTGAAATTACGGTCCGCTCCTGGGGCATAACACTCGAAACGAAGGCCTCCCCTTGAGGCATGAAACTCATAACGAAGGCCTCCCCTTGAGGCATGAAACTTGAAACGAAGGCCTCCCCTTGAGGCATGAAACTCGAAACGAAGGCCCTCTCCTGGGGCGTGAAACTCGAAACGAAGGCCCCTCCCTGGGGCGTGAAACTTGAAATGAATGCCCCCTCTTGGGGTACAACACTTGTAACCCCCTTCTGGGGTGAGAGATTTGAAACCCCCTCCTGGGGCATGAAACTTGAAACGAAGGCCCCCTTCTGGGGCGTGGAACTTGAGACCCCCTCTTTTGGTGCGAGACTTGAGACCCCCTGCTGGGGTAAGGAAGTTGAGACCCCTCCTGGGGCTACTGACTGGAGTCCCGTATTGGGAAAAGCAGAATCCGGACTGGGACTGGAACAGGCAGAATCCGGGCTGGGACTGATGGAAATGGAATCCGGGCCGTGACCAGTAGAAGTGGAATAAGTAGTGTCCCTGACTTTAGAAGGTTGAAATATCCTCCCAATCTTTCTTAGACAAGGGTTGAAGCATTTTGTAGCAGGGCCCCAATCGAAAACTTGAACTTTCTTTTGCTTAGTGGACATCACCTCCTTATCTGTAACTGAAGAAACGGGAATCACTGATGGATGATGGGGAGAACTGAAAACGCAGACATTAGGAGTCACACACTAGTCCCCACTTCTCAGTGGGCACAGAGTACAGTCCTTAAGAAAGTGATCGTCATAACCGCAATATAAACACAGATGCAGTTCCCGGCGTCGCTGACGTTCAACCTCAATAAGTTTAGGGCGCAGGTAACTTTGATGCTTTACTTTAGTTTGCTTGGAAAAGCTGTTAGTCAAGTCAGAAGTAGCACTAGAAAGCTTGGAAATAACTTGAAAAATTTTGGGACGGAGATTTTGTAGTTCTAGAAGCCAGTAGAAACTCTTGAAAGGTTCAGGGTCACAAATATCAGGAAATTGGGGAACCAGAGGACACTTGAGAGGTTCACTAGCTTGCACAGAAAATTTTTCATCTGTAGGGGTAATTGAAACTTCGGAACGAAACTGTGCAGAATTCACTGGCGGAACTTGTGGTGTGTCTGGGGACAAAGCAGCTAGAACTGAATGAATAACCGTCATTTGACTAGAGAGTTCTTGCAGCTGCTGTCTGACAGATTGCAAAGCTGTCTCCTGTGCAGACACACGAAAGAGTAAATCCTGAAAACCTGCTTCAACCTTGAACCCGGCGGCTTGGATATTAGGCTGTTCAAACTGTCACAATCCGGTGAAAGTGATCCTCTGTGGAGGACGGTGAGCTGGGGGGTTCAGGTGACTATCGGAGTGACTGTGGCTAGGTCTCCTATTAGCGGCCGAACCCAGGTTTGGCTAGACCTGCCCAGAGGCGCGGAGTCTAACTCACTTGGTGGTTTTCTCCAGTGACCCCTCCAATTGGGATTTGGTTTTCCGCTGCACCAAGTGAGCAGGTCGCGGCCCTCTGGACAGGTACCTGGGAATGGCAGAAGACCGGAAACTATATTACGTTAAGTTATTGCTAGAACACTGGAGATACACTGGAACACAATTAGAAATCCTGATCACCGGCTTGCATGAGATTACTGAGAATGTACTAAGAATCACTAAGAAATCCAGGAGCTGACTAGCTCAGCAGCTCAGGGAGATGTGGACACAGGCAGGTACTGGAGTTTGCTAAATATGCAGGAAAACACAAACATATACTAGGGATTGCACATACAAGAGTAGAGTGGACTCAAGGAATATATTGGGAATGCTATAAATGTGGTACTGGACAAAGGCCAAATACTGGGAGAGATAGAAATGCTGGTACTGGGCAAAGGCAAAATACTGGGAATAATTATATATGCAGGTGCAGATTGCACAGACAAGACATATAGAGAAGATAGGCATACACTGGGAGAGTGCTAACTGCAAGTGCAGATTTGCACTGACAAGACACAGAGCAGATTGACACAGACATGTGCTGGAAGGACCAGCTGTGAGCTAATTAATACCAGCAGGTAATCTAACACTTCAGTGATACAGGGTAATAGCCACAGGAAAGCTGCAATAGAATTAGCAGCACATATACAAAACACACAGGGAAGGGACATGAAACACTGAAGTACTGTGAGAAAGCTAAGTCTCAGAGTAAGGTTTAGCATGGAAGCTAATACAGGAAACTGGGAAACTGTGAGCAGGCTGAAGCAACACGCTGAAGGATTTAGCACAGAGCAACAGTTGGAGTAACACAGGCACTTGGAATAACAAAGTTGAACAGCGTCTTCCTGGAGTTCTGGAGGCGGATTTATACCCAGGGGTAGCAGATTACTGGAGCACAGCATCAGCTGACTGAAATCATGCTACCATAGGTTAGGACTACTGTCACATGAGAGGAACTGTCATGGCGGCGCCCATGATGGGAACTCCGATCCCCAGCACACACAGCCAACCATGGAAGCTCGCAAAAAGCACCTAAGGCAGAATACTCAGCCCACATCCATCACTGCACCAGACGTCTGACCGCAAGGAAGTCAGGGGAAGCTGGCAAGGAGGTGAGAGAGGCCGATCCTAGGCTGAACCCTGACAATGGCCAAGTCAATCAACTGACCTGAATCCGATTGAGCATGCATTTCACTTGATGAAGACAAAACTGAAGGGAAAATGCCCAAAGAACAAACAGGAACTGAAGACATTTGCAGTAGAGGCCTGGCAGAGCATCACCAGGGATGAAACCCAGTGTCTGGTGATGTCTATGCGTTCCAGACTTCAGGCTGTAATTGTCTGCAAAGGATTTGCAACAAAGTATTAAAAAGTGAAAGTTAGATTTAGGATTGTTTAGTTTGTCCCATTACTTTTGGCCCCTTAAAAAGTGGGAGGCACATATAGAAACCGTTGTAATTCCTACACCGTTCACCTGATTTGGATGTAATTACCCTCAAATTAAATCTGAAAGTCTGCAGTTAAAGCACATCTTGTTTGTTTCATTTCAAAGCCATTGTGGTGGTGAATAGAGGACAAAATATGAAAATTCTGTCAATTTTCCAATATTTATGGACCTGACTGTATATGCTGTCAATGCTAGACAGAATGTTTGTTGAATTTTTTTGGTAATTGCTGTTTTATGTTTGTTTCATCTCTGAATATTTTTGTAGTGAGAGAGGTTGGCAGATAGAAGGGGAGTGACATTGTTTGGATATGCATATATATGGAGTGACGTTCTGTCGTTCCGATGCCGGAATCCCCGCCAGGACCCACCGGGGACGACATTGTGCTGGGTACACATCATTAGGTGTGTACCCAGCATTAGACTTCTGCCACCAGGGGTGAGTGGGGGGTTGTGAGGAAACAACTTCTGGTGCAGTCTCTGTGCATGCCAGAAATATGATATTTATACTGATATTTAAGTGGCCATTTTAAAGAAACAACACAAAATAACTTCACATGTAATGAGACTAAGGGGCTGTTTCTGAGTTGGACGCGGCATCTTGTGCCAGTAGCACATCAGAGCGGGATGGGAGTTCCCCCTTGAAGCACTGTAGAATGGCCGCACAGGTTTTTTTAAGACATAGCCCTGACACCCATGCAACTGCTTCATTTTTCTGTTTCTTATACCCACTTCCTCCACACATTAAACTGCCTCTCTCCAACATCATTTTCACTGCTTCTCTTCTCATGTATCTGCAGAAAGAAAGTGTCTGACTCCTGCAGTGGTTCCTACACCTACCTCACTGATAGGCACATCCTGACACCCACCTCACTAATAGACACATCCTGACACCCACCTCACTGATAGACACATCCTGACACCCACCTCACTGATAGACACATCCTGACACCCAGCTCACTGAAGCCAACCTTAGCTGGCATTCAGTGGCGTATCTAGGAGGGGTCGAGCAGGGCTCATGCCCTGGGTGCCATCGAACCGGCAGCGCGAGGGGGGGGTGCCTGTTGTGGTCCAGGACACTGGTGTGTAGTGCGGACTGTACACCGGCTAGTACACTCGTATTACCCAGTGGCAGTGTGTTTGTTTTGGCAGCCAATGAGAGTCAGACAGACTCTCATTGACTGCTGCGCCCACTGCCAGAGCTGGGCTGGAGCTCACTCCTGAGCTCCATCTTCTGGCTCCCACAGTGGGTGATAGGCCCGGGGGGATGGAGGAGCAGATGGCGGCGGGCGCAGGAGCAGGAGCGGGGATTCTGGTAAGTGTTTGCTCTTTTTGTGTGTGTTTCTTTGTCTGCACTACGGGGGGGCACTGCATAGGCGAGACTACTACTGGTGGCACTATATAAGGGGCACTACTGGGGGCACGGTATAAGGGGCACTACTGGGGGCACTACTACAGGGGGAACTGCATAGGGGGATTACTACTGGGGGCACTGCATAGGGGGGACTACTACTCGGGGCATTATATAAGGGGCACTGCATAAGGGGGACCACTACTGGGGACATTGCATAGGGAAGACTATTGCTGGGGGCATAATATATGGGGCACTGCATAGGGGGGACCACTACTGGGGCACTGCATAGGGGGGACTACTACTGGGGCACTGCATAGGGGGGACTACTACTGGGGGCATTATATAAGGGGCACTGCATAGGGGGGACCACTGCATAGGGGCACTACTACAGGGGGCACTGCATAGGGGGGACTACTACATGGGCATTATATAAGGGGCACTGCATAGAGGGGACCACTGCATAGGGGGGACTACTACTGGGGGCATTATATAAGGGGCACTACATAGGGGGACCACTACTGGGGGCACTGCATAGGGGGTACTACTACTGGGGCATTATATAAGGGGCACTGCATAAGGGGAACCACTACTGGGGACATTGCATAGGGGAGACTATTGCTGGGGGCATTATATAAGGGGCACTGTATAGGGGGACCACTACTGGGGCACTGCATAGGGGGGACTACTTTTGGGGGCATTATATAAGGGGCACTGCATAAAGGGGGGACCACTGCATAGGGAGGACTACTACTGGGGGCACTGCATACAGAGGACCACTACTGGGGTACTGTATAAGTGGCACTGCATAGGGGGGACTACTACTGGGAGCACTATATAAGGGGCACTACTGGGGGCACTGTATAAGGGGCACTACTGGGGGCACTGTATAGGGGCACTACTACAGGGGGCACTGCATAGGGGGGACTACTACATGGGCATTATATAAGGGGCACTGCATAGAGGGGACCACTGCATAGGGGGGACTACTACTGGGGGCATTATATAAGGGGCACTACATAAGGGGAACCACTACTGGGGACATTGCATAGGGGAGACTATTGCTGGGGGCATTATATAAGGGGCACTGTATAGGGGGACCACTACTGGGGCACTGCATAGGGGGGACTACTATTGGGGGCATTATATAAGGGGCACTGCATAGGGGGGACCACTGCATAGGGAGGACTACTACTGGGGGCACTGCATACAGAGGACCACTACTGGGGTACTGTATAAGGGGCACTGCATAGGGGGGACTACTACTGGGGGCACTATATAAGGGGCACTACTGGGGGCACTGTATAAGGGGCACTACTGGGGGCACTGTATAGGGGCACTACTACAGGGGGCACTGCATAGGGGGACTACTACTGGGGGCACTGCATAGGGGGGACTACTACTCGGGGCATTATATAAGGGGCACTGCATAGAGGGGACCACTGCATAGGTGGGACTACTGCTGGAGGCATTATATAAGTGGCACTGCATAGGGTTGACCACTTCATAGGGGGGACTACTACTGAGAGTACTATATAATTGGCACTGCTGGGGGCACTGTATAAGGTGCACTACTGAGGGCACTGTATAAAGGGCACTACTTGGGGTACTGTATAGGGGCACTGCTCCTGGGGGCATTGCAAGATGGGCACTACTACTTGGGGCATTAAGATGCATATAGAATGGAAAGGAATGTTACCAGAGTGACGAGAAACGGTGGTGTGTCATGTTGCCACGCCCCCATTTTCCAGTGACCATGCCCCTTGTAACAAATGGTCATGCCCACTGTTTCGCCACTCACCTTCACCGCGTGCGCACCTACTTGGGGGGGGGGCTCCGTTTCTTAATTTGCCCTCTGCTCCAAATACCCTAGTTACGCCACTGCAGGCACTACAGTTATCCTAAGCCCAACTATTGTGCAGCTTAAGGCAACTGCCAAGATTGCCACTACTTGTGGGGCACCATGGAGGCCAGTCAGTAAAATTAATTATGTCTCATGCTGGGAGTATATGAGGAGCTTACTTAATGTTACTGACAGCATATGTGTATAGCCAGGGCTGGAGCAATACAGTCCACAGTGGTTGTTGGGCTAGAGAGGTGCCCACCCCACTGCTTGCTTTCTGAGCAACTTTACAGCTGCGTTACTGCACCTGTAACAGGCAGGCTGAGGCGGCCAGTGCGGTAGTGTCTTGGTGGGGCCTGCCAGGGTGAAACTAATGGGTAGCCCAGGGGTGGACTGGTCAGCCGTGGACATAAATTACATTTTAATTCAGGCGGATTTGTGATCTGGCTAATGGGTGGTCCAGATTGTGGCCCACCCATTAGCCAGATTGCAGATCCATCTGAATTTAAAAGTATTTTATGCCTGCGGCTGCCTGGTCGGGAACTAATTTCACTGCCCGGTATTGTTTGCCCCTGTGCGGGATGAGCTAGTTCGTTCCCTGCCTTGTTAAGTTGTTATAAGCAGCATTATTGCCAGCAATAGCATGTAGACCGGCAGTTTACAAATGCGATGTATGCGATAATGCAACATGCTGCGCACACCTGCTCTCTCTGTGTATGGTGTGCTGTGCCCAAGAAGAGGAGCAATGGAGGAGCTGACTCAGCTGTACACTACAATGCCAAGAGGACCCGCCGAACCAGGGTAATTTCTAGGGGCGAACCGTGCACTTGCACGGGGTGCTACGACCCCTGCTAACACTGGCCACCAGAGTGGGTGAACGGGTAAGCAGTGCAAAAGCGGCAACAGCAGCACTGCCAGTCCTACATTTGAGTGCAGGCCACGCTGGGCTCTGTCAGTCAACTCGGCGGCGTGACATCATAGGTCACACAGCCGGCCAATGGCTCCTAGGACAAAGGAGAGGATGTGGCAGTGGAACCCTAGGAGTTGAGGCAGCATTCGGGGAACTAGGCTCTGCATCTCTGAGGCTGTAGTGCTGCTCTGGCTGCTGCTGCCTCTGGTTGCGAAAGAGGGAGGGACTCTAATCTGCAGTGCTGTCAACAGGTCAGGTAAGTCTCCTGTGTGGAGCTGGGGGCAACTAATGTGTGTCTTAGTTTTTCTTACTGTGAGGGCCCATTGTGGGTTTTTTTTTTTTACTGTGTGGGCTATTATACTTTATTTATTTTTTACTGTGTGGGCCATTATATTTTATTTATTTTTTACTGTAGGGGCCATTATACTTTATTTATTTTTTACTGTGGGGGCCAGTGTTTGTGTTTTTAGGCCACGCCCCTTTTTGTGAGGGCATTCCCGATTTTTCTGTGCTGAACATGGAGTGAGTGAGAGAGACAGCTGACAGCCGCCTGTCCCTTATAGAGGTGTGAAGGGCGCAAATTTATAGTTTGCAAGTGGGCACGGAACACCCCAGCACCGACCCTATGTGTAGCAGGGATAAACTCTTTCCCTGTATTGCTACACCAATTTATTAATCCTTTATTTTTTCTTCTTTCCCCACTTTCTCCTTTACCACTTCCAAGGAGTGGGCTTGCGAACACCCCAAGAATAGTATAATATAGCGTTACAATAGCATTAAACAATAAATAGTATTTATATATATTTATTTACAGTATCAATATAGCATATATCTCCTAATTATTTCAGTGAATCCACACAAACATTTAAGTATTTTATTGTACTGCTCCACTTTCTTCAAACTGGAAAGCAATGTTCCAGTTAGATTAGCAACATGCATATATTTTTCTAGTTAACTCTCTTCTCAACATATGCTGGACCATCCACCATTCCTTCTCTACCCCCTCTGTGACAAATGTCTGAATCTCCTCGGCTCCAGATCACTCATCCAGCACCTCTAGTCCTCTCCCTCCCTCCCTCTCAGGTTACTGCAGCTGCAGCTGCACTTCTCCCCTTACCTGCCATTTATACTGGTCAGTGTCTCACGCTCCGCCTCTCTTTAGCTCGGCGCATGGTCTTCCAGACCTTTCCCTAGCATGTGGACTGCTGCATTGCTTCTTCACAATCACTGCCACCAATGTTCGTTTTAACATGCATGCATATAAAATACCATAGACAAAAAACCTTACGGTTTCACATGTTCCATTAAGGCTTCTTAGACATGATCTGAAATATCACAAAACCTATGGAATTTCTGTCACTCAAACTTCAAAAAGCAATGAAATTACGATCATTAAGGCTGACGCCTTAATGGCCGTGTTCCTTGCGTACTACAGATATGGTATGCCATGAGATTGCTGTCACTCACAATATGGTGGAGCTGCTAATTCACAGAATTGTGTGCTCATTGGAATACACACATGCATTCTATGCAACTATAGTACGCCTGCAAAAGAAATACTAAAATAAAACAAACACAGTTTTTTAAAGTATTTTATTTTTCTGCACCTTCACCTGGGGAGCGGCAGCATTTAAGCTCTTTTACATGGGTCCCAATAGGACTTCTTGCATCTTCGCCTGGTGGGGGTCCAACCAGCAGGGCTTCAGCATCTTCACCTGGTGGGCACCAACCCGCCAGGGCTTCAGCGTCTTCACCTAGTGGGCAGCAGCCTGTGGGCCTGATTCAGAGCCAGACGCTCTTTGTTTTTCTTAAAGACGGCCTCCTGGCCACTCGCTAAGCTGTGGGTGACCACCCACAGCTTTAGCGAGCAGCCAGGTGATTGCGCAAAGACCCTTGTGGCAGGGTCTTGTTCCCGCAAGCCCCAGTGAGCTTTCGGCTCTAATAGAGCCAGAAGCTCACCCACTGACATCACTCGTGATGTCAGAGGGGCCGCCCCCAAACCGCAGGCGTTTCTTCGGGAATGCCTCCGTTTGGCCAGCCATCCCCCTGCCCGCCTCCAAAACAGGACAAGCTGTCATTCACAATCGACAGCTGCCCCGTATTGGTGCTAGACCCGTAGCGACGGAGCGCCCGTCGCTGGCTGGGTCTCGCGCATGCGCAGTGGGGTCCATCAACCCACTTGCGAGCGCTGTGCGCTCACGAGAGGGTCTGAATCAGGCCCTGTGTCAGCTTTTTTTCATGGCCGTCACCCCCACTAGGACTTCTGGCATCTTCGCCAGGCGGGCGCCTACCCGTCAGGGCTTCAGCGTTTTTGCCTGGCGGGCGCCAACCCGCCAGGGCTTTGGCGTCTTCACCTAGTGGGTGACAGCCTGTGTCAGCTCTTTTGCATGGCCTCCGCCCACTAGAACTTCTGGCGTCTAAGCCTGGTGGGTGCCAACCCGCCTGGGCTTCAGCGTCTTCACCTAGTGGGTGGCAGCCTGTCAGCTTTTTTCATGGCCGCCGCCCACTAGGATTTCTGGTGTCTTCGCCAGGGCTTCAGCGTCTTCGCCCGGCCAACCAGCCAGGGCTTCAGCATCTGCGCCCGGCAGGTGCTTACCCGCCAGGGCTTTGGCGCCTTCACCAAGTGGACGGCAGCCTGTATCAGCTCTTTTGCATGACCGCCACCCACTAGGACTTCTGGCATCTTTGCCTGGTGGGCGCCAACCCGCCTGGGCTTCGGTGTCTTCACCTAGTGGATGGCAGCCTGTGTCAGCTCTTTTGCATGACCGCCACCCACTAGGACTTCTGGCATCTTTGCCTGGTGGGCACCAACCCGACAGGGCTTCAGCGTCTTCGCTGGGTGGGTGCCAACCCACCAGGGCTTCAGCGTCTTTACCTAGTGGGCAGCAGCCTATCAGCTATTTTTCGTGGCCGCCGCCCATTAGGACTTCTGGAGTCTTAGCCTGGCAGGCGCCAACCAGCCAGGGCTTCTGCATCTTCGCCCAGCAGGCGCTAACCCACCAGGGCTTTGGCGTCTTCACCTAGTGGGCTGCAGCCTGTATCAGCTCTTTTGCATGACAGCCACCCACTAGGACTTCAGGCATCTTTGCCTGGTGGTCGCCAACCCGACAGGCCTTCAGCTTCATCACCGGGTGGGTGCCAACCCACCAGGGCTTCAGCGTCTTCACCTAGTGGGGGGCAGCCTATCAGCTATTTTTCGTGGCTGCCGCCCATTAGGACTTCTGGTGTCTTTGCCTGGCAGATGCCAACCCGACAGGGCTTCGGTGTCTTCGCCTGGCAGGTGCCAACCCACCAGGGATTTGGCGTCTTCACCTAGTATGCGGTAGCCTGTGTCAGCTCCTTTGCATGGCTGCTGCCCACTAGGACTTCTGGCGTCTTTGCCTAGCTGGCGCCAACCTGCCAGGGCTTTGGCATCGTCACCTAGTAGGCGGCAGCCTGTGTCAGCTCTTTTGCATGGCTGCCGCCCACTAGGACGGCTCGCAACGTCATTGGCAGCAGCAGCCGGCAGCGGTAGCTGCGGGACCCGGCGCCTGTTTGACTGTTCGGGTGTCAGCGGCGGGCCTGGTTCCAAGAGGATCCAGTCCCTGCCAGCCATTCTGCCAAATACAGCAGCTGCGCCCATTTCAAAAATGGCGCCTCAGCGCCATTTTTGAAATTTAATGATGGCCGCAGCGAGCCATGATTTGCTTGCAGCGGCCATCTTTGAATTTCAAAAATGGCGCTGAGGCGCCATTTTTTAAATGGGCGCCGCTGCCGTACTCGGCATAATGACAGGCAGGGACTGGATCCTCTCTGAACCAGGCCCGCCGCCGGCAGGCGCTGGGTCCCAGCGCCTCTGCTGCCGGGTCCCGGGGCTACTTCTGTTGGGTCCCACTGATAATGTCGCGAGCCATGATTGGCTCGCGGTGGCCATCTTTGTATTTCAAAAATGGTGCTTAGGCACTATTTTTGAAATGGGCACTGCTGCCATACTCTGCAGAATGGCTGGCGGGGACTGGATTCTCTCGGATCTAGACCTGCCACCAACACCACCACAGCCGCAGGTTCCCCCACTGCCGCCGACACCCGCACTGCCACCGCCGCCACTCATGCCGCCAACACCCACACTGCCTCCACCGCTGATGGCTACACCACTGCCGCTTCTCCGCCACTGCTGCCGCCCGCTGCCATTGCCACTAACTCCCACAAACGGCAGCCATCTTTGTAGACCCAAGTGAAGCCGCAGTGAGTACACTTGCTGGAGACTCCTACTGGAGGGTGCGCAACAAGTTGAAAAGTCCTATCTGTATAATGGCAGATTCTTGAGATAATAGTTTTAAAAACTGTAACTTTCTAATTTACCTGAACCGCAAAAGCATGTACCCTGGAACAATAGCTACCTATTAAAACAAACCCCAAGTCTAAATTTGCCCCCTACCCTGAGTTATGCCTTCCCAAAAATCCCCCATAGAGAACAGCAGAAAAGTGATCCTAACTGACAGTGTCAGAAAAAAGTGACAGTTGTAGCATTTAGATTACTCCCAAATCCTCATATTTTATGTTTTTGCTCTGAAATTTGGCACACAGCACCAAGCGACAGTCCGATTTAGCCCCTTAAACACCCTGCCCCCCCCTTCGGAATTCTCTATGGAGAAATCAGTTTTTTTAGATGCAGCCTTAATATATGGACACGACTGTGCCCTTATAATATAACACATTACATTTATGTAATATCTTTATATATAGGCTATCTACTAATATATATATTTACTTTACAACTATATATATATATATATATATATATATATATATATATATATATATATATACAGTCAGGTCCATAAATATTGGGACATTGACCGAATTTTCAGATTTTGGCCTCTATTCACCACCACAATGGCTTTAAAATGAAACAAGCAAGATGTGATTTAACTGCAGACTTTCAGATTTAATTTGAGGGTAATTACATCCAAATCAGGTGAACGGTGTAGAAATTACAACGGTTTCTATAAGTGCCTCCCACTTTTTAAGGGGCCAAAAGTAATGGGACAAACTAAACAATCCTAAATCTAACTTTCACTTTTTAATACTTTGTTGCAAGTCCTTTGCAGGCAATTACAGCCTGAAGTCTGGAATGCATAGACATCACCAGACGCTGGGTTTCATCCCTGGTGATGCTCTGCCAGGCCTCTACTGCAAATGTCTTCAGTTCCTGCTTGTTCTTGGGGCATTTTCCCTTCAGTTTTGTCTTCATCAAGTGAAATGCATGCTCAATCGGATTCAGGTCAGGGGATTGACTTGGCCACTGCATAACATTCCACTTTTTAGCCTTAAAAAACTCTTTGGTTGCTTTTGCAGTATGCTTCGGGTCATTGTCCATCTGCACTGTGAAGCGCCGTCCAATGAGTTCTGAAGTATTTGACTGAATATGAGCATATAATATTGCCCGAAACACTTCAGAATTAATTCTGCTGCTTTTGTCAGCAGTCACATCATCAATAAATACAAGGGAACCAGTTCCATTGGCAGCCATACATGCCCACGCCTTGACACTACCACCACCATGCTTCACTGATGAGGTGGTATGTTTTGGATCATGAGCAGTTCCTTTCCTTCTCTTCTCTTCCCATCACTCTGGTACAAGTTGATCTTTGTCTCATCTGTCCATAGGATGTTGTTCCAGAACTGTAATGGCTTTTTTAGATGTTGTTTGGCAAACTCTAATCTGGTCTTCTTGTTTTTGTGGCTCACCAATGATTTGCATCTTGTGGTGAACCCTCTATATTCACTCTTGTGAAGTCTTCTCTTGATTGTTGACTTTGACACATATACATCTACCTCCTGGAGAGTGTTCTTGATTTGGCCAACTGTTGTGAAGGGGTTTTTTCTTCACCAGGGAAATAATTCTTTTGTCATCCACCACAGTTGTTTTCCGTGGTCTTCCGGGTCTTTTGGTGTTGCTGAGCTCTCCGATGCGTTCTTTCTTTTTAAGAATGTTCCAAACAGTTGATTTGGCCACACCTAATGTTTTTGCTATCTCTCTGATGGGTTTGTTTTGATTTTTCAGCCTAATGATGGCTTGCTTCACTGATAGTGACAGCTCTTTGGATCTCATATTGAGAGTTGATAGCAACTGATTCCAAATGCAAATGTCACACCTAGAATAAACTCCAGACCTTTTACCTGCTTAATTGATAATGAAATAACGAGGGAATAGCCCACACCTGTCCATGAAATAGCTTTTGAGTTGATAGTCCCATTACTTTTGGTCCCTTAAAAAGTGGGAGGCACATATTGAAACTGTTGTAATTCCTACACCGTTCACCCGATTTGGATATAATTACCCTCAAATTAAATCTGAAAGTCTGCAGTTAAAGCACATCTTGTTTGTTTCATTTCAAAACCATTGTGGTGGTGAATAGAGGCCAAAATATGAAAATTCTGTCAATGTCCCAATATTTATGGACTTGACTGTATATATATATATATATATATATATATACAGTCAGGTGCATAAATATTGGGACATTGACAGAATTTTCAGATTTTGGCCTCTATTCACCACCACAATGGCTTTGAAATGAAACAAACAAGATGTGCTTTAATTGCAGACTTTTAGATTTAATTTGAGGGTAATTATATCCAAATCAGGTGAATGGTGTAGGAATTACAACGGTTTCTATATGTGCCTCCCACTTTTTAAGGGGCCAAAAGTAATGGGACTATCAACTCAAAAGCTATTTCATGGACAGGTGTGGGCTATTCCCTCGTTATTTCATTATCAATTAAGTAGGTACAAGGTCTGGAGTTGATTCTAGGTGTGACATTTGCATTTGGAATCAGCTGCTGTCGATTCTCAATATGAGATCCAAAGAGCTGTCACTATCAGTGAAGCAAGCCATCATTAGGCTGAAAAATCAAAACAAACCCATCAGAGAGACAGCAAAAACATTAGGTGTGGCCAAATCAGCTGTTTGGAACATTCTTAAAAAGAAAGAATGCATTGGAGAGCTCAGCAACACCAAAAGACCCGGAAGACCACGGAAAACAACTGTGGTGGATGACAGAAGAATTATTTCCCTGGTGAAGAAAAACCCCTTCACAACAGTTGGCCAAATCAAGAACACTCTCCAGGAGTTAGGTGTATATGTGTCAAAGTCAACAATCAAGAGAAGACTTCACAAGAGTGGATATAGAGAGTTCACCACAAGATGTAAACCATTGGTGAGCCTCAAAACCAGGAAGACCAGATTAGAGTTTGCCAAACAACATCTAAAAAAGCCATTACAGTTCTGGAACAACATCCTATGGACAGATGAGACAAAGATCAACTTGTACCAGAGTGATGGGAAGAGAAGAGTATGTAGAAGGAAAGGAACTGCTCATGATCCAAAACATACCACCTCATCAGTGAAGCATGGTGGTGGTAGTGTCATGGCGTGGGCATGTATGGCTGCCAATGGAACTGGTTTCTTTGTATTTATTGATGATGTGACTGCTGACAAATGCAGCAGAATGAATTCTGAAGTGGTTCGGGCAATATTATATGCTCATATTCAGTCAAATGCTTCAGAACTCATTGGACGGCGCTTCACAGTGCAGATGGACAATGATCCGAAGCATACTGCAACAGCAACCAAAGAGTTTTTTAAGGCTAAAAAGTGGAATGTTTTGCAATGGCCAAGTCAATCCCCTGACCTGAATCTGATTGAGCATGCATTTCACTTGATGAAGACAAAACTGAAGGGAAAATGCCCCAAAAACAAGCAGGAACTGAAGACATTTGCAGTAGAGACCTGGCAGAGCATCACCAGGGATCAAACCCAGCGTCTGGTGATGTCTATGCATTCCAGTCTTCAGACTGTAATTGCCTGCAAAGGATTTGCAACAAAGTATTAAAAAGTGAAAGTTAGATTTAGGATTGTTTAGTTTGTCCCATTACTTTTGGCCCCTTAAAAAGTGGGAGGCACATATAGAAACCGTTGTAATTCCTACACTGTTCACCTGATTTGAATGTAATTACCCTCAAATTAAATCTGAAAGTCTGCAGTTAAAGCACATCTTGTTTGTTTCATTTCAAAGCCATTGTGGTGGTGAATAGAGGGCAAAATATGAAAATTCTGTCAATGTCCCAATATTTATGCACCTGACTGTATATATATACAGTATATATACATATTTATTTTTTACATGTCTATATAACCTAATTAATACTGTTAGAGGTCACATATGTAATAAAGGGAATGGGATTGTAATGCTGGCAGTTGTTTAGCCGCCGGTTCAAATCTCAACACTGTGAGCCCGACAGGAGGAAATCCTGGCCGCGTGAGATAAGTACCCTAACCCTCCCCTCTCCTCCCAAACCCTCCTTTAGGGGTGCCTAGCCCTAACCTCCCTCCCTAGTGCCTAACCCTAACCTCCCCCCAAGGGTGCCTAAACCTAACCCCCCCCTCCCCGCACACTAAACCTAACCCTCCCGGGGGGGTGCCTAACCCTAATCTCCCCCACGGAGTTGCCTAACCCTCCCGGGGAGGTCCCTAACCCTAAGTCCCCCTGGGGTGCCCTAAACCTAACCTCCCTCCCTCGGCTAAGAGGACGGGCACACCATACTAACCTCATTCGGGCCCCCATCGTCCTGGATTCCTGCGTCGGGATTATGACAGGCGTGGGTATCTCGACACCTGTCATAAATCCATAGCCAGCATTCTTCCATCAGGATTGTGACCAGCGACCGCAACTACATAACAAAATAAAGTGACTATTGCCCCCGATCAGTGAATAACAACACTCAGCATGCAAACCCAGACACAGTTAACTGTTGTTCCTAACAAGATTTTCTGTAAATTGCCTATTCAGTATCACTAATGGACAAGTTACACAGGTGGAAAAAAAAGTTTCTGCATGTCTTAATTAAATGGCCCATTCATTATTAGGGGCACGATCGGACCACCTACTGTAGTATTCAACAAACTAAAAGTTTTCAGAGTTTGCCTGTGGGAATATTATACACCTTCATTGATGTGGGGCATGTGCGATGTGTAACGCATGTAAAAGTCCCACAAAATCATCCAATATAGATCGAATCAGACTGGGAAAATCTATAGTATTAAGGATTTTATAACCTGTCATAGCAAGAATTGTGTATATTTACTGGAGTGTTGCTATGGTAGTCAGTATGTAGGTAGAACAACCCGAATGTTAAAGGAGAGACTTTCAGAGCACTGTAGAAACATTAGCAAAAGTATAGAGACTCACAGCGTTTCTCTTCATTTCAAAGAGAAACATTCATGTGATCCTAGATTTCTCATCTCGTTTTGCGATATTAAAATATCCCCCTCCAAATGAAGAACTAAAGATCAAGAAGGTGATTTAGCTAGACTAGAGATGAAGACAATATATGACTTGTGCACTTTAACTCCGAGGGGTCTCAATATCGATTTTGAGACCAAGTGGTTTTTATAATCCTGACATGTTATTATCCACCTTTTAGATTTATGTAAATGTATTTATTCAGTTATGTTTAGTGGGATATTTTTTTAATCTTGTTTTTTTACTTTATTATGAGGTGTCCTTATCCCTATGATGTCATGTGAGTCCATTAGAAGAACTACCATCCCCATGATTCAGTTCGGTAAACAAAGGTGAATTGAATAGTGACCAGTCCTAGGGTGTGGTCAGCTGACATCCACACTTTTAAGCTGTCGTCAATGTTTCCTGTAACGACTTCCGAATGTGCGTTTCACCGTCCGGAAGCACCACCTTAATCATGGTGGGGAATTTAGTCCGTGTGTCATGGCGGATGAGTTTATGGATTACTACTTACGTTGGTGATGACTTCCGCTTTGGACTCCGGTAACCGGAAATAACATTACTTCCATAGTGGATCTTCTGACTCCGAAAGGGAACATTGCGTCCCAGCTGAAAAGATGGGGAGTGGACTAGCATGGATTTGGGATCCCTATGGACTAATATTTGTTGGCTTTAGGAGTTTGGGCCTGATTCAGACCCGCTTGCGAGCGCATAGCTCGCAAGCGGGTCAATGGTGGCCCAGTGCGCACGCACTCGCTCCGTGGCTCACTACAAAAGGGGCGGCTGTCAATGTTGATCGACAGCTCGCCCCGTTTTGTAGGCATGGCGGGAGGTGGCTTCACAAACGGAGCTGTTCCCAGAGAACGCCTGCTGTTTGTGGGTGGCCCCACTGACATCACCAGTGATGTCAGTGGGAGAGCTTCCGGGCCACAAGGGTCTCGTCGCAAGCCCGATGGTCGCGATGGTCTTGACCATCACAACCATCATCCTGGCTGCTCGCAATAACTGTGGGTGGTCACCCACAGCTGTGCGAGCGGCCTGGAGGCCGCTCCAAAAAAAACCCCAAAAAAAACGCCCTGATTCAGAGCGAGCACTCTTTCAGAGCGTCCGTCTCTGAATCAGGCCCTTTGTACCACATCTTTGATTTTTACCAGACGGGGAATGGAAATGCATTATGATTGGTTTTATATTATGTTTTTAGATATTTATTAGTATGTACTGTATTTATGTATAGAATTTGCATGTCCTAGATATTTATTATGGTATTTATTGTGTGATATATGAATATGAGAGTCTAGGGAAAAGGATTCACTCATGTAAGTCACCTGTTTGCAGTTCATGGATAAAAGGAGCTCTAGAATTCATTTCTCCCATGCACCTTGAGGAAGAAACAGTGTTCCAAAACACGTTGGTGGTGTGGGAGAAATTACTGCTACCTGGCTGGACCTAAGAGGGACAGTTTCTGGACTGATCTAGGAGGAGATGTGCCCGGGTTAACATCTATCTACCTATGTTCTTTACAGTGTTACCTCTAGGCCTACTCCGGTACGCAGGAACCCCTAAGGGGGTTTTTGTTTGGTCTATTTATCAGTCTCAATTGTATGTCAAGTGTATTGTCCTATTGGAAATTAAATATCCGTACTGTCTTACACGATGGGAGGTCGTTTCTTATGATTTATGTTTGAGGTCTTTTGGGAAGCCCAATGCAGTGGAGTGAGCGTTTACAGTGAAAATGTGAAGGAGTATCCAAAGATGCCTTTATGTGCATTCATCTCACTGTGGTTAGGTGAGCGTCCATCCTCTAAAGAATTACAATTGGAATCTATTTTTTGGATCTCTCTGAAATAACATTTGATTTTTATTTATGGTTGTATTATTTATGACCCAATTAATTGACAATTTCTTTTAGATCAGCGCTGGGTGGCCTTCCCTCTCTTTGTTGTATGTGTATTGTGTGGAAAAGGGTTGGTGATCCTTGGGGTTGGACCCTAGCTGCCAGTCTGTGAGTGCAAGTCACACACAAACCTTTTTTCTTTATATTAGTATTTTGAAGTGTTTACCCAGAACAGCCTTTTCTTATTTCTCGAGTAAAAACTGTAAAGTTACTTAAGCGCTCTCTCACAGACCTTTTTCTATCTTTATTATACAGTCCCACTAACAGGGTACTCTGTATGAGTAGCTGCT
Source organism: Taudactylus pleione (assembly GCA_031769625.1). Classification (NCBI taxonomy): domain Eukaryota; kingdom Metazoa; phylum Chordata; class Amphibia; order Anura; family Myobatrachidae; genus Taudactylus; species Taudactylus pleione. The sequence goes on from JAUIMM010000453.1 coordinate 7,137,111, forward strand.
AGGTTTAGTTCTCTGTATAGGTGCAGGATAAAGGTGGTTTGTATAACCATATCAGAGGCAGAACTATGGGAGACAATGGTGGCACCTGCCGCCGGGCTCCAGCTCTGAAGGGGGCACCTCCTTCATTGTCCACAACATATTCACCCCACTTAGGGCTGTAACTATGTACCCGGAGTGTACCTTCATTGCCCTTCCCGGCACCTGAGAAACCACCATACACTAGTGTAGAGCTCCATGTCAGACCATCAGCTGCTGCCTTCGTCTATCTGTAGCCTGTCTTATGCGAATTGTTACAGTACAGTGTCAGCGGCTGTGACAGGGGGGCACCAAATTATCCAAATTATGTCTTGCCTCCGGGCGTCTGGGATGAACTTACGCCACTGAACCATATATATATATATACATATATATATATAGAGAGAGAGAGAGAGAGAGAGAGAGAGAGATTTATTGTGCTATATCTGGGGTAATTAGCTCAGTAGAGAGGTCAGTGGTGCAGTGAGTAAGTGCATAATAAAGATCCACATGCAACTTTTCAGGTTTGAATGTAAATAAATGGAGCATTCATGAACAAACATAACAAACATCCTAGCGTTTGCAGACTAGCTGCCCATTGTGGTCAAGGTTAAAGAAGTGAGGTAGTGCCCTGAATATGGGGCTAGGTCCTAGCCCCATATTCAGGGCACTACCTCATTTCTTTAACCCTGACCACAATGGGCAGCTAGTCCGCAAATGTAATACAGTCTCTCAAACATCTCAGTCCTGTCTCTCACAGGTATAGACACAGCCTCCTGACCTTCACACAAAGTCTCTCTTGTGGTCCTCCCTGCACCGTATGCAAGTATGAACCTGGCCTGCAGCTTGGCTGCCACAACTTCACACAAACAGTCTTAGAGATTTGTGGTCCTCCCTGCCTCTTGCAGGTCTGGACACTGGCCTCCAGGCTCATTCCCACTTGGACCGTCTCCTCTTGCAGCCTGACTAGTCTGCCTCGTTAGCCTCACCTGAGCTTTGTATACAAGGCAGGCTCTAGGTGTGGTCACACTTTTTCTACCCTGGGCACATCCCTCCAGCTAGACACAGAATCCATGGCTCACTATCACCAATTAGCTTGATATTGCCACTATATATATATATATATATATATATATATATTAGGGATGAGCGGGTTCGGATTTCTGAAATCCGAACCCCCCCTGAGCCCCCCCGATCCGAGTCGGGAACCGAGTCCGGCTCAGGTTTTCCCACCTGACTCGGAACTGAAATCGAGGCAAAACATCATCATCCCGCCTTCCGGATCTCGCAGGTTTTGGATTCTATAAAAGGTCCCCGCATCGGCGCCATTTCTCACTCCGGCTGTGGACAGTGAAGAGGGAGGGTGGGAGCTAGGGCTGGCTAGGCTGTGCTGTGCTGCTGTTGTCCATAGGGGCTGTGTCCACTCATTCCATAGGGCTGAGTGGGCTGTGTTGCGCTGCTGTTATCCTTAGGCGCTGGCTGGGCTGTGTTGTGCTGCTGTCATAGGAACCGGCTGGGCTGTGTTTTGCAGTCAGTTGTCCATAGGGGCTGTATCCACTCCAAAGTCTATAGGGGCTGGCTGGACTGGGTTGTGCAGTGTCCCATAAAGGCTGTAGTCCTAAAGGGGTGCTGTAGTGTTGTCCAGGGGGTGATCTGTCCATCAGGGGTGCTCCCCCAAAGTGCACTCCAAAAAAACATTTTTTTTTCTGTTTGTGAATTGCGCGCGCAGTAGCCGCACATGCATCAACAAAGTAGCGCCAAGCGTGCGCCTGTGTCATAAATCAAAGGCCGGCTGGCTTATCTGTTAAAGGGTGCTGTAACCCCCAAAGTGCACTCCAGAAAAAGGAAAAAATATATTTTTTTGTGTTTGTGAATTGTGTGCGCATTAGCCGCATGTACATGCCAGGTGTGCGCCTGTGTCATAAGTAAAGGGCCAGCTGGCTTATCCGTTAAAGGGTGCTGTAACCCACAAAGTGCACTCCAAAAAAATAGAATTTTTTTTTTTGTGTGTTTGTGAATTGTGTGCGCAGTAGCCGCACGTGCATCAACAAAGTAGCGCCAAGCGTGCGCCTATGTCATACGTAAAGGGCCAGCTGGCTTGACTGTTAAAGGGTCCTGTAACCCCCAAAGTGCACTCCAAACAAAATAAAAACTTATTTTCTGTGTTTGTGAATTGTGTGCACTGTGGTTGCACGTGCATCAACAAAGGAGCAGCGCCAAGCGTGCACCTGTGTCCCATAAGTAAAGGGCCGGCTGGCTCATCTCTTAAGGGTGGTGTAAGCCCCCAAAGTGAACTCCAAGAAAAATTAAAAATGATTATTTTCTGTGTTGTGAATTGTGTGCGCTGTAGCCGCACGTCCATCAACAAAGGAGCAGCGCCAAGCGTGCACCTGTGTCATAAATCAAGGGCCGGCTGGCTTGACCATTAAAGGGTGCTGTAACCCCCAAAGTGCACTACAACATTTTTTTTTAATTCTTTTCTGTTTGTGTGCGCCTTAGCCGCACCTATATATCAATCAATATAACATAAATGGAGGACCAAACTTTGTCCCCTAAAAATAAAATAGGGAAAGATCAAGAACCACTTCCTCCTAGTGCTGAAGCTGGTGCCACTAGTCATGACATAGACGATAAAATGCCATCAACGTCGTCTGCCAAGGTCGATGCCCAATGTCATAGTAGAGGGCACATACAATCCCAAATGACAAAGTTCAGGAAAATGACCTTAAAAAAAAACATTTAAATCATCTGAGGAGAAACATAAACTTGCCAATATGCCATTTACGACATGGAGTGGCAAGGAACGGTTAAGGTCTATCCCTATGTTCATGACTAGTGATTCAGCTTCACATGATGATGGAAACCCTCCTCCCACTACAAAAATCAAACGAGTTAAGCTGGCAAAAGCACAGCGAAGAACTGTGCGTTCTATGCGTTCTAAGAAGATATCACAAATCCGCAAGGAGAGTCCAACTGTGGTGGCTGTTGCTATGCCTGACCTTCCCAGCACTGGACGAGAAGAGGTGGCTCTTTCCACCATTTGCACGCCCTCTGCAAGTGCTGAAAGGAGCACCCACAGTCCACTTGCTGATATTCAAATTGAAGATGTCACTGTTGAAGTACAACAGGATGAGGATACTGGTGTAGCTGGCGCTGAGGAGGAAGTTGGCGAGGAGGATTCCGATGATGATGTGGTTTGTTTAAATCAGGCTCCGGGGGAGACAGTTGTTGTCTGAGGGATGAAAAAGCCCATCACGGTCATGCCTGGGCAGAAGACCAGACATTCCACCTCTTTGGTCTGGCAATATTTCTATCCAAATCCGGACAACAACTGTCTTGCCATATGTACCATATATAAAGGTGAAATAAGTAGGGGTAGGGACGTTAACCACCTAGGAACATCCTCCCTTATACGTCACCTGCAGCGCATTCATAAAAAGTAACTGTCGAGTTCAGAAACTTTGGCTAAGACCGCAAGCAGTCCAGGGCCACCCAAATCCCTTTGTCCTGTTGTATCCAAGCGCCTGCAAACCTCACCGTCAACTCCCTCCTCGTCAATTTCCTCCTTAGTCAGGATCGGACGTTGTCCTGCAGGCCATGTCACTGGCATGACTGACTCTCCTATCCAGGATTCCTCCGGAGAATCCTGCATTGCTATGCCTACTGCTGCGCAACTCCTGAAGCAAAACGTATAACTGAGGCCTTGACTGCTATGTTGGTGTTAGACGTGCGTCCAGTATCCACCATTAGTGCAGTGGGATTTAGACAATTGATGGAGGTAGTGTGTCCCCGGTTTCAAATACCATCTAGATTCCACTTCACTAGGCAGGCGATACCGAGACTGTACAGAAACGTCAGAAAAAGTGTCCTCAGTGTTCTGAAAAATGCGGTTGTACCCAATGTCCACTTAACCACGGACATGTGGACAAGTGGAACAAGGCAGACTAAGTACTATATGACTGTGACAGCCCACTGGGTAGATGTATCACCTTACGCAGCAACAACAGCAGCGTCACCAGTAGCAGCATCTCCGAAATGCCAGCTCGTTCCAAGGCAGGCTACGCTGTGTATCACCGGTTTCAGTAAGAGGCACAATGCCGACAACCTCTTAGAGAAACTGAGGGAAATCATCACCCAGTGGCTTACCCCACTTAGACTCTCCTGGGGATTTGTGATATCTGACAACGCCACCAATATTGTGCGGGCATTACATCTGGGCAAATTCCAGCAAGTCCCATGTTTTGCTCACACAATAAATTTGGTGGTGCAGAATTTTTGGAAAAGCGACAGGGGCACGCAGGAGATGCTTTGGGTGGCCCGAAAAATTTCTGCCCACTTTAACCATTCAGCGACTGAGTGCTGAAGACTGGAGCATCAGCAAACACTCTTGAACCTGCCCCGCCATCACCTGAAGCAAGAGGTTGTGACGCGGTGGAACTCAACCCTCTATATGCTTCAGAGGATGGAGGAGCAGCAAAAGGCCATTCAAGCCTATACATCCACCTATGACATAGGCAAAGGAGGGGGTATGCACCTGACTCAAGCTCAGTGGAGAATGATTTCCGTGTTGTGCAAGGTTCTCCAGCCCTTCGAACTTGCCATACATGAAGTCAGTTCAGATATTGCCAGCTTGAGTCAGGTCATTCCCCTCATCAGGCTTTTGCAGAAGCAGCTGGAGAAAGTGAAGGAGGAGCTAAGATGGAGCGATTCCGCTCGGCATGTGGGCCTTGTGGATGAAGCCCTTCATTCGCTTTGCCAGGGTTCCAGGGTGGTCAATCTGTTGAAATCAGACCACTACATTTTGGCCATCGTGCTCGATCCTAGGTTTAAAGCCTATGTGGTGTCTCTCTTTCCGGCCAACACAAGCCTGCAGAGGTGCAAAGACCTGCTGGTGAAAACACTGTCAGCTCAAGTGGAACGTGACACGTCAACAGCTCCTTCTTCATTTTCTCCAGCAACTGGGGCTGCCAGGAAACAACTTAGGTATCCTAAGCTATCCGCTGACAGTGATGCAGGGCAGGCAGGACCAAGTTTGGACATATGTCCGGACTGAAGGACTTGGCTATAATTTCTGACATGTCTATTGTCACTGCATATGATACTGTCACCATTGACAGAATGGTGGAGGATTACATCGATGACAGCATCCAAGTAGGCATGTCAGACAGTCCGTACCTGTACTGGCAGAAAAAAGAGTTAATTTGGAGGCCCCTGTACAAACTGGCTCTATTTTACCTGAGTTGCCCCCCCTCCAGTGTGTACTCCGAAAGAGTGTTTAGTGCAGCAGGGACCCTTGTCAGCGAAAGGAATAGGAGGTTGCTTCCACAAAATGTGGAGAAGATGATGTTCATTAAAATGAATTATCAACTTTTCCAGGGAAACCAGCCTCCAGAACATACAGAGAGACCTGTGCTACAGAGGGACCTGTGCTGGTGGATTCCAGCGGGGACGAAAAAATACTCTGTGAGGATGAGGATGTACACAACACTGAAGAGGGTGAGGAATTGGTGGATGAGGAGGATGAGGACGACATCTTGACTCCATTACAGCCAGTTTGTGCAGGACAGATTAATTGCCTGCTTGTTTTGTGGGGGCCCAAATGAACCAATCATTTCAGCCACAGTCGTGTGACAGACCCTGGAGCTGAAATGTTTGGTTTGTTAAAGTGTGCATGTCCTGTTTATATAACATAACTCCAAGGACAATTCCATTTTGCACCTCTTTTTTTCTTTGCATTATGTTCTGTTTGGGGCCCAGTTTTTCAAACTGCCATCCTGTCTACCACTGCAGTGTCACTCCTAGATGGGCCACGTGTTTGTGCCACCTCGTGTCGCTTAGCATAGTCGTCCAGCTACCTCGGTGCAACCTTTTGGACATAAAAACACTATTGTGAGGTGTGAGGTGTTCAGAATAGACTGGAAATTAGTGGAAATTAAGGTTATTAAGCTTAATAATAGCATTGGAGCAGAAAAACCCACAAATCTGTGATTTTAGCTGTTTTTATGCTTTTTTTCCAAAAAATACAGATCCAAAACACAAAACACAGAAGGGTGTTTTGGCAAAACCAATCCAGATCCAAAACACGAAGAGAGATCCAGAACCAAAACATAAAACACAAAAAGTGGCCGGTGCACACCCCTAATATATATATATATATTGCAAAAGGAATCACCCCCCTTGGCTTTTTACTTTTTTTTGCATTACAACCTGTAATTTATTTATTTTTTTAAACTGAATTTTAAGTGATGGATCTGCACAAGATAATCTAATTTGGGGAAGTGAAATCAGAAAAATATATATAAAAAAGAATCTTTGTAAATAAAGTTCTGAAAATTGGCATGTGCATACGGTATGTAATCACCCCCTTTGCTATGAAGTCCCTCAAAAGTTCTGGTGCATCCAATTACCTTCAGAAGTCACATAATTAGTGAAATGAAGTCCACCTGTGTGAAATCTAATGGTGCATACACACGATCAGATTTTTCCTTCAGATATGAACGATAACGATTTAAAAATCGTTCAGTCGTTCATATCTGAAGGAAAATCGTTCATATCTGACATGCCTGAACGATGGACGATCAACGATGCGAGTTCCCGTTTGTCAGATAATGATATCTGACATCTGATGGGTTTGCAGTCAGACTTGGACGATTCCATTCATTTTAATGCAGTCAAAAATCGTTCAATCGTTCAAATCGTTCAAAACTTTGGTAAAATCGTTCAAATCGTTCAATCGTTCAGTCGTTCAGTCGTTCATCTGACAAATCTGACAAGTCTGACAAATCTGACCGTGTGTACACTCCATTAGTGTCAGATGGTCTGTCAGTATAACCACACCTTTTCTGAAAGTCCCCGGATGCTGCAACACCACTAAGCAAGAGACATAACACCATGAAGAACAAGGAGCTCTCCAAACAAGTCAGGGACAAAGTTGTTGAGAAGTACAAATCTGGGTTGCGTTATAAAATATCCAAATTTTGGATGATCCCCCGAAGCACCATCAAATCCATCATCATCAAATGGAAAGAACATGGTCCCACAACAAACCTGCCAAGAGAGGGCCACCCACCAAAACTCACAGACCGGGCAAGGAGGGCATTAATCAGAGAGGCAGCACAGCGACCAAAGGTAACCCTGAAAGAGCTGCAGAGTTCCACAGCAGAGACTGGTGTATCTGTGCATGTGACCACAATAAGCCGTAGACTCCATACAGCTGGTCTTTATGGAAGAGTGGCCAGAAAAAAGACATTACTTAGTGATAAAAATAAGAAGACACGATTTGAGTTTGCCAAGTCAAAGCCCAGATCTCAATCCAATTGAGAATCTGTGGTCAGACTTGAAGATTGCTGTTCACAAGCGGAAACCATCCAACATGAAGGAGCTGGAGCAGATTTGCCTTGAGGAATGAGCAAAAATTCCAGGGGCAAGATGTCGCAAGCTCATAGAGATTTATCCAAAGCGACTTGCAGCTGTAATTGCCGCAAAAGGTGGCTCGACAAAGTACTGACTTTAAGGGGGTGAATAGTTATGCAAGCTGAAGTTTTTTGTTATGTTTTCCTAAATGTTGCTTGAGTCACAATATAAAAAAAAAACAACTTCATAGTTGTAGGCATGTTCTGTGAATGAAATGATGCACACCTTCAAACAATCCATTTTAATTCCAGGTTGTGAGGCAACAAAACAAGAAAAATGCAAAGGGGGATGAATACTTTTGCAAGGCACTGTATATATGTGTAAACAAACGGCGGCACTAACATGACTTAATGAATAATACTCATGACTCCAATAGGTCTGTGTTCTGAACGCAGACCTATTGGAGTCATGAGTATTATTCATTAAGCCTTGTGAGTGCCGCTGTTTGTTTACATATATACTTTGGTTCATCAACCATCTGAGGGCACCCAGACAAGCACTTTTTTTAGTGTGGACAGTATATATATATATATATATATATATGGAAAATACAAAAGGTCGAAACAAGCGCCCAATAGTGTGATACTATTATAATAAATGTGACACGCACCACACAAATATGTTCTGCATACCGTATAGACCTAATTCATAGGCATGTGGTATAAGATCTTTCGGGAACCTCACTCCTAGTTTCCCTTTGCTGTGTGGTCCTCAGAATACATGAAAAATACAAAAGGTGGAGACAAACGCCCAATAGTGTGATACTGTTATATAATTGTAACACGCACCACACAGAAATCTTCTGTGTACCTCGTTGCCTAATTCATAGGCATGTAATATGGGATCTTTTGGGAACCTCACTTTTCTTCCCTCATATAATATGGTCAGATGATGATTGCCAATTATCACCGGGCCCAGTTAGTACATATAGAGACAAGATAACACTCTCATGGTGTAATACTACGCAAAATTTTAATACACACACACAAAACACATATACACAAAACAATTACATTAAAAAGAAGTATCAATAGCTTATCTGATGTCTGACTTGGTCAGAAAGCATTGGTCACACTGTCCTCAACGCGTTTCACCTCTGATGCTCAAATTGGCTGGGCTTCGTCAGGAGGATACTATGAGAGGGTTTATCCCTACCTATATACCCTAAAGTTTAATTGCATAATTAGAAAATGCCCAAAAAAGGCTAGATCGGATGTCTGGTGGGTGCCGCCATTTTGGGACTCATTGTGCATGCGCGTGACTCCCACGTATCACGGGAGTTCCGCAAGAGATCTTTCAATGTGTCTCCTTTGTATAGAGTGTCCTCACTCTGTATGATACGCCCCACTATGTTAGGGGCTTTGCATGCTCCTAATCAGCCACCCATGTATTTCTGGGAAGCTGGCGGCCATTTTCTCAAAGCTCATTAGACCTCATTCAGAGCCGGTCGCACAGAGCGTGCGGTCGGTCTGAATGAGGGGAGGACGTCTTGAATTTTCAAGATGTCCTCCTTTGCGGTGGTAAGGCTGTGGGTTAACACCCACAGCCTTACGACCGCCTAAGGTGATGGTCGCGATGGTCTTGACCATCGCGACCATCGGGGCTTGCGACGAGACCCTAGGGTAGGGTCTCCTTTGTCGTAAGCCTCGGAGAGCTTTCGGCTGTCTGAGCCGGAAGCTCTCCACTGACATCACTAGTGATGTCAGTGGGGCCACCCCCAAACGGTAGGCGTTCCCATGGGAACGCCCCCGTTTGGGCTCCCACCCCCCCGGCCCGCCTTCCAAACGGGGCGAGCCGTCAATCAACATCGACAGCTCGCCCCCTTTGGATCGAGACCCGATACGACAGGCACTGTCGGTCATAGCGGGTCTCACGCATGCGCACGACGGCGCCGGCGCCGTTGTGCGCATGCTCTGTGGGGGGCCATCGACCCGGTCCGAGCGCATCGGCGCTAACGACCGGGTCTGAATGACCCCCATTGTCTTTCCCTGGCCGGCGCCATTTTATGTGAGTCCAAAAGTGCATTGCTAAAAGGGTATAACTTGAATGGCAGGGATATATTTGGCAGTATACTCGTTCTAATGACTAATATAAAAAGGTACATAAATGTATAAAAACTATTACAATAAATAATTAATAATTCATATACTATTACTTAGATATTAAGAATAATATAGCAAAAAAATACATATATATAAAAGATACATATGAATAAATAAATAAATAATTAAATTGCAATATAAGGAACCTAGATATACATAATTAAAAACTGTCATCTTAATATAAATACCGTAAAATCATAAGAAGGATGTAAATTCATAACTTTCGTTTAAACCACAGGGGACCATCATATTCAAAGTAAAAATCCAAAACATCTCCCGCTGCGACAGTTTTTTCTCTCTGTCACCCCCTCTATCACTCAGCTGTACACATTGAATGGCTTTATATTTCAAGATTGTTTTTATATATATATATATATATATATATATATATTAGGGGTGAGCGGGTTCGGATTTCTGAAATCCAAACCCCCCCGAGCCCCCCCGATCCGAGTCCGATCCGAATCAGGCTCGACTTTTCCCGCCTGACTCGGATCTGAAATCGAGGCAAAACGTCATCATCCCGCCTTCCGAGTCTCGCGGGTTTTGGATCCTATATAAGGTACCCGCGTCGGCGCCATTTTCTCACTCGGCTGTGGACAGTGAAGAGGGAGGGTGGGAGTTAGGGCTGTGTAGTGTAGTGTAGTGTAGTGCTGCTGTTGTCCACTACTTCAAAGTCCATAGGGGCTGGCTGTGTTGTGCTGTGCTGCTGTTGTTAATAGGGGCTGTGTCCACTACTTCAAAGTCCATAGGGGCTGGCTGGACTGCGTTGTGCAGTCAGTTCTCCATAGGGGCTGTGTCCACTCCAAAGTCCTGTGCAGTGTCCCAGTCCTAAAGGGGTGCTGTAGTGTTGTCCAGGGGGTGCTTTGTCCATCAGGGGTGCTCACCCAAGTGCTAAAAAAATAATATATTTTCTGTGTTTGTGAATTGTGTGCGCAGTAGCCGCACGTGCATCAACAAAGTAGTGCCAAGCGTGCGCCTGTGTCATAAGTAAAGGGCCGGCTGGCTTGACCGTTAAGGGTGCTGTAACCCCCGAAAGTACACTCCAGTCCAAACCAAAAAAATAATTATTTTCTGTGTTTGTGAATTGTGTGCGCAGTAGCCGCACGTGCATCAACAAAGTAGTGCCAAGCGTGCGCCTGTGTCATAAGTAAAGGGCCGGCTGGCTTGACCGTTAAGGGTGCTGTAACCCCCGAAAGTACACTCCAGTCCAAACCAGAAAAAAAAATTATTTTCTGTGTTTGTGAATTGTGTGCGCAGTAGCCGCACGTGCATCAACAAAGTAGTGCCAAGCGTGCGCCTGTGTCATAAGTAAAGGGCCAGCTGGCTTGACCGTTAAAGGGTGCTGTAACCCCCAAAGTACACTCCAGTCCAAACCAAAAAAAAAATTATTTTCTGTGTTTGTGAATTGTGTGCGCAGTAGCCGCATGTGCATCAACAAAGTAGTGCCAAGCGTGCGCCTGTGTCATAAGTAAAGGGCCGGCTGGCTTGACCGTTAAAGGGTGCTGTAACCCCCAAAGTACACTCCAGTCCAAACCCAAAAAAAAATTATTTTCTGTGTTTGTGAATTGTGTGCGCAGTAACCGCACGTGCATCAACAAAGTAGTGCCAAGTGTGCGCCTGTGTCATAAGTAAAGGGCCGGCTGGCTTGACCGTTAAAGGGTGCTGTAACCCCCGAAAGTACAGTCCAGTCCAAACCAAAAAAAAAATTATTTTCTGTGTTTGTGAATTGTGTGCGCAGTAGCGGCACGTGCATCAACAAAGTAGTGCCAAGCGTGCGCCTGTGTCATAAGTAAAGGGCCGGCTGGCTTGACCGTTAAAGGGTGCTGTAACCCCCAAAGTACACTCCAGTCCAAACCAAAAAAAAAATTATTTTCTGTGTTTGTGAATTGTGTGCGCAGTAGCCGCACGTGCATCAACAAAGTAGTGCCAAGCGTGCGCCTGTGTCATAAGTAAAGGGCCGGCTGGCTAGACCGTTAAAGGGTGCTGTAACCCCCGAAAGTACACTCCAGTCCAAACCAAAAAAAAAAATATTTTCTGTGTTTGTGAATTGTGTGCGCAGTAGCCGCACGTGCATCAACAAAGTAGTGCCAAGCGTGCGCCTGTGTCATAAGTAAAGGGCCAGCTGGCTTGACCGTTAAAGGGTTCTGTAACCCCCAAAGTACACTCCAAACCAAAAAAATATATATTTTCTGTGTTTGTGACTTGTGTGCACTGTGGCTGCACGTGCATCAACAAAGGAGCAGCGCCAAGCGTGCGCCTGTGTACCGTAAGTAAAGAGCCGGCTGGCTCATTTCTTAAAGGGTGGTGTAACCCACAAAGTGCACTACTCTCCAGCAAAAATAAAAAAATATTTTCTGTGTTTGTGTGCGCTTTAGCCGCACGTATATATATCAATATAACATAAATGGAGGACCAAACTTTCTCCGATAAAAATAAAATAGGGAAAGATCAAGAACCACTTCCTCCTAGTGCTGTTGCTGCTGCTGGGAGTTGTTCATCATCCCAGAGAGGAAGTAGGAACATCACTACTTTTACTAAACAATTGACCCTCCAACAGTCCCTAGCGATGAGGATGAAGTACGACAGCAGTCATCCTGAAGCAAAACGTATAACTGAGGCCTTGACTGCTATGTTGGTGTTAGACGTGCGTCCGGTATCCGACATTAGTGCAGTGGGATTTAGACAATTGATGGAGGTAGTGTGTCCTCGGTTCCAAATCCCATCTAGATTCCACCTGCATCCTCAAAGCAGCAGCGACAAGCGTGCGTCTGTCTGTTAAAGGGTGGTAACACCCTCAAAGTGTGCTACACAAACAATTAAAATATTGTTCTTTTTTTTTCTGTCTTTGTGAATTGTGTGGGCTGTAGCCGCACCTGCATCCTTAAAGCAGCAGCGACAAGCGTGCGTCTGTCTGTTAAAGGGTGGTGACACCCTCAAAGTGTGCTACACAAACAATAAAAATATTCTTCTTCTTTTTTCTGTCTTTGTGAATTGTGTGGGCTGTAGCCGCACCTGCATCCTTAAAGCAGCAGCGACAAGCGTGCGTCTGTCTGTTAAAGGGTGGTGACACCCTCAAAGTGTGCTACACAAACAATTAAAATATTGTTCTTTTTTCTGGCTTTGTGAATTGTGTGGGCTGTAGCCGCACCTGCATCCTTAATGCAGCAGCGACAAGCGTGCGTCTGTCTGTTAAAGGGTGGTGACACCCTCAAAGTGTGCTACACAAACAATAAAAATATTCTTCTTCTTTTTTCTGTCTATGTGAATTGTGTGGGCTGTAGCCGCACCTGCATCCTTAAAGCAGCAGCGACAAGCGTGCGTCTGTCTGTTAAAGGGTGGTGACACCTCAAAGTGTTCTACACAAACAATTAAAATATTGTTCTTTTTTTTCGGTCTTTGTGAAATGTGTGGGCTGTAGCCGCACCTGCATCCTTAAAGCAGCAGCGACAAGCGTGCGTCTGTCTGTTAAAGGGTGGTGTAACTCTCAAAGTGCTCCAAAAAATAAAAAACTATTTTTTTAATGTGTTTGTGACTTGTGTGCGATGTAGCCGCACTTGCATCCTCAAAGCAGCAGCGACAAGCGTGCGTCTGTCTGTTAAAGGGTGGTGACACCCTCAAAGTGTGCTACACAAACAATAAAAATATTCTTCTTTTTTCTGTCTTTGTGAATTGTGTGGGCTGTAGCCGCACCTGCATCCTTAAAGCAGCAGCGACAAGCGTGCGTCTGTCTGTTAAAGGGTGGTGACACCCTCAAAGTGTGCTACACAAACAATTAAAATATTGTTCTTTTTTTTTCGGTCTTTGTGAAATGTGTGGGCTGTAGCCGCACCTGCATCCTTAAAGCAGCAGTGACAAGCGTGGGTCTGTCTGTTAAGGGGTGGTGACACCCTCAAAGTGTGCTACACAAACAATAAAAATATTCTTCTTCTTTTTTCTGTCTATGTGAATTGTGTGGGCTGTAGCCGCACCTGCATCCTTAAAGCAGCAGCGACAAGCGTGCGTCTGTCTGTTAAAGGGTGGTGACACCTCAAAGTGTGCTACACAAACAATTAAAATATTGTTCTTTTTTTTCGGTCTTTGTGAAATGTGTGGGCTGTAGCCGCACCTGCATCCTTAAAGCAGCAGCGACAAGCGTGCGTCTGTCTGTTAAAGGGTGGTGTAACTCTCAAAGTGCTCCACAAAAAAAAAAACTATTTTTTTAATGTGTTTGTGACTTGTGTGCGATGTAGCCGCACTTGCATCCTCAAAGCAGCAGCGACAAGCGTGCGTCTGTCTGTTAAAGGGTGGTGACACCCTCAAAGTGTGCTACACAAACAATAAAAATATTCTTCTTTTTTCTGTCTATGTGAATTGTGTGGGCTGTAGCCGCACCTGCATCCTTAAAGCAGCAGCGACAAGCGTGCGTCTGTCTGTTAAAGGGTGGTGACACCTCAAAGTGTTCTACACAAACAATTAAAATATTGTTCTTTTTTTTTCGGTCTTTGTGAAATGTGTGGGCTGTAGCCGCACCTGCATCCTTAAAGCAGCAGCGACAAGCGTGCGTCTGTCTGTTAAAGGGTGGTGTAACTCTCAAAGTGCTCCAAAAAATAAAAAACTATTTTTTTAATGTGTTTGTGACTTGTGTGCGATGTAGCCGCACTTGCATCCTCAAAGCAGCAGCGACAAGCGTGCGTCTGTCTGTTAAAGGGTGGTGACACCCTCAAAGTGTGCTACACAAACAATAAAAATATTCTTCTTTTTTCTGTCTTTGTGAATTGTGTGGGCTGTAGCCGCACCTGCATCCTTAAAGCAGCAGCGACAAGCGTGCGTCTGTCTGTTAAAGGGTGGTGACACCCTCAAAGTGTGCTACACAAACAATTAAAATATTGTTCTTTTTTTTTCGGTCTTTGTGAAATGTGTGGGCTGTAGCCGCACCTGCATCCTTAAAGCAGCAGCGACAAGCGTGCGTCTGTCTGTTAAGGGGTGGTGACACCCTCAAAGTGTGCTACACAAACAATAAAAATATTCTTCTTCTTTTTTCTGTCTTTGTGAATTGTGTGGGCTGTAGCCGCACTTGCATCCTCAAAGCAGCAGCGACAAGCGTGCGTCTGTCTGTTAAAGGGTGGTGTAACCCTCAAAGTGTGCTCCACAAACAATAAAAATATTCTTTTTTTTTCTCTGTCTTTGTGAATTGTGTGGGCTGTAGCCGCACTTGAATCCTCAAAGCAGCAGCAACAAGCGTGCGTCTGTCTGTTAAAGGATTACATCGGTGACAGCATCCAAGTAGGCATGTCAGACAGTCCGTACCTGTACTGGCAGGAAAAAGAAGCAATTTGGAGGTCCCTGTACAAACTGGCTCTATTTTACCTGAGTTGCCCCCCCTCCAGTGTGTACTCCGAAAGAGTGTTTAGTGCAGCCGGGAACCTTGTCAGCGAAAGGCGTAGGAGGTTGCTTCCACAAAATGTGGAGAAGATGATGTTCATAAAATGAATTATCAACTCTTCCAGGGAGACCAGCCTCCAGAACGTACAGAGGGACCTGTGGTTCCAGCAGGGACGAATTAATACTCTGTGAGGATGAGGATGTACACACTGAAGAGGGTGAGGAATCGGTGGATGAGGAGGATGAGGATGACATCTTGCCTCTGTAGAGCCAGTTTGTGCAGGGACAGATAAATTGCCAGCTTGTTTTGTGGGGGCCCAAACGAACCAATCATTTCAGCCACAGTTGTGTGGCAGACCCTGGCGCTGAAATGATTGGTTTGTTAAAGTGTGCATGTCCTGTTTATACAACATAAGGGTGGGTGGGAGGGCCCAAGGACAATTCCATCTTGCACCTCTTTTTTTTCTTTGCATTATGTACAGTTTGGGGCCTAGTTTTTCAATGCCATCCTGTCTGCCACTGCAGTTTCACGCCTAGATGGGTAACGTGTTTGTGCCGCCCACTCGTGTCGCTTAGCATAGTCATCCAGCTACCTCGGTGCAACCTTTTTGACATAAAAACACTATTGTGAGGTGTGAGGTATTCAGAATAGACTGGAAATGAGTGGAAATTAAGGTTATTGAGGTTAATAATAGCATAGGAGCAGAAAAACCTACAAATTCTGTGATTTTAGCTGTTTTAATGCTTTTTTTCAAAAAAATACAGATCCAAAACACAAAACCCAGAACCCAAAACACGGAAGGGTGGTTTTGGCAAAACCAATCCAGATCCAAAACACGAAGAAAGATCCAGATCCAAAACCAAAACACAAAACACGAAAAGTGGCCGGTGCACACCCCTAATATATATATATATATTAATTCATACGTGTGTGTAGATAAACTCCTCTGTTCCATTTATTTGAAAATTTGAAAAGCATGACTTAACTAGACTATACCTTACCTTTAGTTCAAATAAATCAGATATTGTTATAAAGAAACTGCATCTGTCAACAAATAAATAGTATTTAATCTATTAATTGTTGTTATTATAATTCTGGGTCTCATTCAGACCCGCTCACGAGCGCAGGACACTCGCAAGCGAGTCGATGGTACCCAAATACGCATGCGCACGACGGAGGCTGCTCCGTCGTGCGCATGCGCGAGACCCGGCGATCGACGGGGAAGCCGTCGCTTGGGGTCTCACACCAAAGGGGGCGTGCTGTCGATGGTGAGTGACAGCACGCCCCCTTTGGTGGGCGTGCCTGCCCAGACGGAGGCGTTCCCATGGGAACGCCTACCATCTGGGTCCGGCCCCACTGACATCACTAGTGATGTCAGTGGGAGTGATTTTGGCTCTGATAGAGCCAAAATCACTCCAGGGCTTGCGGCAGCGAGACCCTACCGCAGGGTCTCATCGCAAGCCCGATGGTCGCGATGGTCTTGACCAACGCGACCATCATCATGGACGCTCGCATAAGCTGTGGGTGGTAACCCACAGCTATGCAAACGTCCAGGAGGACGCACAAAAAAAAACCCGCCCTGATTCAGAGCGGGCGCTCGTTCAGAGCGTCCAGCTCTGAATCAGGCCCTCTGTTCTCCAGGAGTCTGTGTATTGGATAATACAGTACTCTCTATGGAGAGCCTGGAAGTAGTGCCACCTCAAAGCTTTAGAAGAAACAAATGCAACAAATTAGAAAAGAATGATCATGATTATATACAATTGCACAATTACATACTACAGGCAGGTGGACAAACACATGGATTTATTTCTGTAACCAGTTAGTTTTGTTCATGTTGTGTTGAAAAATGGAGAAAGCTCAGGATAATACAATGCAATGATTACAAACATCTACAAATTGTATGAAGTCACACCAGCATCATGGCTGTCATTGGCCAACATGGAGTCATATGAGGAAAGAGGAACAGTTCATAACAGACATGAGAAAAGTAAAAAAAAAATTCATCAACATCCATAGCAGACTCCTGTGTCTCTTCCAGTGACCCCTCCTCTTATGGACCCTTCTTCTCTACCTCAACTGGACTTTCCTCTGATGGACCCTCCTCCAAAACAAACAAAAAAGTGATGATAGGCTAGATGATGTACAAGTACCAAAAAGGGGCTCCAGTGTTATGTGCATGCACGACGGTCCGTCTGCGCATGTGCATGACACCGAGACCCGGCAGTGCCTGGAAGGCTTCACTGAAGCCGGAAAGGCACCACCGGGTCTCCATTGCCGTTAATGGGGCCCGCATCGCTCTCGCCATCTAAAAGATGGCGAAAGCAATGCTGTAAAAACAGCGGTAATCTAAGATTACCACTGTTTACTAAATACAGAAAGATGGTATAACCCCTTTAGCGAGCGCTAAAGGGGTTATATTTCGTTAGTAAATGGAGCCCTATGACTCTTCTATTATTGTTCACAATGCAAACTGGTGTAAGAGTGTTACATAAAAAAACATTCTTTTCCATACACTGGCGAATTCACTGTGAAGCTTCAGCAGGAGCTCAGGCAGTAGTGGATTTAAGAGTCAGGCATCCCCTAGGCACAACATTATTGCCCCCCCATCCTTTGCATTAGAGCAGCTGCTGATCCTTTTATTATATAGCAGTAACAGTAGGGAGTTGGGGAAATTGGGGTTGCGGGCAGCAATTTGTGTGAATGGAGAGGTTGGGGCTACCTGTTAGGTCCCGGAGGCTTTAGCTTTGGGACCAGCCATCCCAGGCCATCAAGACAGCGGCTGAGTTAGAGCCACCTGTGTTTATTCAGAGCCACCTATCACAGCTATTGGGCGACTCTAGTGGGAAATCTGTCACTGAGCTCAGGCAGATTGAAGATTGCTCCATCATTGCTCAAATTGGACCACAGAACGTCTGCAGTCCAACTTAACATGTAGTATGCGAAGCTTAGCAACTCCGTATGCATGCAGATTTTAGAGGTACAGATATGCCCAGCTATATCCTTGCCGCTGCTGCGGCAAATCGCGCCATTCATAAAGTGAAACGCGCACCCATGAGCGGATATGTGCACTGCGTACGCAACCGCGCCTCCATAGGAATGCGTGGTGCGATTGCAGGTGCGGGGAATTGCATGATGCGATGCATGCACACCTTTGTGGTGTGATCATGACTGCCTGCCAGTACGTCAGCTGTAATCAGCTGGTGGGTCAGCACAATATCAACATCCCTAACACCCGGGCCCCCCTCGACAACCGTGACTGGACTGGCCTACCTTGTGTGCGTGACTGGATGCAGGAGGAGAGGCGGGCCACAGAGGCAGCTCAGGCACCATAGCAGCCGCAGCCCCTTGCACTCACAGTAGTTACGCCACTGTTTGCATGCATGTTGGCAAACAGTAGGGTCCTTTGCAGGATCAATGTAATGGGGTTATAGTCGAGGACAAAGTAAACAAAATAAAGGCAGCAGGCATACTTCAGGGCCCAGTCTTCAACCCAGGCAATGCTGGGCATCCCAGCTAGTTGTAGATATATAAAAAGCATTTATGCTCATGCACAAAGAAACATTTGCTGTGCCATACTAAGTCAATTTTTATTTACATACACCTACCAACAGTATATATAAATAAGCATACTACTTTTCTAAAAATATTTTGGGGAGATTGTGAAAGCCACAAATATGCATGATGCTCTGAAGAGGATGTGTACTGCTGCACTTGAGATGTTTTTCATACAATTGATTACGTACATGAC
This sequence comes from Taudactylus pleione, assembly GCA_031769625.1. NCBI lineage: Eukaryota > Metazoa > Chordata > Amphibia > Anura > Myobatrachidae > Taudactylus > Taudactylus pleione. The sequence continues at coordinate 7,155,751 of JAUIMM010000453.1, forward strand.
TCCCAAAGTAGCTATATAGTTCTTCAACAACAAAAAGACAACAACACAAGACTGGCATAATCCTTTTGATCCTCTATTTTGTCACATTATGTGTTTCTGAGACAAACCCTTGATTACCACTCCCCGTTACCACCCCTAATGCTCCCTGAATGTAAATCGCACTGCGAATAAATAGTCACTGTGAGCGACTACGGTAATCTATTTTAATGCATGTGGAGTGCGACTCAGAGCGCAGAGTACCGATAATCAGTCAACTGTGAAAAACATCGGAAACGTGTTCAACGTCCTTATTAACAATATGTATACTTAATGTGACAGACTGGTCCAAGGAAAATAGTCGACATTCAAAATATCTAGTTACTGTACATTATGGAAAATACAGCCATTTTTATCACAAGCCAGTGTAGTATGATTTCGCAATTCAGATCACGTTAAGCCCCCTTGCTTAGGTATTTCCATTATTTGTCCATTGACACAAACATTTACATATGCTGGCAATTCTGCTAATATTTCTTTTTCTCATCAAGTCTGTTGACAGACTGACTTCAATGTGACGCAGATATACATTATTCAGTAAATGACTCACAGTTATCATAAATCCCCATCTAACAGTGACACTTTTATAATATAAAATGCTACAAAGAGTTCATGTAAGGATTATACATGTTTATTTTAGAGTACTGTAAATGTATAATGACTGTTGTCATTTTGTTACTTTTATTAACATATTAGTGTAAAACTACTATGTAACCCAACCTGTAATGTTAAGACACCGTTAAGTGCATTTACTGACCTGACTAGTATAACATTAAATACGACATCTAGTAGCAGACATAAACTCAAATGGACCCATGATAATCTCTCTAGAAGCAAGAAGTGACAGACTGTCAAAGTCTATTTGTAAGTTACTGGAAGCACAGAGATAAGGCAGAACACATTGACTAGTCTGACGTAAATGAACAGTCTTATAAGTGTTTTCTTTTTCCGTTTTCCAATAAGGAACACTAGCACAATATAAAACAGTATTATGGTAACTCTGAAATAATCAATTTTAATCCTGTCTCAAACAAGCGTACTTATGTGTGTATGCTGAGTCATACATATCTCAAAACACATCCAACTCAAAAACAGCAGTTGAGTATTATTGTATCAGGCATACAGATTCATATACTGACACCCAGTGGCATAACTAGGGAGGGGCGAGCAGGGAACATGCCCTGGGCACCGTGGCAGGCCTAGCAAAGGGGGGGCGCCGCCGGCCAGGGCAGCAGACCCTATCAACTGCCATAGACTTGCCATTGTGCGGCCGTGCAAGGCCCATAGTGCTCGGCAGCATGGCTGCACCTCCCGCCTTACTCCCGGGAGCGCAACGCCATGGTTACATGATGTCATGCTCCCTGTCCTGCTGGGAAGAAGACTCCCAGTGCCTACATGTTCTCACCGTCTGTGGCTCATCCAGACAGAAGGCAGTTACCAGGGGAAGGGGGAAACTGAGAGAGAGAAAAACAGTGAGAGCAAAATAAGGGAGGGGGCACACAGAGAGACAGAGAATGAGGGGTGGGCACATAGAGACATAGAATGAGGGGTGGGGACACACAGAGACACACAATGAATGGGGGGGCATGGACAGACACAGAATGAGGAGGGGCACACAGAGACACAGAAAGAAGGAAGGTAAAGAGAGACACAGAATCAAAAGGGGAGGAAGGGGGGAATGAGAGATACAGAATAAAGGGGGGGAGGTTGAGAGACACAGAGTGAAGGGGGATAGTGAGAGATGTAGGAAGAATGTAATGGCGTGGTAGAGAGACACAGGGGGAGATGATGGTGTGGCAGAGAGACACAGGCGGGAGATGTTGGTGTGCTGAGAGATGACGCAGGGAGAAGATGATGGTGTGCTGAGAGATGCAGGGGGGCAGATGATGGTGTGCTGAGAGATGCAGGGGGAGATGATGGTGTGCAGAGAGATAATGCAGGGAGGAGATGATGGTGTGGCTGAGAGATGACACAGGGAGGAGGTGACGGTGTGGAGGAGAGATGGTGTAGGGAGATGATGGTGTGGCTGAGAGATGCAGGGAGTAGATGATAATGTGACTGAGAGATGCAGGGAGTAGATGATAATGTGACTGAGAGATGCAGGGGGAGATGATGATGTGCTGAGAAATGCAGGGAAGAAATGATATTGTGGCTGAGAGACACAGGGAGAGATGATGGTGTGCTGGGAGATGCAGGCAGAGGTGATGGTGTGCTGAGAGACACAGGGGGAGATGATGTTGTGGCTGAGATGATGCAAAAAAAGAGATGATGGTGTGCTGAGAGATGCAGGGAGGAGATGATAATGTGGCTGAGAGATGCAAGGGGAAATGATGGTGTGCTGAGAGATGCAGGGAGAAGATGGTGTGCTGAGAGATGCAGGGAGGAGATGATGGTGTGCTGAAGATGCAGGGAGGAGATGATAATGTGGCTGAAAGAATCAGGGGGAGATGATGGTGTGCTGAGAGACTCAGGGAGAAGATGATGGTGTGCTGAGAGATGACAAGGGAGGATATGATGGTTTGGCTTAGAGACAACACAGGGAGGAGGTGATGATGTGGCTGAATTGACACAGGGAGGAGATGATGGTGTGGCTGAGAGACGAAGGGGGAAGATGATGGTGTGGCTGAGAGATGCAGGGGGGCAGGAAGTGGCACAGGTGCATGAGTCTGGTTGATCCGCTGTTGTATGATGATGACATTGGTAATATTTCTACACAAACAGGCATCTTCTGGAACATGATATCCTATATAAATAGTGAATACCGACTGAAGATGCCATCTGCCCAGGGAGGGCACATAGAGACACAGAATGAGGGGTGGGGACACACAGAGACACACAATAAATGGAGGGCATAGACAGACACAGAATGAGGAGAAGCACACAGAGACACAGAATGAAGGAGGGCAAAGAGAGAAACAGAATCAAAAGGGGAGGCTATTTGACACAGAGTGAAAGAAGGGGGAGACTGAGAGATACAGAATAAAGGGGGGGAGGCTGAGAGATACAGAGTGAAGGGGGATGGTGAGGAACATGATGGTGTGGTAGAGAGACACAGGGGGGAGATGATGGTGTGGAGAGATGACGCAGGAGGGAGATGATGGTGTGGCTGAGAGATGCAGGGGGAAGATGATGGTGTGCTAAGAGATGCAGAGGGGATATGATGGTGTGCTGAGAGACACAGGGGGAGATGATGTTGTGGCTGAGAGATGATGCAAAAAAGAGATAATGGTGTGCTGAGAGATGCAGGGAGGAGATGATAATGTGGCTGAGAGATGCAAGGGGAGATGATGGTGTGCTGAGAGATGCAGGGAGATGATGGTGTGCTGAGAGATGCAGGGAGGAGATGATGGTGTGCTGAGAGATGCAGGGAGGAGATGATAATGTGTCTGAAAGACTCAGTAGGAGATGATGGTGTGCTGAGAGATGACACGGAGGATATGATGGTGTGGCTGAGAGACAATGCAGGGAGGAGGTGATGATGTGGCTGAAATGAAGCAGGGAGATGATGGTGTGGCAGAGAGATGCAGGGGGAAGATGATGGTGTGGCTAAGACACACAGGGGGGCAGGAAGTGGCACAGGGGGCATGAGTCTGGTTGATCCGCTGTTGTATGATGATGACATTGGTAATATTTCTACACAAACAGGCATCTTCCAGATCATGATATCCTACATAAATAGTGAATGCTGACTGAAGACGCCGTCTGCCCAGGGAGGATACATTTTTTCAGAGGTTCCCCATTGTGAGAAACCACCATATGAGTAAGGTGCATATGGAATAGAAAGGAATGTTCCCAGAGTGACGAGAAACGGTGGCCCATTTTTCAGTGGCCATGGCCCTTGTGGCATGTGGCCATGACCATTTATTGGCATGCACACAGTTGGGGGGGGCACCATTTGCAGTAGAGTAGGAGGCGTATCTGTAATGGGTGCAGGGTGTGCAATGCACACGGAACCCTGAGTCCAGGGGGGCCCACACCGCACAACCCGCACCCATATAGTGTCATACTTACCTGTCCGTAGTCTCCAGAGTGCTGCTCTGCAGTGCTGGGCCGGTGCTGCAAAGCAGCAGAAATCACTGGGAAAATGTTGACGGCCATTTTCCTAGTGATTCGCGCAAACACAGTACTGATGTCCCCTGGATTAAGGCGCTGGCGCACATAAGCTCTCTCCTCTCTTGAAACGCCCCTGATTACAGTATTAATAGTAAATGTGAAAGTCACACTAGCATTACAGTTTGTAAAAATGTAGGATTTTTGCACAAATAAAGGCAGGGAGTATTATTTGGTATATAGGCAAATTAGAGATAAGTTAAAATGCAAGAAACTTTCATGCAGATCCAGTTTTTCAGTGCAATAAACCAGTGTTCAGAAATATAACAATGCAATCTTTGATTTCTGCTTTTGTTTCACTATTTTGTAGAATGCCAATCCACTCTGTGTGGCTCCTATCGATGGGAGTGATAACTGCTTTTGCATCCCAAACTTCTTGAGCATTGCCTCAATCGAGCCCTATTGATCTACTGTAACTGTTTCAGCACTTAGATCTTTCATGGTCTTTTAATTTGAATCTATCATTGAACAAAGATTATACTCTTACTATCTCGTCTTCTTGCACTGCCAACAAGAGGTCATCCACATAGACAAGAATGAAAATCAGCTTCTCATCTTTCCACTTAAAGATGGCAGCTCCATGTAAATATCCTCCTCCAATTCACCATTCAAATATGCTGAGTTAAAATCAGGTTGGTGTAACAGTAGCAGCTATAGAGATAACCATATACTGTTTTTTTGCATTTAGCCACAGGTGAAAAGGTCTCCCCGTAATCAATATCAAACTTTTGAGTGAAGCCTTTGGCGACAAGATGAGCTTTATATTGTATACACAAAGAGAAATACTGGAGCCGCACTGAGAAGATGCTCACTATTATAAGGTTGATGTTATCTCATGAATATACCTAATACAAACTAAATATATACGCACATATTCACGTGCAATAATACTCGTATAATGGATCATGAGACCACAGTCTGATAGACCTATCAATAACGAAGTTTGTGGTGCTCCCCAGAGTCGGCATGTAGCATATAAATCATGAAAGAGAAAGAGAAAGAGACTCTATGTGGGGGCACACTATAGGTATTGGAGATATAAAAATTAACTTTTAATGAATAAATATTTAAAATTATTGTAGCAATTGACAAACGAACAAATAATACATATATAATTCTCAATCAGGGAAAGTATTATCCCTGCTGTGGGTAATGGATAGCCAGGCAGAGTATTGTTTATATTGATATAGATATTTATATGCGCCTTTTGGCCACAATACAATATTTAGCCGGATAATTCACAATCTTGAACTATTATAGTAAATAACAAACAAACAAATAATACATATAAATTTCAATCAGGGGAGATGTTGTCTCCGCTGTGAGTGTGTGAGTATTTATATGTGCCTTTAGCCCCAAATACCATACATATATAATTCTCAATCAGGGAAAGTATTATCCCTGCTGTGGGTAATGGATAGCCAGGCAGAGTATTGTTTATATTGATATAGATATTTATATGCGCCTTTTGGCCACAATACAATATTTAGCCGGATAACTCACAATCTTGAACTATTATAGTAAATAACAAACAAACAAATAATACATATAAATTTCAATCAGGGGAGATGTTGTCTCCGCTGTGAGTGTGTGAGTATTTATATGTGCCTTTAGCCCCAAATACCTCACAGTTTTAAGATTATTGCAGCAATTGACAAACAAACAAATAATACATGAATAACTCTCAATCAAGGGAGATATGATCTCCACTATGGGTAATAGATAGCCAGGCGAGATAATGTTACATTGATATTAATATTTATATGTGCCTTTAGCCACAATACGATATTTTACCAATAAACTCACAGTCTAGGCATATTGCTCCACCTTACATGCTCATATCTGTAATAGGAAGCAGTAATGATTGATAGAAAAATTGGGCAAAATATATGTGTACAAATATGGATGCCTGCATGCATTTAAGAAGTTAATATATGAGAAAAATTATATCATCAGAATAGATCATATACTGTGTATTTAATACTCTCATAGGGTTAATAAAATACCTCACATGGATAGACTTCAAAAAACTAGCCAAGACAAACCACATGAAAAAGCACATGAAACACCCTACAGGACCTCATAGATATTGTGTCACATTAGAAATACAGAGCAATCGGCTTCTTATCCCTCTCGATGTATGGAGTATACTGCAAATGCAAATGAGAGGGGAGGTCCAGCACAATCTGTCAGTCTGACGCGCGTTTCGCCGTTACGAGGCTTGCTCACAGTCCCAACCCTGGGGACTGTGAGCAAGCCTCGGAACGGCGAAAAGCGCATCAGCTGACACTCCGGGTCACATGATGCGCACACGTGACTCCGGTCTTCCAACTACGCACAGCGGCATGCACTAGCAACACGGACAGCACCGCTGACTACACCAGGAACGCATACTGGACAGGTAAGTGGCGTATACCCCCTGCACTGCCCAGCGCATCAGGGCAGATGGCCACCCAACCTGCCAGTTCAGTCCATACATATTTATATACATTGTGCTGGACCTCCCCTCTCATTTGCATTTGCAGTATACTCCATACATCGAGAGGGATAAGAAGCCGATTGCTCTGTATTTCTAATGTGACACAATATCTATGAGGTCCTGTAGGGTGTTTCATGTGCTTTTTCATGTGGTTTGTCTTGGCTAGTTTTTTGAAGTCTATCCATGTGAGGTATTTTATTAACCCTATGAGAGTATTAAATACACAGTATATGATCTATTCTGATGATATAATTTTTCTCATATATTAACTTCTTAAATGCATGCAGGTATCCATATTTGTACACATATATTTTGCCCAATTTTTCTATCAATCATTACTGCTTCCTATTACAGATATGAGCATGTAAGGTGGAGCAATATGCCTAGACTGTGAGTTTATTGGTAAAATATCGTATTGTGGCTAAAGGCACATATAAATATTAATATCAATGTAACATTATCTCGCCTGGCTATCTATTACCCATAGTGGAGATCATATCTCCCTTGATTGAGAGTTATTCATGTATTATTTGTTTGTTTGTCATTTGCTGCAATAATCTTAAAACTGTGAGGTATTTGGGGCTAAAGGCACATATAAATACTCACACACTCACAGCGGAGACAACATCTCCCCTGATTGAAATTTATATGCATTATTTGTTTGTTTGTTATTTACTATAATAGTTCAAGATTGTGAGTTATCCGGCTAAATATTGTATTGTGGCCAAAAGGCGCATATAAATATCTATATCAATATAAACAATACTCTGCCTGGCTATCCATTACCCACAGCAGGGATAATACTTTCCCTGATTGAGAATTATATATGTATGGTATTTGGGGCTAAAGGCACATATAAATACTCACACACTCACAGCGGAGACAACATCTCCCCTGATTGAAATTTATATGTATTATTTGTTTGTTTGTTATTTACTATAATAGTTCAAGATTGTGAATTATCCGGCTAAATATTGTATTGTGGCCAAAAGGCGCATATAAATATCTATATCAATATAAACAATACTCTGCCTGGCTATCCATTACCCACAGCAGGGATAATACTTTCCCTGATTGAGAATTATATATGTATTATTTGTTCATTTGTCAATTGCTACAATAATTTTAAATATTTATTCATTAAAAGTTAATTTTTATATCTCCAATACCTATAGTGTGCCCCCACATAGAGTCTCTTTCTCTTTCTCTTTCATGATTTATGAGCTTTATATTGTGCAAGACTCCTGTCAGTATTAAGTTTTTTGCAAAAATAACATTTGTTTTTCATGGTCTTACGGTATCTCAGTCAGTCCATGTATTTTGTAAGCTCTTTATCTATAGCTGACCTCCATGTCAGTCATTACATTACATTGTCTCATGAAGTGTTTGGGGATTGTTGTAGATGAAGTTTGCATATTTTTCATCATATCTTTTGGGAGTTGTCCCTTTACTACTCATCATGGAACACTTGTTCCCTGACTGGTCATTTACATATGTTTTACCTTCTGGTACTCCTCCAGCTTCAGGTTTTTTCTGGAACCACAACCTCCTGTAGTGTTACGATGTCCTGATTGCGTTCAACTAGAGTAGTTTCATGAAACACAACACCCACTGGGCAATTTCTTTGTTTTGACTCCTTATGCCACTGCTTTCCTGACCTGTTGGAGTCTTCATTAACTGACATCTTTTGGTGTAAAGGATATATTGGTGTTAGCACTAGGCTGCTGCAGCAATAACAGCCCCTCTTTGATTGTACACAATGCACCAACCCTTTGCAAACTGGAATCTGTATCCTCTTATAGCAATTAGGTTGGCTCCCAGGTCAGGCACAAATAGTATGTCTTCCACATCAGTGACAACTTCCTTGCCTATCACTTTAAGCATAGTATAATTGTCCTGACTTGAGTAGCATAACGGATCTAGCCTCCTATACTTTGAACTTTGGTTGACTCACATGGCTTTAATGACTTGAACCAATTTTCATAAACAGCTGAAATGCTTTGTTGAGTCCATGTACCAGCAGTCCCTATGGTTGCTGTCTGCTACATTCAAGGCTAAATGATTCCCACTTGATGAGGTGCCACTTGATACATTCAATCTGCAATATAAGGCCTTATGTCCCAACTTGTGACACTTGAACATCTGATCTTAAGCTTTTTGTGTTTTGAACTCTTAAGCTGGGTACACACTGGAGCGATGTTGGGCCGATTTGCCATTTCGTAACGACAAATTACCTACATCGCTCAGTGTGTACATCGATTGTGTGCTCCCATGGTCGCTAGGTTTGATGTGCTGCACATCAAACCTAGAGATATCGCTAGCGACCTGTAGTAAGTTAATGAAGAATGGAACAATGATTGTTCCATTGTTCATTAGCTCGTTCAAGTGTGGATGAGCAATCCTTGTTCTAGGGCATTCATTCCGTCAGAACGAATGCCCATCGCTCCAGTGTGCACCCAGCTTTAGACAGTAGAATAGAATTCTCAGTGTCTGTTTCAGTAGGTATGCGCTCTTAAAGCTGCAATAATTTAGCATGTACAGTCTCTGTGGTTAGCTTCTTAGTACTCTAATGTGACTACCAAGAAGTCATATTCCTGTGTAAGGTTTTGCAGTGTTGCCATTGCAACCTCTTCAACATAAATTGTGATACCAACTGAAATCAACTGTTGATAAATGGATAACATTCTGTCTATGTACTCATTCATATTCTGAATGAGTACATAGACAGAATGTTATCCATTCTGTCTATGTACTAAGCTTTGTTGCATACAATGTGTATCTCATGTTAATTCTCTTCATTATTGCCAATTTGCAAAGTTACAACATAACATATGCTGTAGCTGTCCTGTGGATTATAGAATAAATATGTGATTCCACAGCTAGACCAATTGTCCTTATAGGAAAGGGCTTGGATTGCACAACGTAATTTTAAACATAATAAGAGGTGCTACTATGCTAATACTTGTAGTACAATGCAGGAAAAAGAAAATGTGTGTCCAAGCTCCGAGCACTAAGAATAATGATAGTCAAGATAATTTTAATAAACTCTACAATTAACATGGAGTATAGGTGAGGTTCTTAGCACATGTTTGGGCAAAATGCTTGCCCAGTCACCACGGCAATGTGAATCCCATCAGATGGGCCTCTAACACCCCTATTACTAACACATTATGTCAATGTATCCAAGATTTACCTATAATAGAGCCCATTCTAATATGTAGACAGCAATGTACAGTAGGATGGCAGGAGTACTAATACCAAAGAGAAGGAGTCCCAGCCTTCAAGTGTACATCATTGTTCTTAGATTGTCCACCTGCAATTGTCCCCATAGCTCTGTCTAAATCTTCAAGATGTGGATTGTCACCAGGATTACTAGTGACCTTCCACAACTTCTCCAGCTTTAACTGCATCTCCATAGCACACTTTCATGTAATGTAGTTTTCAGCACCTGTCTGCTTTTCAAAACTCATGCTGCTTCCTGCACTGTACATCTCTATCATACTGATAAATAAGAGTCTGTCCGTACTCACTCAGATTCTCTTATTCCTTGTCATTTGCAGTCTTGTTGATTTTGGTATTGGCGTGTTCCACACCAGGGATGTGCGGACTTTTGGCAGCTGGATTTATGCATGGTGGCAGCCTTGGTACAGATCCTACTTACATTAACCTGGTAGTTAGAAAGATGTTCAGTCTGGGGTGATGGCGTCTGCTAGCACGTGGTTACTGGGCCCATAACCTATTAGCAGAGTATGGAGGTGACAGCAGGCAGTGTATGAACTGATAGCAGAGTAGACTGTCATTATAATATGCTGGCGGATTGTGCTGGGTGCAGTAGTCTTCCAGATAATAGTTAAATCAGGGAGCTCAGGGTGTTGCTGTGCTTTGTAGTGCACCTGGAGTGGTAGTGACTAATACACTAACACAGGGGGTCCCAACCATGGTCCTCAAGGCACACTAACAGTCCAGGTTTTAGGGATAGCCATACTTAAGCACAAGTGACTTAATTAGTACCTCAGTTAGATTGATTTAACCATCTGTGCTCAATCATGGATATCACTAAAACCAGGACTGTTAGTGTGCCTTGAGGACCGAGGTTGGGAATCACTGCACTAACAAATGGTAACGCTGATGCCCTGTATAATAATGGTGGTGGTATAGTATACTTGAGGTCCAGCTATATGGCTCTAGGTGGCTCTGTAGTGGGGGAGTCTCCTGGGTCCATCTATCCTCAAGGAACATCAGGCAACAAAGATGCATGGAGGCACTGCACATGAGCAGTAGCGCATGTCAGAGGTTGGAATTGCATGACCAAGCTCCAGCAGGTCCTAGTGACCGCCAGCTGTCAGATGCTGGGGGTAGACAGCGTGGCAGCACACTGCTTCCAACAGAAATAGTGTGTACACATAAATCTGCATGTTCATCTGGACTTTCAATCATAAGTGCAATTGTAAGGATAATCGGATCTCAAGTATGATTGTAAAAGTGTGCACCTGGCTGTAAGGCTTAATAACTGTTTGACAGATTATTCGACTTACCTCAGGTTTGTTAATAGCGATAGTCAATTAGGAATGTCATTTACCCCCCATACCCCAAATTATTTAGCAAAATTCCTTTACATTTTATTGAAAAATACATAATAAAACTAGATGGACACTGCTGCTGTCTGTTTTATTTTTACCAGTTTTGTATTACTAGGTTACTACTTTTGTTCTGATTAATTAAAAATTTTTAAGGAAGTTAACAAAGTTAAAATGGAATTAAACATTTTCAATTCAAGTGTTGATATACTGTATATGTATTAAACTATATGTGTGGCAGTCAGCTTATATCTTCCTGTGCTCAAATACATTTCATTTTTTAAAGACCTTTGGACAAACTGGTAAAAAAACAAAATCCCTGTTTATGCTAACCAGTGCCATATCATTTGTAGATGGGACAGGTCACATGAGCTGTATTTCCTGAATGGATTTAAAAGATATCTATTAAGAATTAACTTCTACAGGCTTACTTACCTTCATGACTTACACTGGAAAAATGTCACTTGACCAAGAGGAATCATGATTCACGTATATAGTGACATCAGTTCATTATTTTCCAAATCAATCTGTTTTTATACATTAACACCTACGGTACATTTTAGTTTCCAAGACCACAGCTTTAAAGAAACAAAAAACAAATCCTGCTGAGCATGGTCATTTTCCTAGAAATGAACGAGGAGTTGTTTGGTGAGAATATAGTATGTCTTCTATTGACTTGCTCTTAAATTCTTTTCTTTTTATGGACTCTGTTGGTCATTTTTGTGTTCATTTTACTGCTTCTAAATATTTTATGGTCTATAAAAGTCTTAACAAATTGACATTATTTACTGATAAGTTGTAAAAAGAGTGCTAAGGAATAGATTTCAAAGCACAGTGATGGATTACCCCACCCGTCACTGACATGGCTCTCTCATATACTTCAAACCACTGTTTCCCAGTGCTTCTGGCGATACCCATTGCTTTATTCATCTTTCTTTCTAATTATAACAGTGAGCTTTCAATACCTACAAGAAGCAGAACAGGTGCATATATTTTGCAAAAAACTGTAATGTGTGTGTGTGAGATATCTAGCATACCACAAGCTGCACAATAGAGTTCTATAAAATAATAGTTTGTGACACCTTATCACTTGTATGCTCTAACTAAGACTGGGTACACATTAGATGATATTTAACATGATCCGACAGATTGGGCCGACATATCGTCAAAATCATCTAGAGTGTACCCACTATGCAGGCCGTTGTGCGCTCCCGCTGGGTCATCAGTCACATCATCAGGTCGGCTCTACATGCAGCTCAACCTGACGATGCGACTGATAACCCCTTGCAGGGGGATGTGGCAGGGGCCGACATATCGGGTGGTTGGGTGTCGGTTTATCTAATGTGTAGGCGGGGGGCGTCAGTCGCATCGCTGGGTACACACATTTTTTAGTGTGTACCATGCTTAAGTTATGTCCAGCCAGAAGGAAGTGAGGACACATCTGTATATCAATATTAATGTACACATCTAATTTTTATTACCTCTGCTGACACTCTGTCTATGCTGATCTGTGCCCAGTAGCTATTTTTGGTACTACACCTGTTGCCATCATCTGGTACCTTGTAATGGTACCTGCAGGTGAGCCACTAGTAATACACACTATGTTAGCTTTTGTAAAAAAGCTCTTGACAAGCTATCACTACTTTAAATCCATGGAAACACCAAGTACCAGTGAACACATAGCAATATTATTCCATTTAACAGGTTGATGCTGTAGGTGAAGGCCTCACCAAGGTTGCTTCTAAAAGTTCATCATTTTAACTAGCCAGATATACAGTACTGTACAGATGTGTCCTCATACATCATGGCTTCAGTCGCACCAAGCAGCTCCTGGAATCGACAAACCAGCTTTCCCAGATTGCACTGATCAATTTAATATTCATCACCTGTACTCAGGGCCGTAACTAGGGTAGTGCAAACAGTACCATGGCACAGGGCACCGCAGGGCAGGGGGCGCTGTTTGGGCCTGTAAATTTTCCTGTTTATTATCATTCTCACTTGTAGCTTCCTCTTATTTTATCCCCAGCATTTCCTGGCCTCCCCTATCTCTTCCCTGGCCCTTCCCCCCTTTTTCTGGTGCATGTCTTATGTCCCTATTTAAAAAATAAGGGGGGAGCACCAATACTTTCTCTAGCACAGGGCACCAAAAAGTCTAGTTACGGCTCTGCTTGTACATCTGTATACGAATAAGTCTGAATCTGTATACGAAGTTCTATAATGCAGTGGCCGCAGCTTATTATCACGTCAAGTTCTGTTGTGCTTCATCTGCATGCTTTAAACTGATTCCTGTATGGTTAATGTAGCAACATGTGGTTTGACTTCAGTGCTCATTTGAAGTGTGCTGATGGAGCTGAGATGCCTGTTTCTGATGGCTCTTTTGCACCCAGTATGGGATAAATGTACAGTAATGCCCGATACTAATGATGATAGCTGCGGCTGTGGACAGACAGCTGACAGTGGGCTGTCCCAGCCTTCCACATGAGGGCAGACTGATATTCAGCATAGACGGGCTGACAATAGCATTAGCATAATGTAGCAATCAGGCAGCCTTGGCCAGACAGAGAAGCGGCCGCAGCTGCTTCTGACTCACAATGAGGTCAATAGTGTCAGTTCATGGAAGTGAAATTCCTGACTCTAACCTACACCTTACTGACAGATATTCTAGCAATAAAGAAGTGTTTCATAGCTTTAAAGACGGTTACAAATTATGCTTCAAATTTAGGCCACGTGCCCCAGGTTCAAACCAACAACATATGTGAATTAGTATTTATCTTCTACAAAGAGATTCACAGACATTGGCATTTAGTTAAATCCTTACTACTCACTCTAGATTCCTTTTTTTCATGCTTTGGGTATTCTGTATGATGATCCTAATAAGACTGTCTCTGCAGCAGTTCATTGCGTTCTATCAGACTATATCATGTCACTGTAAATATGCATTACACAGAATTTCATTGTCGGTCTTCAGACTGTGGAGTAGATGTACTAAGCCTTAGAGAGAGATAAAGGGGGAGATGTATTATAGCAGCACATATCATGTTGCTATAGCTCTTCCTACTTCGCTTCTTTACTGAGGACAAGCAGGAAGCAGTATTGAAGAAATGCAGGGACATCTCGTCTGCTGGAATGGTGGAGTGAAAACTCCCCCTCCGGCGATCCCTGACAGAGCCCACGGCCCATCAGCCTAGTGCTAATGTGCTGTGTCTCACCTCTCTCCCGGCTCTACTGGGCATGTGTGAGATCTTGCAAGCATTGCAAGATCTCCCATGCACAGCCCAGAGCCCAGCAGTTGCCGCGGCCAGGGACAGTGCTGTCCCTGCTGTGGTGGGGCAATGACAACGGCAGCTGTCGAAATCGATAGCTGCAGCTGTCGGAACGGTCAGTGCCACTGACCTTCAAACATTGGGTGGCACATTGGTGCGCTATCTTGTAGATAGCAGCGCTGATAATGATGCAGCGCCCCTGTCATTCAACACCCAACCCCACATTAATACATGAAGGAGAAGCAGTATCAGTGCACATAACGTGAGCTGATACCACTAACCCACATATTGCCCCTTCATACACCTCCCCCATGTACCAACCAATCAGCTCCTAACTGCCATTTTTCAAACTACTGTAAAGTGACAGGAGCTGATGGGTTGGTACTTTATATCTCTGTACAGCAAGGCATAGTTTATCCCTCTCCAAGGTTTAGTACATCTCCCACTGTGAATGGAATGTCCCTACTCTCTGTAGTCAATTTAGATTGGGGGTCTCAGAGCAAAAGAAGGGTACTTTGATCCAGTATCTGGTACCCAATTCCTTGGAAACTTTAATATATTCTTAACATTTCAAAGCCTATATAAGTGGCTTATTCTCAGCTACTTCTGAAAAGAGGAAAAGATGAAGAACTCAAGGCTACATATTTACTGTTGTGGCATAGGACACTTTGTACAGTTGTGTCTCACTTAGGGCCGTATTCAATTAGAAGCGAAAAGCCGTTTTCGCAGAAAAGTATTGCGGATCGGGGCTTTTCAAAGGCTCTCCAAATTCAATTCAGATGGTTTACGCCTACGCGGAAAGTAAATACCATGTAATACTTGAAAAAGATTCGCCTAAGAATAGCAGGAGAGAAGAAGTGCAAAATTTTTTATTTTGGTGTGCAAATGTGGGGAAACCACTCAGAACCCTTGGGACAGCCCCCTAAAGGACATCTGTGTCAAAAGACCCCGGGAAAGAATTTGAGAACACCCCAAAAAAGTACTTTCCTTTTGAGGGTGAAAAAGCACAAAGTGAGGGACAAGCATGAAAACTAGCGAAATAGACTTCTTGGGGGTCTGCAAGGATGGGTTAGGTGTTTTTAAGATCGCAGGTGCGATTTACACGTTTTTTTAAAACTTCACTTTAGAGACTTTAAAATATGCTAGCACCCATTTTCAAGTACCCCAAATTTGACAGGACTACTTATTACTGTAGATGATAAGAGGAAAGTTCATTTAAGCATATATTTACGTAAATGTAAAGATTCTCTTCAACTACCTGCCACAATTTATTTGGGTAATATTCTATTGATATTCTTAATGATAATAAGGTGACTTTTTCTTTTATTTGATTTTTCTCTTAGCTAAGAAGATGTGAATGACCATTAAGTAATGACAGTCCAGTACCTGTATGTGGATTGAATGAACATCTCAAAACTGTACACTTTTGATTCCTGCTATGCTAAAAAACTTTAACATCACTATTTCACTATGATCACTGTGTTTTCATTTTATGGGCCATTCCATGTGACTCATGTTACATTTTAGAAGTTTAAATGTAGCACACACAAAAAATGAAGCTGTAATTCAACGTTTTAAAAATCTGACAATAATATATGTTAATAATATATGTGGTAGGAAGTCATAATTAATCCACTATGACCACTGTGTTTTCATTTTATGGGCCATTTCATGTGACTCATGTTACATTGAAGTTTAAATGTAGCACACACAAAAAATGAAGCTGTAATTCAACATTTTAAAATTATGACAATATTATATAGGATAGGAAGTCATAATTAATGTATAGAAGAAAAAACATACAGTTAGTAGTTAAATATTATTGTTTATATGTATGACCCATGTTACAGAAGAATGGACATATAAACTGAGGGGACTTATGTATTTATTTAAACCTGCTCTCCTAATTATTTTTACAATATGTTTGTTATACTATACACTTATTAGACCTTAAACTTATGATTGACACACAAACAAAAAAGTGAATGTTAACCAAACTATATTTAAAATAATTTTTGACATGTGACTCATGTTACATACAAATGTGACTCAAGTTACATTTCTTTCCCCAGTGAAAGGGCTCTGATACAAATTATTCAAACATGTAGAATCCACGTGTAGGTCTGTTTATCTTTCTGAATAACTGTGAAAATGTATAAAATATTTTATCTGCTGAAGATGGAGATTTCCAGTTGCTGCAAGCTTTGCTCCATTGTGCTCACTCACCATCTCTGATGTTCTTGATCTCACCTGGTTAACTCTTTCCATCATATTCAACATAGAAGCACTCACCAATGTTAACTACATCATCTGAAGTCACTGTGACAGTTACATCAAGTTCATCAGTAGAAAGAAATGAAGAATGTCTTTGAATCTGTTGTGACACAATTTAATTTTCATGTATTGTGTCCCATATTTCATGGAATGACACATATACGGTAGTCTTTCACCATGTTTTTCCAAGGCATTGCATTAACTCTTAGGGATAAATTTACTACAGTGTGAGTTTTTTGAAGTAGAGATGATGCCCAGAGCTACCAATCAGATTCTACTTAACATTTAACAAGCACCTTCTGGAAGATAATAGATAGCATCTGATTGGTTGCTATGGGCAACATCTCCACTTCAAAAACTTTCACTTTAGTAAATATACCCCTTACTGTCTATGAAAGCAAAAGTAATGATTTGCCACAATAATAATAAAGAAACAAAAACATTTTTGTCTTACTTATGTTTATAAAACGTGATTACAGTATACAGTATACCACTAGATTTAAAGTGATATTTGTGAAAAAATATAAAGGGCCTGAATCAGAGGTGGATGTAATGCCGATGCTTGCACAGTTGAACATTTATTTGCTACTGCACATGCATGAAAAATACTGAAAACCCCTATGGCACAGGCGTTCCACTTGTGTGTACACTGTTTGGGGCTTGACAGTGAACTTGACTGCATTCTTATATGCAGAGCCGCTGCCATAGAGGCCATGTTTACATGAATTTCAGGAGGAGACACTACATCTTCCAAATGTTGTTACAAGTGTTGATGGTGCACTTATGGTGGAGTGTTCAGAACCACCGGCAGAGTTACACCATCCATGGTCATTGAAAGTTGGGGTCTCAGAGCTGCAGTCCAGAGCATGCTAGTACATAAGGGGTAGGCTAAAACTAGCAGTTGCAGATTATTGCCGCTGTGACAAAACGTTACAATCACGGCTGCAATATCGTCCAACAATCTGGCCCAATGTTTTCTACTAGGATTCTTTTTCATACCTATCAGCTATTAATGCTCTTCTGTACCAATAATGTCTATAAATAGCATTAAAATAGTTTGAATGGTTTCTTGTGGGCTCATGCCTACTATTGTTTTCTAAAATTTTAATAACACATTTAAAATATTGTAAGAAAGCACATTTCTCATGTGTTAGCACACACTAGCTAAATAATAGATTTAATAGGAAAAGTGCATATTATCAAAATCGCATTAAAAATAATACAAACCCATCACCAAGATGTGTCTAATGTTCATGTAAGTGATCGGCATTTGGGATACATTCAGTATCCCAGCACAGGGGATGCTGGTGCTTAGAATATTGGCGCTAGAATCCCGACACCTGTCAGAATTCTGTCGCCGGCATCCTGACTGCTGGCATCCCAAAGGTAAGTAGCGGGATTGGAGAGACGGTTAGGGTAAGGCACTAGTGGGGGAGGTTAAGTTTAGGATGCGGATGGGGGAGGTTACATTTAGGCACTAGGGGGGAAGGTTAGGGGCAGGCACCGGAGAGGGAGGATTAGGGTAGGGAGAGTTAGTGTTGGTATCCTAACCCTGTCGGGATGCCAGAATTGGGATTTGGACTGCCGGGATCCCGAGCACCAGCATCCCGTACCCAACCCCTGCATTTTACACTTTTTGTCAATGCATATTTGTGAATGATCCCAAAAAGTGAATATCAATATTTACTTTATAAAACATAAACAGACTTTCAAAACAGTAATGCTGTGTACACACTGGCCGATATATTGGCCGATCAATTGATTGGCCAATATATTGTGCCCATGTCGGCCAGTGTGTACAGACGATATGTCTGTGAACAACGTCATTCACAGACATATCGCATTGGCAGTGCTGCACAGCCTATGAACAGATATGTCTGCAGACATATCTGTCCATCGGCAAGTGTGTACGGGCGACCAGCTGATCGCCCGTACACAGGGGTGCAGAAGGGGGGGGGCCGCGAGCGGGTACTACTTACCTGGGTCCGGCACAGCTCCCCATCCACAGCAGCCCAGCACATGCTGCGGTGTGCTGGGCTGCACTGGGAGACTGTCCAAGGCTGCTAAAGCAGCAGCCGAAACAGTCCACTATGCCAAAGGGGGGAGCAATCATGCAGATCGCGCCACCCATCGGCTGTGCGCCGGGCTGAGGGGCACACAGCGCCCCCCTCCCCAGCACCGCAAATGTGTTTTTTCTTGAAGGGGGCGTTGCCACGCCTGCCACGATTAGACCACGCCTCCTACTCGCCCCCCGGCCACTGGGACCCGCAGCAGCATGCAGATTATGGTCGTTCAGTGTGTATGAACGACCATCATCTGCAGATATATCTTGTGGTTACATCAATGATGCAATGTAGTGGTTCCCACCATAGACTTCAATGGAGATTTCTCTCCATTGAAGTGTATGGGGGAGACAAAAGCTGACCGCACACAGACAATCAGCGAGCTGCTCTGACGGAGATGCCCACTGATTGGCTGACGGCTCCTTCAATGACGGGGGACACGTGTGCCCCGGTCATTCGCGCGGAATAAAGGTATGTGGAAACACATACCTTTACTCAGTCCACCTTGGATTTGGGAGCACTAATTTTTTTGTTTTAACGCCATGGATGCCTACTTGGAGAAGAGGACGTGAACTATGCATAGGTGAGGTGAGTATGGATTTTTTTATAGGTACCCCTATGGATTGCTTCGGATACTAGGTGAGTATGTGTGATAGTGAGTGTGAGTGTGCATGTATTTTATAATAAAATTTTACTTTCACGGTGTATGTCGTGTTTTTTTTGTATTGCTTTGGTTGTGGAACTACAAGTACCAGCGGGCCCGTAATGCCCCCGCATGCTGGTATTTGTGGTTCTCCTAATACCAGCATGTGGGGAAGGCTTGCAGGTACGTGTAGTTCCACAAATAAAGACAATATTTAACCATTTATTTTACACTACACACTAACACTATCAACCCGGCACCCACCACCGCCAGGGATAGCCTTGGGCTATCAGCCTAGGCCAGGGGTGCCCTGGAGAGGAGGACCCCCTTATTGGAGGGGTCCCCAACTCCCCAGGGATCCCTGGCCTGGGCTGACTAGTGGTCAGGGCTGATGCTGCGGCTGGGGGGCCCAGTGAAAGGGCACCCCTGGCTGTGGCATCAGTCCCCCCGGTAGAAAGGGTCCAGGGCTGGTTTTAAATATACGTGGAACCTCACGCCAATTTTTTTCTCTGTATATTTAAAAATAGCTCTGTCCCTGCTGCCTGGTGCTGGTTCTTAAATTACAGTAGTACCCTACACATTTTTTTCCCTGTAATTTTAAGAACCAGGACTGGCTGGCAAGTCCGGGGCTGGTTAGTCTTTTGGGGGGGACCTCATGTAATTTTTTTAAAAAAAATTAACACTATTTAAACAAGTTACAAAAAGAAACATACACAAAACACAATGATTTGTTTATGTTTCAGCCAAACTCACAGCTCTGGAGGTGAGTGTTTAAAATGTCAATTTGGCAGACAGTTTGCAGGCATCTCACCCGAGATTGTCATCTCGATTTTTGGTAAATTTGCGAGCTGTATCTTTTAGGTGAAAAGTACTTTAGAGTTTGGCCGATGGTGAGAAGATTCGAGTTTGCTAGCTCTCCCGAGTTTTGCGAGTGAGATGAGAGAAATCTCTCTGTAACTCACCCGACTTTGCCTTTAGTAAATGTGTGATTTGAAAAACATGCCTCATCTCACCCGAGATTGCAATCTCACCCAAATGCGATTCTTAGTAAATTTACCTCATAGGGGTGTTTAAACTGGCCCCCTTTAATGGCTATTAGTGTGAAAGTTCACCACAGCAGTTTTTTTCCTTTTGAGTGTAATCGATATTGTATCCAAGTAGATCTGTAAACAACAAGTTCCTTTTTTAAAGGAGCTAATTTCCAAACTTGTGTTGTTGCTGGCTCCTTTAAAAACTGACTTTTGTACATCCGTGTGTGTACGAAATGCTCCGATACAGCGGCCACAGCATTTTCTCATGTCAACTTCCATTCTGCTTCACCTGCAACTTTGTATGTGTTTAAAACTAATTTGCTGTGCAGTTAAAGTCGCAGTCCAGCGTCTTTGGTACATTGTGAGTTGTCAGTGGTGTTTCTCTGCGTCTGCGATGAGAATAATTTATGGTACGCTACTCCTCGTTGAGTGACTCAGTCACCCTGGGATTCTTGCGCCATATGGCGTATAGACGCTAGGTGTATAAGGACACATCTTTAGGTTCTATAAACAATTTTGTACTGTTTGGTTAATAACTATGTTGTAATTTAGCTCTTACCCTTATGAATTATAATTATCATGTAGGATTTAAGTATTGTTTTTGCTGCAGTGTGCTGGGGGGCAAATCTCTTTTTTTTATGTGTTCAGAGTAAACCCCGCCCTTTACAAGCACCTGTGTTATGCAATTAAGCTGATCTGAGCAACTACCATATTTTTTGCAAGTTTGGAGAGGCATGAAGGCAGTCAGCATTAGGAGGATGTGCTGATGCTTATAGTGCCATGTGGAGGTTTTTTGGGGTACCTCCAAGGTAAGTTAGCTCTCAGCTTATATATGTGCTGTTATTATGCAGTACATCAATTGTAATTATATGACCCAGAGTGGGTGCTACTATTATGTAACAATAATTATTTTGGGGTGAGCGTTTGGGAGTTGGGCCCCCGGGGGGGTTCTGACTGGGCCTTTCTCATGGCATCACCACTTAATTCACATAGAATACTTTTATCACTTTTCTATTTGTTTGCATATTATTTATGTCATTTTAATTCTTTCTCATTTCATTAACACTTATTGATTTATACTTACACATCTTTTCTTTATACTTCACTATCACCTTTTTCCCTTTTTCGTGTGATGCCCTGGGGATGGCCCTTGGTTGGAATTTTTTTGGCGTGCCTTGCTTCTCGGACGTGAACCCCTTAATGCTAGGGATGCCAGTATAGAGGAGCCTTGACGATTGGCCGGGCGCTTATTCATATATTTGCAAATGTATGTAACTAATACCTCTGAATCGCTATTATCATGTAGGATTTAAGTATTGTTTTTGCTGCAGTGTGCTGGGGGGCAAATCTCTTTTTTTTCTGCCTTATGAATTATAGTTTGAGTAATTGGTGTATTTATAACCGATTAATCTAAGAACAGTATCTGCAGTATAATTTCATCTCTTTATGGTTATTTATTTGTCACCTTTGCCCTGTTTATACTAGATACAGTAGCAAATAGATTGCCATTTCAAAGAATCCTTATCTGACCCAGTTGTTCACTATGATGCAAAGGTTCTGCACCTCTTAAAAGGCAAAACAGTCCCTAGGTGAGATCCTGTGCCAGTATGTGCCTATACAGCAGGGCCGTAGCTAGGGTAGTGCGGCTGGTGTCATCACACAGGGCACCACAGATCAGGGGGCGCTGTTTGGGCCTGTCAAATTTCTGTTTATTATCATTCTCACTTGTAGCTATTTCTTATTTCATCCCCAGCATCTCCTGGCCTCTCCTATCTCTTCCCTAGTCCTTCTCCATGAGGCAATTCCCCTTTTTTGGGTGCATCATGTCCCTTTGAAAAATGAGGGGGGCGCCAATGCTCTTTCTGGCACAGGGCACCAAAAAGTCTAGTTACGGCTCTGCTATACAGGGTCTGCATACAAAATGCATGTGTACTCCCTCTGTGGACAGTAATGTCGCCACGACTGAAACTTTTTACACAGTTCTTCTGCGCGATTATGCTAATGCCACAGCCGATGGAATTGGTACATAGACGCTCATCGGCTGCAATGCTGATCTGCCGCTTCGCATAAAATTATGCTCCATTGGTTGCACATCGATTGCACCATCAAACATTGCACCAGCCCTATGGAGGCGCATAATGTTGTCTGAACTTTGCTGCCAAAATCTGTGCAACTGTGTAAAGACAGTTGGTGGCAACTGTTACCACCAAGGAACGCCCGCTAAAATATCAACTCTCCAAAATAACTCTGTGTCCCTCCGGTAACCATTGGGACACATATGCAGAGCGACTCAGATGCGTGAGAAGACTAAACACATAGGTCGCTTGCGTCTAACATCAATACTGCATCCACTTCTGAATCATATCCTCTAAGAGGTACCAGGAAGGTAGGAGATTGCACTGGTTTAGCACAGGTGTAGCTGGAATGGAGTAATGTTAAGCTAGTACCCTGATGTATGTGAATACACTGGTATGACTGTAACAAGGCAGAGGCATGGGAGTAACTATGTGAACTCTGCTGAAGAGTATAAATTGGATATTGTAAAAAAAAAAATCTCCCATATATATTTTCATCTAGAAAAATGGTCTGTCACCCATTCCTCTCTAGTAACTGTATACTACTATATAAACCAGCATATAGTGGGTCTCTTTACTAGTATTAATATAAATTGCTATTACATTGCTAAGCATTCCTATTCACTTTCTTATTATTTTCCATTCTAACATCCTTATACTATACACTAAAACATATTTGTAGGGCAGTACAGAGCAATACAAAATACACACGAACCAAAGTTTGCAAATGTTTTCGAACTTTTGCTATGTGACGTACTACATTCTGCAAATTATATAAATTATGATATAGATTTTTCTTGGCTACAGCAGGGACCTCCACTCTAAAAAGGGGTTTTGGTTCCGCACAGGAGTAATTCTCACACCTTTTTCAGCAGCTAATATACTGTATTGTGGACAAATTTACCAACAATATAACAATATGATCCAATACTGGATATGTTCTCAAAAAAGTTGGTGGTGCGTCCAGAGTCAATGTAAAATTACACAAAACTTGAAAAGAAAAAGAGAGACTCTTTGTTGGGGCACTCTTATAAAGTATTATGTCAATTGTTTAAATTTTTACTTTTATTTAGTCCCATTAAAAATATAGTAGTTTTCCTATTCCACGTCAAATAACAAAAAATTGTAAACAACACACAATTAAAATGTTGCCCTCTTAGAACATAATGTACTCACTCCCAATAAGTTATGTTTGTCATTCGTCCATATGTAATGAGCAGGGAGCTGCTCTCTCGTTTGGGGATAAGGACAAAAGAAGTTAGTCTAATTACACTGTGAAATAATAGAACAAATCAACAGGTTAGGTGTGCCAGTGCACCTCTTCTGTTGTCCTAAGGAGCGATGAAGATAAAAATATGAAAAAAGTTAGTGATCTAATAATCACACCAATGTGTATCATTAGAAAGAAATTATTTTTCTATCATACCATTCTCCTGAGGTCCATTAATATGTTGTATGTAATAAACTGACACATGTATTACATAGCCGATTATACATAATCAATTATACACAGTCACCATTTATATATGAGTCAAGCAACATTTAATCCACAATCTATTGCTATGGGTAATTAGTGATGCTTACCAGGTTGTTCATATTAACATACATTTCATATTGCAGATATATATAAGTTAATGTGCTAACCAACAAATTAGAAGGTCCTAGATAGTAATGTAGCATATGTTATAATTTATCATTGTTGCCTTAATAAGTTGCTGTTTCAGTATTGTAACCATACACTATTAAATGCCCACAGCTGGTTCACAAAAATATCTTTCATTTGTTACAAAATATACATATAACATACATTGTCACCTGTGAAGTTTGAAGTGTTATTATTCATCAGTTCATAACCATGCATTTGCTAGATCGCCTGTTTGTTATATGGTCTGTAGTTGTTCATATATATAGACTTTTGCAACTGGCATAACACAATTTTCCCACTGATAGGCCTTTCAGTACACTAAACAAAAACATTTTAAGTAGAAATAATGCCAAATCAGTTTCAAGTTGAACAAAATCAGTTTCAATTTGATCAAGAAAGATATTCACACATCAAATATTATTTTTCTGGTCATCCCAAATCCTCCTCATTAAATAGGGAGTGCAGATCACTACCTTTACTATGTGTATTTCAGAGACAATACATATATCTCAGATGATCTATATTCAATATTCCTGAACAAAGATCAGACATACAGTATTGTCATATTGCACATTCAGAAAACCTTATTGGTTATGCATTGAAAACCATCTATTTACATAATAATGGCTAGTTCACAAACTGCATTTCATTTGTTGCAAACGTATATAAAATACACTGATCCACAGATTCTCCTCATCTAGGACATTTGGAATCTGTTGGTTAGCACATTATATATCTGTAATATGAAATGTATGTTCATATGAGCAACCTGGTAAGCATCACTAATTACCCATAGCAATAGATTGTGGATTAAATATTAGTTGATTCATATATAAATGGTAACTGTGTATAATTGATTATGTATAATTGCCTGTGTAATACATGTGTCAGTTTATTACATACAACATATTAATGGACACCAGGAGAATGGTATGATAGAAATATAATTTCTTTCTAATGACACACATTGATGTGATTATTAGATCACTATATTTTTTTATATTTTCACCTTTATCGCTCCTTAGGACAACAGAAGAGGTGCACTGGCACACCTAACCTGTTGATTAGTTCTATTATCTCACAGTGTAATTAGACTAACTTCTTTTGTCCTTAACCCCAAACGAGAGAGCAGTTCCCTGCTCATCACATATGGACGAATGACAAACAACTTATTGGGAGTGAGTACATTATGTTCTAAGAGGGCAACATTTTAATTGTGTGTTGTTTACAATTTTTTGTTATTTGACATGGAATAGGAAAACTACTATTCTATAATTCTTTATAAGAGTGCCCCGACAAAGTCTCTCTTTTTCTTTTCAAGTTTTGTGTAATGCTACAACAGGGACTGACGGATTATTTGCAAGCAAGGAGCAGTCTGGTTGTGCAGATTATAGAGTACAAGACAAACACTTTTTGTAATGATTACCATTCTTTAGTAGAAATCCAAACAATAAATACATAACAGGAAATGTATTTTGGAAATGGTAGTGGAAATAACTGATGCACAAGCTGTGTCATCTGAGGCCATAAATAAACCTAAGACAGTGCCAGCAGATATGCCGTTAGTCACCCATATAGAAGCAGCCACTAAAGCAGGCTGGCAAGATTAAAGAGAACATTTTGTTAAGATTAGGCAGGGTCATACACAAATTCAAGACTTGGCCATTTTGCTTAATATTTCAGCAAATCTGTATGCTATAATTGAATATATAATTGAATATATACTGACAAGTAAGATCAGAGATGAAAGTAGGCATTTTAGTGCCCTGGGCAAGATAGAACATTGGTGCCCCACCAGCTTCAATTCTATAAACAACATTTTATTTAGCCTTAACCTTTCAACCATAATTTTTGAATTGGCTTATATTACAAAATGTATGGCTAACATTCTCTACTTGCATACAAATGACACTATTATAAAGACTTAAAATTTTGTAGGGTGTCCCCGCAAACCCTAACACTGATACTGAAGTAGCAGTGTTACTTACTGGTGACTTACTGGCCGACTGAGCAGGGGTTAAAGTGGACCGGAATGGGGTGGAACTGCGTTCCGTCAGTTCCATTTGGAGGTGGAACCAGTTCCGCCTCCTCCGGCCCACCATACACGGCTAGTCAGCACTCCATTTACCGGGTGCCCACAGAGATTTTGTTACCTGCAGGCACCCAGCTCCTTCCCCGCAGCAGCAGCCGGTGGCTGGAACTCACTCCTGAGCTAAGGCTTCCAGCTCCCCACATGCGCAGTATGGGAGGCGCGGTCAGACTAGACGGCAGCGGACGCAGGAGCGAAGCTTAAGCTAAGTATTGCATTTGTATTTCTTTTTTTGTGTAAGGGGCACTACTACTGTGGTCACTACCACTGGAGGCACTACTAATGAGGGTCAGGGGCGCCGAGAGGGGGGGAGGGGGTACTAATTACCCGGGTCCGGGCTTGCTGGAGAGGCCCGACATGGGCCCGGGTCTGGCACCACTCCCCCTCTGTCTTACATCACAGCAGCTCAGCACACACTGCTGTGTGCTGGGCTGCACTGGGAAACTGCACGCGGCTGCTAAAGCAGCAGCCGGAGCAGTCTACTATGCCTATGGGGGGAGTAATCACGCTGATTGTGCCCCCCCCATTGACTGTGCACTGGGCTGAGGTGCAATTCCTCACCCTTATCAGTGTGTACATCATCTTCATACAATATTAATTCGTCCCTGCTGGAATTCACCATTACAGGTGCCTCTGGACTTTGACATAATTGCTGGTAAAGGTCTTCCTCGTAGAAATTGTAGTTTAATTTGATGAACATCATCTTTCCACACTTTCAGGAAATAACCTACGCCGATCGCTGACAAGGTTCCTGGCTCTGCTGAAAAGTCTTTCTGAGTACACACTAAAGGGTGGGCAGCTCAAGTAAAGCAAAGCCAGTTTGTGCAAGGGCCTCCAAATTGCCTTTTTTTTCCTGCCAGTAGTCAAACAGACTGTCTGACATGCCTATTTGCCATCGGATGCTATCATTAAAAATGTAAAATAGTCCTCAACCATTCTTTGAATGGCGACCGTATCAGATGGAGTCATGGTAGAGGTCTCATTTATTGTACACAATTCCTTTAGACCCGACCAGATGTCAAAACTTGGTTATGTTGACTCATCTACATCACCATTTGGTCTTTTGGGAAAGTTTAGTTTTTTCTCGGCAGATGCACTTTCTGGAGAAGCTGAAGGAGAAGTCATCGCAGCATCACGTGCCATTTGAGCAGACAATTTGCTTACAAACACTTCTTTGCATCTCTTGACCGTTGGGAAGAAAGGCTCAACATATGATTTAAACCTTAAGGGGTCTGTTTACTAAGCAGTGTTAGGATACAGAGTGAAAAGTGATAAGGTGCCAGCCAATCTGCTGCTAACTGCTATGTCACAGGCTGTGTTTGAAATATGACAGTTGGGAGCTGATTGGCTGGCACCTTATCACTTTTCACTCTGTCTCCTAACACTGCTTAGTAAATAGACCCCTTGATCTTAAATCTTGTGTTTGCTCTGTTCAGCTTGTCCACATGTCTATGGTTAAGTGGACAGTGGGTACAACGGCATTTTGGAGGCTACTAATTAAGTTTTTTTGAATGTTCCTGTACTGGTTGGGAATTGCTTTTCTAGTAAAGTGGAATCTTGATGGGATTTGGTAGCGGAGACACAGGACCTCAATTAACTGTCTAAAACTCACTGCATTATTGGCGGATATTGGATGCACATCTAATACCAGCATAGATGTTATGGCGTCAGTGATCCGCTGTACAACTGGGTGACTGCTGTCATATTTGTTCCCCCTTGCAAAGTATTGTTTAACAGTCAATTGTTTTTTAAAGTTCTACTAGTAGTCTTCCTGGTCCCTTTATGGGATAAAAATCCACTCCCAGCGGCAGACATAGCGCTCAAGGATTCTTCTGGGGCAAGGACTGATGTGAATGATTTAAATATTTTTTGTAAATGGCTTCCCTCCTCCCCTCCCCTCCCCTACTCCCTCATACATTTGCTTCGGAATCAAAAAATGAAATTAAATTTCCAATAATCAAATCTGCCTTAAGCTACATGCATACTTCAACTCCCTCAGGCCTCTTGAATAATAAAAACATTTGTTTCCTGATGTGCCATGTTGGAAGTTGAACTGCCACAGCTGCTGCAATCTTGGACATGTGGTTGCTGCATGCCAGAAATGTCCAGAAAAGTTTATGGCTACAAACAGCAGCTCCTGCATGCCCCTTTAATTTTAAATAAATATTCTGAACCACCAAGTTGATTTAGTGGGCAAAACATGGGACATATTGTTCACCCATGCTCTCCCCTTCTCCCTCATAAATTTGTTTCAGAATAAAAATTTTTAATTCAATTTACTACCAATCAACCCTTCCTGTCCCTGCCATCAACTACTTACATACTCCATCTTCTTCAGGCCTCTTGATTAATGAAAACACATGTTTCCTTATGTGCCATGTTGGAAGTTAAACTGCCATGTGTTTGTGCCACCCACTGCTGCCACTTAGCTTAGTCAGCCAGCTAGCTTAGTGCAAATTGTGGGCCTAAACATGGATGAAAACAATATTGTGGGCTGTGAGGTGGTCAAAATTGACTGGAAATGAGTGGAAATTAATGTTATTGAGGTTAATAATACTGTAAGAGCAAAAAATAAAATAAATTATGTGATTTTAGCTGTTTTTATGTTTTTGAAAAATACAGATCCAAAACTAAAACCAAAACCAAAACATGCAAGGGATGGTTTTGACAACACCAAATCCAGATCCAAAACACGAGACACAGATCCAAAACCAAAACAAGGGGGTTGGTACACATCCCTATCATGAATAGGCTCCATTAAGTGATGTCCAGAATATATTAAATAGAGTAGAGAACACAGACAGACTAGGCGCAGGCTACATTGTAAGATCTGCTGCCTGTACTACACACCTTCACCCAGCACCTCTCACCCATTAATCAACACTCTATACAGTACCTCTTACCCAATGCTACACACAGATATCATCCTACAAACCTTGAAATACCATTCAATAAACACCGCTTAGTGACACCATACCTCTCTCACAGTATTCCACCTCACTATGACTCCCTGACCCCATACCTCACTCATCATCCCTCCCTGGCGCCATAGCTCACCGACTATAATTTACTTCACCCACCTTTCACTGACACCATGCCTCACTCACTATACTTCTCGTAAGTCATTACCCATCTCTGACCCCACACCTCATTCACTGAAATACAAATCACTCGCCACCCCTCCATCACCATAGTTATCCTACTATAATTCACCTCACCCATTACTCCCTGACATCATGCCTCACTCACTGTCCAGTATTTACCTTATTATCACTCCCTGACCTCATGCCTCACTCACTGTCCAGTATTTACCTTACTGTCATTCCCAGATCCCATGCCTCACTCCCTGACATAATGCCTCACTTACTGTCCAGTATTTACCTTACTATCACTCCCTGATCCCATGCCTCACTCCCTGACATCATGCCTCACTCTCTGTCCAGTATTTACCTATCACTCCCTGATCCCATGCCTCACTCCCTGACATCATGCCTCACTCTCTGTCCAGTATTTACCTTACTATCACTCCCTGATCCCATGCCTCATTCCCTGACATCATGCCTCAATCTCTGTCCAGTATTTACCTTACTATCACTCCCTGATCCCATGCCTCATTCCCTGACATCATGCCTCACTCTCTGTCCCGTATTTACCTTACTATCACTCCCTGATCCCATGCCTCACTCCTTGACATCATGCCTCATTCTCTGTCCAGTATTTACCATACTATCACAACCTGATCCCATGCCTCACTCACTGACATCATGCCTCACTCTCTGTCCAGTATTTACCATACTATCACTACCTGATCCCATGCCTCACTCCCTTACATCATGCCTCACTCACTGTCCAGTATTTACCTTACTATCACTCCCTGATCCCATGCCTCACTCCCTGACATCATGCCTCACTTACTGTCCAGTATTTATCTTACTATCACTCCCTGATCCCATGCCTCACTCCCTTACATAATGCCTCACTCACTGTCCAGTATTTATCTTACTATCACTCCCTGATTCTATGCCTCACTCCCTGACATGCCTCACTCACTGTCCAGTATTTACCTTACTATCACTCCTTGACCCCATGCCTCACTCACTGAAATATCCCTCACACACACTCCTGCTTGGCACCATAATTTACTTACTATAATTCACCTCACCCACCACTCCCTGATACCACCCACTAAGTATCCTCTCTAAAATCTGACAAAAAAAAGATAGACCTCAAAATAAAAAATCTGTCAGTGGTACCTGTCGCACTGCATTCCTCCCCCTGTGGCCTGCAGTTTTAGTGAGGCTTTTTTCACTTTAGCCATTAAAAACATATTTTAGAAATCAAATATGTATTTCCAACACAAAATCTATTTATATTAGTACTGTCCAGTTGCCCCATCCATTTATTAAATCAAGCCTATTGGGTCCATTCATCATGCTGTGGATACATTCACCGGATCAATTCAACATTGCTTTGGAGCGGAGACAGCTGATCCAAAAATCACTGACTCCGCAATCTCCTTCTCTGCTACTTTTGGAGCAGTGAAAGTTATCCCTGCCAAGTTTGACTTGGCAGAGCTAGCGCGCCCTGCATGAACTGGGGTTCACGCAGGCGCACAAAGCCCAGGCAAAAGGAACCGGATAGGGGCAGAGGCATCTGAAAGGATCCCTCTTCACAACCCAGGACTCCTTCCCATAGGAAAGGTGCAGGGTGCATGAGCGTTTCTAGAGAGAAGGGTACCCGTGTGCAGTCTCCGACATGGGCCCCATCCTCTCTGTCTGGCGGCCAGCTGCCCACTGAGCGGTGCCCAGCCAACACCGCACTTATAGACTCTGGGCACTAGAGTGTGCCCAGAGTCTATTGCGCATGCACAGTTTACCTAGAAAATGTCCGTGGCGGCCATTTTACAGCTGTTTTTACAGGTGGAGATACCGGAGTCGATGTGGGAGAGGTAAGTTTTATGGGTGCAGGGTTTGCGGTGCGGGCCCCCCCTGGACCCAGGGGCTCGTGTGCCCTGCACACCCTGCACCCATTATAAAAAGGCCCCTGTGCAGGAGCAAACACCATCTGAAGATAGCAAATTCTTCCGCAGTCAAGCTCCGAAAAAACTGGTGTATGGGGACAGCGGAACAGATCGGGGTTGAAATGTAAGCAGGCAATATCAGTGATATCCAGGGCCGGCACTTCCATTAGGCAGCTGTAGGCAGCTGCCTAGGGGCACCGGGACCTGAGGGGTGGCTAGATGAGACTGCCTGGGCCACTGATGGGCCAGGCAGGGAGGAACAACAATGGAATCAAAGCGGCTGCGGGAATTGGCAGAGATGGAAGTGTACACCGGTGCTGAGCACTGACAGCTGCTGCCTGCACTGCCTCCTCAGGAAGGACTGCTGCCTGCTGATGGACTGCTGCCCCTAACCTACCATTCAGAGCCTTTGTGGATCCATTAAAGTCCCCCTCTATGCCATGCTGCTGCGCCAGGAGCAATGGGGAGAGGCTCTGCTGCACTTTGTGGTTCTGGAAGAGGAGGCCTGCTATCGGCTGAGAGACAACCAGGTGTCCGGTGACAGATACTGAAGAAGGAGAGCCCAAATCGTAATCAACACCCTGACTAGCCTGCTTGAGGGCCCCTGCATCTGCTCTCAATGGGGTGACTGTGAGTACTGCTGAGAGATCCACCCAGGTCCATGTAATTTTATAAATATATATATATATCCTGCCCAGTGGTGTCACAAAGGGGTGCGGGCCGCACCCGGGTGTCAACCACTGAGGCGTGACACCTAGGTGCAGACTCCCCCTCAGTGTCATGGGACGACACTGCACACAGGACAGGGCAGTCTGCACCTCCTGCAACCTTCCCCATATCCAACCAGCAAGAAGCACGGGACAATGGAGTTTGGGCCGCAAGGCCACACCCCTTCCTGTGAGACTACTATCCCTTCCCATGAGACCATGCCCCCTGTCCACGAGATCATGCCCCCTTTTTGGTGCACAACATCCCTCCCCGCACCAGGGGCGAGATGATCAATGAGAAAAATGCCGTCAAACCCCGAAAATGCAGGTTTGACCACATTTCTCATATGCACCAAGCCCCAGAGTGCATACAGTAGTTGCGGTCGGTAACTCCATCTTCCTGATGGTGTTACCCATAGAAGCCTATGGGCTTCTATCGGGAGTGAGCTGAGAGGGATCCAATCGGATCCCAGCACCCACTGTGCCTGGAGAGAGTGAGACACCCCAACAGTTTAAGTATTTTGTACGGTGTTGGGTCTCTATTTCTACCAGGTTCTGAGTCTCTTGGTTCTTGATTCAGAGAGGTAAGGAATGGGTGCATGTGTATATATAGTCAATAGTATGGTTTCAAACACAAATTGCAATTTATTTAACAGTCAATATTACAAAATTGGTACCAACCAACAAAAGGCAATTTACAGTATCCTTTTAATGCATATACTAGAGAAACACTCTTTTGCAGAAATTAGATTTTATTAGACAGGAACACTGGAAGGGTCGGATACCCTTTTCTTTGGAGATTGCATTAGACTGAAGAAACTGGGTGATTCAAATGGGTTAGTGTAACAATTTAAAAGCAACAAAGATATAGTGACAATATCATGTAACATGAATTCTCAAAACACTTCTGTATCTGAGTATTCAACGCCCTTATCCTATCTAACTAAATTCACTGCATGCATGCAATTTACTACCAATTATAATGTCCAGCGCTTTTTGTAGAGGTGGTGCACATAGGTTTTGTTATGTTATAACACTTCTGCGACGTTTACTAGCTTTCAATTTTAGTTAGAGTTACAGTATATAGAGGAAAGTTGATTGACTGAAGAACAATTAAAATCCTTGCAACTAGTCCTTGCAGTAAAATAGCTGGGATATGTACTTTGGGTTAAGAAAATCATTAGTTAGTGGACTGCTGACTGCTTTTCATTACTGAAGTTGCTCTAGATGGATGTGCAACTATACTCAATAAGCCTGAGTGATATGAAGTATCCTATGCAGCTAAAAGCTAAAATTGGCTATTGCAGTCCGGTGGAGGGTAATGTATTCGGGCAGGTCTGTGATTGGTGCACACTACCGACCTCTCTGGACGCTTGCTCCTCCCGTTAGGGCTTATTACTGCAGCAATCACCACCCTCTGGTCAATGTCCAACCTCAGAGGGTCTCCTTACTGCCGCCTCCTGGCCGAGCCAATTCGCCTCCCTTCTCAGCACACACTGACAGAGAGTCTCTCCTCTAACAGTGTTCCCTCAGGCTGCCTCTGGAAACACCGCAATGATGACAGGTGCGGTCACTCCCTCAGCGCAGGTCTCTCCTCTCCGGATGCTTCCTCAGGGCACTCTCTAACAGACTTAACTGTTACCCCCAACCACCTGAAGCTGGTTCCAGCTGGTTCTCAGTCATGTGACCTCCTGCTGACTGAAAGAGTCCATATTTCCCCCACTGGAGGGGTAGTCCAATAGGGCAATATCATAGTGGTAGAGTGCCATAAATACACTATAAAGATAGATACAACATTGGCCACATTTTCATACATTGACAGTTTAAAAAACAAAACAAAACACAATTTTACATAAATATATATATACTCATGGGTATCCTCAACCTGGGTTACCACATTCCTCCCCACTAAAACATGCGTGTCCCAAGCATTCGGAAACAATTAGTAATTTGTATACATTCTATTAACAAATTTCTCATGCACCATCTACAGGTAACATTTCTATTTGATAATTTTTATATGTATCCACTTGATGCAACATTTCTTGCAACTAATTCACATTAAAGTACGCTAATGCTTATATTTAATGGGTAAAAATCCCTTTGTTCCTCATTTTTGAAGGTCTTGATGCTCTTTGCAGAATTTGAGCCACTTCACTTGAATCTATAATCATATATTCATCCTCTGGGACCCCATACTGCGCAAGAACAGACATAACAGGTTTCTTGGCTACCTTATCAGGTTTTTCGAGAATGACATATGTCAACTCTTGCATACATTATTCTGATGATTCTGTTTGAAAGATTCCAAGCTCTTAGCTCTTGGTGAGTCAGCTACCCTTCCCGTGTCTTCCGGACAATCAGTGGCACACACCCTTAGTTGGCTAGGGTGCACCAAACTGGACTGGGTGTCATCAGAATTTTGTTATCTGTGTCCATACGGTCTCTTTGGAGGTTGTGATGAGTAGCGTCAACTTTGGTTAGGTTGTTGGGGTCTAGTGTTTTCTGCCGCAGTCTCAATTTCTTCAGAGAGGGTTCCATCTTCATGGTCATGATAATTCAGCTGGTTGTTGCATGGAGAAGCTCGGTGATGTGAGTAGTGCCAATAACACTTGCAATCTGTTGCATATCTGCTGCCTTGGACTGAAACACCACCAGGACCTGTGACATTAGCGGCTTGCAGACCTTTCTCTCCTTTGACCACATCAAACTCTACAGTCTCTCCTTCTCCCAGGCTTCGATGATATTTTCTGGGATTGTTCATCTGGATGGCTGTGTAATGCACAAATATGTCTTGCTTTGTGTCTTCACGATTGATGAATCCATACCCACGTCACACATGGAACCAGATGAATTTACCTGAAACTTTTCCTCTCTGGACCAGAGCATCAACATCTACTATGGCGGTCAATTCATCCTCACCAATATGGAATTGTTTGCCATAGCAGGGCTGCCATTCTTCAGAGGTGGTTCTTATTCTTTTTGTTCTCCCTGAGGCTTAATCTCCATCCTCGGGGCATTGGAGTTTAAATTCTCCATACAATTTCTCTCTGCATCCTTCCCTCTGGCATCGCTGGCAAATGTGTCGGTCTTGGGAGTCAAACTGATTTGTTGTCCTTCCTTCATTTCTTTGTGGGGGTTCACACCAATCACCAGAGGATCTTCCCTCCACTCACCAACACAGCTCAGTTGTGTCAGGGGCCTGATATTTGGTCAAATTTCGGACTTCTTTTCTCATTGCAGCCATTCCTTCAGTCAGTTCTTTCATCTGCCTTTGAAGTGTTTTTAAAGAGTAGTTGATGTGAGTTTGAATACTTTGTGTTGCTAGATCTGTGGTCTTTGTAACTTTTTCTGACCCAGGGCAATTTTTCCTGGAGGAATACTGTGATTCTTGAAAGCCATGCATTTCTGAAAAGCTGGTCTCCTTGACTGTATGGGGCCCTACTACATTGATGGCTGCCTCCTTGAAATCTATGAATGGGTGGTCAGGCATTTCCATCCTTAACATGCGCAGTTGGGTTCTCACTCTGTCTCCACTGGAGCCCTCAATGAATTGGGCCACCAAAGCTTCATCCTTTTTTCGTATTTCCTCAACATCTACTGCTTGTATGGCCCGTAAAGCGTCCTGTAAGCTTAAGGCATAATCCCGAAGGATTTCTCCTGGAAGTTGTTTTCGGGTGTAGAACCTCATTTTTAATTCTGAAATACTCTGGAAAACCTGGTCTACTTTCTGCTTCTTGTATAAGGGCCATGAGGTCACCTCCCTAAGGGCTGATCCTTTAAGTTGGCCAATTAATATTTCAACTTGTTGTTGGTCGCTTAATCGATATAACTGGAACATGGATTTTATTTTGTTTTTGAACTCTGTCAGAGTGTTTCCGTCTGATCCATATATATCCCCGGTGTACGTGGGGAGCCATGGAGTCCCAAATGTATGGCAGCAAGATTGGATTGAATTGAGGGATGATTGGAGACCCTGTTCTGATGCCACTATCACTTGTACCAGCTGAGTCCCCAATTTCTTGACGTTCCTGTGACATTGTTGTTGAATTTTTCTCTATGCCAAAAGGCCTCCTTACTTTAAACTCTGAATCCTGTTTGTGACGCCAAATGTGACACCCCAACAGTTTGAGTATTTTGAACGGTGTTGGTTCTCTATTTCTACCAGGTTCTGAGTCTCTTGGTTCTTGATTCAGAGAGGTAAGGAATGGGTACATGTGTATATATAGTCAATAGTATGGTTTCAAACACAAATTGCAATTTATTTAACAGTCAATATTACAAAATTGGTACCAACCAGCAAAAGGCAATTTACAGTATCCTTTTAATGCATACACTAGAGAATCACTCTTTTGCAGAAATTAGATTTTATTAGACAGGAACACTGGAATGGTTGAATACCCTTTTCTTTGGAGATTGCATTAGACTGAAGAAACTGGGTGATTCAAATGGGTTAGTGTAACAATTTAAAAGCAACAAAGATGTAGTGACAATATCATGTAACAAGAAGTCTCAAAACACTTCTGTATCTGAGTATTCAACACCCTTATCCTATCTAACTAAATTCACTGCATGCATGCAATTTACTACCAATTATAATGTCCAGCGCTTTTTGTAGAGGTGATGCTCATAGGTTTTGTTATGTTATAACACTTCTGAGACGTTTACTAGCTTTCAATTTTAGTTAGAGTTACAGTATATAGAGGAAAGTTGATTGGCTGAATAACAATTAAAATCCTTGCAACTAGTCCTTGCAGTAAAATAGCTGGGATATGTACTTTGGGTTAAGAAAATCATTAGTTAGTGGACTGCTGACTGCTTTTCATCACTGAAGTTGCTCTATATGGATGTGCAACTATACTCAATAAGCCTGAGTGATATGAAGCTATAATTGGCTATTGCAGTCTGGTGGAGGGTAATGTATTCGGGCATGTCTGTGATTGGTGCACACTACCGACCTCTCTGGACGCTTGCTCCTCCCATTAGAGCTTATTACTGCAGCAATCACCACCCTCTGGTCAATGTCCTCCCTCAGAGGGTCTCCTTGCTGCCGCCTCCTGTCCGAACCAATTTGCCTCCCTTCTCAGCACACACTGACAGAGAGTCTCTCTTCTAACAGTGTTCCCTCAGGCTGCCTCTGGAAACACCGCAATGATGACAGGCGATGTCACTCCCTCAGCGCAGGTCTCTCCTCTCCGGATGCTTCCTCAGGGCACTCTCTAACAGACTTAACTGTTTCCCTCAACCACCTGCAGCTTGTTCCA
Organism: Taudactylus pleione; assembly: GCA_031769625.1. NCBI lineage: Eukaryota > Metazoa > Chordata > Amphibia > Anura > Myobatrachidae > Taudactylus > Taudactylus pleione. The sequence continues at coordinate 7,193,027 of JAUIMM010000453.1, forward strand.
GCTGGTTCTCAGTCATGTGACCTCCTGCTGACTGGAAGAGTCCATGTTTCCCCCATGGGAGGGGTAGTCCAGTAGGGCAATGTCACAGAGGCAGAGTGCCATAAATACACTATAAAGATAGATACAACATTGGCCACATTTTCATACATTGACAGTTTTTTTAAAAACAACAACAACATAAATTTACATATATATATATATATATATATATATATATATATATACTCATCTGTATCCTCAACCTGGGTAACCACAAGAGGGAGAGAGAGAGAGAGAGAGAGAGAGAGAGAGAGAGAGATCCAGCCTTTAACCCACCTGACACTACAACCTTCCTGGGGGTCCTCGCAAATGGAGCACATAGTGTTTTTTAATTATTATTTTTTTCAGGTGCATATTTCAATTTGACAGCGGCGGCTGTGGAACTTCTAACACACCACGTCCACTTTTCACCTGAGGGGCTGGTAAGTGGGTATTGGGGGAGGGGGGACAGTAGGTAAAAGTTTTGAATGGGTGCAGGGAAACCTTGCACCGGCCCTGGTGATATCAGCTGTGTTACCTTCATAATGAATAGCCCCGATCCTTAATTTCTATAAAAGTAGGTGAAAATGTTAATTTTCACCTGCTGTTGTAGAATTTTAGTGACCTATTCATCATAACTAACTTTTCAAATTTTTAACTAAGGGAGCCCTTCATTAACGTAGTAACGCAGGAGATAGCACTGATATTTCTAGGTTACAGTCCTGCTGCGTTAATTTACAATGTAGAAATTATGCCATACATCAAATTCCCGAAATTATGTATTTTCTGGAATTTGATGGTGTTACTGTACGCCATCCTTAGATGGTGTCAGCCCCCAAATGGCTTCACAAGCTGCCAGACCTGACAGCTTATAAAGCAGTGGGACTGCAGTGGGACTCTCCCCCCTCCCCTTTCTGCGCTTCGTTCTGGATGGTTCCCACAACCACCGCTGCATGCTGCTGCAGAGAGAAGCGTGTCTCCCCTCTGTTCGGTCCCCGGTGGCACTTGTAAGTGTTTAATTACCCATTTATTTATGTTAAACACTTAATTAATAAAATAAAAGATGCACTTACAAGTGCCACTGGGGAACAGACAGAGGGGAGATGCTTCACGCTGCAGCAGCATGCAACAGTGGGCTTAACATACAAAAAATTTTATTTGAATATTATTAAACTCTTACTACAGCTGTTATACATGCTCCACATGCACTGCTTCTGTGAATGGAAGCGGGGCATGTGTAGCATACATAACAGCAGTGTTAAGTTAGAGCAGGCTGAGATAAGTATCTATTTTCCGAAAAGTTGTCATCATGAAAATGGCATCTTTTTGGAATAGATATTCATGGAGAGGAGGAATGGCAACAACTCTACTTCTAAAAACTCTCACTTTAGTAAATATACCCCTAAGAATCTCTCTGATTGCACCTTATCCCCATTATGTATGAAAATAAAAAAAGAAGAAATCAGAGATACATTTAAATGGGATAAACAGTGCAATTTCCCTGCATTAGTTATAAGGCACAATGAAAAACTCACAAAAGAAAACATATATGTACATGGATAAACATATACACACGTGCTTCAGTCATCAGGTAGCCCCACCCCCACCTTAGGGCTCAGCCTGTACAGTCCCCGGCAGCATCGTCAGACAGGACAGGACGAAGAAGCAGACTCAGATGAGCCAGAAGACAGCACTGGCCTGGGTGCCTTTCACTATCCTGCCAGCATTGTTACAGGTAAGTGTAGCCTGCCTGGGAGGACCAGGGGGAAGGGCACTATGTGAGAGTGGGGGCAGGGGAAAGCACTTTGATTGGAAAGCACTATGTGTGATGGAGCAGGGGGAAGCACTATGTGAAATGGGGGGGAGAAGCACTGTGTGGGATGGGGGAAGCACTATGTGGGATGGGGCAGTGGAAAGCACAATGTGGGGGATGGGGAAGCACTATGTGGGATGGAAAATCACTATGTGGGAGTGGGGGCAGGAGAAAGCACTTTGTGGGATTGGGGGAAGCACTTTGTGGGATTGGGGGAAGCACTATGTGGGATGGGGGAAAGCACTTTGTGGGATTGGGGGAAGCACTATGTGGGATGGGGAAAGCACTATGAGGGAGAAGGGGCAGGAGAAAGCACAATGTGGGATGGGGCAGGGGAAAGGACTGTATGGGGTGAGGATGCACTATGTGGGATGTGGATGAAGGAAAAGCACTATGTGGGATGTAGGGGAGGGGAAAGCACTATGTGGGAGTGGGGGCAGGGGAAATCACTTTGTAGGATTGGGGGAAGCACTATGTGAAAGTTAATGATAAGTCAATGTGGGATGGAGGGCAGGGAAAGCACTATGTGCGATGGGGCAGGGGAAAGGACTATATGGGATGAGGATGCACTATGTGGGATGTGGATGAGGGTAAAGCACTATGTGGGATGTAGGGGAGGGGAAAGCACTATGGGCTCTATTTACTACAATCCGCATTGGTAATGCAGATTGTAGTGTGATATTACCGACTGAATTCGCATTGCGAATTCAGGCAATATCACAGGGATTTACTACAAATCCCTTGCAGGGACAGAGCTTGCGAGAAAGCTCTGTCCCTGCGAATCCCCTATGCACACTAGTCACGGTATTTTCGCGACCCCCCTCTCCCTTAATTACACTTACCTGCATGATCCGGGCTCCGGTGATGTCTTCCATGTCCTCCGGTCAGGTGATATCCCATACTGCACTGGGACCCGATCACCTGATGACAGTGCAGCACGGGAGACCGGCTGACTGGAGGGAGGACATCACCCAGAGCCCCGACCACCGGTCCATGGAGTCAGGTAAGTTAATTGTTTTTTTACTTTTTTTTTACTTTTTTTACACTGTATCAGCGTGTGGTCTGTTTAGACCACACAGCTGATTACTGGCCCTGACTCCTGGCTCTGCTCTCCCCGTTAGAGCAGGGCAGGAGGCCGGTTACCGGGGGAGACCCTGGATAACGCCACCTCCAGGTGGTGTTATTATCACAGGGCTTTCCCCGATATTTTTTTACAATTTATTTTTAGTAACTCTGGTCGGATCACATTTCCCATTACAATTATGGGAAATGCGATCTGCTTACTAAAAATAAGTGATACTTAGGGGTTGGAGTAGAATTTTACGAATTCTACTCCAATTGCCCTATAGTAACTGTAGGTGATACTAAAATAATGTGAAAAGGGTGTGAAAACACCCTTTTTCACTTTGTTTTAGTAAAAATAATGTTAATAAATAGAGCCCTATGTGAGATCGGGCAGGGCAAAGCACTATGTGGGATGAGGGGCAGGGGAAAGCACTATGTGGAGGAGGGGAAAGCTGTAGAAGGGGGGCAAGGGAAAGCACTATGTGGGATGTGAGGAAAAGCACTATGTAGGATGGGGGAAAGGACTATGCTGGATGGGGAACACAGTGTTTGTGGACTAAGGGCTATGGGAGCACATTGTAGAATGGGGAGCACAGTGTGGGTGGATTAAGGAAAGGGGAGCGCTGTGTGGGTGGGATAAGGGAAGAGAGCACAGTGTGGGTGGGAGAAGGGAAGGGGTGCACAGTGTGGGTGGAAGGAGCGAAGAGGAGAACAGTGTAGGCGGGATGGGGAGCACAGTGTTACTGGGACAATGTATTTGTTTCTTCTATGCAAAGTTTATAATCTATGTTTTATTTTTTTTTCTGTGGTAGCTATTGTGTTTTAATTTTCTCTGTGCCAATGTATTTTTTTTTCCTAGTGGATTCCTTTCATGTGAAGCCTATGGGGCCTATTATCAATGAGTTTTATCACTCACGAGTGATAACATTTGTTGCGTATGATAATTGTGCTCCAGCCACTCAGCTCCTAACTGTCATCTGTTTGAAAAATGACAGTTAGGAGCTGATTGACTGGAGCACCATTTATCATACGCGACAAGTTTTATCAGTAAGTCATAGTGCATTTTTACTTTATTTAAAGGCTGGCATATCTTTCGGTTAACATATCATGCTTCACATATCACACATGCAAGCGAGGGATCGGGGTTGGTGGTGAGAAGATGGGGCCCCCAGAAACATCAGTGTACCAGGCCCCGAGATTCCTGTTGCTGGCCCTGGTAAGGGAGCCCCTATATCAACATGTTTCGCTCCAAACCTGGAGCTTTTTAAAGGCACAATGATCCCTATGGCTACTGAATATGCATTTTCAAATATAGTTTATTTTGACCACTTGTATGGAATCACTTAGGAGTAAAACACAATACATGACCAAGCCAGTACCAGTGTATTGCATCAACAAGTAGATCTTCCAGAGCAACAACTGTGCAGTATATATGTATGTATTGTGACACAGTCGGGATTGGGGTCCCTCTCCTGGGGTAAATGGACTCCCTCTTTACAGACACAGCAGCCGAGGAAACAGGACACAAGTCTGGGGTTCTCGTACAAACTTGTCGGCGCCTGTCTTTATTGTAACAAGTGCATAAACAAAATAAAACAGTAAACAAAACCCTAGCCCGTCTGGCACTAACTAAACAGTGGGTACCCTCACTACCAGAATGGTAGGGCCTACTGCCCTCACCATCAACAACAGCATGTGGACAGTACTTACAGGGTAATCATACAGTGTCTCTGGACATGCTAGCCTGCATGCCTACTTCCCCAAGTGTGAGACACTCAGCCACAAACAAACCATGCAGGCCCTAATGAGCCTGTTACCAGGCTGAAAGGCCCAAAACCTGGAGTGGCCTGTGGATGGAGCCCTCCCTCACCTCACATCCACACCCCCAGGACCCAAAGCGGCTTTTCAAAAAGCTGATACTCTGGTCTGTTTACAAAACAGACTTCTCCTGGGGTTTTTTAGAACACATGGGCCAAAACCTAGGACAAATGTACCAGCCACTGACTACTTTACCAGTGCTTCTATCACATATCCCCCCCCTTTATTTCGACCTGTGGGGCGGAACAACTGCAGCCCCCAAACAATGGACATGTGACAAAGCATCTGCATTGGCCATCTGGCTTCCTGGCCTTTCAATTAGTTCATCCACCCTTGGCATTGGGTAGGCATCGAACTTTGACACACTGTTCAACTTTTGGAAATCGTTGCCAAAATGTACACTCCTGTCAGGCTTTGGAATAAGCAGAATGGAACTTGACCACTCACGATGCAATTTTTCAATTACACCCAGTTCCAACATTTTTTACATTTCTTTAGACACTGATTCTCTTTGGGCTTCTGGTAACCTATAGGGCTTTAGCTTAATCTTAACCCCTGGGTCAGTGATTATATCATGTTTAATGACTGTGGTTTTGCCAGGTACATCTGAGAACAAAACCCTATTTCTGATAAGAAATTCCTTAACTTCCTGCTGTTGAATGGTCGACAGGACTTTAGCTATTGTCACTTCAGGAACCAAAGGCCCTAGGTTTACTGGAGGGGCTGGGACGACTGACAGAGCTGCTCTATCCTTCCAAGGTTTAATAAGATTTACATTGTATAACTGTTCTGGCTTTCTTTTCCTAGGCTCAATGACAGTTTTATAGGGACTGGACTTCACCTCCCATATCTCTTTGGCAATGTCAGGTAATCCCCTTGGATGTCTCCCATACAAAAACTTCCTGGCGTACTGCCCTGTGATGATATGACAACGGACTATCAGGGTCTATGGATTTACCAACAATCATTTTTAAATTTTCCCTGGCTTTTACCAGAGTAGGGTCATTGAACTGCTCCACTGCAAAGATCTCTTTTCTGACCTCAAGATCAGACAGACGATCAACTGGCTTAACAAGACTTACCATCTCAGTATTCTCTGGTTCACCAATCATGCTAGAAAAAGGGAACTTCTCAGACCCGGAAGAAACTTCCCTGCAACTGCATCAGCAGCCTTCTCAAATGGGTCAGGGTTATTTACTTCAGTAACAAATTGGCGTTCCCACAGTTTCCAGAAGTGAACAAAGTCTCTCCTCAACATTATATCATACCTCAAGCCATGCACCAAACCCCCAGAGACTATAGCAGAACCATACTGTGTTTCTATGTTCGCTTCTGCAGTAACATAATACCTAGTATCCCCATGTATGCAGGTCACACCAACAGCTTTTCCCTTGCACTTTAAGGGGTTCACTAGTTCAGCTTTCATAAGTGTAACCAGGCTGCCAGAATCTAACAGAGCCGCTACTTGATTGCCTTCTACAGTAACATTACACATTGCTTATCTGTCTCAGCCTGTCGGTCAGCAGTACAGGCAGGCTGTGCAAAGAAATACATTCTGTGACGGACATAAGCAATATCACATTGCATAGGTTCAGAGGTGAGTGGACAATTAGCAGCAATATGGCCCAATTGACTACATCGAAAACATTGTATCATACTATTATCTAGTCTCTTATGGGGTTAGAACCTTCCTGGCCTGGCTGGCCTATCCCCAGGTTCGAAACCCACAGTCTAAAGTTCATTCCACTGCCCAGCACCCTTCTCCCCTGGATCAGTCTTACCAGTAGTCATGGGAGATCACCATTATGGAATCGGGGCTCGGTGGGACACACTCAACAGTTCCTCAGCAACCACATACCTCTCCACCAGTTTGACTAACTGGCCTGTGGACTTAGGATCTGCATGGCTCACCCACTTGCGCAGAGATGCAGGTAGCGATCACAGATACCGTTCCATCATGACACTTTTGATGATCTGTGGTCCTGTCAGTGTCTCGGGCTGTAACCATTTTGTGCTCAGATGGATGAGTTCTTGCATATGTGAGCGTGGAGGCTTTTCCATTTGGAATTCCCAGCATTGGACTCGTTGGGCACGAACAAACGAGGTGACCCCCAAGCGACTTAGGATCTCCCGTTTTAGCTTTTCATAGTCCTTTGCATCAGCCAGGCACAAATCATAGTAGGTCTTTTGTGGTTCTCCAGACCGGAAGGGTGCCACAAGACTTGCCCACTGTTCTTTGGGCCAACTCTCCCTTTCTGCTGTTCTCAAAAAGGCCATAAGATACACTTCCACATCATCACACTCGGTCATCTTTTGCAGAAAGTGACTGGCCCGTATGGAGCGAGTGTTGTTTGGAAGTCCAGTAGAAGCATCTCCAGACTGGACTACTAACTGTTGTACCATGTCTATTAAGGCCTGGCGGGTTTCCTATATGGCAACTTGTTGTTGCCTCAGGGCTTCCTCCATGGTGACTTGTTGTTGCCTCTGGGCTGCCTCCATGGCCATTAGTTGCACATTGGTAGATTCCTTCTGAGCTCTGGTATTTTCCTGCTGAGCTCTGGTAGCTTCTTGCAAGGCTTTGTTAGTTTCCTGCTGAGTATTGTTAGCTTGGAGCAAGGCCTTAACAATGTCCTCCATGTTGTCTTTTGGTGTAGGTTTGTAGCAAAACCTGGCTTCTCTAAGCATCTGTTGATGCCACCTTCATAGACTTCACAGGACACGAGTTGATACCCAACACAAAAATTTGATGTCTGTCACTTTAAATTTGCTGCAATTTCCAGTGTGCATTTGCCCGCATTCTCCACCAATTGTGACACAGTGGGGATAGGGGTCCCTCTCCTGGAGTAGATGGACTCCCTCTTTACACACACAGCAGCCAAGGAAACAGGACACAAGTCTGGGGTTCTTGTACAAACTGGTTGGCACCAGTCTTTATTGTAACAAGCACATAAACAAAAAAAAAGGCCCAAAACCTGGAGTGGCCTGTGGATTGAGCCCTCCCTCTCCTCACATCCACACCCCAAGGACCCAAACCGGCTTTTCAAAAAACATCAGCCCAACCATCAGTACTGGGGATGAGCGGCTCAGATTCCACAGAATCCGAACCAATCTGAACATAGGGTATCCAAGTCCACCCGAACGCTGTTCGGGGGTTCCCCGCCTGACTCGGATCCCCCTTCGAGGCCGAGCTGCAGCCTCCTGATGTCGGATCCTCGTGAGAGAGGAGGAGGTTTATGATGAGGGTGTTGGTGGTGGAGATTGCATGTTCTGGTCCAAACTGCTGGTAGCTGATACTGGACTGCTTGTTATTAATTTACAAATTATAATTTTGTTAAACAAATTGCATGAACTCGCTGCAAATTACGTAACAGGGAGGAGGTGCCTAGATGGTTAATGTCCCTTCCTCTGCTAACTTTGGCTTTACAAATGGAACAGATGCCTTCACAACTGTTGTCAGAATTTAGATTAAAATAATTACACACCAAGACGTTGCTTTTCTGGCTTTCTTTTTATCATTAGCAAGAACTACTGCCACTGGTGGCTGATTTACGCAAACCACATCAATATCATCGACATCCACATTAGTGTCAGATAGGACACAAATTTCTCCTTCATCCTCCTTTTGCACTTCCTCCACACTATCATCCTAATTTTTCATTATTTCACCATCTAATACTAGCTGGGTGACAGCTGTTATACTTACTTCCTCTATCAAAGGACTGTTTAATAGTCAATTGTTTCTTTAAATTACTTTCGATCATGAATGAGGATGTTGATGTTGGTATTGGATGATGATGCAGGTGTTGGTATTTGAGATCGAAGGTGCTTGGATCCCACAGAGAGGGAGCAGGTAGAGTTTTGGAACTTGGCGACATACACTGATATTTGATGAATGTGGTCCAAGTCATGTAACAAGGAGGAGGTTCCTAGGTGGTTAGGTCCCTCCCTCTACTCTTGCTTTGCAATGGTTACATATGGCTTGACAACTGTTGTCCGGATTGGGGTGGAAATAATTCCACACATGAGAAGTGGATTTTTTTGTCTTTTGCCCCAGCATGACAACAATGGGCTTTGGTTTTTTTCAATCCATGGGCATCCACGGCATCAACATACTCATCACCAACATCTTCATCATCAACATCCTCATCATCCTTAGCACCTTCAACTACCAAAATATTCTCCTCCTTAATGTGCAATTCCACAGAAGCATCCTTACTGACTACGTCTGCAAGATGTTGACTGCCCTTCCCCACATTTACAGAGGACACAGAAATGTTGGAACTTGGAGAATCCTCCAGTACACTAGTATTTAGGTCTGGCTCACACATGGCAACCGCGGACACACTTGCACTCTCCTCGGGGATTTGTGATTTCGATTTCTCAGGGCACACAGTTGTTTTTTCCGAAGGGCTATCAGAATCAGAACCAGCAGTCTTCATAAAGAAAGGCCAAGGCCTTATCCTTTCCTTGCCACTTCATGTAGTGAATGGCATATTGCCATTTTTTTGTTTCTCTAAAGGCAAATTTCCTTTAAATTTTTTTTCTTAACTTCAGTAAAAGTAGCTTTACCATATCGATGGCGTGAGTTAAGCCCTGGGGCATGGGCCTTCATAGAGGACGAGGAAGTTGATGGCCTTGCACTGCTGGCAGCAGCTACAACATGTGGTCCTTGGCCTTGCTCTCCTGTCATGTGACAGCCCTCCATATTTTCTGTGGTCTTGAAGCAGTGTCACAAGCACCAATAGTGTAGCCAAGGTGAAGTTACAAAATTCACACACATGCAGTCGTGCGCACACAGAAAAAATATTTACAAAAAAATACGCTATGTTTTTTTTTTTTTGCTGATCCACAACTTGTTCCCTGAGCACAGATTGATGATGACTGGACTCGGACAGCACTAGGTTACATTGCCGACTTGCTAGATCTTGTGCAGCTAAGCCTAACACGCACACACACACAGACAATTATTTAAAAAAAAAGACAATATGTTTTAATTTTTTTTCCAGCTCCAGAACTTTTGCCCAGAGCACAGATTGATGATGACTGGAGTCGGACAGCACTAGGTTACATTGCCGACTTGCTAGATCTTGTGCAGCTAAGCCTAACACGCACACACACACAGACAATTATTTAAAAAAAAAGACAATATGTTTTAATTTTTTTTCCAGCTCCAGAACTTTTGCCCAGAGCACAGATTGATGATGACTGGAGTCGGGCAGCACTAGGTTGCATTGGCGACTTGCTAGATCTTGTGCGGCTAAGCCTAACACGCACAGACACACACAATTATTTGAAAAAAAAGACAATATGTTTTAATTTTTTTCCAGCTCCAGAACTTGGGCCCAGAGCACAGCTTGATGATGACTGGAGTCGGGCAGCACTAGGTTGCGTTGCCGACTTGCTAGATCTTGTGCGGTTAAGCCTAACACACACACAGACAAATATATATTACACAAAAAATATATATTTTTGTTTTTTGGGGGGGTCCAGAGCTTGGGCCCAGATGGACGCAGCAGACAGCACAGCAGACAGCACCAGCCCAGATGGATCAGCAACAGCCCAGATGGACACAGCAGACAGCACAACAACACCAGCCCAGAATGGATCAGCACTAGCCCAGGACACAGCAGACAGAACAATACACAGCAGACAGAACAGCACATCACCTCTCCCTAGCCCTACACTACCCACCCTCCCTGTTCAGTCTCCACAGCCGGAGTGAAATGGCGCCCGCCGCGTCCCTTATATATAGAGACAAAAGCTCACGAGCCGCAAGATTTCATCTCTATGGTTTTGCCTCGATTTGAGAGATCCGAGTAAGGCGGGAACATCCGAGCTGGCTTGGACCCGACTCGGATCTACAAAATTCGTTTTTTTTCGGATCTCTGAAAACTGAACCCGCTCATCTCTATTCAGGACGAGCAAGGTCAAATACAAAACTGTATAGAAACCAACATGAAATTGAACCTTCTTCCAGAGAGAGGCTTATATAGACTGGCTCATTAACATCTCTGATGCCACTGATTAGATGATCACTAGGATATAGAGCCTGGAGTGTCATGCACTCACCCCTATAGAGGAGGACAGGACACCAGCACAGGCATGGAGAGCATGTGGTCAACCATTTGTGGAGTGTCATATCGGAACACTTGGACAAGTAGGAGACCAGCAGATTCTGGTGCACAGCCAGAGCTGGCCCTAAGTATAAACAAATTAGGCAAATGCCTAGGGGCATGAATTCCAAGCCTAGGGCCAACTCAACTTGACAGCGGGCAATGATGGGACTGGGATAGGTGGACGCAACTCTGCTCTTGCTCTGATCGAGCGGCAGCTCATACAGCCGGCAGCAGCGGCACTGGGGAGCAGAGACAGTAGGGGCAGCAGGCAGTAATGAAAATCAACTGAGGAGGGCTGCTGGGCATGCCCAGCCACAGCAGCTCCTCCTTCCATGGACCTTTGCAAAGTCCAGTAGCCTGGACCTGCATGCAAGGAGACAAACAGAGGGTTGGGTGCACCAATGCTCTTGCTTCCACAGGGCACTAAAATGTCTAGTTACAGCTCTGTGGATGAGGATTGCAATGGGTGAGGGGTGATGGATGTTGCTGGCTGCTGCTGTGATCTGTACTGCTGGTTGATTGGTGCTGTGCTTGGAGATGGATACTGGGTCAGAGGCGGAACTAGCGATGGTGTTAGGGGGCACCACCCAAAATCTTGCCTAGGGCATCAAACTGGTTGGTTCACAGCAAGACCCAACGAAACAGAGGAGGCATAAACAGTGTAATTAGTTGCCTTACAGCATGGAGACTAGTGATGACAAACCTGGTAAACACAGGCCACACCACTTAGGGGTGGGCTCTGAACAAACCAGTAAAGGATTATAAGGAAATTTCATATGAACAAGTGCAGAAGATATGGTGCATAAATATAACAAGCTTTCACTAACATCGTTCCTCTGGACCTAGCTGCTTCCAGTATACTAAACATTGGAGAGTACCTTCAACAAATCTAGAACCACAGAGCGGTTTAAGCTTGAACCATTCTTGTTGTTGGACTTTGAGTGTGGAGGGAACTGGAACAACAGAAGTGAAACGATTCATCGCCATGGGTTTAAGTAAAGAGACATGAAAAACAGTATCAGTATGAGCAAGGAGTGTAGAATATCTATAGATTGTAAGCTTGCGAGCAGGGCCTTCTTACCTATATCTCTGTCTGGTATTAACCAGTTTTGTTCTATTAATGTTTACAATTGTAAAGCGCAACGGAATATGCTGCGATATATAAGAAACTGTTAATAAATAAATAAATAAATAAATATCTAACCTAAAGGCTAGAGGAATAATAACTTGGAGAATTTTGCAAGGTCCAATATAACGAGGTGTAAACTTAATTCTTTCAAGTGCAGGTTATGAGTGGAGAGCCAAACTTTATCTCCATGGGGTAATTTAGACATCACTTTCCTTTTCCTATGTCTAAAAGTTTTATAATAGCTTGCAGTTTTTTGAAAATATACCTTGACTTGATTTCTAGATGTCAAAAAATTCTGAATTACATATTTACTGCCAAAACTGAGGAGCAAGATGGGTGCTCAGGTAGAATTGGTACATATTATTGAATAAAAATAGAGAATAACATGTAGCCCCATTTAACAGATTTTATGGGCAAACTCTGCCAAGGATAGGATGTCTATCCAGTCATCCTGGGAAGCCAGTACATAGTTTCTTATGAACTTATCCAAATCTTGAGTGACACATTCAATTTGGCCATTTCATAGTGATTGATAGGCCGATAAGAAGTTGAACTTAATTAGTGCTTAGCCTCATGTGAGAGACCACAGTGTATACCTGCATACAGCTGTTCCAGCATCCTGCGCCACTACCTGCAAGCAGCATACACTCACCAGCCTGTGAGCTGTATAGGACCTGCTCTGCTCAAGCTTCGCTCCATTACCAGTATACATATAATAGTGAGTACGGCTGTACCTACTACCTCTCAATAAACCAACACCACTGGTTCAGTACTGTAACTGGGCTGTTCATACATTATTTTGAGTCATCCGCTGGTGTGTGACTATATAACTCTGCATTATCAACACCTGCACACACATAATTTCCAATAACCTTGACTGATAATTCTTTTCTAAAGTAGGCGGAAAGTGCATTAGTTTTCTTATTCTTCTGCTCTGGATGAAAGGTGATACATAGATTATATCCTAAAAAAAAGCAACCATGTCAAGGGTTCAGACACTGAACAATTTTACTATATAATAGGTTGTTATAGTTTGAGATAATGCTACTCCTCCAGATCCTTGTCTCCTATAGAATAATCATTTTCCGCAGGTTGGAATTTCCATGAATGGAAGTCGCATGGTTGCCAAGTAGAGATTGCCAATCAGTGGTCCTGTATCAATATTGTGGGTTGATAAGACATCGCCATATCCGAAGCAATACATAAAACTGTCTTAACATAGATAATTCTAGGTAACAATGGGCCTGATTCAGAGCCGGTCGCTATTTGCGCTCGCTCGTCCAGAAAATAGGGGTGGCTATTCAAATGAACCGTTCGCTGTTTGCGGTCTGTTCACGCCTCTAGGTCTGAACGAGCGAACAAAACTTGCGGTCGTTTTTTGGGAAACTACGCCCCCTGGCCGCTCACATCCTACGTCATGTCCGTTATTTATTAGATTAATCGAGTACATCGACCATGGTATGTGCTGCTCGCTATTCTTGTGGTTGGTTTTTGCTACCACAATTTTGCGAGCAGTTCTGGCTACAAAGAAAACCCAGTGACGTGGTCAATGACGCTGCTGTTTTAATTATGCACACCCATAAAACGCCCGTTTTGACCTTTAAGCACGCCTGCGATCGGATCTCCACTCCCTGTTTTCAAGCACCTTCCCCTGTTACCACCCACATACACCTCATTCTGTCACTCAAATTATCAGGCATTCGCTATTTTGCGAGCACATGAATTTCGGCCGCACTGACTGGTTCGCGCATGCGTATAACGATCCGTACGCATGCGCAGTTGGGCAAACATCGCTCAGAGCGAACGAGCTGCCGCTTACGAGTGGCTCTGAATCAGGCCCAATATTTGTTACTGCCAATGTGCAGTTGCAGTCTACAGCAGCCACAGGGCTGCTACTCTAAAAGAGAGTCGGAGTGGGAACGATATATCACAGAGGTAGAATTGAGCGATATATCAAATGAGCCGATACAACTAAAATAGTATGCTGTATCATTAAGGGTCCAGGGATATCGATTTTATTTAATTTATTAAGCGGATATCGATGCCCATCCATAGTATTAGGCAACTGGAACCACGCCCCTGTGCTTGTCTATAAAATACATTACATTATAAAATTACTTTTATGTCCTTAAATTTCTCTTTACATGAATGAGCAAATTAATTGTTAAGCAATTAAACTAACAATTAAATTCCGTTATCTCAAACAGAGGAACTTTACTTGATGTAATCTCAGTTGTATGCTTAATTACATAGATTTTTAAATGCCTATAAACTAAAAGATTATGTATGATATATACTGTATTATCCTGTATTGTGCTATCTCAACAATGCTTGATTTTAAATACCTGTTGCAATGCATATCTGAATTTTTCCTGGCTTGTAAAAGTCCTTTTGTATTGTTATAGCAATGTTTCTTTAATACAGATTAAACATAAACATAAAGAAAAATATATAATACTATTTTAAAACATTCAAATGTTTATGCATATAAATTGCATCGTTTGCAGGTCGTCTAGTGTGTACCTAGCTTTAGTAAGTTCCCTGCTACAAACACAGCTACCTGTGGGCTACTCTATTGCAGATCCTCTGGCCCCTCTCCGTCTGCCCCCACCGACACATACATCTGCACAGTGTGCACCAATGCCAAATACAGAAACAGAGTAATAGCATAAGTTATCACTCTGCTCAGGGGCGGATTGGACCACCAAGAGCACAGGACAGGTTCCACTGGGCCGGCACATGGCTGTGCCCCATGCTCCGTCAGTGGCTTACCACAGACCCCAGTGTGTACACACGATGCAGATGCCGACGCGCGCTCCAGCAGGTCGTCCGTCGCATCCTTACATCTTTTCTGAGGATGTAGCTAGTGATGCTGCAGTATGGCCCACGCTACCTCCCACTGTCGCTGCCAGCAATGGTAAGTGTGTATGCCCGCCGGGTCTGTCGCGCTCAATACATCAACTGGGTACACATTGCTACTGTTGTAGGGCGTGAAGTTGAGGGGAGCTCGGCTATAGCAGAACACTTTCCTAAGACTTGTGTTGTGATAAGTAACATATAAGTAACTCTCCAGTAACACATTAATCCTTCACTTTGTATACTAACACATTCCACTACCTCACCTCTGTAGTAACACCTTATACTCACTCACCTCTGTAATAACACATTTCCCTCCCTCGTCCGTATTGAAACACATTCGACATTCCCCTCCATCACCTGTGTGGAAGTACAACCCCTCCCTCACATCTGTAGTAACACATTACTCTTATTCACACCTGAAGTAAATTATTCCCTTCCCTCACCTCTGAAGTAACATATTCCCCTCCCCCGCCCGTGTTGTAACAAATTCCATTCCTTCACCCATAGTAACACATTTGATATTCTCCTCCCTCACCAGTGTAGTGACACATTTTCCTCTCTCACCTCTGTAGTAACACGGAGTGTCCCTAACACTACACTCAATACTGCACAAGTACCCCCTCATCCTGAACCCACTACTATATGCTCACTCCCCTTAAGGCAGGTATCCACTACCCGACAGTGAAAAGACTGAACGATAATGATATCGTTATCATTCAGTCTTTCACTACACTGCACAGTGCCCACACTGAACGATATATCGTTCAGTGTAGGCACCCTCCCTCATTCCCGAACATGGTTAACCTATATCGTCAGGTTGACCAGCATGTTCGGACGATGAGCGATGCCGGCAACGACCAGCGTTAACGCGCATCGATGGTCATTGCCAACATTTTGCTGCCTGATTTGTGCACGATTAACGAGCAATTGAACAATTATTATTATTATCCTTTATTTATATGGTGCGACAAGTGTTCCCGCAGCACCTTACATAGTATATAAAACTAATAAGTGAACAAAAAAAACCAAAAAACAAGTAACTTACTGTACAGTGAAGGACATTATATACATTGCTGCAATAGTGATTAAAACACTCACAATAAGCAGCAGGGAGTTGGCAGAGACGTGTTAGATGCCCTTATGAGAAGTAAACAGTAGAAGAAAGTGTAAGGAGAAGCACATGAGGGAAGAGGTCCCTGCTCATGAGAGCTTACATTCTAAAGGGGAGGGGCAGACTGACAGGCGTGACACAGAAGGGGAAGATAGGGAGGAGAGAGTATTATGTGGGTTAGGATGAGAGCTGGAAGGCCTTGATGAAGTAGTGGGTCTTGAGAGCCTGTTTGAAGATATGCAGTGAGGTGGAGAGTCTGATAGGGAGAGGGAGAGAGTTCCAAAGGTAGGGAGCAGCACGAGCAAAATCTTGGAGGTGGGAGTGGGAGGAAGTAATCAGTTGGCAAGAGAGGCGGCATGCATTTGTTGAGCGAAGTAGACGGGCGTGAAGGGAGAGAAGGTCAGAAATGTATGTGGTGGAAGATTTAGTCAAGGCTTTGTATGTGAGTTTAAGAACCTTGAATTGGCATCTGAAGGGGAAGGGGAGCCAGTGTAGGGTTTGAAGGAGATGGGAAGCAGATGTAGAACGTCTGGAAAGGAAGATGAGCCGAGCAGCAGCATTGAGGACCGATTGTAGCGGAGAGAGGTGGGAGATTGGGAGACTGGGAGACCAGCTAGGAGAAGGTTACAGTAGTCCAATCTGGAGATGACCAGAGAGTGGATGAGGGTTTTAGTGGCATCCTGGGTGAGGAAGGGTCTAATCCTGGAAATATTTTTTAGGTGGAAGCGGCAGGACTGCGAGAGGTGCTGAATGTGTGGTTTAAAGGAAAGGGAGGAGTCTAGAATAACTCCAAGACAGCGCACTTTGGGGATAGAGGAGATAGTTGTGCCATCAATAGATAAAGAAATTGTGGGAAGTGAGGTAATGGAAGATGGTGGGAAGATGATCAGCTCAGTTTTAGACATGTTAAATTTAAGAAAGCACTGGTACATCCATGAAGAGATAGCAGAGAGACAGTTGGAGATATGGGTAAGAAGCAAGGGGGAGAGGTCAGGGGTGGAAAGGTAAATTTTAGTATCATCAGCATAGAGATGATATTGGAGGTCAAAAGAGTTAATGAGTTCACCTAGAGAGGACAAATATAGGGAGAAAGGAGAGGTCCAAGAAGAGAACCTTGGGGAACTCCTACTGTTAGTGGAAGTGGGGGGGAAGAGGACTCCTGAGAGGAGACAGAGAAGGAACGATCAGAGAGGTAGGAGGACAGCCAGGAGAGGGCAATGCCATGGAAACCAAGAGAGTGAAGGATTTGCAGGAGGAGAGGGTGATCTACAGTGTCAAATGCAGCAGAGAGGTCAAGGAGAATGAGCAGAGAGTAGTGGCCCTTGGATTTGGCAGCAAGGCGGTCATAGCTGACTTTCGTGAGGGCAGTTTCAGTGGAGTGGAGTGGAGAGAATGGAAGCCAGATTGAAATGAGTCAAGAAGGGAGTGGGAAGAAATAAAGGTGGTTAGCGGTTGTAAACAATATGCTCAAGGAGTTTGGAAGCAAAAGGGAGGAGAGAGATGGGTCGGTAGTTGGAGAGTATGTTAGGATCCAGGGTAGGTTTTTTATGAATGGGGGAGACAAGGGCATGTTTGAATGCAGAAGGGTCAGTGCCAGATGATAGGGAGAGATTGAGGAGGTGGGCAAGATGAGAACAGGCAGAGGGAGACAGGTAACAGCGGAGACGGGAAGGGATAGGGTCAAGAGGGAAGGTGGAAGAAGGGGAGGACCGGATGAGGGCCATAACTTCCTCTCCAAAAACAGGGGAGAAGGATGTCAGAGTTGGTGAGACAGAAGGGGAGGGGTGGTCAGGGAAAGGGGGGGTAGGAGTGCTGAGGGTCTGATGGGATAAGATGTACTCATGTATGGAGTCAATTTTAGATGTAAAGTAGGTGGCAAAGTCAAGGACAGAGAGTGAGGAGGGGAGGCGAGGAGGAGAAGGGCAGAGGAGGGAGTTGAAAGTGGCAAAGATATGCTGGGGGTTTGCGGACTGGGAGAAGATGAGGTTCTTAAAATATGATTGTTTGGAGAGGGACAGGGCAGCACTGTAGGATGAGAGAATAAATTTGAAATGGATGATGTCAGCTATAGAGCGCGATTTCCTCCACTGACGCTCAGCAATTCTTGAACACTTCTGCAGGTAACTGGTGCATTTGGAATGCCAGGGTTGTGGTGTGGATCTGTAGGGTGAGTAGTTATTGCCGAAGCAACAGAGTCAAGAGCAGAAGTAAGGGAGGCATTGTACAGGGAAGTGGCTTGTTCAGGACAGGAGACAGATGGGATAGGTGAAAGAAGCGAGTCCAGCAGAGAGGAAAAAGCAACAGTGTCAATAGCCTCAATGTTATGCTTAGTAATGCTAGCCTTAGGAGGTAGAGGTGGGGAAGGAGAGAGGGATAAGTTAAAAGAAGGTGATGGTCAGAGAGGGGGAATGGGGAATTGGAGTAATCAGAGATATCACAACGGTGAGTAAAGACCAGGTCAAGTGAGCATCATTGTGTCATTTTAGTATATGTTGCTTTTATTGTATCATTTATGTTTTGCATATTAAAGATACTTATTATCACCCCTTGCTGTGTGTTTCAGCGCCACCCACATTTGTGTTATTTGTTCTATGTGTTGTTAGAGGTGTGGCAAAACCTCTGGTTGGTGTGTTAAAAGTGGGGATCTAATGTGTGCAGAACTTGAATAATAATGTAGACTGTAAGCAGATAAAGGAAGTGAGGCTAGGCAAGAGAGCTAAGATAAAAGACAGTATTTCCAAGTGGAAAGAGGCAAACTGACATGGGCACTAGTATGCATTGAGATGTATGTAAACCTCAGAAGGCCAGCATTATTAGTAGCAGTAGAAGTGTTGATTTCTTGACGTACCTCCGCAGGGAGGGCCTGATTCAGAGCCGGACGCTATTTGCGCTCGCTCGTTCAGAAAAAGGGGCCGGCTATTTAAATAGAGTGCTCGCTCTTTGCGGTTTGTTGACGCCTCTTTGTCTGAGCGAGCGAACGAAACAAGCGCTCGCTATTTTGTAAAGACGCCCCCTGGCCGCTCGCATCCTATGTCATCTCCGCTATTTATTTGATTAATCGAGTGCATCGAAAGGCGTCTGAACTGCTCGCAGTGCTTGTGGTAGGAATTTCCTACCGCAATCATGCGAACAGTTCAGGCTAAGAAGCAACCAAGTGACGTGGTCGATGACGCTGCTTTGTTAATTATGCACACCCTTAAAACGCCCGTTTTGACCGTTTGGCACGCCTGTGTTCGGATCTCCACTCCCCGTTTTCAAGCACCTTCCCCTGTTACCACCCACAAATGCCTCATCCTGTCACTCAAATTAGCAGGCACTCGCTATTTTGCGAGTGCTCGATTTCCGACCGCACTGACTGGTTGGCGCATGCGCATTATGACCCATACGCATGCGCAGATGTGCGAACATCGCTCGGAGCGAACGAGCGGCCGCTTACGAGCGGTTCTGAATCAGGCCCGGAGTACAGATGTAACAGTCCTGAATATGTAGACAGCAGTGGTTTGTTGATTGATGGAAATTATCCTCCTTCTGTTTAACAATAACGATGTCGTTATCATTCAATCGCTCTGTGTAATCAGGTAGTGGATATGCACCTTAACGCTGCACCCAATACTGTGTTCTTGTCCCCTAACCCTGCACCCAATACTGTGTGCTTATCCCTCAACTCTTAACTCAATACTGTACCTTAATCCACTAAACCTGCTACTAATACTATACCCTTACCTCATAACCCTGCACCCAATTTTGTATCTTTACCCCAACCCTTCTCTCACTATTCATATAGGGGAGCTCAAGGGCATTTCTAGAGAGGAGGGGGCCCATGTGCAGTCTCCAACATGGCCTACTCCTCTCTGTCCGGCGGCCAGCAGCACACTGAGCTATAGAGTATGCGCAGAGTGCGCCCAGTGTCTATAGAGTATGCGCAGGTCACCGGGAAAATGTCCCCGGCGGAGTCCCCTCGCTGACGTGGGACTCCGGAGAGGTAAGTAATACTATGGGTGCAGGGTGTGCGGTGCAGTCAAAAAAAGCAATCAAAAATTCAATGGTTTAAGCTAAAAGAATTTCAGCAGTGTTTGGGAAAGTTCATAATGGCAGTAGGCAGGGACCCAACGCGTTTCGTCCTCTTATCTGGACTATATCAAGGGGATGAAGTCCCCTTAATGAAGTCCAGATAAGAGGAAGAAGCGCATTGGATCCCTGCCTACTGCCATTATGAACTTTCCCAAACACTGCTGAAAGATAAGCTGATCTCTGATTTCCCAAAAAATTTCTTTTAGAATAAAAATATTGCATTTTTGATTGCTTTTTAGTTTATTCCTTCATTTCTTACTCTTTTATATTTCTATATATGTTCTGTGTGTAAATTGGACAATTTGTCCTTTTTTTCTCTTTCTTTTATTTTGATTATTAATAAATTGTATTTTTATACCTATGAATCCTTAAGTCAGTTTTAATTTTACTAAAAAGTTTTCCAAATGCTTTTATCTATATATTAGGATTAAGCATATATTGTGCAATGAGTCACTTTTTGTTATCACAGTGATTCAACACGTTTGCACTTTTGTCATAACTTTGCACATGTTGCACACTTTCACTTTATAAATTATTCAGAAATTGCACTAATTGGCGCTTGTTGTCAACTACATTGTCTAATAATATTTTATACATAGGTGGCAGGATCCAAATGCCACCACTCTGTTGACAGAGCAGGCACCTTATATAAAGGGAGAGTGCCACATATATACAATTATATGCACACATTCTCAGAGAACTGAACCCACCTGAACTTGCAGATCCGAGGTGAGATCCGAATCCGGCTCGGGTTTTCCCGCCTAGCTCGGATCTCAAAGTGTGGCAAAACGTCATCATACCGCTGTGTCGGATTATCACAGGTTTTGGATTGTATAAAAGTCCCTCCCCTACTGTGATTGACACCATTTGCTTGCTGAGTCCTTGGCTGTCAGGGCTGTGCTTCATCCACAAGGGGCTGCTGTGTCCATCCACGGGCTGCTGTGTCCATCCAGGGCAGGGACTGCTGTGTCCATCCAGGGGTGTCTATGTCCATCCTGGGTCAGGGGCTGCTCTGTCCATCCAGGTCAGGGGTTGCTGTGTCCATTCAGGGGTTTCTGTGTCTGTGTCCATCCAGGGCAGGGGCTGCTGTGTCCATCCAGGGGCAGAGGCTGCAGGGGTGTATTCGTAAAAAATATTGACAGTCACACTGTAAGTGGAAACGCAGTGTATTCATAAAAAATATTGTCACACTGTAAGTGGAAAACACAGTGAATTCGTAAAAAATATTGTCACACTGCAGTGTTCTCCCCAGAAATCTTTTCCAGCCGGGTGGCATCAAAAAGTAGCCGGGTGGGGGCCTTCGCAATTATGCGTGCCGGGAAAAGGGGTATCCCCCTTACCAATCCAACCCGACAGGTCTCAGGTTGCTCCGCCACTGGCTCTCAGTCAAAAGTGCCCATTATGCAGTGCCCCCTGTATTTGTGCCTTTTATACAGTGCCCCTGTTGTTTTCCCCTTTATGCATTGCCCCCTGTAGTTTAGCTTTGCCCTTATGCAGTGCACTCAGGCTGAAGTAGTGCCCTTATGTAGTTTCCCCAGACTGGTCCCTTATGTAGTGCCCCCAGGCTGGCCCCTTATGCAGTGCCCCCAGGTTTAAATAGTGTCCCTTATACAGTGCCCCCTGGCTGGCCCCTTATGCAGTGCCCCCAGGTTTAAATAGTGTCCCTTAGGCACTGCCCCCAGACTGGTCCTGGCCTTGGTCCCAGCCCCAGCCCAGAACTTACCTTTACTTGCTGGCCACTCATCGCTCGCGCTCTTACTCCAGTTGCCTCATGCTGACTGGATCTAACTAGATCCAGCAGGTGTGCGGGTAGGTTCCTCACGTCGCGGGTAACGTCATGACATCAGCCACGCAGTGCACCACTGGGAACGCTTGCATCTGAGGCAATCAGAGGCTTCTTTAGCCTCCGGTCACTTCAGAGGCCAGCATTCCACAGCGGGGGTCGGCAGGGGAAAGTGCCGGCCGATAGGCTGTTTCTGCCTGGCGATGCACCCGCAGAATACAGCCTGGGGAGAACACTGCACAGTAAGTGGAAAAGGCAGTGTATTCATAAAAAAAAACTGTCACACTGTAAGTGGAAAAGGCAATGTATTTATAAAAAATACTGTCACAGTAAGTGGAAAACACAGTGTATTCGTAAAAAAAATTGTGACACTAAGTGGAAACGCAGTGTATTCCTAAAAAATATTGTCACACTGTAAGTGGAAAAGGCAGTGTATTCATAGAAGAAATTGTCACACTGTAAGTGGAAAAGGCAGTGTATTCATAAAAAAATTGTCACACTGCAAGTGGAAAAGGCAGTGTATTCGTAAACAATGTTGTCACACTGTAAGTTCAAAACGCAGTGTATTCGTAAAAAATATTGACACTGTTAGTGGAAACTCAGTGTATTCGTAAAAAATATTGTTACACTGTAAGTGGAAAACTCAGTGTATTCGGAAAAAATATTATCACATTGTAGGTCATTGATACCGCAGTGTAATATTTAAAACTGCTACAAATTGATGTGTGCTGTACCCCACTTCATTCGTGTTTGTTAATAATATTAATATGGAGAACGATCAGTTGAGAGGAGTGCAGGAACCACATACTAGTGGTGTAGCTGCTGCCAGTGCCACCAGTCATGACAATACTAGTCCATCTACATAATATACTAAAGCCGATGCCCAAGGGCATGCAGGGCTTAAGTCAAGGCATCTAAAATCAAGCAAGCAATGTTTTACAATGTTAAAGAAAAAAATAATAGCTAAGTTAGTTGCAGAGAAAGAATAAAAAGGCAATATGCCATTTACTACATGAAGTGGCAAGGAAAGGATAAGGCCTTGGCCTTTATTTATGACTGGTGGTTCTGCATCGTAGGATGCTGTAAGTCCTTCTCCCTGTAGAAGTGTAAAAAAAATGTAAATTGCTAAGGCACATGAACCAACTGTGAGCTCAGAAAAGTCACAGATCCCCGAGGAAAGTCCAAGTGTGTCCGCGATTGCCATGTGTGAGCCTGACCTTTCTAATACTGTACTTGAAAAGGATCCTCCTTCCACCATTTGTGTACAAATGTGGGGATGAGCAGCACAAGTCAACATGCTGACATAGAATATGCTTCTGTGGAATTACACCAGATGGAAGAGGTGGATATTTCTGTAGTTGGCACTAGCAAGGATGATGAGGATGTTGATGATGATAACAATGTTGATGCCGAGGATGTTTGTGTAAAAACTGTAAATCAGGCAACAGTTGTTGTCCATGGTGGGAAAAATCCCATTGTTGTCATGTCTGGGCAAAGGACCGAAAAATCCACTTCTCATGTGTGGAATTATTTTCACCCAAATCCGGACAACCTTTGTCAAGCCATCTGTAACCATTGCCAAGTAACAGTGAGTAGAGGTAAGGACCTTAACCATCTAGGAACCTCCTCCCTGTTACGTCACTTACAACGAATTCATCAAATTGATAAAGGTTTTCAAATTCAGAAACTTTAGCTAAAACAAATTTAACAACAATCAGTCCTGTGTCAACTAGCTGCTCCCTTCTCTCTGGATCCAAGCACCTGAAATCTCCACCACCAACACCTGCTTCATCATCAACATCCTCAATCGTAATCGGAAGTAGTCCTGCATCCAATTTCAAAAGAATGACTGACTCCTCTCCTATCCGTGGTTCCTGAGAAGGGTCCTTGAGTGCTATGCCTGTTGCTGCTGCTGCTGTGAGTGGATCTTCATCCCAGAAGGGGACAAAGAAGAAGACTACTTTTAGTTTAACCAAACAATTGACTGTCAAACAGTCCTTTGCAATGGGGAACAAGTATGACAGCAGACACCCAGTTGCACAGCGGATTACTGGCGCCATAACAGTTATGCTGGTATTAGATGTGCGTCCAGTATCCTCCATTATTGCAGTGAGTTTTACATAGTTATTTCAGGTCCTGTGTCCCCGCTACCATGTCCCTTCTAGATTCCTCTTCTCTAGAATAGCAATTCCCAATCTGAACAAGGACATTAAAAAAACCTTATTAATGTCCTCTGAAATGCTGTTGTGCCCACTGTCCACTTAACCACAGATATGTGGACAAGTGGGACAGGGCAAACTAAAGATTACATGACTGTGACAGCCCACTGGGTAGGTGTATTGCCTCCAACAGTGCAAACAGCAGCATCATCTAACAAATGCCAGCTCATTCAGAGGCAGGCTACTATGTGTATCACCGGTTTCACTAAGAGGCATACCACTTAGAACCTCTTAGAAAAACTCAGGAAAATCATTGAAAAATGGCTTACCCCACTCTCCTCTAAATTTGTGATTTCTGACAATGCCAAAAATATTGTGCGAGCATTACATGTGGGCAAATTCGAACACATCCCATGTTTTGCTCCCACAATTAATTTGGTGGTGCAACATTTTTATAAAAATGACAGGGGCATGCAGGAGATGCTCTCGGTGGCCTGAAAGATTTTGGGACATTTTTGACATTCAGCAACTGTGTGTCAAAGATTGCAAAACCAGCAAGTATTGTTGAATTTGTCCTTCCATCAGCTGAAGCAAGAGGTAGTAACTAGGTGGAATTCTACCCTCTATATCAGTGGTTCCTAAACTTTTTTGAATAACGGCACCCTAGAGTATCAGCATTACTTTGACAGCACCCCTAAGTTTGTTTGTTATTGAGAAATTTTGAAAAAAATGTAAGTAAAGTGAAGTCAATTGTGTTCACCTGTCATCCTTAGGTTCAGTTATGTGGTGGACAGGTTTGCACTTCTGTTGTCCACATATTTACATTACATAAACCATAAAAAATTTGATTTGGTGCTGAACCACCAATCTGAGGCACCCCTGCAAGTGTCCCAAGGCACCCTAGGATGCCACAGTGCACAGTTTGGGAACCACTGCTCTATATACTTCAGCAGATGGAGGAGCAGCAAAAGGCCATCCAAGGCTACACTACAGCCTATGACATAGGGAAAGGAGTGGGAATGCACTTTAGTCAAGCGCAGTGGAGAATAATTTCCATGTTGTGCAAGGTTCTCAAACCCTTTGAACTTGCCACATGTGAAGTTAGTTCAAACACTGCCAGCTTGAGTCAGGTCATTCCCCTAATCAGACTTTTGCAAAATCAGCTGGAGAAACTGAAGGAGGAGCTGAAAAGATGCAAAGAGCTGTTGGTGAAAAAATTCTCAATCAGCTCATGATATGCCAGGAAAAAACTAAATTTTCCTAAGAGACCCACTGCTGGTGGTGATGCAGATCAGTCAGCAAAACCTTATGACATCTGGTTGGGTCTGAAAGAACTGCCTAAAATTAGTGACATTTGTCTGATACAGTCACCATTCAGAGAATAGTGGATGATTATTTTAGGTATAGCATCCAAATAGGCATGTCACACAATCCGTTTCACTACTGGTAGGAAAAAGAGGCAATTTGGAGTCCTTTACACAAACTGGCTTTGCTTCACTTAAGTTGCCCACCCTCCAGTGTGAACTCTGAAAGAGTTTTCAGCACAGCCGGGAATCTTAGTGATCGGCGTAGGAGGTTACTTCCACAAAATGTGGAAAAGATGATGTTCATCAAAATTAATTACAAATTCCATGAGGAAGACCTTTACCAGCAATTAAGTAAAAAAAATACAGAAGCGTCTGTAACGGTAGATTCCAGCGGGGACGAATTAAAATTGTGTGAAAAAGAGGATGTACACACTGATGGGGATGATGATGATGATGACGATGATGACTTCTGATCTTACCTATGTTGTAAAGCCAGTTTGTGTATGGGATCATTGCCACCAATGTCCACTGCGCATTGGCAGCTTGTTTTGTGGGGGGTCAAAACAAAGCAATCATTTCATCCACAAGTGGCAGTCCCTGTCACTGAAGTGATTGGTTTGTTAATCTGTGAATGTCCTGTTTCATATATATACAATATAAGGGTTGGTTGGAGGGCCCAAGGAAAATCCCATCTTGCACCTCTTTTCTTTGCATTATGTGCTATTTGGGGCTATTTTGTAATGGCCACAGACAGCATCACCTGCATGCCCCTTTCTTCTTTTTAAAGAAAATTCTGAACCACCAAATTGATGGGGGTGGGGGGGGGCAAATATGAGCAGCAGCAGCAGCACAGAGCATCTCCCTGCCAGGATGTGTGCAATAAAGTGCACTGCAAATATGTTTAAAAGAAAAATTAGTTGTGTATTATGGTCACATACAAATATATTTACATGGCACATACAGTGCATAAAGCAGACTGAGGTAACCTGAAACACGCCACCTGTTGTTGACTAATAACTTCCAACAGGCCCAGCGAACATCACAGATGCTGGGAGTTCTAATTCAGCCGGAGAACTACAGGCTGCTTTCCTCTGATGTAAACAGCAAGTCTTTGTCCAATTATCCCCAACAACCTCCCTGAGTACAAACTAGTAAACGTCTGTTTGCAGTATGTTCTAGCAGCACCTCCACAAGCAAGGCCCTAATTTTATTTTATTAGATCATGATGTATAAAAAAATTTAAAACCTCCTCCAGATCAAAGATGTCTTTTATGAACTGAAGAACTCGATCCTAGATTGAACTTCCCTCATAATTTTTTTTAAGAATCAAAATATTAAATTAAATAAATTAAAAACTAATCAATTCTTCCGTCCTTTCCCTGTCTCCAGTCCATAAACATATTCCAACTCCATCGGGCCTCTGACCTAGTTAAGGAAAACATTCCTGGTTTTTAAAATTCCATGGGGTCGTATAGTTTATTAACCACTTATATAGATAAATTTAAGATTCGCGCTAGTGAGTATTACCTCTAGCTGCTGAACACCGGGAAGGTCTCCCTGCCTTCGTAAATAGTTTAAAATTTATAGTGTGGTGTCCGCGCTCTGGGGATCTATTTTATCATTATGTGGTGGTGATCTGTGATATGCAATCCTGGTATATTTAATGTGGTGTAGAGACCTATGTCAACAAATTGAAGAATAATTAATAGTTTGTATGTTATAGTCTATAGTCTAGATTCCAAAGTCTCGATATCACAGTTCTGGTGTGAACCACCTGTAGAGTACTGTAGGGTGGGTGTTCTTATAACATCAGTCCTGGTGATGAATACTGGTATGCTAAAACTCTAGGCAGTATATCCATCTGTGTGTGAGTTGAAATTATGCTGGATGATGTTAAAGTTCCTGGCGTATAGTAGCGTAATAAGGATGTATTCTCCCCTCTCCAAATGGTTTCTGTATCAGGAAGCTGCCACTCCACCTCAAAAATTCACAAAACAAACCGCAGTATCAGGTGCTGATGGACACTATGGTGCAGAAGATAGGTAGCATGTAGGACTTACCCAGGTCTTGACATAATCCTGCTGGTCCACCAAGTGCACTCTCTTGTGTGGTTGTATGGTGTGGGTATAAGGGACAGGGGACACAGGTCCAACAATACCTTAAAAGAACGCTATGTGTATGGAAGGTAAAAAATACATTTATTGCTCTGCACTCATGCCTGGCTGCGGCAAAATGGCTGTCAGAGAGAATTCAGTAATACATACACAGATCATACATACATATGGTCTGAGGGTAAAAATATATAAAAGTCACATTTCTCAAATGTGGTTATGTACCAACGCGTTTCATCCCATGTGGGGACTTTTTCAAGGGTAGGTGAAATGTTGTTACCAGATTTGGGTTTAAATACCGTCTGAAATGAGTCCATTTGATCCCCAGTCCGTTACTTCTGGTTTTCCGGTGTATTTGTGCGCTCCGCGTCATCCGCTAGAGCGCGATCTGTCCTCTAATGCATCATTGCCACATGATGTTGAAAATGTCATGCACATGCTCTGTAGTCTATGCGCAGATATGGTGTTGCTTGAGACAATGTCCATGTGTATTGCTGAAGCCTATCTGTTGTTCTATTCTCCACATATTTGACTTTCTAATCAAAGCCCATCCTGTAATTCCAGTATTCTATTATCTCCCGAAACTTCATAAAAATACAACACAACCACAGGGACAGCCCATTCCATCTAGGATTAACTCATTAACATCAGCACTTTCTCAATATGTAGATTATTTCCTACAAATTCATGTTAAAAACAGAGATCGTATTTGAGGGACACCACCCAAGTATTGAATATATTACAGAACATTAACTGGAACAGCGAGTATTGGTTAGCAGCAAGTGATGTAACATCGCTTTTATACTATAATAAACCACACCCAGGGCCTGTCCAGCATCAAACATTTTTGGAACAGGATCTGAAAATAGGAGGTATACAATCCAAATTCATACTTCGGGGAATAGAGTTCATCCTTACCCACAATTACATGTGGTTTCAGGATGAATTCTACTTACAACAGTGCGGCACAGCAATGGGGACCAAGTTTGCCCCAAGTTACGCGAACCTCTTCATGAGTCATTGGGATGATAACTACATCTGGTCCTCCAGTGACCTTGGGGCAAACTTGGTCCTCTGAAAACATTACATAGATGACGTGCTCTTCATATGGCAAGGTAGTGAAGCATCACTACAAACCTTTTTGGAACACATAAACGCCAACTACTGCAATTTAGTGTTTACTACGCAATACAGTAAAGAGCATGTGCAATTCTTAGATCTTGACATTTTCATCCATGATAACGAGATACATACAAAAACACACTATAAAAAGGTAGACGTTAGCAGCTATATTAGAGCTGACAGTAACCACCATCTGAGTTGGTTAAATAGTGTACCCCTCAGCCAGTTTACACGAATTAGGAGAAACTGCACAAATTTAGAGGATTTTGTCGAACAAGGCAATGACCTAAAAAAAACTTTTTACAGACAAAAATTATGATATGGACAAGGTGGAGAAGGCATTTAACATGTCACTTGAAAACCCACGGGCCCCCCTCCTAGAATATAAAGATAAAACACTACACAAAATCAGCTTATCAAGTTAAGAAAATCCTACATAAACACTGGCCCCTTACTTCACATGGATGAGAAACTGCAAACAGTTTTACCAACACGACCTGAGCTAGTCTTTAAGAAAGCACCAGACTTGGGGAGAAAATTAGTGGTCAACCATATAAAAAGTAAACAACATCAAAAACAATTCACTCTAGACAGACAACCAGTGAAATCTGGCTTTTACCATTGTGGACGATGCAAGGCCTGCAAACAACTAAGATATAAAAGCACTGCGCCAACACAACAGTTAACTGCCCTAAATACCGGAAAGATGTACAAAATTAAGAACATGGGCCCTCATTCAGAGCCACTCGCTATTTGCGGTCGTTCGTTTTAAAACTAGGGGTGGCTATTCAAATGAACCGTTCGCTGTTTGCGGTCTGTTCACGCCTCTATGTCTGAACGAGCGAGCAAAACTTGCGTTCGTTTTTTGGAAAAATACGCCCCCTGGCCGCTCGCATCCTACGTCATGTCCGCTATTTATTAGATTAATCGAGTACATCGACAAGGGTATGAACTGCTCGCTGTTCTTGGGGTTGGTGTTTGCTACCACAATTTTGCGAGCAGTTCTGACTATAAAATAACCCAGTGACGTGGTCCATGATGCTGCTGTTTTAAATATGCACACCCATAAAACGCCCGTTTTGACCTTTAAGCACGCCTGCGTTCTGATTTCCACTCCCCATTTTCAAGCACCTTCCCCTGTTACCACCCACATACGCCTCTTTCTGTCACTCAAAATAGCAGGCATTCGTTATTTTGCGAGCACATGAATTTCGGCCGCACTGATTGGTTCGCGCATGCGTATAACGATCCGTACGCATACGCAGTTGGGCAAACATCGCTCAGAGCGAACGAGCTGCCGCTTACGAGTGGCTCTGAATCAGGCCCATGATCACTTGTGATAGTCGTAACATCAAATATGTCTTACAATGCCCCTGTCAATTACAGTATGTAGGGAGAACAACTAGACCCTTAAAAGTTAGGATAAATTAGCACATCAATAACATCAGGATGGCCTTGGTTGGGCATAGTGTATCAGACCATTTTAAAAACATGCACAAGGCAAACCAGACGGCCTCAAATGTATTGGGTTAGAGTCAATAGAACCCAACTGGAGAGGGGGGGATCACTCAAGTAGGATCGACAGAGTGGAAAGCCGTTGGATCTTTGAGATGAGGACCCTGCAACCAGGAGGCCTCAACTTAGATGCTTAAGAATTGGTTGCAGTTGTACATTCTTCAGACATACCCCAGCAGATAACACTGCAAGGGTCCCAAGACTTATGGATATCATTAATGTAAGAAACTGGATACACTGAATAATTAAGGAAGATCAAATAAAACATTATCACACCATAGGTTGATATATAAATAGAAAAGAGCCTAACACTACATTGGAGAGGCTGTATTAATAAGCATGTGGTAATTAATTAGGCCACAAGGTATGCATAACATATGATCACATTACACTTGTAATTAATACCAACTTTCAAGCTAAAACATATAGTGGGAAATTAATACAGCTAATATAATTTAATATTAGGTCACATTTTTATTATGCTTAATACTAAGGCTAAAATTATGTAAGGACTCCCCCTGTAAACAATGAACGATAAGAGCATAGCAGAGAAGGAGAAGAGTTTACATTAAGACCAATGCAAAAAAATCACACCCAAAATGTCCGCCCGCATGGTGGGGACATTATCTCCACTAACACAGTAGTGGAGAATAGAACAACAGATAGGCTTCAGCAATACACATGGACATTGGGGTAGATGTATTATAGTGGCACGTTAAGTGCTGCTATAACGCTTCCTGCTTCGCCTCTTTACCGAGGCGAAGCAGGAAGCACTACCGGTGAGATGTGTGTACATCTCACCGGCCGGAGAGGGGGAGCGTTAACTTCCCCCTCCGGCGCTACCCGCTACAGACCACATCGCATCAGCCTAGTGCTGATGCGATGTGTGTCAGGCCCGGCCGGCTCCAATGAGCATGCGCAAGATCTCGCAAGTAACGCGAGATCCCTGCGTGCAGTCCTGGAGCCGGCAGCCGCCACAGCAGGGACAGCGCTGTCCCTGCTGTGGGGATAGGCTAGCGCCTGACTGTAGCTGTCGATAACGACAGCTACAGCCAGCCGAACGGTCAGACGATCTGACCGTTCGTACATAGCCCAGGCTGTCGCCGCTGCTATCTTGTAGATAGCAGCGCCGATAATGACGGGGGCGCATAGCGCCCCTGACATTTACCGCCCAGACCCCCGATCATACATCGGGGAGAAACGGTATCAGCGCACTTAACGTGCGCTGATACTGTTTCTGGGCTTCATGCATCTACCCCATTGTCTCAAGCAACACCATGTCTGTGCATAGACTACAGAGCATGCGCATGACATTTTCAACATCATGTGGCAATGATGCATTAGAGGACAGATCGCGCTCTAGCGGATGATGCGGAGCGCGCAAATACACCGGAAAAACGGAAGTAATGGACCGGGGGTCAAAAGGACTCATTTCAGAAGGTATTTAAACCCAAATCTGGTAACAACAGTTCACCTACCCTTGAAAAAGTCCCCACATGGGATGAAACGTGTTGGTACATAACCACAATTGAGAAACGTGACTTTTATATATTTTAACCCTCAGACCATATGTATGTATGATCTGTGTATGTATTACTGAATCTCTCTGACAGCCATTTTGCCGCAGCTAGGCATGAGTGCAGAGCAATAAATTTATTTTTTACCCTCCATACACATAGCGTTCTTTTAAGGTATTGTTGGACCTGTGTCCCCTGTCCCTTATACCCACACCATACAACCACACAAGAGAGTGCACTTGGTGGACCAGCAGGATTATGTCAAGACCTGGGTAAGTCCTACATGCTACCTATCTTCTGCACCATAGTGTCCATCAGCACCTGATACTGCGGTTTGTTTTGTGAATTTTTGAGGTGGAGTGGCAGCTTCCTGATACAGAAACCATTTGGAGAGGGGAGAATACATCCTTATTACGCTACTAAACGCCAGGAACTTTAACATCATCCAGCATAATTTCAACTCACACACAGATGGATATACTGCCTAGAGTTTTAGCATACCAGTATTCATCACCAGGACCGATGTTATAAGAACACCCACCCTACAGTACTCTACAGGTGGTTCACACCAGGACTGTGATATCGAGACTTTGGAATCTAGGCCCTGATTCAGAGCCGCTCGTAAGCGGCCGCTTGTTCGCTTCGAGCGATGTTTGCCCAACTGCGCATGCGTACGGATCGTTATACGCATGCGCGAACCAGTCAGTGCGGTCGAAATTCATGTGCTCGCAAAATAGCGAATGCCTGATAATTTGAGTGACAGAAGAGGCATATGTGGGTGGTAACAGGGGAAGGTGCTTGAAAACGGGGAGTGGAGATCAGAACGCAGGCGTGCTTAAAGGTCAAAACGGGCGGTTTATGGGTGTGCATAATTAAAACAGCAGCGTCATTGACCACGTCACTTGGTTATTTAATAGCCAGAACTGCTCGCAAAATTGTGGTAGCAAAAACCAACCACAAGAATAGCGAGCAGTTCATACCCTGGTCGATGTACTCGATTAATCTAATAAATAGCGGACATGACGTAGGATGCGAGCGGCCAGGGGATGTAGTTTCCCAAAAAACGACCGCAAGTTTTGTTCGCTCGTTCAGACCTAGAGGCGTGAACAGACCGCAAAGAGCGAACGGTTCATTTGAATAGCCACCCCTATTTTCTGGACGAGCGAGCGCTAATTGCGTCCGGCTCTGAATCAGGCCCCTAGACTATAGACTATAACATACAAACTATTAATTATTCTTTAATTTGTTGACATAGGTCTCTACACCACATTAAATATACCAGGATTGCATATCACAGATCACCACCACATTATGATAAAATAGGACCCCAGAGCGCGGACACCACACTATAAATATTAACCACTTAACTGACATTTTTTTTTTCAAAAAACCGCCCCGAAATTGTCGTTTTTTTTAAGAGTGAATTAGGTCAACAATACCTTTTTAAAACTTATCCAACACTATTTTGTAAAAAAAAAATATATTCATTAAACGCTGTGGGCCTGATTCAGAGCCAAACGCTCTGAAAGAGCGCTTGCTCTTTATTTTTTTTGTGCGGCCTCCTGGCCGCTCACTAAGCTGTGGGTGACTACCCACAGCTATTGCGAGCGGACAGGTGATGGGGGCTTGCGGCGAGACCCTTGTGGTAGGGTCTCGTTCCCGCAAGCCCCAGTGAGCTTTCAGCTCTATTAGAGACGGAAGCTCAACCACTGACATCACTCGTGATGTCAGCGGGGCCGCCCCCAAACGGCAGGCGTTCCTTCGGGAACGCCTCTGTTTGGCCAGCCACCCCCCCTGCCCGCCACCAAAACGGGGCAAGCTGTCAATCAAAATCGACAGGTGCGAGACCCGTAGCGACGGAGCGCCCGTCGCTAGCCGGATCTCGCACATGCGCACGTCGGAGCTGGCTCCGGCGTGCATTCGCAGTGGCCAAACATCGACCTGCTCGCGAGCACATAGCGCTTGCGAGCGGGTCTGAATTAGGCCCTGTGTACCATAAAATTGGCAATTTTTATGGTATATAGTAGGGATGTGCAGGCCTGCACATCCCTAGTATATAGTAGTGATGGCCATCGATAGAAACCATCTATGATAACATCGATTCAGACCACAGCATGCCGATGTTTCCTTAACATCGGTTGGGGGGCTGCCATCTACATACGTGTATGTATATATATATATATATGTATATATATGTACACATATATACAAACTTATACAGTACACACATGCATATATACTGTATATCATATACATATATATATATATATGTATATATTGTATATAGAGATATATATCTGGTTAATGTTGCTGAAAATCTGGAGAGTGCTTTTTTTCTTTTCATTAAGAAATACAATTGATATATATAGATCTATATATATATATATATATATATATATATATCCATATATACACACACATACATATATATGTGTGTGTGTATGTATGTATGTCTGTATATATATGTGTGTGTGTGTGTGTGTGTGTGTAGAGATATCTCTCTCTCTCTCTCTCTCTCTCTCTATATATATATATATATATATATATATATATAGAGGTATATATATATATATTTTTTTTTTTTTGCATGCAGGGTATACTATGTGGGGTGGAGCTTGCTTCTGTTCCACCGGGCTCTAGCAGGGCTGGGGGAGGGAGAGGACTGGAGGACCACAGGCTGATCCTTGCAGTGTGGGGGGGTGCCGTCGGACTGCTGCTCGAGCGCTGTGTTCTTTATTTTCCCAGCGGCTGCTCTGATCTTTGCAGCGGCCGGGTGTGGGGAGTCCCGCCGGGCTACCGCATGGGGAGGGAGCCTGACAGCACCGAGTGCTGTGTTCTTTATTTTCCCGGTGGCTGCTCTGACCTTTGCAGCCGTCGGGTGTGGGGAATCGCGCCGAGCTGCCGGTCGCAGCAGGGCAGGGGGAGGGAGACTATGGGCCTGATTCAGAGCCGGACGCTCTGACCAGAGCGCTTGCTCTGAATCAGGGCCCTCCTCCATGAAAATGGAGCGGCCACCTGGCCGCTCGTATAGCTGTGGGTGACCACCCACAGCATATGCGAGCGGCCAAAAAGATGGTCGCGATGGTCTTGACCATCGCAACCATCGGACTTGTGACGGAGACCCTGCGGTAGGGTCTCCCTGCCACAAGCCCTGGAGTGATTTTGGCTCTATCACTAGTGATGTCAGTGGGGCCGGCTTCAGACGGTAGGCGTTCCCATGGGAACGCCTCCATCTGGCAGGCACGCCCCTGGCACGCCCACCAAAGGGGGCATGCTGTCAATCAACATCGACAGCACGCCCCCTTTGGTACGAGACCCGGAGCGATGGAAAGCCTGTCGCTCCACGGGTCTCATGCATGCGCACGACGGAGCTCCCTCCGTCGTGCGCATGCGCAGTGGGGAACATCGACCCGCTTGCGAGCATCCTGACGCTCACGAGCTGGTCAGAATGACCCCCTATGACAGCACCGAAAGCGCAATTAGTAAACACTTATGTACAGTATACTGTATATAGAGCCTGATTCAGAGTTGGGAATAGAGAGAGAGATAGCACTTAACTGTGTACCTGTACAAACCATGTTGCAATGCAAGTGGTGTAAATACATAATTTTTTTTGCATGTAAGGTAAATACTGGCTGCTTTTACATGTGGCCCACAAATACGGCACAGCTTTATTATTACTCTACAATTTAGATGTCAGTTTGGACACCTCCCTCCCAAATCTAAATCTCTCTGCACATTTTAAATCTGCCCCACCTGCAGTGCAGCATGGCTTCACCAAGATGATCAGTTGAGAGATATCTCTCTCTCTATTCCCAACTCTGAATCAGGCCCATAGTCTCCATCAGAGGCAGAATTAGCGGCGGTGCAGCCAGTGCATTGCACTGGGGACCATTGCAATACATTTGCCTACATGCTAGCGTCACTATAATGAGACAGACTGACTCATTATTATACGCTTCTGCTGCAATGTGGGCCATAGCAAAGACAGGATGCAGTTGGCGGCCCTTGCCCCCCCTTTCCTCCCTCCTCCCCTTATCTCTCCCTGAGTCCCTGGTGCTTCTGGTCTCTCTGCCAGTGACTGCCTGCTCTCTGAGACAGTACTTCAACTGCCCTTGCAGCCGGTGCTGGGCATCCTTGTCACCCACTACTGTACCTCTCTGTCACCCTAGCCTCTCCCTGTCATCATCTTCCTGTAACTGTCACCTTCTGCTTCTCACCGTCATACTCTACCTGTCGCTCTCTGCCCCTCCCCATCACCCTCTGCCTTTCCCTGTCACTCACTGCCTCTATCTGTCACCCTCTGCCTCTCCCATGATCCTCTGCCTTTCCTCGTAACAATCTCCCTGTCACCCTCTATCTCTTCCCATCACCCACTGCCTTTCCCCATCATCCTCTCCCTATCACCCACTGCCTCTCCCTGTCACCCTGTATCTATCACCCACTGCATCTCCCTGTCACCGTCTTCTTCTCCCTGTCACCGTTTAACTCTTCCCATCACCCACTGCCTCTCCCATCACCCCCTGCCTCTGCCTCTCCCTTCCAATCACTGTCTCTCCCCTTCACCATCTACCCATCAACTTCTACCTCTCCCATTACCCACAGTCTCTCCCTTTCCCCCACAGTCACTCCCCGTCACCTTCTGCCTCTCCCAGTCACCTTATCCCTATCACCCACTTCCTCTCCCCATCACCCTCTACATATCACCCACTGCATCTCTATGTCTTCCCCTTCCTCTCCCTGTCACCCTCTAACTTTTCCCATTACCCACTGCCTCTCCCCGTCACCTTCTGTCTCTTCCTATTACCATCTGCTTCTCCCGCCACCCACTTCCTATACCCATCACCATCTGCCTGTCAAGCTAAAACTCTCCTGTCACTGACAGCATCTCCCTTTCACCCACAGTCACTCCCCGTCATCCTCTCCCTATCACCCACTGCCTCTTCTTCTCACCCTCTGCCTCTCTCTGTCACTCTCTTCCTCTCATCCACTGCCTCTCCCTGTCACCCGCTGACATGTGGCATATTATCAACTTGGGGTGGGATGAGGAGGAGGACCCAAAGCCTATTTTTGCACCTGGGCCCACTGCTCACAAGTTTCACCATTGATCTCCATAACCATAAAATCAGTGCTGGCAGAACCTGCATCCCAGATGATGGGTGCAGCAGACAGGTTCAGAGCCACTGCAAGCAAAAGAAAGGAAAAAATGGCATAAGTGAAAAAAAAACAAGACTATTTGATGGAAGAGGTTCCTGCTCGTGACAGCTTATAATTAGAAATGTGCGCCGGCCCTTGCGTTTTGGTTTTTGGATCTGGATTTATCTTTATGTTTTGGTTTTGGATTTGGATAAAAATAATGGAATACAAATCAATAACATTAACAAGCAATAAAAACAGCTAAAATGTCCAAATCCAAAACCCAAGTTCGGTTTTTAAATCCGAGTTCCGAACAGGCAACAGATCCGATCCGGGTACCTTTACGCAGTTCTACTCGGAAACCCTAAATTCGGGTGTGTTCAGATTTCAGAAATCAGGACCCGCACATCTGTACTTAAAATCTATAGATTAATAGAGGCAATAATGCAGTGGCGGCACTAGAGAGTGGTGGGCCCAGGTGCAAGAATATGCTTTGGGCCCCCCAACGCAGTGGTCCCCTTATGCAGTGCCCCCAGTAGTGCTCCATATACAGTGCCCCCAGTAGTGGACCCCCTATGCAATGCCCCCAGTAGTGCCTCTTATACAGTGCCCCCAGAAGTGGTCCCCCCTACGCAGTGCTCCCAGTAGTAGTCCCTCCTATGCATTGCCCCCAGTACTAGTCCCCCCTATACAGTGCCCCCAGTAGTAATCACCCTATGCAGTGCTCCCAGTAGTAGTCCCCCTATGCATTGCCCTCAGTAGTTGTCCCCCCTATGCATTGCCCCTGTAGTAATCCCCCCTATGCTGCATTTCACCCAGTAGTAGTCCCCCCTATACAGTGCCTCCAGTAGTGGCCACCCCCCTATACAGTGCTCCCAGTAGTAATCCCCCTATGCTGCATTGCTCCCAGTAGTAGTCCCCCTTTAACAGTGCCCCTAGTAGCGGCCACCCCCTATACAGTGCCCCCAGTAGCGGCTGTGTGTTTGTTACTGTGTAGGGCAGACCGCTCTCACTACCGTCTGCCCTACACTTGTGGGGCCCTGGGGACACTAGCGGTGGGTGCAGCAGCGGCTATGGGCCCCTGCACCACAGCGGGCTCCGGAGCAAGCCACCAGCTGCACCGCCGCTAGTTCCGCCCCTGCAATAATGATAGTTATTGTGCACAGGAAGAAAGATATTGGCCATCCCCCAGCACTGACACGCCCCTCACCCACCGCTGCAGGCACCCCCCTTTTGCCAGCGCCCCTGCACTGAGGACACTGCCAACACTCCTGAATTGAGGACACCGCCGACATTCCTGCACTGATGCCCCCCGCCAGCATCCCCACACTGCCGACACCCCCAAACTGAGGACATTGCAGGCCCCCCAATCTGCTGACACTGCTGGCACCCCCCATGCTGACGACACCGCCGGCACCCCTGCATTGACCCCCGCACTGCCTACACTGCCGGCACCCCCACACCGAGGACACCGACGGCAA
The DNA here is from genome assembly GCA_031769625.1 of Taudactylus pleione. NCBI lineage: Eukaryota > Metazoa > Chordata > Amphibia > Anura > Myobatrachidae > Taudactylus > Taudactylus pleione. The sequence goes on from JAUIMM010000453.1 coordinate 7,231,158, forward strand.
CCCCGCACTGAGGACACTGATGACACTCCCGCACTGCTGTCCCCACACAGATGACACCGCCAGCATTCCAGCGCTGCTGACACCCCCAAACTCAGGACATTGCAGGCCCCCTACACTCTGCTGACACAGTCGGCACAACCCGCAATGATGACATCACCAGCACCCAACGCACTGCCAACAATGCTGTGAGGACACCGCTGCCCCCCTTCCCCTCTGTGCTGATGACACCACCGGCAACCCAACATTGAGGACATTGTCAGCCCCCGCACTGAGGACACTAGCGGCACTGCTGACACAGTAAGTGCACTACTGGTGTATCCAACCCGCACTGTATCCGAACTGCACTGTATCCAACCCACACTGTAACCGACCCCCACTATATACAACCCGCACTGTATCCGACCTGCACAGTAAACTGCACTGTATCCGACTCACACGGTATCTGACTCACACTGTAACCAACTCGCACTGTATCCAACCCACACTGTATACGACCGGTACTGTATCCCGTACTCTATCCGACCTGCACTGTATCTGACCCACACTGTATCTGACCCACACTGTATCTGACCTGCACTATAAAGTGCACTGTATCTGACCCACTTTGTAACCGACTCACATTGTATCCGACCTGTACTGTATCCAACCCACACTGTATCCGTCCTGCACTGTATCCGGACTGCAGAGTATCCGGCCCGCACTGTATCCAAACTGCACTGTATCCAACCAGCACTGTATCCTGCATTGTATTCCGCACTGTATCTGACCTGCACAGTATCCAACCTGCACTGTAACCTGCACTATATCTGACCCGCACTGTTCCTGACCCGTAGGCACGGGATGCTGTTTTTATGGTTGGGGAGATTTAGGGAACTGCTTAACAAAAAGGCTGATTGATGGGGCTTTACAAGTCATCAGTGGCCCAGCGCCCCCAGGAGGGAAATACAGATTGTGCACTGAGAATGGGCATGTGCTGGGGGCATGTGCACCTGTGTAGGGGGCATTCAGTTCTGCTGTTGCTATTTACACATGTTTAGGGGTTTTTTTCTTTGCTGCTTGCTAACTACGACTACTTTTGTTTTGAGCAAGGATATTCCACGCACGATTTTTAGTAAATTTCTTTGTTTGTTGTACTGTTTAGAATTGAAAGTACTTGCTTGTTTGATTGGTTATTGCTAATACATTGCTAATTTGCTAAATATTTTTAAACAGAAATAACTGCCGTGTGTTTGTGCCGCTGCTCTGTTGGTTGCTTAGTTTAGCCAGCCAGCCTTTGGCCTATGTTAATGAAAAATATTGTGAGCTGTGAAGTGGTGAAAATTGACTGGAAATTAATGCTATTGAGGTTAATAATACTGTAGGAACAAAAAAAGGCCCGCATTACAGTATGTTATTTTTATTATAGAAAAAAAAAAATTAAAATCCAGATCCAAAACCAAAACACGTGAAGGTGGTTTTGCAAAACCAGAAACAAAATCAAAACCCCGAAAGTTTATCCAGATCCAAAACAAAACAGGGGGATCGGCGCACATCTCTCTATATAAGTAATAATAATAATAATAATAATAATAATGATTTGGTAATGGTTTTATTATGTTGCTAGATTTATTAATGATTTAATGTACTAGTAGCATGTAACTTGCTCTACGTATGCTGTTGTCAAAACTTCCCACAGAAAACACCATGTATAGAAAAAGAAAATGTCTTAAACGCTCATCTCTAGGTGCTTGAGTCTATTTTTGCATTTTTTGTGTCTTGTGCTGCTCCTATTCATGGCAATGATTGTGACCTTATAAATACTAAAATAAATGGATACTTGACTTTATTTATGAGGGATCAATGCCTCTTTGAATAAATAAAAATGCTTTCTTAGTCACTGACCTTTCACAATGTTGATCGCTTTATGATAGTTTACTGACACTCACATTGTGACATTTACAACACCAAATATATCTTTTTAATGCTCTGAGAAAGGAAATCACAGCAAAGGAATTCAAACAGGGATCCATTTTAATGCAGAAGGCTGTCAAGGAACTGCAGACTACTGAATATGTGCATCGGTTTTTATCCAAGAAACCCAAGGTAGGTTGACTTGAAAGACCCAATGGCGCTAATCGTATATAATATAATATGGCCTTTTAGAGTTACAAAAATGTGTAAAATATAAATATATGCACACTGATTATTTAGTCAGTACCCAGTGCAGGTCTGCAGCAATAATCGGAGAGGTGTTGCACTCCTCCCAATGTACAAAATGCTTCACAGAGAAAAATGAAATTCCACTGACCTTCTTCTGTGTATTGACAATAGATCAATATAGGAGTCGGGTATCTAATACAATATAATTTATTCACATAGATCACAAAAGAAAATAAGTGCACATATACAATTAAAGGCTAAACATGTACAGAATGATATTGTCACAATTACCCAGAAGCAGATCAGCACAATTTCCTTTTTCTCTGTTTAGCATATGTTTTAATATGTGTGTGTATCTAGAATATAATATACTGTATATGCATTTCCTGTTTAGGAAAAAGATCTCTTATTGGAGTTTTCAGATGAAGCACACTTTTGGTTTATTGCATGTAGAGTACCATTGAGTGTCTACTTACTGCTCTATGAGCACCTTCCTTGTTTGTCAGGAGGCTTTCCACCTAGCAACAGCTGGTGGGTTAGGTGCAAGGCTCCCGACTAGCGCAGAGAAGGTAAAGTGAAAGAAATCTTTCACTTACCTTCTCCACGGCCTGGAGGGGGGTAGGGCTCAGGAGACATGCTGGGCACGTGCGTGCGCTCAGTATAAAATGCTGAGACACGATCCCCCTGCTAGATTTGACCTCAGCAGGATGGAGGACACAGTGTTTATATCTGCCATAGACACACTGCTGGTGTCTCCAGCCATTAATAAAAGAAGTAGGCAGTCTTCCCGGCATAACCTGGATGAGGCTGATATTAGTTCTTCCTTTAGAACGGCTCTCATTAAGGAGGATGATATGGTTCTCCGCAAGCAATCATTCCTGACATTCCCGCTCTGTTTGCCTGAGAGATTGAGTCGGCCCTTATGTTACTCATTGGGGAAAAGGCCCAGAGTGATTCTATAGATAAACTACTTAGAAAAATTCAGCTTAACGTTTCGGATGCATCTGGTCCTCTGTAATTTATCCTAGATAAGGCGGAAAAAGAAGGGGTCTCAAGGGGCTCCCTAGATTCCCTGGTAGCTTCCAAGATAGTCCTCTTAAAAGCTATAAGCAGAGCTACCCTAATGATTTACCAGACTTTTGATTTCATATCCAATTCCCATAGAACTAGCTGGCTGGCTAGTGCAGGTCTGACCAGGGGCGTAGGGAGGGCGGTTCCACTGGAGCATGAGCTCCAGGTGCCTTACTTACCAGAGGGCACCCTGAAGTCGGACTCCGGAGCACCTGTCAAGTAGCTGACATCCTGCCGGGTCCGCAGCAGCAGCGTCCTGCCTTCCTGCTGCTCTAGTGAGACTCAGTGGTCAGAGGAGCTTGTGCTGAGCCCTGACTGGTGGAGCTCAGCACATGTTCATCTGCAGGGGGTAGGGCTACAGCAGCATGTCGACGAGGAAGAAGATGCAGGGTCCACATTAAGGTAAGAGAGGTTATACCCCAATTATGTCTATCACCCTCCCTGCCTGTATGTTTGTATGTATGTATGCATATGTGACCCTGCCTGTATGTGTGTATGTATGTATGTACTGTATGTATGACCCTGCCTGTATGTGTATGTATGTATGTGTGACCCTGCCTGTATGTGTGTATGTACGTATAACCCTGCCTGTATGTGTGTGTATGTATGTGTATGTATGACCCTGCCTGTATGTGTGTATATGTATGTATGTGACCATGCCTGCATGTGTGTGTATGTTTGTATGTATGTGTGACCCTGCCATGTATGTATGTGTGTGTGTATATATATATATATATATATATATATATTCGGCATGAAGTCGCGGCACTCAGGGTACTTGAAAAAGATTTAATGTGACATCTCAATAATGCAACGTTTCTGTGCCAACAACCGGCACTGTCCTCAGGCTAAAGAACACTGGGAATCATCTTACCTTAAGTAGCACCCGTGCAGCATGCAGACGCCCAAGCCGGAGGCGGGACCGCTCACCCGGACCGGCAGCGCTTGAGAGTGACATCATCACTCGCGACATCATGTGCCCATCACCTAGGTAACATAACCAAATCAAACTGAACAAAACATAAACACAAACACAGACACAAACACAGAATGCTGCTGGTATGCCATATATAGCAACTAGATAAAATACAAAGCTGGATAAAAGATACATAATAAAACACATGGATAAGTATATGTAACAATTAGAGCATGCCACATACAAGAATACAGTGCATATTGGTTATCGTATATTGACCTTTCAAATAATCATAAAGAAACCAAAAACATATAAGCATAAGTACATATAAATAATGCCTATGTTATTAAGGATAAATGACATCATTAATATCAAACTAGATAATGCCTGAGTACAAAAAAATGATAATCATATAAAGTATTGTAAGCCAAGGTTCTCGTTTAGACCCCTGGGAACAAGGGTCCCTAAACGAAAAATCCAACGGCTTTCCATTTGAAGAAGTTTCAAGCTACGATCACCACCCCTCAAAGATTGAGGGACGTGATCAATCATACGGTACCGCAAAGTAGAAAGTGGATGGGGAGCTTGACCAAAGTGCCGTGCCACTGGTTGGTCACTGTCACCATTCAAGAGAGCTGCTCGAATAGCAGATCTGTGAGCAGCCATACGCTCCTTAAAGGAACGTTCGGTCTTACCAATATAAGAAAGCCCACAAGGGCAAATAATCTGATAAATAATAAACTTAGAATTGCAGGTAAGCCTAAAATTTATAGAATATTTTTTGCCAGAATGGGGATGGCAAAAGGTATCACCAGGGATTAAAAAACCGCAGGTGGTGCATGTACACTTGATACAACCTTTTTTACCAGTCAAAAAGTGACTAGGTTTTTTAGACAAAATATTGTGAACATTGGGTTTAACTAAGAAATCTCTGAGGTTGCGTCCTCTATTATAGCTAGCCATTAATCTAGTATCAGCTAGTTTAAGATCAGTGTCAGACTGAACAATAGACCACAATTGTCTGGATGTTTGATTAATAGAAGAGCTAGCAGTATTATACTTAGTAACCCAAGGTAGAATATTGGTATTGGAAGGTTTATCATGTTGTTTTTTCAATAAGTTTTCTCGATTGATTCCAAGGACTTTAGCCTTGGTCTCATAGAGAAGTTTCTCATCGTACTCCCTTTCCAAAAATTTTTGAATCATAGATTCCATCTGTGAATCGGCAAGGTTAGGATCAGAAGTGATGCGTCTGATACGTAAAAGTTGAGAAAATGGTAATCCTCTCTTGAGGGGGTAAGGATGAAAACTTGACATATGCAGCAAATTGTTGCGGTCAGTAGGCTTGGTGTACAAAGAAGTCTCAATCTTACCCCGATCAAGAGTGATTTGTACATCGAGAAAATTAACTGTGGTGGCACTAATAGTATATGTAAATTTTACTGGATGGTTCAAAGAATTGTGATTATCAATAAGTAATTTAAAAGCTGATTCACTGCCTCGCCAAAAAATAAGCAAATCGTCGATATATCGTCTATAAAAGATGATATTATCGGAAACATTGCTATCTGAGAAGAAGACTAGGTTTTTCGACATCAAACATGTATGTGTTGGCGTATGATGGGGCCACACTGGACCCCATCGCACAACCAACACATTGCAAATAGAAAGTGCCATCATAGATAAAAAAATTATTACGTAACACTAAAGAGAATAGATCAATAACCAAATCGATGTTAGGCCACTGTATAAAGAGTTATCGATTAGAAGACGCTTCATGGCTAGTAACCCCTGATCATGGGGTATCACAGTGTATAGACTGGTAACGTCAACGCTACAAAGTAGGATCTCTTCTGTGAAAACTGGTAACTCATTTAGCGAATTAAGTAGAGACATTGTATCCAAAAGGTAAAATTGATGCTGCTGGATGCAAGGTTGACAAAGAGTATCCAAATAAGTAGCCAGTGGTTGAAAGAGAGATTTAGTAGCAGCGATGATAGGTCGTCCAGGCGGCTTGTTAAGAGTCTTGTGAACTTTAGGGATAATGTATAATATAGGTGCAATGGGGTATGCAGGGACTAATGCAGACATTAACTCAGAAGATATCAATCCTTCATTCACCGCCCTATGTAAAGTTTCTTGCAACTGTTTTTTAAATGCACCGGTGGGATTACCTTGTAATTTTCTGTATGTTACAGTATCACTTAACTGTCTTTGGATTTCAGTGATATAATCTGCCGTATTGAGGATGACCAATGCACCACCCTTATCGGCCGGTCTGAACACCAAATCAGGATTTTTGGAAAGTTTATTCAGGGCACACCATTCACTCACAGTGAAATTACTGCTTGAGGGAGGTTTATCGAAGCATGATGCAGTCTGTTGGTCCAAGAGCCGCATAAAAGTTTTGATAGTTGGATTACTTGACGGGGGGTCAAAATTAGACCTAGGTTGTAACCGCAACAAGGCAGGAGGTATGTCAGTGTGAGAATTAGATTTAGTGGTGTTTTTTGAAAAGAATTCTCTTAATTTGAGTTGTCTATTAAGACGATATTTATCAACTTGCCACTCAAATTTGTCAGGTTTATTTGTTGGCACAAAAGATAAGCCTTTGGACAATATGTGAGCCTCTAAAGGTGATAATTCATAGTTTGACAAATTGATGACTAAGCATTCCGCCCCTGCGGCGGCCGACCGCCTTTCACTTTTCCTCTTCCTTTTGTATTGTTGCCCCGTCTCGTATATCTACGGCTCCTCCTCCTGTAAATTTTGCCCTCGTAAACCACACCTCCTGTGCCTATCAAGTTTTTTGACTGCTGAGGAGTTTCCAGATCGCTAGCTGAAGAAGAAAATTCATACGAAGACTCAGGGTCTCTATCTCTTTGTAATCTCCTACGGAAAAAAGGTTGTCTTATATCATGTTGGCGAGCTCTGTCAGTCCATTTATATACCCGGAAGTTGTCATAGTCTGCATCAACTTTGGCTCTTTTATCTTTTTTAAATTTAATGAGATCTCTCTTGTACACTTGTAGTTGATTATGCAATTTATTGTACCAGTTAACTGATGTATCATTGTCCAAAATAGGTTTATGTATCAATTCCAAAGCATTAATTTTCTCCTTCATTGCATTAATTTCCCTAGTGCTTTGTTCAATAATAAGAAGAATTAGATCCATGGAACATTTGTTAAGTATTCCAACCCATTTCTTACAAAAATTGGGATCGTTACGCCCTATCGTAGGGCAATTTCTAACTCTCATATATAACAACAAACAGCAAACAGTGGCACTCGGAGTCATCCAACGGTTGTAAAAAGGTATTTACTGTGAAAGAATCACATTACCAAGTACCAAAGTTTCGGGACAAACAAGCCCCTTTGTCAAGGTGAATCAAACAGTGTGTATAAAGAACCTTACCTTAAGTAAAGGAAGAAGAGAAACACCCGCCCTGTGCTTGCGGCTGGCACGTCCGGGACTGGCCGCGTGAACGCCCCGTCCCACAGAGATGACGTCAGAATGTCAGGCGTCAATTGGTAGTCATGACCACAAAGACGCCCGGCCTGACGCGGCTCTGAGGTCCGGCCGTCAAAATGTAGAGATAAAGATACATATAGCAAATAAAAGAAACGTGTGATGCGGAAGAAAAAGTACACCAACAGTGTGCAGTGTTAAGGTGTAACATGGAGCGGAGAGATAAGTACATTAATAATCTAATATCTCTAATCCAAATTTTTTTTAAAAAGACTAGATAGACTAAAGACAATACATAAGCCTGCCATAAAAAGAAACAGCTGTACCGTTGCCATTTGAAATATATATATATATATATATATATATATATATATAGCGGTTATATTATATAGTACACACTGTTTTTTTTGGGGGGGTAAGGGAGTGCGCAGTAGCACATGCCCTGGGCACCCTGGCCACATGCTACACCTCTGGGTCTGACTAATCTAGCCCACAGGCCAGTAGATGCTCCTAACAACAGATTCTGACCTTTTTCACCCTGACTTCATTGATGAAGTGGCAGTCCGCTATAAAGCCCATAAGTCATTTACAGAACTTAAGGTCCTCCAGCCTTCCAAATGGGCCCTTTCGTCAGGAGGGTCATTCTGCGGGAGCCAGCATTTTAACTCGAGACCAGCAGGGTGCCCCAGAGCTCCCAGAGGAGGCTTCTCCCAGACATGGACCGCAAGAGGCACAGGGTCCGGCAATGCATACCCCTCCAGGAAAGACAGAGGATATGGTAAGTCAGTTACCTTCACTTCCTTCTCCTCCTTGTCTTTCCCAAACAATAGTTTCCTGGAGACAGATCACCACAGACAGGTGGTTGCTAAGGATTGTGGAGAAAGGTTTGTCCTTCCCACTTTTCCATTTTCCACGTCTGGTTTATCTGCTCAAAATATGCCAGTCCTTTATTAGATGGTGTCCTATCCCTTGCCCTTCAGCAGGGCAAAATACAGTCTGGCAGATCCTTCCAGGAAAGGCTGGATCAGTCACCTGTTCCCCATCAAAAAACAGGACAGTTCATGCAGACTGGTTTTAAATGCCAAAACCCTAAAACAGTATATAAAAGCTCATTCTTTCCGTATGGAGGGCTTAGCGGATGCACCTTTCCTGCTCGCCAAGAATGATTTTTGTATTAAAATAGACCACAAAGAGGCCTTTCACCACTTCAAATGCATCTAAATCACAGGAGATTCCTCTGAAAGAGTGTCTATCAGTGGACAGGAATGGTTTTTGGGCTATCCAATGCCCCTTACACATTCACACACCTCATGAAGGCGTTAGTTACACACCTTCATCAGATTGGTGTCCGCTAAATAATCTACCTGGACAATCTCCTGGTGGCCACTCGGACCAGGACTCCCTTTTACTCCACAGGGAGCTTATACTGTTGCTCCTAAGGGATTTACCATAAATCTCGGCAAATCCATGTTAACCCCTTCCCAGTCAATCGTATTTCTGGGATTCTTGATAGATACCCCTTCTTTATCAATTGCAGTTCCTCCAGACAGGTGGAGTGATATTCAAGACTTCATATCTCAAACCCTCGAACACCAATTCTCAATGAGGGATTTAGCCAAAGTTATTGGCAAAATGAGAGCCTTAGATCCAGGTATTCTCCATGCTCCCCTGGTATGCAGGCACTCTTACAACCTTCTGTCAGCTCTCCTTCGACAGGGTCGGGATTGGACGGACAAAATTCTCCTAGATCCCATAGTTCGCAAAGAGATCCACAGCTGGACAGCATAATTGATGAGTTTATGGCCTAGCGGGCTGCCCAGGCTCCGCCCTCAGGCTCCCTTTGTGAGCTCAACTTAGCCCTAGATTTCCTGGCTACTAAGTTTGAGTCAGGCCTCGCTTCTGCTACAATACGTTCATATGGCTCAGCACTGACTCTCCTTATTCCAGGCCTCACAGAAAATACATTATACCTTAGACTACTTAAAGGTATTTTCTTGTTCAGGCCTCTGTGTCCACGATATTAATGTGGGACATTAATCCCTTTCTAAATTTCCTAGCCACTATTCCTTCTATGGCTGACATCTCTAATCTTTTGAGAAATCTGGCTTCACTCCTAGCACTGGCATTTGCAGCCAGAGGAGCCGAACTTTCTTTAATACACACATCTGAACCCTGAATGACACCCACTTCACTGGGTTTCCATATTGTTTTGAGAGGAAACGCAAAGACCAGTACTATTCAGTCCCCTCTGATGGAGTTCAATCTACTCAGAGACCAGTCAGACCCGGATCTTTGCATAGTCAACTGCTTATCTACCTACCTAACATTAACAGCTCCACTGAGAGACATTTCTAACCTCTTTATCACTTGCCGTAAACACTTTCATCCCGCCAGACCTACAACAATCACGGGTTGAATAGTATCTCCTATGCAGAGTTCAGGGATAGACACCTCCCACTTCAAGGGTCACTCCCTTTGTGGTGCTGCCATCATTTCGGCAGCGGCTATGGGCTTGCCATTACAGTCCATAATGCAAGCCGCTCATTGGTCTTCCACTCATACCTTAGTTAAACACTATTGGAGGCCTCCCAGTATGCACAGGATAGAACTCCTTAGATCAACCACCAGGTATGTGGTAGTCTACCTTCCGGCTGTTGCTAGGTGGAAAGCCTCCCGATGAACAAACACTAGTTTGCAGGAATCTATGACCTGCAAACTCTCTTTGTTCTAGGGAATAGGATTGCCACCTAGCAACACCTCCCACCCAGGTCACCCTATACCTTGCTAGGTCTGCTACTTTTAAGCTCTACTGTCAGTTATTAGTTATACCTGACCTCTACTTTATTTTCAGGTGCTCCAAAGGTCCAGAAGAAGCAGCAGCAGTCACAGCTCATTGGTGCCTATCACCCGCGACTCACATGTCTCTTGAGCCCCGCTCCCCCCCCCCCTGGCTGTGGAGAAGGTAAGTAAGAGATTTCTTTTACTTTACCTTGTCTGTGCTCATCAGCAGGCTTGCACTTAATTCATCAGCTGTTGCTAGGTGGCAATCCTATTCCCTAGAACAAAGAGAGTTTGCAGGTCATAGATTCCTACAAACTAGTTTATTGTGTATATGTAGATAGATACAGTAGATAGATATATAGATGAAGGGATGTAGTTATGAGACTGGCAGACTCAAGACTGCCGGTCTCAATACCGATGTCGGAATCCTGACAAGGGAGTTAAGATAGGCATTGAAATACCGACACCTATCTTAATCCCGATGCCGGAACGGCGAAGGACTCTAGCCTGAATGAGGTAAGTCCAGGGCACCCTTAGCATTAGCCGCAGGGTGGCGGGTTAGGTTTAGGGAGCATAGTGGGTTTGGGGGGGGGATAGGGTTAGGCACCACTAGGGGTGGGATTAGGATTAGGCACCCATGGGCAGAGGTCAGGGTTAGGCACCCCCCTGGGAGGGTTAGGATTAGTTTAGGGAGAGCGGTAAGCTGGGTTAGGCTTAGGCACCCCCAGGGGGAGGTTAGGGTAAGGCACTAGGGGGTGAGGTTAGGGTTAAGCACCACTATGGGAGGGTTAGGGTTAGGGGGGGAGAGGTTTAGGGATAGAGTACCCTTCATACCCATTCCATATATGACATCCCAGGGAAGCTGGATGAGCTGATCGTGAAATGCTGTCCCAGCCTACATAGCTTATTTGTTATTTTAAATTCCATATAGGTTTAATTGACTGTCAATTCATATATTTACATGGTTATAAATAGTACTACTTGTTGGGATATTATCCCGTAGACATATGGCAACCCATGTACATCACCTTATCCTCCCCTCCAACAGGGAGATGTTAACTCCTTCTAGCTAGCCCATACTATCTACAAGTATGTAGGGCTTGTAGCATGGATCTGTCCATAGGGCAAATAGCAGGGGGGAAAACATGACCTACTTTGAGAAGGAGCGAGGCTGAAGGCGCATGGCACGGGCAGATGGAAGGAGCCAGTACATGATAAAGAGGGGGAGAGGTTATAAAAGAGTGCTGCTACGGTCTGTTGGGGGTCGCTGAGGAGGTTGGCTGAGGGAGAGGAACTGCAAACCTTGACTCACTGGTATCCAGTTATAACTGACTGTTACTAGGAGACAGAACATCTCAATTGATCGGCCAATGGGGCTGATTCAGACCCGCTCGCCTCCAGCGTGCGCATGTGCGAGTCCCGGCCAGCGACGGACGCTCCATTGCTACGGGTCTCGCACCAAAATGGGGAGGCTGTTGATTGTGATTGACAGCTCACCCCATTTTGGAGGCGGGCAGGGGGGTTGGCTGGACAAATGGAGGCATTCCCGAGGGAATGCCTTCCGTTTGTGGGCGGCCCTACTGACATCACTAGTGATGTCAGTAGGTGAACTTCCTGCTCTATTAGAGCAAGAAGTCCACTGGGGCTTGCGATGGATGAGACCCTATCACAAGGGGCTCGTCGCAAGCCCGTTGGTCGTGATGGCCGCGACCATCATGACCATCACCTAGCCTCTCGCAAAATCTGTGGGTGGTCACCCACAGCTTAGCGAGCGGCCAGGAGGCCAGCACACACAAAAAAATGCTGCCCTGATTCAGAGCGAGCGCTCTGAAAGAGCGTCAATCTCTGAATCAGGGCCTATGTATCTGCTGCCCGTCGGGCAGTGTGTACCCGCGATATTTTGGTAAACGTCAGCGTTCACTGACATATCGCATTGGCTGTGCTGCACAGCCAATGGACAGATATGTTTGCAGACATATCTGTCCATATGCAGGTGTGTACGGGCGGTCAGCACGCCCACTGGTCTTCGGGACATGCGGGCAGGCACAGATGATGGTTGTTCAGTGTGCACGAATCATCTGCAGATATATCTGTATAGTGTGTACCCACCTTAAGAGAGAGGAAGCCTCAGTTAGGAGAGCTGACTGCATCTGAGTTTACATAGACTAATTATCCTCCTAAAAAATAACTACAACTTCTGATCCCCTAGTTTAGATAGCAGGCATATTGTGTTCAGGAAAGAGAGGGGTTAGGCATAAGCCTTATCCGAGAACAGAGAAAATGACATATTACTTAAAGTACATCTGTAACAAAATAGTTGCCTGTTACATTCTGCAGTAGTGGTTCAAGAGCCATGTTGCCAAGTTCATTAGTCAGCTAACAGCACGCATGCATATACAAAACTACAAAAAGGAGTTACAGAACTTGATACACAGCAATAGCGAGCTTTAATTAACAAGGAAGCTAGTGTTCCTGGAACTGCCATTTCTATCATCATCCCTGGTAACAAAATATAAGAATTGTACAGGAATAGCCACCAACTACAATTCATATCAGGAAATAGGACTATAATTACATCAAGTGCACCACCTTTAAAGAACAAGCCAGGAGGGGTGAACTTGACCATTGTATGCATACAGTTAGTAATTTGGGAAATAGTAAAACTGAATTCAGTCTAGTTTCAATAGGGTAATTGGTGTAATGTGTTTGAGAAATTTTACCGTTATTCGTACTTGTGAGAGGTTGTGATACCTGCTGAATACAATTTATTTCACTGTAAATTATCTGCTGAACTTACAAAACTGTTTGTGTGTTCATACACCTAACCCATTCATTCACAGCTCATCAAAGAGTTACAATGGTTCCAGTGATATGTTGTTGGTAAGTCTTTGTAAAGAGCAATATGTTGTGAGAAAGTCTATCAATAAACTCCTGATTGTTTGTTCAAGAAATACTGGTAACATTTTTTTGTCCATATTAACTTCCTTATTCCTCCGAAACCTACAGAAGAACCAAAAGAACAGTGTGACCCTGGTAAGATACTATTTTATAAGAAGAAAAGAAAAAAATTGCCCCAAGTTGATTGGAAGCGCTGTTAAGGAAATAGTATTTGGACTCTCTTTAAGTAAGAGGGGTAAAAGTATCAAAGCTTGGCGCGAGATAAAGTGAAGAGAGATAAATCCTTAGGGACCGCGGTGCCAAACGCTATTTGATGTACAGACTGCGCCGGCCGGCCCAACTAGGTAACAATAGACAATGCCATGGTAAACTCCCTCTCGGTTATCCCACCCCCGAAGACACATCACTCGGAGCTGTGCATTCACCATAGCAATGAAAGGCAGTGCGGTGGTGTCATTATGTGCAATGCAGTGCCAGTGTCCGGCCCTTCTGCACCCTGCTGCTGCTGCAGCTACCTAGGAGGAGCAAGAGGAGACAAGCCGGAAGGGAGCAAGCTATACAAGTAGGCAGCAAGCTCAGGCACCACCATCCGCTCTGCTGCACATCAGCACCACTGACTGGGACGGAAGACACTCTCCCCACCCCTGAGACAGCCTCAGCTATTGGCACACGTGGGGAGGGATATATGGGTGTGAGGGTGGTGAGGTGGGGAGGGGATGAGTATGAAGGGCCCAGAGCCATTAGTGTACCAAGCCCCAAAATTTCTGATGCCGACTATGGTCCCACGTTTGAAATAAATTTGCTTTGTATAGTTTTTTTAGTTTATATGTATGTGACATTTTAAGCTTTGTATGCCTTAATTTTATGTCCTCAGTTCTTAATAAATAATATTAAAAATGATGATTATATAGTCGGAAAATTTATATTTTTTTAACTTCTTTTGTGCCACACTGTGCCCCATTGCATCTGTGATTCTACAGATACCACATAATGTTGCACATTTTCATACCAGTTCTTAATTTCTGCAGTACACACTATTATTTCCCTGCTGAGGCGCTGCCTCACCTTGCTCCAATTCTACACAGTTGTTATTTTCAAACTGTCGCGGACAATGATAAGGCTATTTCATTATCAGTGCTGGGTTTTGTCACTATCTATTATGTGCTGTTAGTTTGTATATTGATATTTCAGCATTATCAGACATAAAAGATCTACAGAGCAGTTTAAACTTGAATAGTACTTGAGTATGATGTCAGATGAGATAAGGGTAAGTTATTCATTGAAAGAATGCAATACAAATGACGTGTGCTTATGTTGCTCATCGTTGCAAAGTGTTCATGACCACAAATTAAATATTGTGTAACAAAATCCATATCTGAGTCATTTCCTGCTACTGTCCCATGATGTGTAGAAACAGGGAAGTCACTACACAATGAAATGCTTTTGCATAGAGACATCACAATTAAGGATAGCACTTTGAAGAATAATAGAAGACTGGAAAACACTAACAAAAACCTCAAGCTACTCATCCCAATAGAAAAGATGCATTCTTGACAAATGCACAATAAAACGGGCAGACATGGTTTGTTGCCAGGGGACACATTAGCCCAAGATTCTAAACTTTACAGCTGGATTCCAATGTAAATTGAAAGACAAAAGAACTTGAGTTCTTGACCTCTATATTGAACACAGACACAGTCACTTTGTAAATATAAAAGCTATAACCCAGCTATTTATTGACAGCATGTATATGGATCATTCTGTAACTAATGGTAAATAAATAATTTACAGTGAGTAACAAACATTCAGGCAAAAATGTTCAAATATCACTTGGTAAGTTAAAGATACTGAACACCAATATATATATATATATATATATATATATATATATATATATATTTTAGCTATGTACATACGTATGTCTTGGCTTTCAGGGAAAATGTAAATTTTTCTGGCAATTAATCATTTTGCCAAGAATATAATGCACTTACAGTACACAAAACAACATACTTAGCATTACTATAGTATGCAAATTCCATCTGGTCAGTATAAAAGGCAATGTTACATGACCTGTACACAGTACAGTACATCACCTATTTGAACAGTGTCCCGGGATGGTATGGTAAGCCTATATATACAGTGGTGGCCAAAATTGCGGACACTTTTTGAAAATTTTATGTTTTTCAATTTCGAATGCTTATAAAAACTGTTACACTTCACGAAGTGCAATGATTCATATATCAAATGAGAGGAAATTTAATGCTTAATTCAACACAATAAACAGAGGTCAAATATTTGCATTACAAGGGAAGTTATGCAGTGAAATCAACACTTAGGGTCTTGACCATCGCGACCATCATCCTGGCCACTCACAATAGCTGTGGGTAGTCACCCACAGCTATACGAGCGGCCAGGAGGCCGCACAAAAAAAACCACCCAGATTCAGAGCGAGAGGTGCAAATACATACATTTCTTTTTGCATGTGGGATAAATACTGACTGCTTTTGCATGTAGCCCACAAATACCGGACAGTTTTATTTTTACACTGCAATTTACATTTCAGTTTGGACACCCCTCCCAAATCTAAATCTATTTTAAATCTGTCCCACCTGCAGTGCAACCTGGTTTTACAAAGATGCACATTTACTGTACTTCCTTTTTCTTAAGGTGCCCATCCACTAGCAGACATGAAAACAACTGCACGATTACGACATTGTAATCGTGCAGTCGTTTGTCAGTCTGTGATGAGCCTGCACTGTACGAGCAGTCATTCAGTGCAGGCTCATCAATCATCTGCAAACATGCTCAACCTGACTTTATCAGGTTGACCAGCATGTTTGCACAATGATAGATGTCTAAATGACCAGCAGCACATGCGTCACTGGTCATATTAGACATTTTTGCAAACGATTTGCAAACGATCTATGAACGATTGAACGATTGTTCAATCGCTCAACTTAATCGTGTAGTGGATGGGCACCTTTCTTCTATTCCCATATCTAAATCAAATCCGTAGCACTGAAGGGCTTAAGTTATGGCTGATGTGTAACAAAAAAAGATGAACTACTCAGCAGGACCTTATCTCTGAAGAAGTAGCACAATCTACGCCAGTGTGTAAATGGCATGTGCAGTATAACAGCTGTAATTCAGGCAAATAAATCATAGGTACAGGCCTTTACAGGAACCTAATGAAAAACTTTGATATGTTCCAGAAATATACATTGTGTCATAATTCTTATCCTTTTTTTGACTAATCTCAGAGTTAGAAGACTCCTCCAGGAATGCATTAATTCCTGGATTTCTTTAGCTTTACATTCATGTGATTTTGATCACGTGAGCTCAGACATCACTGTGTGGAGTTTTATTTTGCGAGGGCTGATCTGGAGCCCCATTCGTCCGTGGCTCTAATGGACAGCTGTGTAACCTATACACTTACTTGATGAATAGGGAAGCTAGAGAGGAAGCATTCGGAAAGTCTTTAAGAGGGACAAAATGTGTAGATTTAGAAGAGCGATGTCAGAGCTGGGTCTGAATTTGGACCTAGAGTGGAATCAGGTGTTACCTATTGAACAGTCTCTTGGTATTGAAATGCTGCAGGTCGTAGGATGTTTTTGCTCATGGATAGCAGGTGAATATATGGTAGAAACTTGATTGAAGAAATAAATAAATGGAGCAAGTCTGACTCAGTAACTGATACACAGGAGGAGATCACTTGAACTGAGGTCGGCAAGATTTACCCGACGGAGGAGGCAAACAGGAGTAGCACTTTCAGCAAAGGTTCTGGGGAGGTAAGTGCTGGAGACTGACTCAGGCAAAGCAAAGGTTAATTCACAGCTGTGACTGCAATTCACATGCAATGACAAGTATGGGAGCTCAGAGAACTAGCACACAGCTTGTGCTGGGTAAGACGCTCCACTGCCAACTAAAGGACTCCCAGGAAATCCTTAAGTACCATAGGATCATGCAGGATTGGCTGCCAGAACTCTGGAATGCTGCTGTAACCGGATTGGCCCAATACAGACACATGTCAGAAATCCAAGATGGCGACGCCCAGCAATCAGCAGTGTAATAAACACTACTAGCCTTGGCCACCCTCACATGCCTGCAGACCAGCCACCTCTCCTCAGGGATCCCAATGCACCCAGCGCTGACCCCAGCAGACTGCACCCCTGCTGGAGGGACCCCGCCAGAGCGCCCGGACAGGTAAGACCTGTGCCTTCCTGCGTGTCTCAGCACTGGTCGTGACATGCGATCTACTATCACCCAACTAGTAATAAATCCTTTAATTGGTGTTAGGCCTGTTATAAAATCCATTGAAATATGGTGCCACAAACTTCCAAGAACTGAAAGATGTAGAAGCAAACCCTTAGGGGAACATCTGGGTGTCATATATTGTGACCCTGCTGGCATGGGGCTATGTACTCCTAAGTTTCCTTAAGTAAAGTAGGCCACCAGAAATTATGAAGCAAGAGTTGATGGGTCTTTTTTACCTTTGGATGCTTAGAGAACTTGGCCAGTGTAGAAGTTTAATTTGTCGATTAGAAGGAACAAAAGACTTCCTAGGTAGAGGTTTGTCCAAGGTGGGACATGTGATGGTAACAAAATGACGGGATTCCAGAATAGTTGGTTATCCACCTGACTACAATCTTGTTTACTGACTCTGCTACCTCATGGATTTTCCAGTTTTGACCCTGTCTATACAGACCACTATTCAGTCCTGCAACCACCATGCCAATGGCTGATGCCTGGGGCCGCAACCTGTTTGTCATACGCAGCAAAGACAATCTGTCCTTGCGGGGGGATCTGGTGAATGCCAGTGGTGACTTAGATTATGTGCCCAAGTGGTCACTCTTGGTTGGTGGTGAATCCACTACTTCCCTGTGAAGTCTGGCACATCGATTGGCTACCTTCACTTTATTTTAACCAGAAACCAAAGGTAGGAAATGATCTTGTCAGGATTTTGTAGATGCTGACATTAGTAATGCTGCAAATATGCTTTTGAAACAAAAGTTTCAATAGAAGGTAACATGCCCAATTGGTAGACCTGTACCACTTTGAATCCAGTAGGTAGATATATGATGCATATATATATATATATATATATATATATATGTGGATCTACAGATAGCAATCAGCTCCTATATATTATATTATAGACTATACTTGATAAATACTGCTTCAAAGCTGATTGGTTGCTATGGGAAACTTCTCCACTGGTCCACTTTTTCACTGCTTAATACATAAATCCCTTAGTGGATTAAGTAACTCTGCATGTAAACAACTGGTAGAATGTGATACAGGATGCTCTAGATGATGTAGAATTCATGAATGCTGAAAAGTGGCCAAATTATTATGACTGTGGCATTTATGCAATTGAGTTTGCATTTAAGGTGCTATCACCTAATTGGGAGGCTAGTTTCAGGTTCAAATCAGTAAATAATGAGAGACTAATTATTGTGTCTATATACTGTAAATAAATATTTTACATTGGTAGTCACACGTGTTTTATATTTGTGGTATAGATTTGTTTCAGTGATTATGTGTATATCTTGTGGAATGTGTATATCTTGTGGAACATTACTTTTGTTTGGCATTAGTGGTTTTTGCTGCATCAATTATATAGTTGAGAATCAAACAAATAGTGCTAGTCAGATGTGCAAGTGAAATAATTGACAAATTATTGGGCTAAATTGTCTACAATGTTAGTAAATGTGAACAAATATAGGGTCATTGCCAGATGAAGCACCAAAGTCCACTCCAAAGTGAATCAGTCCATCATCACACTGTCAACTTTGCCACTATGTATAACTAATTGAACCAAAAAGTGTGTTTTGAAAAATAGGAAATGAGTAGAGCTCCCTCTAGTGTTGTACCTTCTTCAGTGCTGTACACCATTATTGCTGTATAGGCTATATACAGTAAAGGCGCACATCCACTAGCAGATATTAATGGACGACTGAACGATAACGACATTGTTATTGTTCAGTCGTCCATTAATCGTGCATGAATCGTGCACTATAATGTCGGAAACGACCAGTGATGTGTGCTCCCGCTTGTCGTTTCCGACATCAATCATCACCTGAACATGCTGGTCAATCTGCCGATAACGACAGATTGACCATGTTCAGGGTTGAGGGAGTATACCTACAATGAACAATATATCGTTCAGTGTAGGCACTGCAGGTTAATGAACGACTGAACGATAATGATATTGTTATCGTTCAGTCCTTCACTAGTCGCCTAGTGGATGTGCCCCTTAAGTGCAAAGTGGCCCTGCACCACAAGATAACTCAAACAAACGTATCTGCACTTTGATCTTTAGTACACTCATGGAGTTGCTGCTACACTGCAACACTGCTACAGACAGAAAACACAAGTGACAAAGACCGCCTTAACAGTGTAGTATTTCTGTTTTAAAAAGAGAACTATATAAAAAGTAAAGTAATATGTGTACATTATATCTGAATAAATACAGTTTATCTCATATAAATAAAGTTGTTCAGTCATGGGATAAAGCTCTTAAAACACCAACATCCCAGAGGCCACTGTGACTTGTACCTGAAACGTATTCTGTTGTATGCATTCTGTACTTATATAGCCTAGAGAGAACCAGTGGTATTAGGAAAGTACTACACTTGATGGCCCCCTCCTCATTTCCTATTTTTTTACTTTTTAGTTATAAAGCCACATGTAATAGGGTGAGAGTTTAGAAGATGTGACAGTTTAGCAGTAACTCTCACACTTTTTAAACTGGGCCAATGTAATAAAGTCCGAGAACATAGAAACTTGCATGTTTGTAGACTCAAAATACTCTCACGATTTAAACTTTTATCCAGATGTTTTCCCAGTTTGAAGATAAAACTCGACCAATGTGATAGTATACAGCTAAACTCTCATATTTTCTAAACTCTCACCTTATTAAATTTGGCACATACTGTTTATTCCATTTTGTGAGCAAAGCAACCATATATTCAGTTTTTATATTTTAACGTAGGTGGAACAGCCTCTTGCAAAATTCAAGCTAGCCTCCATTGCACATAAAAAGTACGATTATACAATATAAACAATTCCTATTTCATCCCTACCCTTTATTGAACATGCTATATAATCACAATGATATTAGTACTCTATATACGTATAAAATAGATGACTGTGGGGCATATTCAATTAGGTGCGAGAATAGCAAATATCCTGCACCTGCGGGATTTTAGCTATTCAACTAGGTACAGAATTTTTTCATTTGACCCTGTGGCACCCCCCCCCAAATGACATTCTGAAGCACTGTCTTCCTCATCCAGGCTGTGGGGACCCAGTCTTCTGCAGCAGAATGTGTGGTAAGTATATGTGAGTGCGTGTAAGTATTTGTGAGTGCGTGTAAGTATGTGTGAGTGTGTGTAAGTAGGTCTGAGTGTGTGTAAGTATGTGTGAGTGTCTGTGTGACCTCCTATTGTGTATGAGCACCCCCGGAGATAGCAGCAGGGAGAACTACATCTCCAAGAGGCCACCATCCCTCTCAGCAGCCCCCTGGCCTCCCAGCAGCCTTCCCCCCAGACCAAAGATGGTGGAGAGATGACCAGGAGCTGCAGAGACCACCGGACCGGTAAGTTTCTTTTTTCCTCACCCGCTGGATTTTCTAAGCAGAAAACCCCACCTGGATTTTTTTAATTGGATACCGTGGGTATCGGGAGTGCACATACCTGTGATACGCCAAACTTGCACACTAGGTCTGCAACGTTTTTGCTGGTAAAACCTTGCAGACAATTGAATATGCCCCTGTGTGTTTTCATAATACAGACTTATATTCAGCCTGTATTATATACCCACCTGTGCCATCCCAGCAATAATATAATATATAATATCAAGAGCATTTAATGCCAGACTATGCGCTATTGCACTAGTATACTAGCTTGCAACCACCCCCTCCACCACCATACTAGTTTATTACTTTGTAACCCACTGGTATATCAGCTAGAGACCACACTGTATCAATTTGTTCTACCATTGCTTTAACTGGATTTATTTAGTGATCAGATGCACACTGTTCTTTAATGCTGAGCTCTATAGCATTATAGAAAAGGGTTGGGTATGGAACTTCGACAGTAAGGATGCCGACGGTCAGAATACCGACAGCGGCATTCCATGGGTCAAAATCCTGACAGATTTAGGTAAGTATTCTAACCCTTACTCTAACCATTCCCCTAAGGCACCCCTTCCACAGCCTAACCCTAACCCTTTCATCCTGCCACCTAACCCTAACCCTCCCCTTAGTGCCTAACCCTAATCCTCCCCTTAACCTTAATAATTAACCACCAGAATGTGTTGGGATTCTGACCGCTGTTGGTGATCTGACCGTCAAGATCGGGACTACATCCCATAGAATATGGTAAATGTTATTTATAAAGTTCAGTAGTAAGAAAAAAAACTGCGTTGGGCCCACTTTGCTTCTTTATTTTGATAAATGTGCCTAGATTTCTGTTGTGATAAAAGAGATTACAGTGCAATATCCTGGCATTTGTAAAGATCTTTTGAAGAGACACAGGGCCTGATTCAGAGAGGGAGCTAAATTCGCAGTTGTGAATTTGTACGCAGTGTCTGTGCAAAAAAATGCAATTGTTTCAGCTGCCGGGATTTGTATTGAGACGCCCACCGGCAGCTTTACAAATCCAAGTGGCTGCATACAAAAATGCAGCATCGCTCACAGATCAGTTAATTACCGGACTTCTGAGTAACCCTATGGTCATGCAGAATAGCTGTAGAAACTGCGATGCCGGAGCCATTTTTTACTGCATACAGGATTGCAGTCCTAGACAGAAACATGCCCCAAAAACGGTCACGACATGCCTGTGTTTGAGACATCCCCCCACCCATTGCTATCACACAAATGATCCCTGCCTGCCAATCACTTTGCAAATACATTCTCACCGTGAGCTACATCGGTAATGAAATTACAAATGCACAGTGCGACTCAGACGCATGCGCAGATCACCAATAATTGCTCAACTGCTTTACCATCAGCATGGCGTCCATCTCTGAATCAGTTCTAGATTTGGCGGTGGCCATTTTCCCTGTGACTTAGGCATGCGCAGAAGAGATGTCCCTGAAAAAAAGGTGCAGGCACCATTTTCTCGGAGACCTACTGCGCTGACAGATAGGAGGGAGCCCAAACAGAGGCTGCACACCTGGGAGCATTGCCATGTTTTGAGAAGCCTTTAGAAATTATTATTTCAATTTGTGAAGATAATTGTAATAAAATAAATTTAAATGGTACATTTTTTGGTGAGAAAATACATAGGAAACATGATTCATTACTAATTGTTAGAATGAATTGAGACATCACTAATACAGTATACTCCACAATGTATCACAGCCTAATGAATTGATTGATAAGTCTAAGAAATTGCTCCTAAAGAAATTCTTTATCTCCTGGGCTTAGGAAGTACTGGCCACCAATCTGGTCACTTTTCTGACACCTCTTGCTTAAAACCCAAAAAGACAGTAGGATCATGAGGCCCCAGTTTTCGGTCTCTGTTCATACTGAAAATCGGATAATGTGTTAGGACAGACAGTGACCTTTCTCATCATGAGTTTCTTTCCAGATATCTTAGAGAGCTGACAGGGTAGCAATAGCAAAATCTCTGAAGAAATGTTAATTGGGTGAGAAAGCAAATGATACTCATTTTAATAGATTGATTTAAGTGTTAATTGTATGCAAATTCTGTACAGGGGATCAAATGTGTCCTGTCATGAGGTGCAAACTCATAAGTCTTAGACGTTCTAATTAGTCCTCCAAGTCTATCCATTAGACGTGGCATGAGATACAGACGAGCAGTTCAGTTTAATACTTAATTACTTGCAGAACACAATACAAAACTTAGATTCAGATTTTGTTCCCCTACCTTCCATTATAAAGGTATAAGATTTAATTTTCAAAAACATTTGTAAGAGAGAAAATGAGACTTCACACCACATTCCAGGAAAATGTTGCAATACAGTCCATAGAAATATGAGTCCATGATTTGACGGGAACAAGAAGAGGTAGTAAGTGACCAACCTGAACATGACAAGGAATGCTATGTTGTATATATTCAAAACAGGTGGAAATTAAATCTCTGACACTTTCTTTATTCACACCTGTAAAAAATATATCTGCACTGGATAATTGGTTATTTCAAACCCCTTCCTAATATTTTAGCAATAAGTTTGCACATTTAAGCAAACAACAATTTGTATTCATCATATCATTTTCATTAGGACATTACACCCAGTACAGAATAACATGTCATCACAAGAAAAAATATTCCAAATGGTAGCACACACAGAACTGAGTAATTGCAATTTATAAAATTCTTTCAATTTATTATATACATTAAAAATCTGAACTAGTTAATATTAAAAACATGAAAAGAAGTGACATGAGAATAACATGAATGAAGAATTAGTACTCTTAAGTTTGTTTGGCTATTTTCTGTAATTATATAATATTATTGTGGTGGCAGGTATAGTTTTTACCAGTGATATGAAAAATTATTTCTATAAAGGTCCTTCCTATGGTTCAAATTTACAGTGGCTCAGGCTGCCTTCTTATGCTATATAAATTGTCCCTTTAAGTTACTATGTATTAAAGCAGCCTTTCCCAACAACTGTTTAGTGCTCACCACAGACACTGGGTACAAAATAATGCCCAATGGTTAATTGAGTCGGTTATGTGGTTATGTTGTACTTGAGCCCAAGATTATGAATATGACAACCCACTACTATGATGATCAATTTTGTAGTGGATATCCAGATGTCCGCTTACAAAATTCCTTGTTACGAGTAACGTAAAGAGATAGAAAATATCTTCTAAAACACAAAAACAAAAGGTCAAAAATCTTAATGCCCTTTTGCAGGAAATCCAAGTAAATTAAGCAAACCAAGCAAATGAATACTATCTTAAAAAAGTACTTACCATTATTAAAACAAGATTATTATGTGTTGTCGTTGTTATTATTATTATTATTATTAATAATAATAATAATAATAATAATAATAATAATATTTTGTTGAGGGGGAGAATGCTGTTTCTGAGAGAACACCCTGATATTGTTTTCAATAAGAATATAAATCTATAAGTCCTCTAAGAAAACAAAATCTATATAAGACTCATATAAATAAATATAAATACCCAAAACACCAATGATTTGTTACTGTAGTAATAAATCAACCTATTTGAAATGTCAATACAGTATATATCCAACAAAGCAATAAATATTATATTGACCATCAGGAGAAAATGTTACTTAATTTGACATTATATGACTTGTGAAAGATCTTATTTAATCTATATTCTTTGGTGTCCTTATCGTCTCCAATATGTGGCTAGAACAACAAAGACATTGAAGACAAGATTCAGAGGGCACAGGTGCAATATTATTATAAACTCTATATATCACGGAGGGGTGTTTTGGGTATTGATAGAGTTCATAAGTTATTTTTTGGAAGTAGCATGGATTCACGAACTACATATGTTATCACCTGAAATATTGGAATTTAACGATCTATAGACATTTTGTTACTATTTACAGTTTCTTTATTGTTACTGTTTTTTATATTGTCTAATAAATTTATACTGCAGTACTACTTAGTATATTTTAAGATTTGTAAATACAATTAAAATGTCTATTCATTAATGTCCATTTTTATGCTTTGGTTTCCTATTGTCATGTTACAGCTTTATGTATATAGAAAGGGGGGCCCTAGACTGCACACCCTGAATATATATATAATGGGAGGTGCTACCTGTGGAGACTATTGTTGCAAACAAAAGAAAAGAAAGTACAAGTGCACAACTCCAACATTACTAATTATATATAATACATTATGCAATAGAATTTTGCAATACATAGAGGTTTTAGCATAATCATGGCCATGGTTTTGGGCCTACCCACCGCGTCCAGGTAACCTCTGAGGGTAGCTCCCTAACCTACTGGGGTTGAAATCCAGAGCACAGGACACCCCCAAACAGGTCCAGCTGAGCTACCCCAGGGCATCACTCTAATGAGAGAAGGTGAAGTGTAAGAAAGTGCAAGATAGATAAGAGCAGCTACTGCTGCATATATAAGAAGGTGAAAAGTACATATATATTAAACAAACAATAAAGGTGCCAAAAGTGCAAAAAGGAAAATGTGTTTATAATGCGATGCCCTGAAGCAGCCCAACCAAAGCAATCCCAAGCAAGCCAGTATACTGCAGTGCAGCTATGGGTTGATTTTTTGGGGCATGGGTCTCCTGGATTGCTTTACTGAAAGGATACACAGTGTAACAAAGTGCAAGCATGAACGAATTTAAGCTACAACATACGCACTGCTACTGTACCTTTCAACGTAGCTCACCTTTTACAGGGACTCATGAATTTAATGTAATTATGGACTTCCTTGGTGTCAAGTTCTTGCACCTGGTCCATCTACCTGGTAAATAACCACTTTATTGTGACTGTGTTACAAATACTTTATACAACTATTTGTGCTCCAGAACTTCTGTATTCTGCTCCTATTTGACTGCTACTAACACTGCTGATAATCTATACAAAAATGATTACATTTATATCAAACTGTTTAGTATATGGCTAAATGAGCATGTATATATGTTCCAATGCTTATAAATCTAAGAGATTTAAATTGTTATCACTGAAGCCATGAGCCATATGCAGATTGATGGTAAAACCATTAAATATAGTTTTAGTAATTTCTTATTGTTATATAGTCAAGTCTTTCATTCAACACACAGATCTGCCAGAAATAATTGTATTAATGCAAAGTAATAATACCTCTATTTATACAATTAGTGAGATTGCACTGTTACATTTTTGGTGTATACATACTCAAAGGCTGGTCACAAAGCTTCAGTGGGTCCCTGCAATGCAAACCACTGGTGGGCCATTCATCCCCCAGTCCAACAAGATGAGTCAGCTAGAGAGATAGCTTTTACCAGATCTGTGCATTTAAAGAACTGCACAAATTTTCTATTAAAAGTGATAACTGAACTAAATGGTTGGACAAACTAGGAGTGGAAGTTGATACATACAAATGTGAGCTTATAAAGTTTAAAAGAAAAAAATTGGCAACAGTAAACCATTATTATCTTGAACAACATACAGTACTTAAACTTGAGCCACTTGCCAGCTGGAATCCAAGGAGACCTACAACCTTTGGCCAAAGACATTTTCAGAGAAGTGCTCATGACACAGAAAACATCTAGAGGCCTTAACTCCTCTTGCAGTGAAACAGATGTTTTCCCATCAACTACATCACATAAACCACCTTTAGGTGTCAAGACATGCTCAGTTAGAAAATACTAAAGGACATACACAAGAAGAGGTGACCAAAGCACGATATAGAAGGAGAGACACAGAAAGATGACCTATTAATACATTTATCAACTTGCCAGTTGATGACAGAGAAACATTTTATCCTCATCAGAGGAATTTTGTTTGTCCCTACACATACTTTTCATGACTTTCAATATAAAGTTAAACTATGTAAGTTTGACAGGCAGTTGAAATTAAAATATTTTTTCATTCTAACTCAAGCCAAGAGACTATAATCTGAAAACCATACATTTAGACTTAGGTCAGTTTGAACCACAGATGCACAGTGTATCTTTAAAATGCTTTACAAGGATGTTGGAAAGAGAAGTCAAAGGAGGGTTAAGAACTGTGACATGCTTCACTGACATTAAACCCTATCATGAGGAGCTATACCATCAACTGAATGACACCAATGTATATATAAAATTGCCAGAAAATCCATTAATGTCTCACAACATTTTGCTCAACATCAGAGAAGAGATCAATGTTCTTTAAACAAGAGCTGAATATAATATTCTTCCAAGCAGTTGCGAATGGTATCTGTCAATCCCTACAGCAAGACTATCCCAATGTGCCTCTAGTCTACACCTTAGCAAAAATACATAAATGCCTGGTGTGCTATCCAAGGCAACCAATACATTTAGCATGAGATTCATTATACCATCCTGTATCTAAATATGAGGACTACTTCTTACTGTGTGATCCAGAAATAACCTGATATTTGAGAAAGCAGTGTTTCATATCAGTCAAATGGATGAAACAATCAAATTTTACCTTTTTGTACACACAACAACCAATTTACTATATGGACATTGCGATATCTTGTTATAATAATACATGAAATATGATTATTTACAAAAAACTCACACATCGCAGAAGGATCGCTTATGGAAAATGAAAAGGCTTTGTCCGTTCCATGATCGAAACCCTCAAACTATGTGCCAAAGGTAAGACTACTAAAAACTTTAGTTAATAAATCTTCCACAATGAATCCATACATCTCAAAAGTGTGTGAAACTTCTGCTCATTAATCAAGAAAGCCTCGGAAATCCTGTCTTAGCTCTACCTACATTTGCTTCTCGGGATCTTAGGCTTTGGCATTTTTTGATTTCAGGAGGCACTGATTCACAAAGTGCATTCCACAATAAATACTAAGATCCCCTCAAGGAAATTAAATCATTGTAACTGCATAGATTTCTACTTAGGAAGGATCCAATGTCTTTGGAAGTTTTTGGTGCCATCCAGTAGTACTGTTTTTCTTGTATGATCCCTTGGACAAATATTGATTTTACTACAAGGATGAGAGAAGGTAGTTGTTAAAGCTTCATTATTCCAACCATGATATAAAGAGAAGATACAAAAACTAATGACAAATTATAGAGTAGAAAGGACTGTTCAACTGCCACAATCCCAAATAAAGTGAGGAATAAATTTTCGTTCTTTTTTGAGGCCCAGAGAGATACGTTGAAGGTTCACAAATTCCTTACAATTCCTTCTTTGCAGTAAATATCCATAAGTGCGATACCAAAACAAAGATAAAGTTTATAGTGTAATACATTCATAACAACAAAAATAGGTATATTCAAAACTACCGTTACACCATAATACTAATCATCTTATTATATTTTTGGGACATAAAATGAGATCTGTCTTTTAAGTAAATTCTTTGCAAACCCTCTAATATTTAATCTAAAACAAAACACCTACAACCATTTTGTATTGTAACATAAAAAACATTGTAAAAAGTCAAGAACGAACTCTCAAAATAAATGGGGTTAACAGCCTTTAGGGTTAGGCACCCCCAGGAGGGTTAGGTTTAGGGTGCGGGGAGGAGGGTTAGGTTTAGGTACTAATGGGGGAGAGGTTAGGGTTAGGCACTAGGGGGGAGGTTAGGGTTATGCACCCCTAAGAGAGGGTTAGGGGGGGAGAGGGGAGGGTTAGGGTACTTACCTTCACCTGTCGGGATTTTGACCCACCGGACTGCCGCTATCGGTATATGATCCGGCGGCTAAGCAGACACCAGCATTACTTACTGATTCCAGACTAATGGGTACATTTACTAAGTGCAGGGTTTTAGAAGTGGAGTTGTTGCCCATAGCAACCAATCAGATTCTAGCTATTATCTTCTAGAAGGTACTAAATAAATGTTAAGTAGAATCTGATTGGTTGCTATGGGCAACATCTCCACTTCTAAAAACCCGCACTTTAGTAAGTATACCCCTAAGATGCATATCTGAGCGAAAAATCTGTTTGGCACAAGCTGTCACATGGGAACTGGCGACAATGGCTCTGTGACGCGACTGCAGTAATAGTGTATGAGGACACATCTGTATTACTTACTAAAAGTCAACACCCTGGATATGGAACAGTTGGACTTTATTTTGGGAATCACTAATATTTTCATTAATTTAACCAATTTTATCTAAAAAGGCAAAGCACAGCCATGGGTATCAAGTTTGCATTGAGTTATGCAATTCGTACAGTCCTTTAGGTGTAAATAGAACATGATGATATAGTTTTCATTTGGAAGGCTTATTCTGTTTTTGTATTGCAGCATGTTAACAAGAAATATTTCAAATTACTTTTGTCACATGCCAAGATAATGTAATATTCAAGCTTAGGGCCTCATTTACTAATGAGTTTTATCACCAAAACGAGTGATACACAGTGAAATTTATGATAAATGGTGCTCCAGCCAATCAGCTCCTAACTGTCAACTGTTAGAAAAATGACAGTTGGGAGCTGATTGGCTGGAGCACCATTTATCATACACAGTGAAATGTATCACTCGTTTTGGTGATAAAACCATTAGTAAATGGGGCCTAAGGGGTCTATTTACTAAGCAGTATTAGGAGACAGAGTGAAAAGTGATAAGAAAGTGATAAGGTGCCAGCCAATCAGCTCCCAACTGTCATTTTTCAAGCACAGCCTGTGAGATGACAGTTGGGAGCTTATTGGCTTGCACCTTATCACTTTCTTATCACTTTTCACTCTGTCTCCTAACACTGCTTAGTAAATAGACCCCCTAATAAGTATTTTATACAGATAAACACATACTACAGTGACCACGATCCCATGGAGTCACTAGGGGGGAGGGGCGTGTGGGAGTTGCTGACTGCACTGGGTGACACCATCCGAGATGGAGACACCAATAGCAGAGCGCACATCATCCGCACTGTGCTGGGAGTGGTTGGGGCTGTGCAGCAGCTCATAGAAAGCTGGGCAAGTTCCCAGTATGACAAAAGGGAGGCATGACAAGTGGTCACACCCCCAAAATGGCTTACACAAAGGGACTTGGCATAGTGGACATGATGCCATTGCCCCTTTTTTGTGTGCATGCATCTTTAGCGTGTGTGAGGAGTATGCAATGGCACACTAGGTGACACCTACCCGAGTGTCGCCATTGCAGAAATAATTTACCCAAATGGAAATTTGTAAGATTGATAAAGAAAAGAATTGTACAGCTCTGAAGATATTCTAAAGTGAGAAAGAGAGTGCAAATCATAACATTTGGATAAATATAGGAGTGAAGTCATGGAGTATGGAACAAACCAAGCAAAGCGATAGAGAAGTGGTAATCCTCCTCTCTCACCTCCACAATATTCTCCAAAGGAGGCTACAAGCATAGGAATATTTTACATAGAGATCCCATTCTGAAACAAATCGTTCCACGGAGGCCCAGAATTATACTCAGAATGGAATTACAAGCTAATAGTAAAACATTGGTTGAAGTAATTTAAAGTTTTTTTCCTTTCCCACATTCAAAGCTTACAAAATGGGTAAAAAAAGTAAGGAATGTATATCTAACAAAACGACAAATCCTACATAATCAAGACTAACATTCATTTTGTGATCTATCTATTGGTTTAACTTGCTGGCCCCAATATGTGGGTAAATACCCTAGATTCTTAGAGGGAGATTTAATAAAGCTTGGAGAGAGATAAAATTGGAGATAAATAGCACCAACCAATCAGCTCCTGTCACTTTACAGGCTGTGTTTGAAAAATGACAGAAGCTGATTGTGGTTGGTGTTATTTATCTCCAATTTTATCTCTCAACAAGCTCTATTAAATCTCCCCCATAAAATCATATCATATTCTGAACATTGAAAAATGACTTATAGCAAACAGTGGGTCTGATTCAGAGATAGACGCTAATGTGATCGCAGCTGCAACAGAACGCAGCTGCAAAAATATGCTAATAGTTCCAAAGCTTACCAGAGCATAAGGATACCCACCGCTGCCTTCTTATATGTGGGTGACATCGCTTACCTGAATAAATACCGGTAACATCGACGCACATCGAGCGGCCATCTTGCCTTTGTGGCAGGTCTGACCAGCCACAGACTCAGCAGCTTCCCTGACACACAGAGGGCTCTCATGCTGTATAGGAGATTGCAAAGGTTAATTTATGCACGCCCATGTAACGGCATTCAAACAGTCATACACATCTGCGTTTTATTGACCACCCCCCATTACCTCACCTAAACGCTGACTACCTGTCACTGACTTTGCGTATGGATCCTCTGTGTGCAGGATGGCAAAACAATCAAAGGGGATGCAGTCTATAGACCGGCGGACTAAATGCTACTGGTCTATATCCTGACAGGAGAAGCCCAATGGAGGACTTAAGATAGGCTTCAAAATACCGACGCCTATCATAATCCCGACGCCAAAACGCCAGCCCGAATGAGGTAAGTTTGGGTTAGTGTTAGTCGTGGGGGGGAGGGTTATGTTTAGGGAGTGTAGTGGGATTTGGGTTAGGTTTTTGGTGGGATATTAGAGATAGGCACACCTAGGGGGGGAGGGTTAGGCACCCCTGGGGGTAGGTTAGGGTTAGGCACCCCCTCTGGAGGGTCAGGTTTAGGGTGCGGGTAGGGGGAGTTAGGTTTAGGCACACCCAAGGGGGTGACTTAGGGTTAGTTTTTTATGGTTAGGCAACCCTAAGGGAGGGTTGGGGGGGGGAGGGAAGGAATAGGGTACTTACCAGCTGGCGTTGGGATCTCCTCCTGTTGGGATTTGAACCTGCTAAACAGCCGCCGGTATTTCATACCGACCCCTAATCGCAGTGTGGTTTATACGCATGTGCAATGGTAAACAAGTGCGCGATCTGAGTAAAAATCACATTAGCATCCATCTCTGAGTCAGGATCAATGTCTCAAAACACTTCTAAGAAGTCCATGAAAAAATTGTAAATGTTTAAAAGATATAGGGGTCTATTTACTAAAGCAGTGTTAGGAGATAGAGTGAAAAGTGATGAGGTGGCAGCCAATCAGCTCCCAACTGTCATTTTTCAAACACAGCCTGTGACATGGCAGTTGGCAGTGGCGGGCTGGGCCGGGGGGCAGGGTGCCATGTGCCCCCCGGGCCGCAGCGTCATGCGGGCCGGTGCAGTCTTTGTCACTGTGACACAGACTGCACTGCGTGTGTAGCGCTGACCGGACGCAGTTCGGGCAGCGCTACACAGCACAAATACACAGCCGCCGGAGCCGACAGCTGTGTGTTTGCTGTAATCAGCAGCCGCTGAGAGTCTGTCAGACTCTCATCGGCTGCCGCTGCTCCCACTGCGGGAGGTAATGGGAGAGCCGTCGTCATGACGATGTCTCTCCCATAATGCAAAGCGGCCAGAGGAGCCGGTGGAAGCGTCGGGACCAGGAGCGGGAGTTTCAGGTAAGTGTTTTTTTTTTATTAAGTCTCTCTCTCTCTACTGGGGGGGGCTACTAGGGGCACTACCAGGGGGGGATTACTATGGGGCACTACCAGGGGGGGGTCTACTACTACTGGGGGCACTACAAGGGGGGGACTACTACTACTGGGGGCACTACAAGGGGGGGACTACTACTACTGGGGGAACTGCAAGGGGGGACTACTACTACTGGGGGCACTACAAGGGGAGGCTACTACTGGGGGCACTACAAGGGAAGGGGACTACTACTAGGGGCACTGAATAGGGGGGAGGGGACTACTACTAGGGGCACTGCGAGGGACCACTGCTGGGGGCTCTATATAAAGGGCAATACTGGGGGTACTGCATAGGGGGAGACTACAACTGGGGCCACTATTTAAGGGACATTGCATAAGGGTTACCACTATTGGGGGCACTGCATGGGGGGGTGGACTGCTACTGGGGGCACTGCATAGGGGGTACCACTATTGGGGGCACTATATAAGGGGCTTACTTCTGGGGGCACAAGGGGCACTGAACAAGGGTGACCACTACTGGGGGCACAAGGGGCACTGCATAGGGGGGATCACTACTGGGGTCACTACTGGAGGCCTGAATAAGGGTGTTATCTCCTGTGGCACACGGGGTCACTGCATATGGGCACTACGACAGGGGGCTGCCCCTAATCTTTATTTTTACCTTACATTAATCCCATATGGACCCGCCTCCTCCTTGAAATACTTGAGGGGGCGCGGCGCCGTAGCACGCACGTTCTTCAGGCACCCTGGCTACACGCTACTCCTCTGCCAGGGCCGCCTGCATGCATTTGCCCCCCAGGCTAAAAGTTGCCTTGATTAGCTGGCACCTTATCACTTTTCACTCTGTCTCCTAACACTGCTTAGTAAATAGATCCCATAAGGACAGAACCAATTATATGGATACAGTAGTAGAAAACAATGAAATAAACTTTGTAAACTTAAAACCTGTATATGTGAATATTCTGTCACAGAAATATAGACATTGATTTGTAGTGTCTTTCTAAAATAAAATTAAAACTTTAAAAGTCACATTTAATTGCAATTTAATTAAACTTTTCATGTCTGTAATTTTGATTGCTAGCCTAAGGATCCCTATCATAATGAGGATGTGTAAAGAAACAGTAACATACAGTAACTGTCACTGCCTTAAAGGGTGGAGGAACTGAACTACCACTTGAGAATGCTGTGCATACAGTTAGTCTGTGCAGAATCAGATGGATGATCCTCAATGTTACTGAAACTGTATAAATTATTGTATCCCTCTTTTACTTCTTACTTGTCTTGTCCATAATGGCCTATCATAGCTGAATTCGAGAATGGGACATCAGTGCTGTTCATGGCCAGAGCAAACTTGAACGGTGAGTGATGTCACTGACTGTGAGCATAGACCAATTATGCCACTGATCACTCACTTAGGAGTCTATGTACTAAGCAGTGATAAGTGACAGATTGAAAAGTGATAAGTCTGTGATAAGTGCCAGCCAATCAGCTCCCAACTGTAATTTTTCAAACACAGCCTGTGAGATGACAGTTGGAAGCTGAGAGCCCTTAGAATGTAGTGTCCATTAGGTGGCTGTCATTTACTTGGCATCATCCCTGCAGAATGTATTGGAATTTGCTAGGACATACTACAGGTTATAGCCCACAGGTTAGCTACATTAGATTGAAGCTGATAGTGTGTAAGCTAGGTGACAATAGGATGAGACACAGTCAGGCACATAGCAGGGATCAGGACAGACAGCACAGGAACGAGGTCACAATGGAATCCAGTTTGGAAAGAATTAATCAGCTAAGCACATAGACAGCAGTATATATTATCATATATACATGTTGCTAAAGCACAATAATGTTCACTGAGCATACATTTCCATCCAGTTAAAAACAGTAGCCACACGGTCAGAATGCAAAACAGGATACACCTGAGAAATAGGGATGGCTGTGCTTAGTAGTGCCCTAAACATTCATATAATTCTGAGGACCTTTTTTTTAATAATAGGAGTGGCAAACAATTAATACGATTATGCACGCAGTCCCATTGCGAAGTTATGCTAATGATTAGCAATCTCAATGCCATATGCAACCTAACATAAGGACGCCCACTTTACCTTACACACATCCGTAATACATAGCAAGACTGCGAAACCATCGGTAACACTGAGGGCCTGATTCAGAGCCGGACGCTATTTGCGCTCGCTCGTTCCGAAAAAGGGGCCGGCTATTTAAATAGAGCGCTCGCTCTTTGCGGTCTGTTGACGCCTCTATGTCTGAACGAGCGAACGAAACATGCGCTCGCTATTTTTTTTAAAATGCCCCCTGGCCGCTCGCCTCCTACGTCATCTCCGCTATTTATTAGATTAATCGAGTACATCGAAAGGCGTATGAACTGCTTGCAGTGCTTGTGGTAGGATTTTCCTACCGCAGTCATGTGAGCAGTTCAGGCTAAAAGACAACCAAGTGACGTGGTCGATGACACTGCTTTGTTAATTATGCACACCCTTAAAACGCCCGTTTTGACAGTTTGGCACGCCTGTGTTCGGATCTCCACTCCCCGTTTTCAAGCACCTTCCCCTGTTACCACCCACAAATGCCTCATCCTGTCACTCAAATTAGCAGGCACTCGCTATTTTGCGAGTGCTCGATTTCCGACCGCACTGACTGGTTGGCGTGCAGTGAAAACACAAGCTGCGTATAGCAACGCCGTGGTTATTTTATGCACGCCCATGCAACGGCGTTCAAATGCACTGAAACGCCGGCGTTTTGCTGACCACCCCCCCCATCACCAGCCCCAAAAGGTATTTCCTGTAGATCTGCGATGGGTCTGCATAGTCACTGCGATCGCAATCCCGATTGCAGTGGAGTGTTCGCGCACGTGCACTGTGATGCATATGCATGCACAGAATGCAACAATCGGCCAATTGCGTGTGTAATTGCAGTTGCAATCGCTGCTGCATCAGTCCCTATGTCAGATAATCATAGTGTATCTTGTGTGTATTCACACTGCACATGCCCTGAAATTGACAGGACCCAAATGTGAGCTTGTAGAACCACACAAATCTAGCAGACAGAGAGCGGGATGTACTAAGCATTGCAATGCGGTACATCCCACCGCTCATCAGGTACATATCGCGGTTGATTACCACAGTATGTACCTAGAAGATTGTAAAGGACAGCTCTCCCGATAAGATAAGATCTGTACTTTGTGATGCCCCCAAATAGAGGGACTTCCGGGTTTAACACCTAGAAGTTCCTCTGGCATCTTTCTGTGCATGCGCAGTAGGACGCCAGCCGCTGGAGGAGATGGGAGGGATCCAATTGGATCCCTCTCTATGGGAGGAGCCCAAAAAGAAGCCCATAGGCTTCTATTGGGTAACGCCACATGAATATGGCGTTACCCACCGGACGAAGCACCGGAATGCGATTAGTACAGATGGAAAATACAATAAAACCTCCGGAAATGGCATTTTCAGGGGTTTTACCACATTTTCCACTTTAGTACATCCTGCCCAGAAAGCCTTACAACCAGAGGGGCAGAATGGGGATGGGAATGGGAAGGAGTGTTCTCACATATGTCTAGTACAGTTAAGCGGTGTTCAATCAAATGCAAACACATGCAGAATAGTGGAAAGGTGCATATATGCCGTATTTTTGGAAGGAGTTCAAGGACAATTTCTAATATCAGCTGTTGATAATGATGATCCCTGGCAATAGAAAACCTCTTTTGATTGGCTAATTGTGAACACTATGATTGGGGATTTTCTTCACATGCACAAATTATGCTTTTTTTTATAAATGAGATGAGGAGTTGTTTCTGATGTGTTAGAGAGGATTTTATAGTTTAATTGATGTCTAATAATAAATAATGAATGCACCGACGTGGGCTGGTACAGGGACCATATAATAGGATGCCCCGGGGGGGTCCACTAAGCATTTGTGTATTTTCGGTAGAGTATAATATAACGGCACCATTGGGTGTGTTACAGTCAGGGTCTTCTGTAATTCCTGTGTGATGGTTTGATGCTGGACTGCCTCTGTTAATAATTGGTCTAGTTCCCGTTTGTAGGAGCTGGTGGGGTCACCCTGAAGCAATTTTTATGTTGCTGTGTCTTGTAATTGTCTCAGGCACTCCTCTTTGTATGAACAAAAGTTCTGCACTAAAACGGCCCTCCCTAATCCGCTGACCGAATTATGATGTCATTCCTCGTAAAACCCCGTAGTGCATTAATCAGTTCCCTTTGGTGAAAGAACCTGGGTCTCCAAAGTCACCCTCCACAACCAGAGTTTGCGCTCATGTGGGGGAGTGAGGGCTGATAATGTCACCAGACGGCGATGTGCTGTCTGGCCACGCTGCTGGGGATCTTGTCGGCTGGCGTCCACAGGTGAGATGATTAACACTGTTAATTGGTCATCGGTGAGGATATTTAAATGATGTGTTAGTATTCTGTGTACATTCTGCTTGTCCCTGACGACGGGGTAATTCCCGAAACGTAGGAAATAAAGGATGATCTTACTATATGCTGCAAAGTCTCCAGAGTGCCTCCTTGTTGGATTCTCTCTCTCATATATATATATAGCAACAAAAAAGAACAGCACACGGAGGCTTACAATAAACAAAATGATGTAATGAGCAATGTTTCGGGGTGCAACCCCCTTTGTCAAGACCACACCAACAACAATAGAATATACATCATGTTGTATATTGTTAGCCTCCGTGTGCTGTTCTTATTTGTGGCTGCATGATTCCTTTGACTAGAGCACCGGAGCCTTTTATCAACTATTGGTAGTCCCGTCTGCATTACTATATATATATTACAAAAGAAGTAACAATATTAAAGACATTATAGCCAAGTCATATATCGGAATAAGCAAATCTAACACCTGGCTTTGTGTTTAAAATGGGTGTATTCAAAAATGCCATGGCTGTGTCAATTGCCAGTATTTATGTGTGGGTACACACTTTGTGAATCCAGCAAATAACATGGAATTCAGGATCAAGCATTTGTTATAATAACCTGCATCACAGTTACATACTTGGATACTCTGCACATGATAATGTCTGTTTACATATTATTCTCCTATTTGATGACCCTGTTATTATTTGGTTTTGTTGGTAGGTTGCCGCTATGCTACTGTGTTGCTATGGAGATCGCTATTACTAGTTCCGACTGCCTGGCGTCGCCTTCTGTTGTGACGCCTGGTTGTTGTTGCCATGACACGCTAGTTGTTGATTCCGGCGCGTGTTTGTGACGCTGGCATTCACCCACAGGTGCAGCTACGTGTGCAGGTGAGTTCTCTTGTGTTAACTGATTCAATATTATTGTGTTAACCCTGTCTCGTTAAGTGGCATATTTATCACAATGCATCTCAGATGCGGATGGGATGTGATAAAATTGCCCAAAATCACAATGCAATATTTGATTACATTGTAAGGATGTATCAAATATCTAATGCAGGAACAGGGCTTGTGAGAAAGCTCTGGGCCTGATTCAGAGCCGGACGTCCTGACCAGAGCGCTCACTCTGAATCAGGACCCTCCTACCTCAACTTGGAGCGGCCTTTTGGACGCTCTCATAGCTGTGGGTTACCACCCACAGCTTATGCGAGCGTCCATGATGATGGTCGCGATGGTCAAGACCATCGCGACCATCGGGCTTGCGACGAGACCCTGCGGTAGGTCTCGTGGCTGCAAACCCTGGAGTGATTTTGGCTCTATCAGAGCCAAAATCACTCCCACTGACATCACTTGTGATGTCAGTGGGGCCGGACCCAGACGGTAGGCGTTCCCATGGGAACTCCTCCGTCTGGCAGCCACGCCCCCCGCACGCCCACCAAAGGGGGCATGCTGTCAGTCACCATCGACAGCACGCCCCCTTTGGTGCGAGACCCGGAGCGACAGCATGCGCATTAGGGCACCTTCAACCCGCTTGCGAGCGTCCTACGCTCGCGAGCGGGTCTGAATTAGGCCCCCTGTCCCTGTGAATCCTCTACCTGCACTTCTTAGGAAATTTTTTGTGCAAAAACTACCCTGAGACTGTGGCTGTGCATGCGCTGCCAGCTAAACACCCGCCCACATCGCCCCCCAATGCCCCTCTGCCACTATGCTTACACTTACCTGCACCCAAAGATCACTGATCCGGTGATCCCCTCTGTGACTTCTGTCAGCTGATCGCTGGGCTCCTGTTCTGTGACCCCCTGGTCACCTGCTCTGTGCTGTAAACTGAGATGGCAACTTTCCCTGGAGAAGTCTTTCACAAACGTGAAAGTATTCAATAAAATGCCGGGGATATAACTTGCAGGGACAGCGGTTACTGCAACCGCTTCCCTGCAAATTCCCCTTTGTACATAACAGGGATATTTTCATATTAAAAATTAAAATATCCACGCAGTATGGAACCTTATTAATTGCGGCAGTTCCGCAATTATTAATACATAGGCCCCATAGTCTCTTAACTTTAGCCTGCAGAGACAGAAATTTAGATACCAGACCTTTATACATACTTTCATTATAAAACAAGAAAAGTACTTTAATATTAATATATTCATAAACAGGAATCTGCATTTTTAAAGATTGTTTGTTACATAAAAACATTTTAGATGTTAACTAGGGATGTGTGATACCATTTGGGATTGAATATATAGTGTAGTTTATTTTTTCTGATTCAAAGTCTACAAATAAGAAGCAGATGCCAAACCTGATATATTCTGGATGAATGTACAGTATATAATTTGAATCCATCTATAAAAAAGCAAATTGAGTAACATACTGGATGTGACTGACAGGCTTATCTGCTAATATAACCATTCAAGGTAACGAAATTAACTATATACAAGTGATAAACCACATAGTCAAATAACAATTTAGATTCAGGTTTATCTGCAAATAATCAGATGAAGTAGATTTACAATCCATCTATTTTCTATCTTCAGAACAGTTGGGTTCTCTGTGTACAAATAAATTATGAACAATCATCTGTTAGTGATAGAGAGCAGGATTATTTTCCTAACCCATCACAGAGGATATTTATATATCCTATACTCTTACTGAGTACTTATTAATATTTGATCCCTGTGAAGGTTATTAAAAGATCTGTGCGTAGTATATATTTTAAATACTTTGTAGAATATTTACATGGGTGTATTCTGAATGAATTATACTAATGTGTGCATGTATATTTTATTATAAAAATATTTGGGCTTTTTGACAAGGATTAAATGTTAAACCTTATATGTTATACTGAAGGTTTGTTTGCTTAACACACATTCTAATTGTGGATACATGAATATTTAAGGTGGACAGTATGATAATTAAATAT
Source organism: Taudactylus pleione (assembly GCA_031769625.1). Lineage (NCBI taxonomy): Eukaryota > Metazoa > Chordata > Amphibia > Anura > Myobatrachidae > Taudactylus > Taudactylus pleione. The sequence continues at coordinate 7,270,790 of JAUIMM010000453.1, forward strand.
TTAGTTCATCTAAATAAAGAGACACATACACCCTAATATATTAAGGAGCAATAATTACAATACACACATTTGATACCAATTCTTTTGGAAAAGCATAAAGACACAGCGAGACAATTTATTTTGAATCACATTTATTTCTTTATTGCAAATTTCTTACACAATGTACAGTATTTGTGTTTCTCTATAATTTTAGAAATATTTTGCTAGTTTGTTAAAAATACCTTTTACTATTAGAAATACATTAAAAGTATAGTTTTAAACGTGCGCGAATACAAGACAATACTTTTTCGTTCTCTTGTTTTCTATGAAACTTATAACAGTCCTACCAGATAAATGGACAGACATTCCAAACTTTATCTTCTTGCCAAAGTCATAGGGAAGATCTAGGTTTTCTCGATGGCCTTAGATCTAGTTTTTCACCATGTTCAATTCCTATGCAGGCAGTCTGAAGATTAACCCCTATAGTTCACCAGGAAGATAGAGAGTTGGATGGCTCTTCATCTACCTCTTCCAACACCTCTTCTAAAACCTTTCCTAACAGGCTGGGACATGTTCAAACAAGACAAGGTGAAAGGTGATAAGAGGAAAGTGGTCTCCCCAGGAATCTAAAGCTCAATCTCCAAGAGAAATTCCATTCAGCTCTGCCTAGACAATAATAAGTGGTATCACATATGAACAGAATAGGAAGCACATAATCTCTCCTTCTATGCTGAGAGGCAATGAGGATTTGAAATTGGGCAGTCCAGAGATCCATTCTACTGTCTGCTGTTTAATTCTCTGGAGAGCTAAATGATTCCCGGTCCAGGAAATGCCTCACATTAGACAGAGTGAGCATGAAGCCAAATATCTTCACAACATCTTAACAACTTTCAACCAGCCACAGTAGTCCTCTTTGAAAACCTGTCCAATGCCCAGATTCCAACCTTCACCGCATGGATGTGATGTCCTTTTCATGGATGAATCTTGTCCTTCCATATGTTTTTCCCATATCAGTCATGCTGTTGAGGGTACATCACAAAATCAAAGTTAACAGACTATTTCACCTCATGCTAGTAAACCCTGTGTGCCCCTCCAGAATCTTGTTCCCCTTGATCTCCCAGCTGGGAAAGGACCCAAACTTACCCAAAAACTAACCAAGGATTACTTTCAGGTGATTCTAGACCTACTTCTAGCGACAACAGTGTATGTGTATGGTAACATTGCTTCGTTGTTGACGGACTCTAATCTCTCAGCTTTGGCTCTAATAAATGCATTGCTGATGCCCAGTATGGTCATTAGCAACTTTATTTCCTGGCAAGCTACGTACCCACTCTACTGCTCTCAACTTATTAATAGATTCATTTGCTAAGTATAAAGCAGGTTAGGCTTCCGCCTTTATAATTTCTTATGCCCCTGCTCTGACCCTCCTAGTCTCCGGCCTTACAGAAAAATAGCTATAGCTCCCATTGCTTAAAGGTATTTTCTTATCAGGGCCATTTTTCCACACTAATTTTCCACGTGGGGCATTGACCCTATTCTGGATTTCCTAGTTTCTCTGTCTTTCACATCTGCCAATTACTGTTTGCCCAGGAAATTAGCATTAATACTGACCTTGGCCTTCGTAGTTTGAGTTTAGTACCTCTTGTTATTATATATCTTTATTTACCCTTGGATGACCCAGACCCCAGTTGGTTTCCATTTCATACTCAGAGGTCACACAAAGATCGGCTGTATTCATAACCACCAAATGGAGTTTGACCTGGTAAGAGAGGTTAGATTCTGATCTTTGCATAGTGGAATGTCTATCAACTTACTTCAGTTTCAGGGCTTCACCTATAGGCGACATTTCAAAGCCTTTTCTCACTACCAGACCTTCCATGATCAGGGAATGGACAGTTTCTGCCATGTGTTATGTGGGAATAGACACTTCACTTTTTAAAAGTCATTCTTTCCTTGGTGTTGCAGTCACTTCTGCAACTACCAAATGATTGCTATTACAATCCATACTGCAGGCCGACAGTTGGTTTTCCACACTAACCTTTGTCAAGAAGTATTGGATACCATCTGATCCGCAAAGGATCAAGTATCTTAGACAAACCACCAGGTATGTGGTAGTCTGCCCACCAGCTGTTGCTAGGTGGCATGCCCTCCAGGGAACAAACAGTAGTTTGCAGGAATCTGTAACCTAAAATATTTCTTTGTTCTAAGGAATAGGATTTCCACCTAGCAACAGCAACCACACTACACTGCCTATACCTTGCTAAATCTTTTAGTTTCTCAGTTGATTTCAGTTATTTATAATACTTGAACTTTATTTTCCATTGACAAGTGCTCCAGGAGGTCAGAAGAAGCTGCAGAGGCAAACGCATATTACGATTCTCACATGAAGATGAGATCACAGGACTGCTGACTGAGGACTAGACAGGGTAATGATGTGGCAGTCCTTCCACTGTGGGGACTAGCTGGAGTGATGCTGTAGAAAGATGGCACTACCATAGATAATACACTGTGCACTAATAGCGACAGGTCACTATGGTCTCATGAATGTCTTGGGACTATAATGCAGCTGGGTCACCAGACAAGTAGAGGCTGGACAGTGAATATAGCTGCAGGGCAGGAAAAACCAGGACTGTGGTATTCAGGATTTTAGACAAGACAGGCAAGGCTAGATAACGGACAAGACTGGACTGGCAAGAACAAGACAGGCAAGACACTGACAAGGACAAGATGGGCAAGGCAAGATATACACAGGACTGGGCACACTGGATACAGACAAGGACTTGACAGGATGCACTACATGTACGGCAGCAATACAGGCTGAGGGAGCAGACAAAGGTCAAGATAACAAGGCAATGCAGCCTTGAGGGCCACGGTGAGACAAGAACCAGATGGTGCAGCTTTGAGGGCAAGATACGACTAAGAACAAGGTGATGCATCCCTGAGAGCCGTGGTGAGACAAGAACTAGATGGTGCAGCCTTGAGTGCTGAGGTACAACTTGAAACAGAACAGAGCAGCCTTGAGGGCCGTGGTGAGACAGAAACTTGATGGCGCAGCCTTTAGAGCAGAGCTGCGACTTGCACAGGACGTTGCAGCGTTGAGGGCCATGGTGTGACTGGAACTAGGTAATATGGCTTTGAGGGCCGATGTGCAACTGGAACAGGATGATGTGGCCTTGAGGGCTGAGGTACAACTTGAAACAGGACGGAGCAGCCTTGAGGGCCGTGGTGAGACAGAAACTAGATGGTGCAGCCTTGAGAGCTGAGCTGCGACTTGAACAGGACGTTGCAGCCTTGAGGGCCGTGGTGTGACTGGAACTAGGTAATAATAATATGGCTTTGAGGGCCAATGTGTGACTGGAACAGGATGATGTGGCCTTGAGGGCTGTGGCACGACTGGGACTAGGTTATGCAGCCTTGAGGGCTGATGTCCAACTGGAACAGGACAGTGCAGCCTTGAGGGCCGTGGCATGACTGGAACTAGGTGATGCTGCCTTGAGGGCCAATGTGCGACTGGAACAGATGGTGCAGCATTGAGGGCCATGGCGTGACTGGAACTAAGTGATGCAGCCTTGAGGGCCGATGTACAACTGGAACAGGACGGTGCGGCCTTGAGGGCCGTGGCGTGACTAGTACTAGGTGATGCGACCTTTCGGCCAAGGTGCGTCTGGAACAATATGGCAACAGGTGAACTTAGACACGGCAGGAACACTGGCTGGAAGTAGCGAGGATGAGAACACAGCAAACTTGATTGCGGTGGACACAAACTGACATGGCTTGACAGGACTGAGGTATGAAGCAGCCACAGGCAGGGGCCAGGTAAGATACACAGGTACCTTCTGAACAAACAAACAGGTGCTACACACTGGAGGAAATGACAGTAACAGGAACTGTGGAACAAGGAAAGAACAGCAAAGACTCAGACCTCTGAGCACAGACACACATTGTGCATTTTTCCTCTGCTGTGGGGACAAACTTAGCTGTTGCTAAATTCCAATGCAATTCTCTCATACAAAGACAGTTTGCAGGTCATAGATTCCTGAAAACTACTGTTTTTTTCCTGAAAACTACTGTTTTTAAATGTTTTCTTGTTGTGTAAATTCACCAGTCTTCCAACAGAGAAAAGGTATATAGGTTTGCTGGTATGAATGAGAGTAGGTATAAGATTCCCCAGTAGCTATAAGATTCCTGTTTCATCAAAAACAGCAACTGGATCTCTGCTAATGCTAGAGAGAAGCTAATTTATTTTTGACCAGTTCCACGGACACAAACATGTTCATGCCACAATCATCAATGTACCGTAATTCAAATTTGTGGTTTGATATTTGTAGCTGATTTTCACCATTTGCTACATTTTCTTTCAGTATACTATTTACGTAATATGTATTTTGAAATATTAAAGTATTTTACTGTTTTTATTTTTTTAATTGAAACTTACAGTGTTTGAATTCAACAATTTGCATTCAACATTTCAGTTGGAGAATTGCCTAGAATAGTTAAAAATTTATTATTTTAAACTTAAATATGTTCAAACTAGATTGCACATGGTTTAACAACTTAAACAGGTTGCAACATTCATGAATATGGTAAATTTTATTTTTAGTCAATCTAAAATGAGTGAAAATCTGGAAAATTTTCAAATTTGTACAATGATTTAACTTAGTGTTAGAGCACAAATTGCAGCCAGTTAAAACATTGCTACTAGAGAGCTAATTGTGCAAGAAGTTTACCTCTGCATGCTTAGCAGAGCGATAACTACTGCTGCTACTATTTAAGAATAGCAGTGACTAAATCTTGTTTCTAAACCAAGATGTGTCTCTTGTCAATGCATTGGCAGGTTATTAACTTTCACATTTCTGCTTAATTTACAGGACAGGAATATGTTATATGTTAAATATAAGTTTGTTCTATTAACAATTTGGAAACACCAATTCCAGACCAACTGCAGGTTTACTGGGAAAAAATAAATATAAATATATATATATATATATATATGTGTATGTATATATATATATATATATATATATATATATATATGGTGTCAACTTGGTGTAATTAGCTCAGTAGGGAGGTCAGTGGTGCAGTAAGTAGGTGCATAATAAAGATCCACACACAGCTCTAATTTTAAATGAAAATAATTGGTACTTTACTGTCACCATACAGCAGTGATTTTAAACCTTTTTTTAACTCAAGGCATTACTACGCAAGATCTTAAAATTGCCAAGGCACACCATCCAGCGATACGGTGTGCGCGACCTATGAAAAAACATACATATTGGCTCCCACTTAAAAAACCACACTACATTGGCCTCCACTGGAATAAAACACACATACATTGGCCCCCGAGAAAAAAACATACATACATTGGTCCTCACAGGAATAAAACACATACATTGGCCCCAGAGAAATAAAATACACATACATTGGCCTCCACAGGAATAAAACACACATACATTGGCCCTCACAAGAATAAAACACATACACTGGCCCCAGAGAAATAAAATACACATACATTGTCCCTCACAGGAATAAAACGCAATACATTGGCCCCCACAGAAAAAAAATAAAATTGGCTTGACTCCACAGAAACAACAAAAAAAAAAACATTGCTGGCCCCCAAAGAAAAAAAAAGCCCACATAGCTCCCCCCAAAAAACAAAGTACACTGGCTCCCACATAAAATATAAATTTACATATTTCTGCCCCTACCTGTCCCTCATTGGCAGAGTTGTCAGCAGAGTACAGCGTGCAGGCAGGCTGACTGGTGGTGCTGATGGCTGCGGGGCCAGCTGGCTGGCTCGGGTGCTGGTAGAGCTGGTGGCCTTGAGGCTGGCTGGCTGGTGAGGCAGGCTGGTTGGCAGTGCTGTTGACCACGGGGCTGGCTGGCTTGCAAGCAGGCAGGCTGGCTGACTGGGGGTGCTGGTGGCCTTCATGCAGGGCATCTCTAGATTCCACAGGGGCAGTGGGATTGGCAGGTGGGCTGGCTGACTGGAAATGCGGTGTGCGTGACCTGTGATGTCATGCCGCCGCATCTGCATAGGTGATGGCCCAGGCACGACTTAGACTCCCAGAAGAGCTCAGCACTGCCCGGTCCACAGTACGGCAGGTCTGACCGGCAGCTCTGACCAGCGGATCTGACCGCACGGCACTGCCATACAGGAACAAAAATAACAAACAACCTAGCCCCAAATTCAGGGCACTACCTCACTTTTTGAACCCTGACTATTATGGACTTCTAGTCTGCAAATGTGACACAGTCTCTTGCAGTCTCAGTCCTGTCTCTACCAGGTATAAACACAACCTCCTGGCCTTCACACAAAGTCTCTCTTGTGGTCCTGTCTGCCTGGCTGCAGGTCTGGACACTGGCTTCCTGGCCTGACTTCCACAAAGTCACACAAACAGTCACATAGATTTGCAGTCCTCCCTGCCTGACTGCAGGTCTGGACACTGGCCAAGCCTGGTCCCCACTGGCCTCCAGGCACACTGGGCTCTGTAGCTGCCACAGTCCCACTTGGACTGTTTCCTCCAGCAGCCTGACTGGTCTGCTTTGTTAGCCTTCACCTGAGCTCTGTACAAAAGGCAAGCTCTAGGTGTGCTCACAATTCCCTTTTCTACCCTGTGTGGGCAGATCCCTCTAGCCCCACACAGAATCCATGGCTCACTATCACCATCTAGCGTGATATTGCCACTATATATATATATATATATATATATATATATATATATATATATATAGTCAGGTCCATAAATATTGGGACATTGAGAGAATTTTCATATTTTGTCCACTATTCACCACCACAATGGCTTTGAAATGAAACAAACAATATGTGATTTAACTGCAGACTTTCAGATTTAATTTGAGGGTAATTACATCCAAATTGGGTGAACGGTGTAGGAGTTACAACAGTTTCAATATGTGCCTCCCACTTTTTAAGGGACCAAAAGTAATGGGACTATCAACTCAAAAGCTATTTCATGGACAAGTGTGGGCTATTCCCTCGTTATTTCATTATCAATTAAGCAGGTAAAAGGTAGGTCTGGAGTTGATTCTAGGTGTGACATTTGCATTAGGAATCAGTTGCTGTCAACTCTCAATATGAGATCCAAAGAGCTGTCACTATCAGTGAAGCAAGCCATCATTAGGCTGAAAAATCAAAACAAACCCATCAGAGAGATAGCAAAAACATTAGGTGTGGCCAAATCAACTGTTTGGAACATTCTTAAAAAGAAAGAATGCATCGGAGAGCTCAGCAACACCAAAAGACCCGGAAGACCACGGAAAACAACTGTGGTGGATTACAAAAGAATTATTTCCCTGGTGAAGAAAAACCCCTTCACAACAGTTGGCCAAATCAAGAATACTCTCCAGGAGGTAGATGTATATGTGTCAAAGTCAACAATCAAGAGAAGACTTCACAAGAGTGAATATAGAGGGTTCACCACAAGATGCAAACCATTGGTGAGCCACAAAAACAGGAAGACCAGATTAGAGTTTGCCAAACAACATCTAAAAAAGCCATTACAGTTCTGGAACAACATCCTATTGACAGATGAGACAAAGATCAACTTGTACCAGAGTGATGGGATGAGAAGAGAAGGAAAGGAACTGCTCATGATCCAAAACATACCACCTCATCAGTGAAGCATGGTGGTGGTAGTGTCATGGCATGGGCATGTATGGCTGCCAATGGAACTGGTTCCCTTGCATTTATTGATGAGGTGACTGCTGACAAAAGCAGCAGAATGAATACTGAAGTGTTTCGGGCAATATTATATGCTCATATTCAGTCAAATGCTTCAGAACTCATTGGGCGGCGCTTCAAAGTGCAGATGGACAATGACCCGAAGCATACTGCAAAAGCAACCAAAGAGTTTTTTAAGGCTAAAAAGTGGAATGTTATGCAATGGACAAGTCAATCCCCTGACCTGAATCCGATTGAGCATGCATTTCACTCGATGAAGACAAAACTGAAGGAAAAATGCCCCAAGAACAAGCAGGAACTGAAGATATTTGCAGTAGAGGCCTGGCAGAGCATCACCAGGGATGAAACCCAGCATCTGGTGATGTCAATGCGTTCCAGACTTCAGGCTGTAATTACCTGCAAAGGATTTGCAACAAAGTATTAAAAAGTGAAAGTTAGCTTTAGGATTGTTTAGTATGTCCCATTACTTTTGGCCCCTTAAAAAGTGGGAGGCACATATAGAAACCGTTGTAATTCCTACACCGTTCACCTGATTTGGATGCAATTACCCTCAAATTAAATCTGAAAGTCTGCAGTTAAATCACATCTTGTTTGTTTCATTTCAAAGCCATTGTGGAGGTGAATAGAGGACAAAATATGAAAATTCTGTCAATGTCCCAATATTTATGGACCTGACTGTATATATATATATATAAATATATATATACAAGTAAATATTTATATATACATATATATGAATACATATATATGCACATGAGTATATACAGTATATATATATATATATATATATATATACAGCAACATGTAGATGGGCACTCGATATAGAGGTAAATAGCCGGGGTGCCTTCCTATGAATGTATATAGCATGACAAAAAGCTCCGATAAACACAGAGTGCCGCCTGCTTTGTGTTTATCGGAGCCTTTTGACATGCTATATATATATATATATATATATATATAACATGCAGAGTCCGGCTCTACCTTTCAAAGCCATACATTACTGGGTGCCCACATAAAGTGTATTCATACAGAGTCACTTGGTGGTGCAGCACTCCTGGTCCATACTGAATAATCAAACAGCCTGCATGATGGTAATTATCAACATTTCAGTGCCTTTATTATTTGTGGCACTTTCATCAGTATCAACCTCTGATGAAAGTGCCACAAATAATAAAGGCACTGAACTGTTGATAATTACCACCGGGTTGTTTGATTACTCAGAATGGACCAGGAGTGCTGCACCACCGAAGGACACTCTCTCTCTCTCTCTCTCTCTCTATATATATATATATATATATATATTCTCCTGGTAATTTCTCTATTTGGTATTTGCATATCTCTGGACAAATGGTGGTTGTGCCATTTTCATAGAGATTCCTCTGGAGACAGCAGCCGCAGTAAGTTTGTTGAATACTGTAGGGGCAGGTTGTGAATATTGTAGGTGCAGGTTGTGCAATGTGGGCCCCCTGGACCAAGGAGCCCATGTACATTGCACACCTTGCACCCATTAGATATACCACTGCTAATGAGCCACCTCAGTGCAAGGATTGTGGGATCCTCACACAGAAGAAGGTTAAAAGTGGAGTGACCACATCTGAAAGGAGAATGCCAGCTGGGAGAGAGCCGAGTACAGCCAGGCATGCAAGAAGCAGGGAGCTAAAGAAAGGCCTTTTTGAAGATGACACAGTGTCTGTCCCAAAAAAGAATGGATTCCAGAAAGAGTCTCTCAGCTGAAGAGATGAGCAGGAGAAACACCAGTGAAGCCATTGTATGTCAGGCTAAAGGCCTGAAAGGATTGCAGAAAGGCTGTGGTGTAAATTAACTAAAGTGCAGGTTTTTAGATGTGGAGATGTTGTCCATAATCTTTGACACCTCTAACTCTGTGCCAATACCTGAGTTTAATTACCGGGGTGACAGATGAAGAAATAGGGACCTGTCTTTACAGTAAATTCATCCATTGCAACTGCTCTATTTATGCCACTATTTAACACATAAAATCACGTCATACTTTCCCGTGCCCACCACATACTGAGGAAGATGTTTCAAGCCTTGGAGGGGGATAAATTGGAGAAGTTGCCCTAAACTAATCAATCTGCTTCTATTCATTTATTATGCACAGTATTTGAAATTCAAATTAGAAGCTGTTTGTTAGCTTTAGCCAACTTCTCCACTGTACAATACTTGATACATTTCCCCCAGTGTCATGTGCTCATATTATTGGTGCTAAAAATGAAAATCATCCAGAAGCAGACCCTAATGCAGGACAGTCATAGGGACTTCCATTAGCAGTTTAGCTAGTGCTTGTTTGTATAGTCAGTGGGTAGTCTCTTTTTTAATACCACGCTTTCATCAGGTGATGTGAGGAAGATCAGTGTTATGAAGCATGCTTAATACTAGAATCATGTTAAATGGTTCATCTGCAGCCATGCATTCAATAGAAAAATGCAGACATATATGCCTACTGTATGTGCAAAATACATCGCTCTCAAAGGAAATGCAAAAATATTTATCTACCCAACAGTTTCCATCTCGAAAGAGGAAATATGTCATGAAACATGCTTGACACTGGAATCAAGTTAAATGGTTCCTTTACATGCATGCTTTTGGAGAATATTCATTCAAAAAGATGAATATTGAGGTGAAATCAAAAGGTGCATGCAGGGTATGTAGTCAGCATCCTGGCGTGCGGGATGCAGGTGGCCGAATAACCGGCACCAGAATCCCGTATGTTGGCATCCTGAAAGTAGGTATTAGGGGTTAGCGGAAGGGTTAGAGTTAGGGTGCAGGGTTAGGGTTAGGCACTAGGGAGGAGGGTTAAGTTTAGGGTGCGGGGAGGAGGAGGTTAGGTCTAGGCACCGGGGAGGGAGTGTTAGGTTTAGGGTGTGGGGAGGGAGTGGTTAGCTTTAGGCACTAGGGAGTAGGGTTAGGTTTAGAGTGCGGGGAGGAGGAGGTTAGGTCTAGGCAACGGGGAGGGAGTGTTAGGTTTAGGATGCAGGGAGGGAGTGGTTAGCTTTGTGCACTAGGGGAAGGTTAGGGTTAGGCACCAGGGAGGGAGGGTTAGGGGTAAGGGATAGGCTTACCTTGTTCCTTATGGGTGTCGGGATTCTGACTGTCGGGATGCCGCTGTCGGCATTCAGACCAGCGGCATCCCGACCGCCGGGTTCTCATATCCAACCCGCATGCAGTACTGCAAAGCAAGTGTATGTGAACCCACTAGTAGTAGAAAAACTCCATGTAATGTCTGTTTTGTTGATATATCTAAAATAAAATAAGATGGACACTGCTTTTCTCCTACTGAGCAGAACTGAACAGAAAATCCTTCTGGAGAGACAGCATGTCCCATGCACACCAGTGCTCAGTGACTGCCCCCTTCTGGTATCTGGCTGCTGCGATTATGCAGCATAATAACAGCAGGATGATGCGTGAAAGCATGCCTGTAACTAGATAATAATGAGTTGTTGTTATTAAAATGATACATTTACCAAGTGAATGCCAGATACAAATGGATATTATTTTTATATGAGCACCACCATAACAGAGTATGAAATTAAATAAACTGGCACTAACAGAACATAATGAGTAGGTTAATAGGCTTCAGACTAAATTGACCATAGTGTGTGCAGAAATGGGTTGGGGGAGGGAATTTGTGTGCGAGTGTGTGTGGTAGGGGGTTAGTTGAGAACTTATACTGATCCTTGAAAATAATCTGAAAGTGTCCACATGTTGTAGGCTGGGCCTAATTGGCAGTAGACTGGGACAAACTGGCAGGTGGCAGTGGGCACCATGACTTTCAAATAAACAGGTAATGCTGTGTGCACAATTGTTAGATTCACACAGCATATGCTGACGATGCATCTTAATTATGCACGCCCCTGAATGGCGCACCATTGCACAGACACGCCTGCGTTCGCACCACCATACCCCCGTTGCCATCGACTACCCCCTGTCACCACAAATTGCATGTCCTATCACTCATGCTTGCGGAGCATCTGTGTACAGGGTGCGAATGCTTAGTGATCACATGGACTTTTTTGTGCACAATCACTGCATCTTATACGCATGTGCAGATTGCAAACATCGGCAGGCTACGTGCGAATGCAGCCTAGTGACCGGGTCTGTATCAGGCCCACTGTCCAATACAGAGAACATTCTAGTGACCCCTGTCAAATACAGAGAACCATCTAAGATCACTGTTCAACACATAGTGCATTCTAGTGACACGTACAATGCAGAGAATTATAATGATCCCTATTCAATAACAGAGAGCACTTTAGTAGCTCTTGTAAGGCAAAGGGACAGTGCTTTTTACTAGAGATGAGTGGTTTAGTTTTTACAGAAAGTGTACACACCCAAACTTAAGGGATCCAAGTGAATCTGAGTCCGGGCTTGGGTCTTCGTGTAAAGCTAGGATCCCAGACTGAGGCGAAACCTAATTTTCCCAGCATTGGATCTCGTGTGTTTTGGATTGCACATAAAAGTTCCTCCCTCATGATCAAGTGCCATTTCACACAGGAGATCGGCAGAAGAGGGTGTGGGACTGAGGGCTGTGTACTAAAAATGCCATTAGGATGCCAATTTCACACAGGAAAAGGATGGAGAGGATGTGGGACTGTGGGGTGTGTAGTGTGTACTAAGTCTAAAACTCTATTAGGAGGACATTAGGGCAAAAATAGTTGTAGTTGTTGGAGTAGGTAGATGCAGTGGGCATGGGAAGGGTTTCTGCAGGCATCAGTGTATGTGTGTTTGTCACACACACTGCACACTCACACAATGCAAACAACAGGCTACTGAGTGTGGTACTCTCAATTATTTGTTAAAATGAACCTGCACTTTTTTTCTCTCAAGGAAATCTATCACTGCAGTACATGTATTGACTATTTGTCCAAAAAATACTCTGCTGTGTCTGAGGAGCACCCCAAAAAGATCAAATTGTTGAGGTTTTTCCTGTTCTAAAAAAAATATTGCAAAAAAATAAAATAAATTGTCACAAAGAAGACCTGTTCTGTTGCTGAAGCAAAAAAACAAATTGCTAGTGTTTGTGTAAAGGAATTTTAAACAATTACACAGTGCATTTTCCAGTGTAAGCTACTGTGTGCAGTGGTATAGCTCATCATCTGCACCCCAAAACAATTCTCAAGTTAAAAAACATAATACCTTTACCATGCAGTTAATAATACTGCATGGTAAAGGTAATAGTCCCTCCTTTCCTACCTCATTGTTTTACGTTCACTCGGTGTGGTGGAAACTAAGTTGACCAACAGTAGCTTTACTCCTGTCTTGATGTCAAAAATAAAGCCAATCATGGATCAGTCAATAGATAAGTAGGAGCCAGCCTGAGTCATGAGGCTCCCTTAATTAATCTACTGGAAAAACAGCTAAAGAAGCAAAAGGAGGAGATTAAACATAGTGATTCTGTTAAGTCTGTTGGACTTGAAGATCAAGTTCTTTATTCGCTTCACCAGGACCAAAGGGTTTGTAACATCTTAAAGTTGCTACAATGGGAATGAGCTAATATTGTGTGATGATGATATTAACATTGATAAGGGTGAGGATGAGGATAATGACATGATAATGGATGATAAGGACATCTTAAAACTGTACAGATGATTACTAACACTGTTAGCCACCTTAAGCCCATTGGTAGCTTGCTTTGTGGGGGCCTAAGTAAACTAAGCACTTCAGCCACAAAAGTGGCAGCTCCTGTCACCAAAGTGTTTGGTTTGTTAAACTGTGCAATTCCTTTTTAATATACAACATATGGGTAGGTGGGAGGACCTACGGACAATTCCATTGTGGACCACTTTTCATTCTGGGCTGATAGAGTTAAACTTTGGATATTGGTTTGTTCAAATTTATGCTGAGACAGAACTGTGCACCTGTTGATAAAGAGTTCTATTGTGAGAAGAGGTGGAGATGTATCAACAAGTGTCAGAATGCAAGGTCACATCTGGATTATCAGAAATAATGAGCAGAACCTCCTAATTATGTGTCAAGAAAAATTTAATGTTAGTGTTTGCTTATTATTAACACAATGCTGCCCCCTGGCTTTAATTCAAATAGAATTTACAGTGTATACATGACTATTAATCAAATTGTTGACACATGCTCTTAATCACTTAACTGACGATTTTTTTTTCAAAAACCGCTCCAAAATTGTTGGGTTTTTTTATTATTGAATTAGGTGAGGAACATCCATTTTAACTTATCCAAAATGGTTTCATAAAAAAAAAAAATTTTTTTTTTTAAGATTTGTAATAAAAAAAATTGTTTTTTAAAATAACTGAACATCGAACCACCATCAGAACATCGGCAACATCGCAACCATCGCGAGGTTCAATTACCGGATACAAGAACCAGGTATGTCAGGGGCGTTAGGGGGGAGGTTAAACTTACTTTTCCCCAGCGGTTGCCCAGTTTTGCAGGCGCTGGGTAGGGGGTCCTGCTTTGCTGACCGATCAGCAGTGGTTGGCAGCACAGCAGACAGAGGGGGAGAGGGTGCTGGCAAGCAGAGGGACCTGAAGGTCCCTCTGAGAGCAGCAGCTGTGGGAAGATTCTCTTCCTGCAGCCGCCCTCATGTTTATCTGTCTGGACGAAATTTCACGTCCAGTACAGATAAAGAACTGCCTGGTGTGGACATAAAATTACGTCCATGCCAGGCAAGTCGTTAATATGATATGATATGCAAAGAAGCAGCTATATAAATACTTAACACGCCTAATATAGTTAGAGTATTGTCTGACACAACTGTTGTGTGTCTACTGCTCTCTGGTGTGATTAACCCTTTCCATTATGGATAGACTGGTTACCTGACAACTTGCCTTTATCAGTTGGAGGTTCACACCGAGATCCCCAGTTCTTGGCCAAAGACGTATATACCTCGTCTGATGAGCACTGGACGACAGAATTGCAAAACTGTGCAGTGAATAGAATTATTGTCTGCTCTCAAAGCTTTTCTGTCCTCTTGTGTCCAAGTAGACATGATCTGTTTTTGGGTAAGACTCAAGGAATTATAAGTCTCAGTAGCCAGGCTTTTATATGTGCTTCTGTATTATTAGGTGTATGATTGAGTGAATGATTGACTTATGTCCTGTTGGTACCCATATGAGGTGCCTAGGGTCAGGAAATATGTCTTAAATGTTTGTTTGTTTAAGTATTAGATTATATAGATTGGCAGATTATAATTGGATGGGGGTGTCAGTGATTTTAGATATTTGGACTTACATTTTGCCTAGTGAACACCACATCTAGAGTTAGTTATTGGCACCAGATTGTGTAAAGAGATTACTCTATGAATTGTAGTCAGTGAGTCTGTACTGTGATTCTGACTCAGTTATTGGGTGGGCCAATCATCCTCCACAGCACAGATCCAAAAGTAAATCCAAGGGATCCTTATGAAGAAGGATCAACCATTTACATTTCACTCTGCTGCCACTTTCTGCCACAAATTGCTACTGACTAGGGGGAAACACCCCTGATTTTGAGATAGTCTGATGACTAGGGGGAGACACCTCAAATTCTCAGATAGTCTGCTGACTCTGGGGAACAGTGACAACCACCCCTTGGATGAGAGCCCATGGACTCCCATGGATGTAATGCACATGAAACGGTGGGTTCTGAAAGGAATGGAGAACTTATTTAAAAGGTGTGGATTCCCGAAACAGGGCACTATAGATCCAGATAAATTACAGACTATGAAAAGGGGACACAGGCATTACTTACAGGATAAAGATTTGCAGAAACAAGTGAATCAGTGGCTTGAAACAGCAAGCAGATTGAAATGGGAGATGGAACAAGATGATTTGGAAGGATGAGATGTGCCCTTTGAACCTGAGACAGAATCAGGACAAACTCAGATGGTTGCAGAGTCAGCGGTTAGGAAAAGGAAAGGAAGTCAGATTAATCTCCATTATCCTGATTGGAGATGTCTAAATTGTGGATTTTGTAATGTACCAGAAGATACCATATGTCCGAGGTATGGTTCACCCTGATCTGAGTTTTGTCCCTTTTGTAAAAGCAGTGATCGTCCTAAGAGAAATATAGCAAAATATTTTTACAGACTTAGGGGTTTCCAACCAGTTGAAAGAACCTGGATATGTAGATGTACTAATAAAATAAAATGTGTTCATAATGTAAATGCCATCGTTCAGGGTACCCCCAGCCTGGTAAGTCACCCTTCCTCACCCCCTCTGTCATACGGAGATAAGTTGTGTAGAGGACAGACAAGAATGTGCAATGAGACATACAGAGATATTCTGCAAAGCTGATTTTGTCCTCGCTGATAGCAAAGGAATGTCTGAAATGCAGAGTTTCACAGAGGTAAGTAGCTGTGAGGCAGAGAATGAAATATGCATTTTTCACTGCAAGAGAACTTAATGCGATCTGGAAAGGGGGTACCCGCGCTCAATTACCAATATTACAAATATATTGATGTATTCAATAAATAGGATTATGTCTCAGTAAGATATTATTATGCTTTACTTTGTATGTTAAAATCTTGGTTGTACACTCAAATATTAGTGTAATATATGTAATAATTGGATTACAATCATAATTACTAAAAAACAAATATCAAATGCACAAAAATTATAATTATACAGAAAATAGTGAGTAAGAATTAATCAAAAAATGAAAATAAAAATAAAAAGTAGAACTGAGTTGGAAAAAATATGTATAAACAAATCCAGGTACCCTACTTACCCACAGTGTTACCTTCAATGTGCTATGTTCCGATTCACTCACTTTGCACGACCGGAGTCCCGGGGTTTGAAGTGAGGGATGCAGACTGACGCTCGTCCTGGCTTCTCCTTGGTTCTGTATACCGGAGTGCGGGGACGAGCTGCACTCCGGCGTGGTTCCTTTGGTAGCCTCTTGAGTTACTCTGTGTCTGCGATACTTCTGGGTGTGGGTCTCGCGGTAGTAGATACAGATGCAGTTTGTCCTACAGACGGCCGTCTGTCTTACCTCTCGACGGAGGTGTTGTACAGCTTGGTACAAGTCTTTGGGGGAATGGTGCAGCTCCGACGTGTAGCGGCCTTAAGCCTTCTTCAGGGATGCAGTATGGAGTTTCCGGAGGGATTTCTATTTATCCCTACTTCTTACGTGACGTCACTTCCTTGGAGGGGATCCCGGTTGTCATGGTGATGTAACGTATCGTTGTTCTGGTTACGTGGAACATTCTTTGCAGCGGTGTTTTCTCAGTTATATTCATGTTAAACTTCCAAAGATGGAATACACCTTGATTGTAGTTAAGTTGTATCCATTTTGTGCATATTCTTTGGCTTCCATATGTAAAATTCTCCATCTTTGGAAGTTTAACATGAATATAACTGAGAAAACACCGCTGCAAAGAATGTTCCACATAACCAGAACAACAATACGTCACATCACTATGACAACCGGGATCCCCTCCAAGGAAGTGACGTCACATAAGAAGTAGGGATAAATAGAAATCCCTCCGGAAACTCCATACTGCATCCCTGAAGAAGGCTTAAGGCCGCTACGTGTCGGAGCTGCACCATTCCCCCAAAGACTTGTACCAAGCTATACAACACCTCCGTCAAGAGGTAAGACAGACGGCCGTCTGTAGGACAAACTGCATCTGTATCTACTACCGCGAGACCCGCACCCGGAGGTATCGCGGACACAGAGTAACTCAAGAGGCTACCGAAGGAACCACGCCAGAGTGCAGCTCGTCCCCGCACTATGGTATACGGAACCAAGGAGAAGCCAGGACGAGCATCAGTCTGCATCCCTCACTTCAAACCCCGGGTCTCCGGTCGTGCAAAGTGAGTGAATCGGAACATAGCTCATTGAAGGTAACACTGTGGGTAAGTAGGGTACCTGGGGTTATGGGATGCCGCACCTTGAGGCCCTACATACCAGTGGAAATATACATTCTATACAAGTGCATATCTTGATCAAGATTGCCATACTAACTGTACTATATACATCAACTGTGACATATCTTCATCCTCTTCCAATTTAAGCTTAACCAGCGGTGATTATAGATATGTCCATTTACATTTTTCGACCAGCGTACTCTTGGTTCCCCCATTCATTAATATTTATTTTTATTGACTTATGGATTTGTTTATACATATGTTTTCCAACTCAGTTCTACTTTTTATTTTTATTTTTTGATTCATTCTTACTCACTATTTTCTGTATAATTATAATTTTTGTGCATTTGATATTTGTTTTTTAGTAATTGTGATTGTAATCCAATTATTACATATATTACACTAATATTTGAGTGTACAACCAAGATTTTAACATACAAAGTAAAGCATAATAAAATCATACTGAGACATAATCCTATTTGTTGAATACATCAATATATTTGTAATATTGGTAATTGAGCGCGGGTACCCACTTTCCAGATTGCAGAAAGTATAAAAAGAGAAAAAGGTTCCTCTTAGAGTTCCCGCTGCCGCCACCAACACGTGGGAGAGTGAGCGCTGACCTACTATTACTTCTCTACACTACAAGAGAACTGAAATTGATGATGAACGTATGTTTGAGCATGTGATGAGAGTCAAGCAAACTCATAGCAAAAGATAAGACCTTTTTAGATCAATCATATCGATCAGATGATGTGACAATATGTGAGAATGATTATGAATGCAGAGTATGCCAAGAGATCACACTTGAAATTGATGCAGAAAAATGAGATTTCTGACATGCTAAAAGAGGGCACTCTCAGTGAACAAGATGATTTTGTGACCACACACTGTGAGGCATGTTTGCATATGACAGAGAATCAGGTAGCATTTGGGTGCCCATTAGAAGGGGTGGAGCCAATTGAAGGGGTGGAATTGATGCCTGTCACATTGCTCGATGAAACATAGGAGTTACCAAAAGTCAGGGGGTAGGAGGTAGGCAGGATTGCAGTCAGAGCCCATGCTCCTGAGACAGGAGATGATCCCTGAGAGGAAATTACATATACCTGGTGTGTATAGTATGCTAATCCATTGCGATCGAAATGCCCTCGCAGTGTAACACAAGGACACCCACTTTGCCTTACACACATCTGTACTGTTTAGCGAGACTGCGAAACTATCGGTACAATCGAGTACCATCACAGCCTCACACACACTTGCACAAGCCCTTGTCAGGATCTATGGTTAAGAAGATCTTAATGTTTGCAGCTCCTGCCTGAGGCATTGCATTAATTACTGCCTGTCTGTGTGCAATGTCAGGTGCACGCTAATTAATTCTCCTGTTTGTGCTCAGCACATCTGCATCGTTAAGGGAGGCTTGCTGCTTGGGGTCTGTTCCTGTTAAAACCCAGCCAGCCCTGCATTCCCTGCCAGTGATAGAAGTTTTTTCGTACTTCCGGTTCCTGTCTCCTGTATATCAGTCGAGTTCCTGAGTCAGTCTATCTGTGTTTCGTGTGTGCTGTTTATTCCATCCAGGCGGCTCCACCTGCATCTCATCCACACGTGCTGCTTGTACCATCTGGGCAGCACGGAGTGCTTCCTACCCCAGAAGCGTCTGTCACCATCCGGTGGCTTGTATCAACGCGGCGGCACCAGTCACAGCTTAGCATTCCAGGTGCGTAATCTAGCACACTGTCACCAGTGTCATCCCAACAGCACTGGTAGTTACTCTGCGTTCCAGGTGCACAACCTAGCACACCATTGCCAGTGTCATCCTGGCAGCACTGGTAGCAACTCTGTATTCCAGGTGCGCAACCTAGCACACCGTCGCCTGTGTCATCCCGGCAGCGCTGGTAGCAGCTCTGCGTTCCAGGTGAGCAACTTAGCACACCATCGCCAGTGTCATCCCGGCGGCACTGGTAGCAGCTCTGCGTTCCAGGTGTGCAACTTAGCACACCATCGCCAGTGTCATCCCGGCAGCACTGGTAGCAACTCTGCGTTCCAGGTGCGTTATTAAGCACACCGTTGCCAGTGTCATCCCGGTGGCACTGGTAGCAGCCCCACATTCTTGTTGCATACCTCACCTGAAGTCTCATCAGCCCAAATGCTACAACGGTCCTGGGGTCCCAGGTCACTATCAGCCCTCAAGGCTGCTCCAACAGCCCAAAGGCTGCTTCACATTGCCAGTCTCTTGGCCATGACTATAAAGGCCACAACCAGCCCTCAAAGCTGCTCCAGCAGCCCAAAGGTTGAAGCACATCACCAGACCCTTGGCCATGACTATAAAGGCCACAACCAGCCCTCAAGGCTGCTCCCACAGCCTGCATCATACCTATTGCCCTTGGCACAACTAGTCAAAACAAACCAGCCCCAAGGTAGCATCAACAGCCCAACAGCTGCAACCCTTGGCCACGACTATACCGTCGATTCCCTCCAGGAATCATAACAGCCCTGTCCTCACTCAGAAATGCTAACAACTATGCACACTATGAGACCTCAGACTGCATAGGCCTTTGCAGTGGATAATTTATGCATGCCCCTGCAACAACATCAAAACGCACCTGTGCGCCTGCGTTCGCCCGACCACCCCGTGAGCACCCACAAATAACACTTCCTATCAGTCACACTGCGATGGGTCTGCGTAGTCACCCAATCGCAATAGCTAGTTCATGTACTGAGATGCATACGCATGTGCAGCATGCAACAATAGGCCAATTTCATGCATAATCGCAGATGCGTACTGTAGTGAATCAGCCCCTCAGTCCATAATTGTAGAATTTAATAAAACAAAAAGTGATTTTCAGTTACCTGCAGAAGGGATCAATGGAAACACACTGACACTGATGAAGAACAATGTGTCATCACATATGGTGATGCACAAAAGTTTTACACCCACAACAGATACTGTAAACTGATAAACTGACTGGGAATTAGTTGACGCAGGTTTTGTGAATGGTAATGAAATTCAGACCCCAATGTATTTCCTGACAAAACCTTATCAGTCAATGGTTTTGTAACAGCCAAAATTGATTGTGCATTACAAAAAAGCACAGAAGGAGACCAATATTCTTCAATAGACTAGCAGAAAATGCTCCTGCAAACATAGAACATAGACAGGAGAAGGGTGAAACAGTACAGGCCTACTGTACTATGACTTAATACTCTGCAGACATAGAGATCAGGGGTTTGGGTTGGTAGAGTCCAGAGAGATAAGAATTTTTAAAAGTACTCTACTCAATGGCCTAGATCAGAGGTTCCCAAGGCTCCCCAACAGTTCAGGTTTAGAGATATCCATGGTTTAGCAAAGGTGGTTACATTAAATCAACTGAGGCACTAATTGAGTCACCTGTGCTCACCCATGGATATCTGTAAAACCTGAACTCTTGGGGAGTATTGAGGACCGAGTTTGGGAACCAATGGCCTAGATGCAAAAATAAAAGAGGAATGATATAAAAGTAGACCAGAGGCTGCATTCTTAGCACTCAACACACTTCTCACTATTATGAGAGCCATAAAGCAAAATCACAGAGATAGTAGAAAGACATATTAAATCTGCCCCTCAGTCTGTCTATGTTATAAACACAGACAACAGAAACAATAGAGACACCTCTTAGCTGCCAGAATTACCAAGTATGGAGTAGTATTAATCCAATATCATTAACAAAAGATGTACAGTTTTGAACTCAGCTACCCAATTACTGCTGGGTCAAAAAGAGGGGAAAAATAATGATAATAATGATGCAGATGACAGTGCAGGACACTCAGATACCCTAACTTTTTTCTCTGATGACCAAGATTGTCTTAAATTAATGAAACTAGAGACAAGTGACCATGGCTGACATGCCCCTTCAGAATGCACACCTTTTTGTTGAAGGGTCACGTTATTATGTGAGGGGTGAGCAGCACACAGGTTATGCAGTAACCACAGAAATTGATATTCTCATAGAGGAGGCCCTACCGCCTTACAGCTCAGCACAAGAAGGCCAGCTGCAGGCTCTAGCAGCCACTTGTATATATGCAGAAGGGCAAACAGTAAATATTTATACTGATTCAAGGTATGCCTATGGAATCTCTCATGATTACGGCCCAATATGGAAGAGTAGAGATTTTATTGGGTCATCTGGCAAGCCTATTAAACACAATGGAAAATACTTATCATGCAAATAGCATGAGAAGAAAAGGACAAATAAGCCTATATGGGCGCACTCTTATATAAAATTAGAAACGAGATGGTAGTGAGATAATAAGTATATTAATAAAACTTAACGTTTACTATGTGACTTCTTAAAAAAGGAAATATCCCCAAATTGAGACAGAAAATGAGAAATGTAATATTTAGGAAATATATATATATATATATGTATATAATTATCAAGGACACAAATGAATAAAAATATGTCCAATGAAAAACAGGTAATATAAGTGTACAATACAGGAGTATATATATATTTAGGCGAAAATAATATCAATTCAAAAGATCTCAGATACGGTATAAAGAATAAACTGTACCAGATTCAGATGAGACAAATTATCAAATAATAAGGTTGTGATACCTGTAAAAAATTAGAGATGATCTATCTAGATCGAATCAATTGACAATGGTACTTTCAACAATGATATAAAGCACAAGCCATAATATAGCAGCACTTTCTAGAAAAAAACAATGTATTTAGAATAGAAACTGAGGTGATGTATATATATTACTAGGATAATACCTATCATGATTGGGTGAAAAAGACAATGAAAATATTATAACAAAATAATGAAGAGAAACTTAGACATTTATGTATCCATTGATACAGGGTCTGAATGTCTGTATGTTATGTATAAATCACAATAATCAGCATTATTATTATTGTGATTATTGTGATTTATACATAACATACAGCACCTGTTGATAAAGAATTTTATGTGCCTGTTGTGAGAAGTGTCGGAATGCAAGGTCACATCTGGATTCCTAAAAATAATGAGCAGAACCTCTTAATTATGTGTCAAGAAATATTCAGTGTTAGTGTTTGCTTATTATTAATACAATGCTACGCCTGGCGTTAATACAAATAGAATTTACCATAAATATGTGAATATTAATTAAATTGTTGACGCATGCTCTGAATATGATACTATATGCAAAGAAGCAGCTATATAAATGCGATGAGATGAGATGCCTAATAAAGTTAGAGTATTGTCTGACACCATTGCTGTGTGTGTCTACTGCTCTCTGGCCATGATTAACCCTTTCCATTCTGAATAGCCTGGTTACCTGACAACTTGCCTTTATCAGGGCTTTGCCAAGATTGTGTGTGTTTAACAGGCAGTGTAAATTACTAGACTTTACTGGGGTATTCATGTTCCTTTGTATCTTGCAATGCCACCCATCATCATCTCCTCATTCAGGCATATAGGCCCCGTTTCCTTCAGCTTCTCAGCAGATACAGAGTAGAATCATCAAATCATATAATTAATAAAATATTTATCAACTTCGACTAGCCTGTTACCCTGCCTTTAGTCCAGAGGCCTGTGATTTGTTGTTTGGATTCAGTTTCCACTTTAAAAAGCTAATTGGGTTTTTGGATGCTTTTCTTAATAGTGTTTTCCATTTATCTGTTTTTTATAGTTATATTAACACTGTAATCAATCATTCAATCCTTTACGTGGCTTCCAATAAATACTCCACCTTCATTTACTTGTGCTGACCTTAAGCCTCTGATCTAGTTCTTGATTAGTGAAAATATTCTATAGTATTGTATAGTTTATTGAACTGCCATCATGTCTGTCACTGCAGCGTCACTATGTTTCTTTTCTAAGCTGCCATGTGTTTGTGCTGCTGCTCTATTGCTTAGTTTAGTCAGCCAGCTCGCTGCAGTCTTTGGCCAATATTGGTGAAAATAATATTGTTATCTGTGAGGTTGACAAAATTGACTGAAAATTACTGGAAAAGAAAGTTACTGATGTTAATAATAATGTAGGAACAAAAATAGTCCCAAGTTACATGATTTTAGCTGTTTATATTAATCTTCAATTTTGCTAAAACAAAAAAAACGGGGGACAGCACACATCATTAGTACATCCAGACCATGCAAAATTTTGACACCAACTGTTGCTTAGTATCCTTCTCTAGTACACCGTTTTCTGTGCTCATGGTAATGTCTGCTACAGGTAAGGAATAGGTGTATCTAGCTAATAGATCAGCTTCAACACAGGAGGACATTTTCTCACAGCAACAGCATGGCAGAACTTGTCATATTATGTTTTGTAGTTAGAATTGGGCGCTGAACACTTAAGTGTAAATTCTGCCAAGGAAACATGCAAAAGTCCACAACAAAAATGTGAAACAAGGAGAATATTTTGATGAACAGTTACGCATGAATTTATTTAAAAATTATGAAAGTATCTAAACTGATTCATTCACCTTTCTATATATGTTCTACATTTTTTGTACATAGTACTTCTTATTAATCTACTATATAAAAGCGAAAATTTGTCCTTCGGTCTTTCTATACAAATCTACAGTTTACAAGCCACGATCGTGAAATTTGACATACGAGCGTATTAAAACACGGCGGAGGCAACTAAAAAAAATTAATAACTGTTAATTTTTAATTAAGAAATAACAGAATTTTTGCATAGCACTCGCCCTCTACAGGTCAAATTACAAAAGGATTTAACTTATCTACTATTTTTTCTTCTCTATATTCTCTACTAAATCGAAATTAATTACTGTTACTTTTTAATTGATTAAAAAGCACAATTTTTGCATAGCATTCGCCCTCTACAGGTCAGGAATGGAATTACTAAAGGATTTAGCTTATCTACTATTTTTTCTTTTCTATCCTCTCTACTATATCAAAATGAAAATTTGTCCTTCTGTACTCCTGTCTTTCTATACAAATCCACATATTACAAACAAAGATCATGACATTTTACATACAAGCATGTTAAAACATGGCGGAGGCAACTAAAAAAAATGTTAATAGAAACGAATTACTGTTATTTTTTACTTAATTTAAAACCACAATTTTTGCTGGACGCTCATTGTGGGGCCTCACGGCATATGGGTAGGGCCTCGGAGCAAGCATTTGTGTTGTCATGTTTTGTCATGATCTTAATGTTTATTATCAAAGAGAGCTTTAGCAGGCTTTGCCAGCATTCTCAGCTCTATGACTATACCAAATTACGCAACAACATGTACTTCTTTCTTCCAACTGTGTCAAAATGATGACTTTGCAAGGACCCTGCTGCACTGTGAGCTGCCAAAATATTACACATGGAATGCTTCTCCCAAAGTTTTTCTGCACAGAAAACAGAGAGTCACTGTAGATGGTCATCCTGGTATCAGAGCAACAGAAGCTCTTGGCCATGTTTACACTGTACATCCTACAAATTTTGAATGCTTCTATCTTCAAAGATTGCTTTACACCATTACAGGTCCTACTTCCTTTGAAGACCTTAGGTCTGTTGAAGGGGAAGTTTGTCACACTTTTCGTAAGGCCTGCCTAAGGAGAGGTTGGTTGGAGGATGATGAGTAAACAAACATTCTTAAAATCCTGGGCAATGCCAGGTACTCCAGCTAGTATTAAATATATAATTGAAATACTAAGGGTCATCTGCGGCCACTTTTTCCATTCAACTGCGGCATCCTTCTTACTTTATGCTAATGCGAGAACTCACCTGTGTGTATCCCTGGCGGGACTTAGGGTTAGGGGCACCCCCCAGGGAGGGTTACTGTTAGGCTAGGGGAAGGGGGGTTAGGATTAGGCACCACTGGGAGGTTAGGGTTAGGCACCCCTCTGGGAAGGTTAGGTTTAGGGTGCGGGAAGAGGGATTAGATCCGGCAGCATTACATACCAATTCCGCATATAATGTATGTAATGCTTTTGTGATAACATAGAGTAAATTCATGTTTTTAATATTTTACTGTATTTAACATAGCATAGGGGCCATGACTAATATTTTGCTGCTGTGTGTAAAATGTCATCATGACTGCATTGGTGAAGAATTCTAATTTGTATAATACAGGTAAAAGATAAAACAAGTGTGCTGTATTAGGAATAACAAAGTTGTGACAGAAATTTTCAATAGAATTGTGCAGCAGAACAGGCCATTGTCTGAGGTGAAAAATTTAGACAATACAATCATTCCACAGCTGTACTTGTAAATTCTGCATTTCATGGAATTTATACTCTATAAATAGAGCTGGAGCGACAATGTGTCAATTCATACTGCTCTGTGATGTGGTGTGGCTGTAATAATGAAGAAGTTTTGGAAGAACAAAAATGATGGGGGATTTATAGGCAGTACAGAATTTAGGGCATGCATTCAATGGGCAAATTCTGCCGGAAAAAAAAATTCTATTCAAATCTATTTGATGTCCATTTAGAGAGATTGAGGAAAACAGGAGGTGCTAATGCTGTGTAGTCAGCAACCAATAGTGTGATACCCAGCAAATTAGGGGATGTTTCTATAAAATCATTGACAGTGAGAACAGGGACATGGCCGGAACTGTTGTTTATCTATCACTTTGTATTTGTAGAGAGATAGGAGATTCTGGAATATGATGTCAATGTTGAGAAAGTTATTGTTGCTCACGAATATTGTCATATCTAAAAAAGTGTAATTGCAATAGGAATTCCACACAAATAAATAGGTAGCAAGTTACAATTGACAGTGACATTAGAAAACCTCTGCATCTCTGATAGACATGATGCTAACACTTTAGTTTCTGGGAATATCATGGCACCTGTCATTGTGAGTGGCTCAGTGGACAGCGTTAACTATATTCCAGTTGGCTTTAGTGTATATTTAGGAAATGCACCAGCAAATGTAGAATGCAATGATCTTGTATCTATTATAACAGTGGAATGGCAGTGATTCGTAGCATTTGCTTTCTGCTGCTATCCCTGAGCATCTGTATGTAGCAGTATTTTGTAGGTGGTAGCTCAAACCAACCACAATCATTATGTGGGAGGATGGGTGAGTAGGTTTCCGTCACTTGCATGTGCAAATTGTGATATGTCAAGAAGGAATCATATACTGTATGTGATCAACTGCTATAAAGCATTATTCGCATGAGATTAATAAAAATATGCTAGGAAGGCATGGCAATCATACCACACAGAAACAGACACTTTTTGTATTTTCATTCTTTATATGCAGCTGCAGCTGCTCCTAACTATCTCTTTACACTGCACTTTTCTTACTATGGCGGTGCCCTGGGGCAGCTTGGCTGGGTCAGTTTTGGGGGGTCCTGTGCTCTGGATTTGAACCCTAGTATGTTAGGGACCTACCCTAAAGAGGTTACCTGGATATGGTGGGTAGGCCCATAACCTTGGCCATGATTATGCTAAAAACCTCTATTGATTGCAAAATTTTATTGCATTTATAATTTATATGTATATATTATTAATAAATCGGAGTTGTGCCCCTGAGATTTGTCTGTTTCTGTGCCTGCAATTAGTCTCATCAGGTAGCACCTCCCATCATATATATATAGTCAGGTTGTGCAGTCCAGAAATCTTTCCCATATACTCCATTTAATGTGCTTTATTGTACTTCTGAGGGAAAGGAGACACCCTCATTCTGGATTAGCACCCTTCCTTATTGGTTTCAAAGCATGGAGTATGGTAATGTATATGCACACTGGTATTAGGCACAATTCTAGGTAAGTCCTACAAGTTATATACTGTAGTGCAACTTTGGTTCATTTTTGGGGCGTGGGTCCCCCTGGATTGCATTGGTTGATCTGTCTCAGGGCACCACATTATAACACATTTTAACCCTTCACTTTTTTATTTTCATTCTTTATATGCAGCTGCAGCTGCTCCTAACCATCTCTTTACACTGCACTTTTCTTACTATGGTGGTGCCCTGGGGCAGCTTGGCTGGGCCAGTTTTTGGGGGTCCTGCGCTCTGGATTTGAACCCTAGTATGTTAGGGACCTACCCTAAAGAGGTTACCTGGATATGGTGGGTAGGCCCATAACTTTGGCCATGGTTATGCTAAAAACCTCCATTGATTGCAAAATGTTATTGCATTTATATATATTATTAATAATTTGGAGTTGTGCACCTGAGATTTGTCTGTTTCTGTGCCTACAATTAGTCTCATCAAGTAGCACCTCCCATCATATATATTGTCAGGTTGTGCAGCCCAGAAATCTTTCCCATATACTCCATTTAATGTGCTTTATTGCACTTCTGAGGGAAAGGAGATGCCCTCATTCTGGATTAGCACCCTTCCTTATTGGTTTAAAGCATGGAGTATGGTAATGTATATGCACACTAGTAATAGGCACAATTCTAGGTAAGTCCTACAAGTTATATACTGTAGTGCAACTTTGGTTCATTTTTGGGGCGTGGGTCCACCTGGATTGTATTGGTTGATCTGTCTCAGGGCACCACATTATAACATATTTTCCTTTATAACACATTTTAACCCTTCACTGTGTGTTTAATATATATGTACTTCACTTTTTTATTTTCATTCTTTATATGCAGCTGCAGCTGCTCCTAACTATCTCTTTACACTGCACTTTTCTTACTATGGTGGTGCCCTGGGGCAGCTTGGCTGGGCCAGTTTTGGGGGGTCCTGCGCTCTGGATTTGAACCCTAGTATGTTAGGGACCTACCCTAAAGAGGTTACCTGGATATGGTGGGTAGGCCCATAACCTTGGCCATGATTATGCTAAAAACCTCTATTGATTGCAAAATGTTATTGCATTTATATATTGTTGTGATCTCTATGGGCAAGTGCTGAGTAGGATAACATACACTCTTGTGATATTCAAACTATCTGATTCCTCAGTTTGGAGTGGCAGGTGGAACCTAAAGGCCCCTACACACTGCACGATATTGTTAACGATTTGGCAGATTCCAATGCATCAGAATATCAAATCGTTCATATCTGCCTGGAAACCCCCCTCCCCAGCACACACCATGACCTCAATAGAAATAGTAATACAATATAATGTTACTAGTGCTTCATGTTCTTCTCAGTATCACAAATGAAATGATTAGCACCAATTGTGGATCTTTCAAAATGTGTCAGCCAGTAATAAATACACCTGTGCACCAACTAGGAGATGTGGAAAACATGCACTGTTAGGGGTGCACTGCATGAATAGGGTTAATAGGGTTAATAGTTAATACTGTATAATAATACACTATTCAGTACATAAGGAGACCGATATGTACATACAGTATATGTCCAGGGCAGTGCTAAGTTCTTCTGCTGCTCCCTCAGACTCCCGATCTTGCTCCAATGCTCAGGAATGGTGCTCACATCTGAAAAAAAAACATTCTGCTCAGACAGGATGGACCTACTGCCGCATCTAATGGCTTACTGTGATAACTGGTCCTGTATATGCAGTAACTATGACACACAATATACTTTGTATGTAACATATTAAAGCTGGATAAGTGCTAATTATGCCCTCTTCATGGACAGGCCACACTCACTCAAAAAATCAAGCATTTGGAAACCCCCCTCTAGAAATCCTGCGTTTGCCACTGGTCGTGAGTCACATCGCTGGGTACAGAGGGCCTGATTCAGACCCGCTCGCGAGCACTGAGCGGTCGCAAGCGAGTCTATGGTGCCCTAGTGCGCATGCGCACGACGGAGGGAGCAACAGCCAAGCCGTCGCTATGGGTCTCACACCAAAGGGGGCATGCTGTCGATTGTGAGTGACAGCACGTCCCCTTTGGTGGGCGTGCCAGGGGCGTGGCTGCCCAGATGGAGGCGTTCCCATGGGAACACCTACCGTCTGGGTCCGGCCCCACTGACATCACTAGTGATGTCAGTGGGAGTGCTTTTTCCTTTGATAGTACCCCCAGTATATATGCCCCTTACTTAGTGCCCCCAGTATTAGTGCCCCTTACACAGTACCCCCAGTAATAGTGCCCCATACGCAGTGCCCACAGTAATAGTGCCCCTTATGCAGTGTCCCCAGTAGTAGTGCCCCTTACACAAAAAGTCAGACACACAAAACACAATACTATACTTACCTGAAGCCCCGCTCCTGCGTCCGCCACTGTGTAACTACTCCATCATCGGTCCTCGTGTTGGGCAATATGGGAGAGCTGTCATGACGTCTCTCCACCCACTGTGTTAGCCGGAAGGCGGTGCCCAGGAGCGAGCTCCAGCCTCCGGCTGCCGCTTCAGGGAAGGAGCTGCTGGGCGCCTGCTGGTAACAAAATCTCAGCGGACACCGGGGAAATGTAGTAGGCAGCGGTGGTGCCTCTCCAGGCTGCCATTTCCCTATAGTGCATGGTCAGCTGATTACGTTGCTTCGGCCATGCAGCCTACATCTATCACCCGCCCCTCGCAGCCTAAACCTAGCCCTCCCCTTAGTGCCTACCCCTAACTTCCCCCTCACTCCAGTACTTACCTCCGGTATTCTGATAAGTGCCGGGATTCCAGTGACGGCATTCTGACCGCCGGAATCCGCACAGTCAAGAATATGACCGCATCAAAAAAAAATAATAATAAATACTATATTTCATTTTTTTTTTTAAATATACACTGTGTATATTTAATTAAAATATTAAATATATTATTTATTATATGAATACACATATACATATTATTAAATAGATGTTCTAAAAGAACTGGTGTGCTAGAGTAAATGGGGTGAAAGAACTCTTATAAATCCACAGCTGCTGACTCCAAATACAGGAGAAGTCTGCCTACATTCCCCAAAAAATGCGTTTCTCCCCTCTTTCAGGGTCTTTATTCAAAAGGAAGTACTCCTTTTGAAAAAAACCATGAAAGAGGGGAGAAACGCATCAAGGGCTTTGATTGACTGCAAAACACCTGTCACTATTAGCAGTCCCGGAGAGTCTGAACCAGCACGCCTGACGGGATCCCCGCTCACTATTACTATCATCTGCGTCAGACCTCCGCTGACATTTTCATCTGCATGCCTCAGTAGATCCCCGCTGACAAAACATTACCATCTGCAGCGGGTGAACACTTGAGCAGCCACACAACCTCTCCACTGCCATGACTTGCGGCTCCAACAGTGGTAAGTATGGATCAGCGGAGGATACAGGGCTCCTCCAATCACCGTGACTTGTCGGCTCCGGAGTGGGGCAAAACTACAGGTGAGAGCAGTGCACAAACTGGCTCTCCCACTGAGAAGAGACCCATTACACCAATCCATGTGGACCCCCCTTTCTTGGAGGTAACTATTCAATCTCCTGGTGGGCACAAGACAATTTCTTCATATCTGCAGTACAGGTAGATTGATATTTTATATATGGAATGTGGTTATTTTGTTTCTAATATGTTTATGGTGCGCATATTTATTGATGTTATAATATTGACTGCAGTCAATTATCTACATGTATTAGTATTATAATAATTTGTTTATATTAGCACATTGGTATTGTTTTTCAATTTGTCAAGGTATATGTTCTAAACCCAGCGCAGACTCTTTAAACATCTTTTCTTTTTCTGTTTATTAAATAGATTATAAACATTACAATAAAACACTTACCTTTTTTCTCCACTCCTTTTCAATTTCTTCTTTTCAGATGGATGCCATTGGCACTGGAGACTGCCTTTATTCAGATAGTCAGGTGGGGAGGAGAGCCAGGTCAGGTGGGGAAGAGAGCCAGGTCAGGTGGGGAGGGGAAGAGATCCAGGTCAGGTGGGGGGGAAGGCCAGGTCAGGTTGGGAAGGGAAGAGAGCCAGGTCAGGTGAGGAGGAGAGTCAGGTCTGGTGGGGAGGGTAAAAGAGCCAGATCAGGTGGGGAAGAGAGCCATGTCAGGTGGGGAGTGGAGGAGAGCCAGGTCAGGTGGGGAGGGGAAGAGAACCCGGTCAGATGGGGAGGAGAGGCAAAAGGAGGGGACTCAGGGGGAGGACCAGTTGGACCAGGTCCCTGGCCCGATTTGTGGGTCTTTGAAAAATGGGCAGAGCCAAATGTCAGGAGAGGCGGAGCTTAACTGCGGGCCATGGCAGGCAGCTCCGGTACAAGAAAAAAAATTGGTTCATCAGAGGGATGTGGCCGGAGCCCGGGGGCAGTGCCGCTGGTGAAGAGGCTCAGCCTGCTGCTTGGCTGTCATTCAATTTGACAGCACACAGCACAGCAGGCTCAGCAGCACCGAGGAGAGCAAGGGGGGGCCCGGCCATAGTAATAGAAGAGTGGCGGTGCCACCCACCGGTGGAAGAGCCGCTCAGCCAGGCAGGCTCAGCCCGTTGCCTGGCTGTCATTAAACAGCAGGTCTAACAGCTGCAGAGGGAGACCCGGCTAGGGGGAACGAGTTGCGGTGCTGCCGGTGCTGGTAAGGAGCTCAGCTGCTCATGAGTGACAGTAGGTATGTTCTTTCAGGAGGACGGGGAACGTTCTGAACAGGAGAGTGTGTGTAAGCGGCTCTTCACGCACACACTGTGTGTGTGTGAAGAGCATCACAGACTCAGCTGCCATTCTCTGCAGTAGGCTGCCGCTGCCGGTCATACAGTGTGACAGGCGCAGCGGCAGCTGGCAGCTACAACAAAGGACCCCGCAGCTCTGCAGGGAGAGCGCCTCTCCAGCTGGTGCCTCCCTGCAGTGCAGGATCTGCTGAGTGTGTTGCACTGGCCCTGAGTGCAGTGATCAGCTAGCTGGGGTTTTCATGTTTATTTTTAACTTATCCCTGGCTTCCTGCATAGTCCCTATGTGCTTTAAATTAACTACCATAGTTCCTATCCCGAAAAATTGACCCCTAAAATGCTTAAATGATTATCGCCCTATAGCTTTGACATCACTTATTTCAGATGCTTTGACATGGTCCTTGAACTCAGCCTTTTTGGCTAAAAAGGTACATCAATGCCTGTATTTTCTGAGTCACTAAAGAGGTGTATGTGTGAGTGGGGGACCCTATTAAACTTTTATCGCAGTATTGTGAAAAGTATCCTGACTTATGGGATTGTCGTTTGGTATGGGATCAGGTGATTGGAACGGCTAGTACAGTTATTGGAGTTTCGCTACCACGCACTCAGGAGATAAAGGTAATTGAAGAAATCTGAATCCATTTTAGCGGATCCCAGTCATGCAAACCATGCTCTTTTTGAGAAATTGCCATCTAATATGCATTTTAGAGCTGTGCATTCACATACTAAATGGCTGCACAATAGTTTTTTTCCTACTGTATGTTAAATGATTGTAATAATTCCGATCGATTGCTGCTGTTATGATGTCTTCCTTCTCTTTTATTATTTTTAATAGTAGTGTAATTGCTGCCTGTTTTATTATGCGGTAAAGTGCTGCTTGGTTTTTCGTTGACAGCACTTGTGTTGTTAATGACAATAAAGTAAAGTAGTAGTAGTAGATTTAGGGGGCGCACTGCACGCCGCAGTCATTCAAAACTACATAGAGGAGCATCTGGCAGTGATGCCATACGGACACAGTCACAAACAGTGGGGGCAATTTCCAGCCTGATCCCCTGACGCAATGCATGCCAAGCAGCTTAGCTTCCTGGACTTACCTTGTAAGGCACAAATTTGATTCCATAGACATTGCGTCACATCATGGATACTGTATGAAGAGGAGCCACCCCTACCCAATGGTTTTGGATCCATAATCATGGATGAGGGAGAGAAGTGGAGTCGAGCAGGTAAGTCCTTCAGTAATTCTGAAAATACAAAGGGCAGGATGTATCATGCAAATTGAATTTGATACATCCCGCCACTTACCGCATGCATAGTGGCATTTATTAACTCCGTATGCTTGAATAAAAACGCAAAGGACAACTCTTGCAATAAGGGCTGTCCTTTGCATTGTGAGGACTTCCGGGTTTATGACCAGGCAGTCGGCCTGTGCAGGTGCAAGCCGTGGAAGGTCCCCTTTCAGGGGAACACTGTGTTAGAAGCTCATAGGCATTGCCTATTAGGAAAAAGCTACGAAAAGTTGAATTTTCTGGAGATTGCTGCATACCAACACATCACAGCCCCATAGCATTCTAATGGGGACTGCAGTGCCAGCGTGCCGTAGTGGATATCGGAACATTTTTATGTAAGTGGTGTGTTGCAAACCTCTTTTAGGGTTGATACATCCCACACAAAGATTGAGAGTGGAGAATAGGACAGGATAGAAGGGTGAGCAGTGGACAGGGGAGGGGGTCGACTGGTGAGATATATCGTGGTTGAGGCTGTACATTGGGGGTATATTATGGATGAAGGGCCTGATTCAGAGGTGCTCCCTATTTGCGAGCTCTCGCTCTGAATCAGGGCGGATTTTTTTTTAAATCCGCCTCCAGGCCACTCGCATAGCTGTGGGTGACCACCCACAGCTTTTGCGAGCGGCCTGGTGATGGTTGCGATTATCATTACCATCGGGCTTGCGATGAGACCCTTGTGGTAGGGTCTCAGTTCCCGCAAGCCTGAGTGAACTTCCTGCTCTAATAGAGCAGGAAGTTCACTACTGATATCACGAATGATGTCAGTAGGGCTGCCCACAAACGGCAGGCGTTCCTTCGGGAATGCCACCGATTGTCCAGTCACCCCCCCTCCCTGCCTACAAAACGGGGCGAGCTGTCGATCAGCATCGACAGCTGCCCCGTTTTGTAGCGAGCCCCGGAGCGAGTGAAGTTCTCACTTGCTCCGGGGCATGTACACACGCATTGCGCACACAGCGCGTGTGCACTGGTCGCTATGCACTCGTGAGCGGGTCTGAATCAGGCCCTAAGCCAGTACTGTGGGGGCATATTTTGGCTAAGGCACTACTGTGGGGGAATATTGTGGTTAGATCACTAGTTTATGGTCATATTGTGGCTGTGGAACTAGTGTGGGAAAATATAGTGTGGCTGGGGCAATACGGTGAGAGCATAATGTGGGCTGGGGAACAACTGTGGGTATATTGTGGCTGGAGCACTACTTTATGGGCATATTGTGGCTGGGGCACCAGTGTAGGAGCATATTGTGGCTGGGTCACTATGGTGGGGGCATAATGTGGGCTGGGGAACAACTGTGGGCATATTGTGGCTGGAGCACTCCTGTGGATGCATTTGTGGCTGGGCACTGCTATGGAGGCATATGGTGGACTGGGGCACTACTGTGGAGGTATATAGTCACAAAGACACTACTGTGGGGGCACATTGTGGCTGGGACACCACTGTGGGGGCATATTGTAGTTGGGGAACTACTGTGGGTGTATATTGTGGCTGGGTACCACTGTAGGGGCATATTGTGACTGGGGCAGTAGTGTGGGGGCACATTGTGGCTGGGACACCTCTGTGATAGGGACACAACTTCAAACATTCACACTAACCCCCCCCCTCCTCTTGCTAGATGCCAGAGCCAGTAAAACAATGCAAACACAGGGTTTCGCTCTCCATAACCTCCAATAGAGAAATGGGTGGGACAAAAGAATGGGAGTGGGGATAGGAGTGAAGGGTAGGGATTGGGGACAGGTGTCAGACAAACGGGTGGAGGGCCCTGCCTCTTTCATGTGTACTGGACCCCACCCTTTCTTGTGGTAGCTCTGCTTATGCCAGGCATACTGTATACTAGGCACATATGCCGCCAATGCCTCAAGTTATGTGTATGTAAGAGCCTGCTATGGGCCTGGGCTGCCTCCAGGGCCCAGCTCTCCCCCTGCACCCAGTTAAGCTGCACCACACTACAGTGTACTACTAAGTTCATGGCAGGCGCTCACCTCCAGAACCCCATGGGCAGCTTTTGCTTTCTTTGCAGTGTGCTGCTGCAGGCACATCTGCTGTCCCTGCCGTCTCTCCACACTGATGCTGGGAGGAGGCATGGCCATGGTCCGGGGATGTCCCAGCAGGATCAGCATGGCTGCCTCCTCCCAGCAACAGTGAGGATTGGAGAGATGGAGCCAGCCAAGATTGCAGATGTGCCTGTAGCAGCACACTGCAAAGAAAGAAGGAGAAGCCATGGGGCTCAGGAGGTGAGCCCCTGCCCCACACTTAGTAGTCCATGGCAGGGGGGGGGGGCATACCTTTGTGTGTACAGCTCAGTATATGGTTGGAAATATGCTATGTTTTTAGACTTTATAGTCATCTGTATGTATTAAATGCTGCACTGTAATTAAAAAAAAAATTATGTCACCAAGTATGTTCTGTGCATGACTGAAGGTAACCCTCAAGTTCATATGTTTGCATTTCAATTTCAGGAGAAAATGCATGCAAATTAAAGGCACAAGTAGTTGCTTTATAGCCAGTTGAGCGGAAAAAAGTGCAAGCATAGAATTGGCATCAGCTTAGGGTTGACCTCAAAATGGCCAACTTTGTAAATTTCTGCAAAACCTGTTATTCTTTTATTGTTCAGGCATGAACAGTAAAAATAACTTTCAGCAAACAGATTGGAATCCAGAGGAGAAGCATTCTGGCAGGCAAAGTAAATATTTTATTCTGTTTCAACTTTCAACCCATTTTTTCTTTTTCTTTTTTTCTCTTTGTTGGAATGTCATTTTTATTTCTTTTGGGTTTTCTTTTGTTCTTTTGTTAAAGCTAAAAAGTATGTTCTCTGTTGTAAAATGATACAGCAGGGTATTGCAGAGAATAGTCTGTCATGTTCATTAAGCTAGGTCTCTCAAGAGCAAACCATGTGATGTACAGTATGCAAAAGCTTTCCTGTCCCTTCTGCTTGGGCTGCCCTCTTGTGCCACTCTCTCTAGAGCAGCCCACGGCATGCCCCCCCCCTCTCAGAACTTTGCTGTTGACCTTAACAAAGTAACTGAAGGATTAAGAGCCATGTACTGTATGAGGAGAAAATACATACTAGTTTAGGTTCGTTTTCAAATGTTGAGAAATGTTTATCCATCTTGTGTATACAGAGGTGCAGCAAACATTCAGGTTCTTGGTACTTTCCTAGAAAGCTGTCTGCATTTATTTTTATAGGATTGCAAAGATAAATGGAAGTACAAATGGTGGAAGCATTAAAAATGTATTTTTCCATATTATAAAGTGACAGATACTGCCATACTATACACATCCAAGACACATCCCATACAATAGAGGGATGCACAGAAATATAAGCATCTTCAGAAAACCTCATTGCATCTAATAGCCGCCATTTTGTTATAGTTACTTGTACACATCCCAATTCATTATTGATCTTAAACTGTAAAGTGAAAAAGGCCATGTAAGGCTCTTACATCCATACAAATTCACAAATTTTGTTTATCTGAATATTTTAAAACAAGAGAAATATTGGGGGAAAAAAAGTATATACATGCAGCAGAGGTGTAATAATGTGCAGCGGGCTCTGAGCAGTGGATTTCCTCTCCAAGTCCTACATCTTACCATGTGCCAGTAAGTGGAACCCTCCTCCTCCACAGCACCACCTTCCCAGTGATATTCTGGGAGATGGAAAATGCACACAAGAGTGCAAAGGTTCTAGCACAATGCCAGGACCTTCATTTCACAGCATGACGCCATCTTCACAAAGATGTCATTGGGAAGATGGTACCACTTTCCAGAGCAAAGTAAGTATACTATAGAGACCATATGGAACGCTGTTCTCACAAGAATAATCCAATAGTAATATAATAAAATATTTAATAACACAATATTGAAAGCATAAAAAACAATAGTTTGCGGTATATACTGATTAAATAACTATTCAAAATTAGAACCTAGCAGACAATTAATGTCAATATCACATCAGTATAATATGCTCCTGTGTAGATATTAAGCAGAGTTAGTATGCTCAGTCAGACTGCCTCTTGTAATACCCTTTTTACATTATAGTCCCGACTCTTACCTGGGATTTCGAACATGGTCCCAAGCTGGGTCAGATCTGGGACAGGCTCTTTCACACTATGGTACCAACACGGTTTATTACCAGGTTGGCGCCATTCACACTGTACCCTCGTACAGTGTAACTCTTAAGGTGGCACTTGGAGATGACATCATCTTCAAGTGCCGAGCTTCCAATGCTGGAAATGGAACCCATTTATACTGAGCCCTACCTGGGTCTTTCCTGGGCAAAACCCTGCTAGCTACCAGGGTTGGATTCCAAGGACACTGGACTGGGTTAACCCATTTCCACTGACAAACATCCCGGCTTGATGCGTGGTCACATGCAATAAACTGTGATTTTGAGGTCAGTGGAAAAAGGGTATTAGTAAAATAATGTCCCATTAGCACAATGCATTAGTTGTATCAGCTGACTCCCAATTAGTTAGATTAGTATACTGATGTTTGTTGTGGTTAGTATAAAAGTCAGTCTGTAAATCCAAACAGCTGTACCTACTGTAGGATAACACAGTCAATATGCAGACCAGACATTGTATAGCTCTCTTATTCACAATCATTGATCAGCTTTCCTCTTGCACTCTCAATAACGTTCTCTGGTAACTGACACCTGTATGATCCTGAGTCAGTGTGTAGCCAATTAACCCAAAACGCTGTTGCAGCCAAACAGCCAGGAAATCAGTCATCAGTGTGTACATTACCACGTGAATGCAAATATGATCTGGCTACAGAGTGACAGCTGTATATGGTGTGATGTGCTGCTTCCACTGCTCACAGTTGTGCTGGGGAGCATTGGGTAGGGCAGAGAATTTCTGGGATGGTGCCTGTATAAACTGCACCATTCCCAAATCCTCGGTCTGGTCAGAGTGGAGAGATAGGTTCTGTTCCACAAACTTCATTGGGGGTGTGGCTTGATGTATTTCTAAGCCAATTGGAGGCTGGTTCCAGGCCCGGCGACAGAGGGGGACAAAGAGGACACCTGTACCTGGCCCCAAGGTCCAGAGGGGCCCCAAAGACTGGCACAAAATGGGGCCACAGATGGCGAACACTGTTCCAGCTGGTGGGCCCCATAGAGCTCGCCCAGCTCCCTTGAAGCTTGGCCCAGGTGGCTCAGGTGCGGCCCGAGCCTGACCTTTAAGCAATGTGGTGGTGTGAAATCATAGATCATGTCGTCGCACATCAGGCAAAAGCTGTGGTTTGGAAGGGATGGTAGAGGAATAGGCGCTGTGGAAAGGGAAGATGATGGGACCAGGATATGGAAGGTAAAGAGGGCATAGGAAGCTGATAGGGGCTGGGGGAAGAGGAAGGTGATGGAGGCTGGAAGTAGAAGGTGACAGGCTGGCAGCAGAGGAAGGTGATGGGGGCTGGAGGTAGAAGGTGACATGGGCTGGGGGCAGAGGAAGGTGATGGGTCAAAGGGTGACATGGCATGGGCTGGGGGCAGAGGAAGGTGAAGGGGCTGGGGGCAAAAGGTGACATGGTCTGGAGGCAGAGGAAGGTGATTGGGGCTGGTGACAGAAGAAGGTGATGGGGCAGAGAAAGCTGAAAGGGGTTTCTGGGCTGAGGATGGTGATGAGAGGCTGAATTTGAGGAAGGTGATGAGGGACTGAGGATGGCTGGCTGCAGACACCATTCCTCCTACCCCTGAGGCATCCAAAGCACTGTCGTCAAGAAGACCTTGCAAAAGACAGTAGACATGAACTACAGCCTGCATCATCAGTGACAGTGAGACAGTGTGGTAAGTCATAGTGTATTTTTACTTTATTTAAAAGCTGGCATATCTGTCAGTTAACATGCTTCACATATGACACATGCAGGGGAGGGATGTGCAGGATCGGGTGGTGGTGGGAAGGTGGGGCCCCCAGAGACATCAGTGTACCAGGCCCCGATATTTCTGTTGCCAGACACCACACATTCCCTTAATTCTATACAAGGAATTATTTGGAACCAAAAGTATGCCTTTCTCACACTTGATGTGAAAGTGCTGTACACTCATATCCCCCATGAGTTGGGGATTAAGGATTAATGCAATAGCAAATTGTCTTTTAGAAGATGGCACCTTATCCATTCAACATCAAGAATTTTTGTTACAAGCTAAACCAAGATGTGCACAAATTGATTTAGACAAGCACATATATACCCTGATGATTTAAGCGCTCCAATAGTATTGTACAGTATAGGTTTTTACAGACTTCCTTTAGCTTATCTCACATCATACACTACATTCTCTATACTCATCGATGTGAGATACTCAGTTATTTTCGTGTGTGAATGCAGAATATCCTTACTAGTAAATATAGGAGGGTAGGCATTTTTTCACGTTGTCATCAAGTCTAATGACATTAATATATACTATACAATCTGATTAGATGAGCTATTTATGTATTTCTATTTATTATGTCTCCTCTCATATGACTTCCTTTAGAAAAATATGTGTTGTATAATTTGTTTATAATTAAAGATATGTGCTTTCATTTGTATAATAGTGTTGTATTCCACTCTACTGATTTCTGAAAATATCAATAGATTAGATAGTGGCTCTGTAAAAAACTTTAAATCCTTTATGAGGCTCCGGCTATGATTAATGGACACATTTTGTCCATGTAGAATACATTGTCTCGCTTCAATACTCTCTTAAATGCTACAAATTGGTTCACTCAAAGCAGTTACTAATTAATACAAGCTGTTTGTGATTATTACACTTATTGATACCACTTAAACCCTAAGAGCTGAAGGAAAAAGTATCCACCTTGAAAAAGACGTCAGGAGGACGTCGAAACACGTAGATGCACTTTCCAGCTCCACCTTGTCCTGTGACATTCACTGCAAGCAGCATCCTTCACTAAAGAGATTGGGAAGGATTTATTTTGCCCCGAGCACCTTGGTACCTGCATGGCCCTATACGGTGCTACTCATAGCCCGTATCAGCTCTACAATACACCTGTGAGCTACAAAAAATCCCCTGAAACCTTTCCGGATCCCTCCAACTGCACGGAACTCCTAGAGTGGCTCCTTACATCTTTATCAGCGTTTACACCACTATTAATTGTCCATCATGTGCGCGTCATATTGAAACGCTGCTGATCAATTTGTGCACAGCTATTCACCCACTTCCAGTTGGAGTTTGTTTCCCAATAAGGAACATTTTAATACTATCCGTTTGTCAGTGATTCATTGATCAAACTAATTGCTCAGAATGTCCAGGTGCTGAGGCCAGTGAAACTGCATCTGATGAAGCAGTCGCTAGCATTTGTCACTCCCCAGAAATGGAGACGCAATGCACCCTCTTCCCAGACCAGATCAAGCCGGTAAATCATGCTGCAGCTTCCTCCACACTGTGGCACATGTGCACTATGACTCTGGTGCATGCACAGTCCCGGAAACACCAGTCAATAACAACCAAATCAGAACCACATCTGGGGCTGAATCAGCACCTATACCCTGGTTTGTGGGTAGCACCAACATTCTCTGTTGCATTACCTGAAGCTACAGTTGCGTATAACCTGTAACTTGTTCTCCAGCTCTGTTTGTAAAATAAATGATAATTATTATAATAAAGTTGAGGTAGAGACTAAGAGTGAAAGACAGAGTGAGAGGCAGTCTGCTATATTCTAAGGCAAAGCCGATTTTGTGTTTTTGGGTGATTTATCGTCGATTTTGCAAATTGGAGATTTACTAAAGTCAAAACTGACAGCAAATTGACCAAAACCAGACTTTAGAACAAGGTTGAACATCAGACAAACAATGTACTGTATACTTTTACATAGACAACTATAGAAACCAGAGATTTACTAAAGGCCGGTTAAAAACTGAACAAAAAAAGAAGCAAAAATGATGGCTAATCCGCCCAAACAATAGACCTGCATGTGGCAGGTAAGTTTGGGAGAAGCATTGGATGGATCACTATGATCTGTGCAGACTTCTTAGGGTTACAATTAAAGAAAGAGTTAAAAATAATTTAAGAAAATGACGTGCCCCTTCCCATTATGTAAAACCAGCCCCTAACAAGTAAGTCCAGGGCTGAAAATTCTCATTAATAAAATGCTCCTCCCCTCTCATAAATCAACCAGTGCCATTCCCCATTCCCCTGGAGGTGGAAAGAGTGAGGCTAATGGTATAATTAAAAATAGATTTTTATAGCATTCTTTACAGATGGACTACAGGTCCCAGCCAGCCTGCCCTAGCATGCTGTCACTTGTAGAACAAAAAGGGCCTGCTGACACCCGCAGTCCTCCTGAAAATATTACAATAACGACAGGACACACACACACTGAATGGATTAATCCTTTA
Source organism: Taudactylus pleione (assembly GCA_031769625.1). Lineage (NCBI taxonomy): Eukaryota > Metazoa > Chordata > Amphibia > Anura > Myobatrachidae > Taudactylus > Taudactylus pleione. Next base: position 7,312,326 of record JAUIMM010000453.1, read on the forward strand.
TTAAAAATGAACAACCACAGACACACAACCTTCAAATTTACCAACTCCTTGGCAGTGCACGGTCCTCTACTTTCCACAATGTAGTCCACTGGTCTTCAGCATAAAAGGTATTTTTACACCACTTACCCTGCACCCATTGCCACCAGAGCTGCAGGGAATAGCCCTGGCCTAATAGCCAATGGCTGGTTGGTTCTTGGGAGTGGGAACCTATTTTATTATTGGGGTCCCCACTTTCTGAGGATTTCCAGCCGTGGGCTGACCAGTTTGGGGCTGGTTTTACATTATGGCAGGGAACCTTACACTGTGTGTCTCCTTGTTATATTGTAAGCTACCTGGCTAGTTCAGCCCGGTTTTGGTTATTGGAAAATCAGGGGGATCTCACACTGGTTTGTCCCCTGATTTTCCATTTCCAGTACCAAACTAGACTGAAAGGTCCAGGGCTGGTTATGGTTTAGGGGGAGTACCCATGCCACTTTTTTAAAATGTATAACTCTTTCTTTATTTGCAAACATAAGAAGCCTGCACAGATAATAGTGATCTGTGCAGTGCTTCTTTTTGGACAGGTTTGCTGTGTTGGGTTCCTAAACTGAAAGATCATTTACACCTGCAAAATCCGACTTACATCAACGGGTTTTGATTGAAGTTGAACCTCAACTGATGATTAATATGCAGATTTTGCCATCAGAAATCCTGACAATTTCAACCAATTTTAAAATCAATCTAAAATTGCATTCTGGTAAATTTACCCATAAGATTTCCATCCTGCTGACAAATAATCTTATATATTGTTTGCACCACAGTGCAGACCATAAAATTAAAAATAAGTTTGTTATTTAACTACCTATTTGTATTTTATCAGTAAACATATTAGCCCCCACCAAAAAATAGACGTTTTGAACACCTAAAAAAATTATCTTGTATATTGTGGGCACAGTTATATCACAGTTTAGCTAGGAATATGCAGATGTTACCCTAGCATTTGTCAGTGAACTTATCAAACCCTCCCCCCACACACACACAAAATAGCATTTCCAACAAAAAGAGACCACCCCCCAACAAATGTACCTTGTACTTATATTGTGTACTCAGTTATATCACAGTTTACCTAGGAATCTGCAAAAAGATTAGGCAGATATACCACAGATTACCTAGCAATTTGCAAAAAGATTAGGCAACTGCTCTGGTATTTGTCAGCAAATTTATCTACCCCCCCCCCCCCCCCAAAAAAAAAAGAAAACTCTCCAAAAAAATTCTCTTATACTATTATACTATTACATATTGTGTGCTGAGTTATATTACAGTTTACCTATGAAGCTGGAAATGAATGTAGTACTACCCTGGTATTTTATTTTTGTGAACTGCATAGTATCAGTCCCAACTTTTAATTGTAAAATAAGACCGTATTATATTCAGTGATGGACAGGGTCAGACTGGCCCATAGGGATACAGGGGATATCCCCAGTAGGCCCACTGCCTGAGAGCCCCACCCCCTCCTCTAGGAGTCATGTTCCAGACTGTGTGCTGAATTGTAAATTCTTACTCTATTGGAGGGTCAGGTACCTTGTGGAGCAGGACCACTGATAAACTCGGATTTTGGTGTTCTTCTGTAGAAACTACACCAATATTTGCCGAATGGTTAGCCAAGCAACTGTGGTGGCTGGACACCCCCCTCTGGTGGAAGACTACACCCCTTAAGCATGTGCCACTACTACTACCGACACTTGTAATGGAGTCTATGGGGCATATTCAATTGGGTGCAAGAATAGCAAAAAAACCCGCACCTGCGAGGTTTTTCCAGTAGGGGCAGGTTTTTTGCTACTCAATTAGGTGCATGTTTTTGGGGTTTTTTTGCGCCGGGAGGTTTTTTTTCACGCACTTCCAGAGCAAGCGTGATTTTCCTAAAATCGTTATTTTTAGGAAAAATCTGTGGGACTTGCTCTGGCACCCCGGCGACACTCCCCCTTAGGACCAATTGAACAATTGGAAGTTTCCAATTAGCTTAATTAGTCCTTAATTACTTACCTTCTGCAGCGCTGTTTTCTGCATCCAATGTCGGGAGCCGGCTCTAGCTGCAGCAGGGTGAGTATGTCAGTGTGTGTGGTGTTTGTAAGTGTGTAAGAGTGAATGTGTGTGACCCCCACTGCCAGTGTGCCCCCCCAGTGTCCATGTGGCTCCCGGAATGGGCGCTGGGAGAACTACATCTCCTAACAGCCTTTGCCCCTCCCACCAGTCCCTGGAGCCTCCCAGGAGCCCCCGGGACTCCCAGCATCCCACTCTCCAGTAAGAAGAGAGATGGGAGGCCATTGGGAGCTGTGGAGACCACCGGAGCCCCCCAGCCAGGTAAGTGAAGAATATGTATTTTTTTTTATTTAGAGCTGAAAACCCCGCGACCACTATTTTTATATTGAATACCGCGAGTATCGGGAGCGCGCATACCCGCGGTATTTCTAAATTGGTCGCGAGGGACGCAAGGTTTTTTCCTCGCTAAACCTCGCGCTTAATTGTATATGCCTCTATGAGTCAGGATGATCATCCTACTACTAGTAGAACTGGCACTAGTACTATTAGTTAGCATCTTTTACTAGTGGTTAGAATAACCATGTCGGGCTGCTGGCATCGAAAAAAAAGAAAATTATCTTGTAAGAAGATTTAGGGCTTTTTTTTATAAAAGTAATTGAGACCCTTTCTACAAATTTTTAGCAGGAGAAATAGGTTCTTTCTTAAGCTGCATACTCACACAACGATTTTGTTACCAACGATTTTATGAATGATTTTATGAACGATTTTCTGTCAGATTATCTGTCAGATTTTTTAAAGTGTAATGAATGATTTTTTTGAACTACAAATGATTTTTGCACATTCCCTTTATGAAAATCGTTGAATTGACAAGTCTGACTGAACTACAAACTACAAATTACAAACGTGAACGGTGCAGGGAAGAGCCCCGGGCTTCAGCCTAGGCCTGTGGTGCCCAGGAGAGGGGGACAACATTATTGGGGGGGGCCACCTCCCCTGGGATCCCTGGCCTGGGATGACTAGTTCAGGGTGGTAATGCTTTGGCCAGGGTGACTCAGTGAAAGGGTCCCCTGGCTGTGGCATTACACTCCAGCTAGTTTGAGTCCAGTGCTGGTTTTAAAAATCTGGGGACCCCCACACCATTTTTTCCCCAAATTTTTTACCAAGATTGGCACACAGATAACAGTGAGGGTTCCTAAAATACGGGGGACCTCTACATGTTTTGTCAGTGACAGGCAGTCAGCATTTGATGGAGGTAACAAGGGTGGCTAAAGAAGCGCAGGCATGATGGGATAATTTTCTGGGCATGCCTTGTGAGCCTCTGAGAATTTATACGCAGCTGCAGAGGCCCCGGCGTCTTAGGTGAGATGGACATTCTAAGACAGCATATGGATGCTCAGATGTTCAAAAGATGTTTCCAGAGTTTCATCTTTTGTATGCATGAGGCAGATGTCAGATGCCAGAGGTGAGTGTCTCTGTGCACAAGATATCAGCTAAATCATTAGCATATTTTTGCAGAACCTCTGCGTACAGAATCACAGTCACAACGGGAATCAGGCCAATACTCTACCATTAAATCAACGGTGGCTCATTTACGGTCCAACACTAAGCATTTATCAGTGCCTGAACAATGATTAAAGGATAATGAAAATGTTGCATTAATACTACAAAACAGTTGAAACATAACAACAAATCATTTGTACGCTTTCAGTTAAACCAGAAGATCTAGAGATCATCAAATAATGGGATAGCAGAATAACCTCAGGTTTATAAGAATCTCTCTATTAAAGGCTCTGATCTGAGAGCCCTCCTTATTGTGGAACTGATACAAACATTACAGGCTCCTGCCACTTCGGTTTCAGAGGTTTAAGTATAGATTAGGTGGGATTAAGACCACACTGCAATTCATGAATATCTGGGTCTAATCCAGTAATACTGTGTAAGGCCCATTATAAAGGAGACATTTTATTCAAAGGGAATGGCAACTATGACTCGCTGTCAAAAAAACCATACACACCGATTGCTTATAGCTAGAGCACTGTGGAAAGAATTACCTTCTGACTGGCAACTGAACTCCACAACAATGAGTACCATTTAATGTGCCTATATACTACATTTTCAGTAGTTAACCGGCACTATCTTTCCAACAACAGTTGGATCTATATCCTTACACAGAGGTCGTCTGCCACTAAGAATCAGGCTTTTTCTCCAGAGCTGAGATTTTTAAACCACATTGGACTCTGTACATTACTCTCATTTCCACAGACTACTTTACTGTTACCATGACCAGAATGCAATATTTTCCAATGGGTTAGAATAATTTATATTTTTTGGGGAAAATTTTTAAGCATTTAGCTATAATTGCCATATTATGCAAATATATTTGTCAAAATGGGGTTAGGTATGAAATCCCGGCGGCTTAATAGCTGCCGGGTGAAATACCGACAGTGGAAGCCCGACAATAGGAGAATCCCAACAGCGCAGGGAAGTCACCTAACTCTACCTTTCTCCCCCCATAACCCTGCCTTGGGGGTACCTAACCCTAAAACTCCAAGGGTGGTGCCTAACCCTAAGTCCCCCCGGGATGCCTAAACCTAACCCCCCCCCTCCCAGCACCCTAAACCTAACCCTCCTGGGGGGTGCCTAAACCTAACTCTACCTTCACCTAGCCTAACCCTAACCCTCTACGGGGAATGTCTAACTCTGTCCCCCCGAGTTGCCTAAACCTAACCCCTCCCCCCCTCCCGCGGCTAACTGCTAAGGATGCCCGGACTTACCTTGTTCAGTCTGGCGTCCTTCTGCATTCAGGTGTCGGGATTAAGATAGGCGTTAGTATTTCGATGCTTATCTTAAGTCCCATGTCGGGCTTCCACAGTCACGATATAGAACGGCTGCATTTAGTCCGCCGGTCTATTCACTACATCCTGTCAAAATACATATACGTTCATTAAAATGCACACAATAGTTTAACGTATTTCACATTCTTTGACAGATTAAGGATGTATCTTTATAAAGATAAATTGCTACTTCTTAATCATTTATCATAGTATTTAAATTCTGCCTTCCAAGTTCAAACAAAGCAAATTTCACCCATCATATATAGACTTGCACTATTCATATAGTTACACAACCTCTGTCTTCAGTACATTAGTGGTTCTCAACTCCATTTCTCAATTAACCCCAACAGGTAATGTTTTCTTCAGCCTTGCACATGTGAGCTACTCTATTTTGCTGTCAGTAATTATAGCATCTATTTACACAGATAGAAATATTGAAAACATGACCTGTTGTGGGGTACTTGAGGACTAGAGTTGCGAACAACTCTCACTTGAAAACAATTCACTAGAACATTTCAAATTCCTTAGTATTCACATATAACACATATGGCCAATTCAGAGGTGGACGTGGCTAATCCTATCACAGCTGCGTCTTTGTACTCAGTGGTACTGAGAAATCATGCTAATGCCTGCCACCATTGTAAAGTGTACAAAGACACACCATCGGCCATACATCGAACTTCTGAGCAACCCGTTGGTTGCGCAGAGTGTCCTTTGGAAGTAAGCCTCAGTGAAACTGCGTACATAGTAGGGGTGTGCACCGGCCACTTTTCGTGTTTTGTGTTTTGGTTTTGGATCTGGATCTTTCTTCGTGTTTTGGATCTGGATTGGTTTTGCCAAAACCACCCTTCCGTGTTTTGGGTTCTGGGTTTTGTGTTTTGGATCTGTATTTTTTTGAAAAAAAGCATAAAAACAGCTAAAATCACAGAATTTGTAGGTTTTTCTGCTCCTATGCTATTATTAACCTCAATAACCTTAATTTCCACTCATTTCCAGTCTATTCTGAATACCTCACACCTCACAATAGTGTTTTTATGTCCAAAAGGTTGCACCGAGGTAGCTGGATGACTATGCTAAGCGACACGAGTGGGCGGCACAAACACGTGACCCATCTAGGCGTGAAACTGCAGTGACAGACAGGATGGCATTGAAAAACTAGGCCCCAAACTGTACATAATGCAAAGAAAAAAAAGAGGTGCAAGATGGAATTGTCCTTGGGCCCTCCCACCCACCCTTATGTTGTATAAACAGGACATGCACACTTTAACAAACCAATCATTTCAGCGCCAGGGTCTGCCACACAACTGTGGCTGAAATGATTGGTTCGTTTGGGCCCCCACAAAACAAGCTGGCAATTTATCTGTCCCTGCACAAACTGGCTCTACGGTGGCAAGATGTCATCCTCATCCTCCTCATCCACCGATTCCTCACCCTCTTCAGTGTGTACATCCTCATCCTCACAGAGTATTAATTCGTCCCTGCTGGAACCACAGGTCCCTCTGTACGTTCTGGAGGCTGGTCTCCCTGGAAGAGTTGATAATTCATTTTATGAACATCATCTTCTCCACATTTTGTGGAAGCAACCTCCTACGCCTTTCGCTGACAAGGTTCCCGGCTGCACTAAACACTCTTTCGGAGTACACACTGGAGGGGGGGCAACTCAGGTAAAATAGAGCCAGTTTGTACAGGGACCTCCAAATTGCTTTTTTTTCCTGCCAGTACAGGTACGGACTGTCTGACATGCCTACTTGGATGCTGTCACCGATGTAATCCTTTAACAGACAGACGCACGCTTGTCGCTGCTGCTTTGAGGATTCAAGTGCGGCTACAGCCCACACAATTCACAAAGACAGAAAAAAAAAAAGAATATTTTTATTGTTTGTGGAGCACACTTTGAGGGTTACACCACCCTTTAACAGACAGACGCACGCTTGTCGCTGCTGCTTTGAGGATGCAGGTGCGGCTACAGCCCACACAATTCACAAAGACAGAAAAAAGAAGAATATTTTTATTGTTTGTGTAGCACACTTTGAGGGTGTCACCACCCTTTAACAGACAGACGCACACTTGTCGCTGCTGCTTTAAGGATGCAGGTGCGGCTACAGCCCACACATTTCACAAAGACCAAAAAAAAAAGAACAATATTTTAATTGTTTGTGTAGCACACTTTGAGGGTGTCACCACCCTTTAACAGACAGACGCACGCTTGTCGCTGCTGCTTTAAGGATGCAGGTGCGGCTACAGCCCACACAATTCACAAAGACAGAAAAAAGAAGAATATTTTTATTGTTTGTGTAGCACACTTTGAGGGTGTCACCACCCTTTAACAGACAGACGCACGCTTGTCGCTGCTGCTTTGAGGATGCAAGTGCGGCTACATCGCACACAAGTCACAAACACATTAAAACAATAGTTTTTTATTTTTTGGAGCACTTTGAGAGTTACACCACCCTTTAACAGACAGACGCACGCTTGTCGCTGCTGCTTTAAGGATGCAGGTGCGGCTACAGCCCACACATTTCACAAAGACCGAAAAAAAAAGAACAATATTTTAATTGTTTGTGTAGAACACTTTGAGGTGTCACCACCCTTTAACAGACAGACGCACGCTTGTCGCTGCTGCTTTAAGGATGCAGGTGCGGCTACAGCCCACACAATTCACATAGACAGAAAAAAGAAGAAGAATATTTTTATTGTTTGTGTAGCACACTTTGAGGGTGTCACCACCCTTTAACAGACAGACGCACGCTTGTCGCTGCTGCTTTAAGGATGCAGGTGCGGCTACAGCCCACACATTTCACAAAGACCGGAAAAAAAAGAACAATATTAATTGTTTGTGTAGCACACTTTGAGGGTGTCACCACCCTTTAACAGACAGACGCACGCTTGTCGCTGCTGCTTTAAGGATGCAGGTGCGGCTACAGCCCAAAACATTTCACAAAGACCGAAAAAAAAAGAACAATATTTTAATTGTTTGTGTAGCACACTTTGAGGGTGTCACCACCCTTTAACAGACAGACGCACGCTTGTCGCTGCTGCTTTAAGGATGCAGGTGCGGCTACAGCCCACACAATTCACAAAGACAGAAAAAATAAGAAGAATATTTTTATTGTTTGTGTAGCACACTTTGAGGGTGTCACCACCCTTTAACAGACAGACGCACGCTTGTCGCTGCTGCTTTGAGGATGCAAGTGCGGCTACATCGCACACAAGTCACAAACACATTAAAAAAATAGTTTTTTATTTTTTGGAGCACTTTGAGAGTTACACCACCCTTTAACAGACAGACGCACGCTTGTCGCTGCTGCTTTAAGGATGCAGGTGCGGCTACAGCCCACACATTTCACAAAGACCGAAAAAAAAAGAACAATATTTTAATTGTTTGTGTAGAACACTTTGAGGGTGTCACCACCCTTTAACAGACAGACGCACGCTTGTTGCTGCTGCTTTAAGGATGCAGGTGCGGCTACAGCCCACACAATTCACATAGACAGAAAAAAGAAGAATATTTTTATTGTTTGTGTAGCACACTTTGAGGGTGTCACCACCCTTTAACAGACAGACGCACGCTTGTCGCTGCTGCTTTAAGGATGCAGGTGCGGCTACAGCCCACACATTTCACAAAGACCAAAAAAAAAAGAACAATATTTTAATTGTTTGTGTAGCACACTTTGAGGGTGTCACCACCCTTTAACAGACAGACGCACGCTTGTCGCTGCTGCTTTAAGGATGCAGGTGCGGCTACAGCCCACACAATTCACAAAGACAGAAAAAAGAACAATATTTTAATTGTTTGTGTAGCACACTTTGAGGGTTACACCACCCTTTAACAGACAGACGCACGCTTGTCGCTGCTGCTTTAAGGATGCAGGTGTGGCTACAGCCCACACAATTCACAAAGACAGAAAAAAGAAGAAGAATATTTTTATTGTTTGTGTAGCACACTTTGAGGGTGTCACCACCCTTTAACAGACAGACGCACGCTTGTCACTGCTGCTTTGAGGATGCAAGTGCGGCTACATCGCACACAAGTCACAAACACATTAAAAAAATAGTTTTTTATTTTTTGGAGCACTTTGAGAGTTACACCACCCTTTAACAGACAGACGCACGCTTGTCGCTGCTGCTTTAAGGATGCAGGTGCAGCTACAGCCCACACATTTCACAAAGACCGAAAAAAAAAGAACAATATTTTAATTGTTTGTGTAGCACACTGTGAGGGTGTCACCACCCTTTAACAGACAGACGCACGCTTGTCGCTGCTGCTTTAAGGATGCAGGTGCGGCTACAGCCCACACAATTCACAAAGACAGAAAAAAAAGAACAATATTTTAATTGTTTGTGTAGCACACTTTGAGGGTGTCACCACCCTTTAACAGACAGACGCACGCTTGTCGCTGCTGCTTTGAGGATGCAGGTGGAATCTAGACGGGATTTGGAACCGAGGACACACTACCTCCATCAATTGTCTAAATCCCACTGCACTAATGTCGGATACCGGACGCACGTCTAACACCAACATAGCAGTCAAGGCCTCAGTTATACGTTTTGCTTCAGGATGACTGCTGTCGTACTTCATCCTCATCGCTAGGGACTGTTGGAGGGTCAATTGTTTAGTAAAAGTAGTGATGTCCCTACTTCCTCTCTGGGATGATGAACAACTCCCAGCAGCAGCAACAGCACTAGGAGGAAGTGGTTCTTGATCTTTCCCTATTTTATTTTTATCGGAGAAAGTTTGGTCCTCCATTTATGTTATATTGATATATATACGTGCGGCTAAAGCGCACACAAACACAGAAAATATTTTTTTATTTTTGCTGGAGAGTAGTGCACTTTGTGGGTTACACCACCCTTTAAGAAATGAGCCAGCCGGCTCTTTACTTATGGGACACAGGCGCACGCTTGGCACTGTTCCTTTGTTGATGCACGTGCAGCCACAGTGCACACAAGTCACAAACACAGAAAATATATATTTTTTTGGTTTGGAGTGTACTTTGGGGGTTACAGAACCCTTTAACGGTCTAGCCAGCCGGCCCTTTACTTATGACACAGGCGCACGCTTGGCACTACTTTGTTGATGCATGTGCGGCTACTGCGCACACAATTCACAAACACAGAAAATAATTTTTTTTTTGGTTTGGACTGGAGTGCACTTTGGGGGTTACAGCACCCTTTAACGGTCAAGCCAGCTGGCCCTTTACTTATGACACAGGCGCACACTTGGCACTACTTTGTTGATGCACGTGCGGCTACTGCGCACACAATTCACAAACACAGAAAATAATTTTTTTTTTGGTTTCGACTGGAGTGTACTTTGGGGGTTACAGCACCCTTTAACGGTCAAGCCAGCCGGCCCTTTACTTATGACACAGGCGCACGCTTGGCACTACTTTGTTGATGCACGTGCGGCTACTGCGCACACAATTCACAAACACAGAAAATAATTTTTTTTTGGTTTGGACTTGATTGTACTTTCGGGGGTTACAGCACCCTTTAACGGTCAAGCCAGCTGGCCCATTACTTATGACACAGGCGCACGCTTGGCACTACTTTGTTGATGCATGTGCGGCTACTGCGCACACAATTCACAAACACAGAAAATAATTTTTTTTTTGGTTTGGACTGGAGTGCACTTTGGGGGTTACAGCACCCTTTAACGGTCAAGCCAGCTGGCCCTTTACTTATGACACAGGCGCACACTTGGCACTACTTTGTTGATGCACGTGCGGCTACTGCGCACACAATTCACAAACACAGAAAATAATTTTTTTTTTGGTTTCGACTGGAGTGTACTTTGGGGGTTACAGCACCCTTTAACGGTCAAGCCAGCAGGCCCTTTACTTATGACACAGGCGCACGCTTGGCACTACTTTGTTGATGCACGTGCGGCTACTGCGCACACAATTCACAAACACAGAAAATAATTTTTTTTTGGTTTGGACTTGATTGTACTTTCGGGGGTTACAGCACCCTTTAACGGTCAAGCCAGCCGGCCCTTTACTTATGACACAGGTGCACACTTGGCACTACTTTGTTGATGCACGTGCGGCTACTGCGCACACAATTCACAAACACAGAAAATAATTTTTTTTTTGGTTTGGACTGGAGTGTACTTTCGGGGGTTACAGCACCCTTAACGGTCAAGCCAGCCAGCCCTTTACTTATGACACAGGCGCACGCTTGGCACTACTTTGTTGATGCACGTGCGGCTACTGCGCACACAATTCACAAACACAGAAAATTATTTTTTTTTTGGTTTGGACTGGAGTGTACTTTGGGGGTTACAGCACCCTTTAACGGTCAAGCCAGCTGGCCCTTTACTTATGACACAGGCGCACGCTTGGCACTACTTTGTTGATGCACATGCGGCTACTGCGCACACAATTCACAAACACAGAAAATAATTTTTTTTTTGGTTTGGACTGGAGTGTACTTTGGGGGTTACAGCACCCTTTAACGGTCAAGCCAGCCGGCCCATTACTTATGACACAGGCGCACGCTTGGCACTACTTTGTTGATGCACGTGCGGCTACTGCGCACACAATTCACAAACACAGAAAATAATTTTTTTTTTGGTTTGGACTGGAGTGTACTTTCGGGGGTTACAGCACCCTTAACGGTAAAGCCAGCCGGCCCTTTACTTAAGACACAGGCGCACGCTTGGCACTACTTTGTTGATGCACGTGCGGCTACTGCGCACACAATTCACAAACACAGAAAATCATTTTTTTGGGTTTGGACTGGAGTGTACTTTCGGGGGTTACAGCACCCTTGACGGTCAAGCCAGCCGGCCCTTTACTTATGACACAGGCGCACGCTTGGCACTACTTTGTTGATGCACGTGCGGCTACTGCGCACACAATTCACAAACACAGAAAATTATTTTTTTTTTGGTTTGGACTGGAGTGTACTTTGGGGGTTACAGCACCCTTTAACGGTCAAGCCAGCCGGCCCTTTACTTATGACACAGGCGCACGCTTGGCACTACTTTGTTGATGCACGTGCGGCTACTGCACACACAATTCACAAACACAGAAAATTATTTTTTTTTTGGTTTGGACTGGAGTGTACTTTCGGGGGTTACAGCACCCTTAACGGTCAAGCCAGCCGGCCCTTTACTTATGACACAGGCGCACGCTTGGCACTACTTTGTTGATGCACGTGCGGCTACTGCGCACACAATTCACAAACACAGAAAATAATTTTTTTTTTGGTTTGGACTGGAGTGTACTTTCGGGGGTTACAGCACCCTTAACGGTCAAGCCAGCCGGCCCTTTACTTATGACACAGGCGCACACTTGGCACTACTTTGTTGATGCACGTGCGGCTACTGCGCACACAATTCACAAACACAGAAAATATTTTTTTTTTTGGTTTGGACTGGAGTGTACTTTCGGGGGTTACAGCACCCTTAACGGTCAAGCCAGCCGGCCCTTTACTTATGACACAGGCGCACGCTTGGCACTACTTTGTTGATGCACGTGCGGCTACTGCGCACACAATTCACAAACACAGAAAATATATTATTTTTTTAGCACTTGGGGGGAGCACCCCTGATGGACCGAGCACCCCCTGGACAACACTACTGCACCCCTTTAGGACTGGGACACTGCACAGGACTTTGGAGTGGACACAGCCCCTATGGAGAACTGACTGCACAACACAGTCCAGCCAGCCCCTATGGACTTTGAAGTAGTGGACACAGCCCCTATTAACAACAGCAGCACAGCACAACACAGCCAGCCCCTATGGACTTTGAAGTAGTGGACAACAGCAGCACTACACTACACTACACTACACAGCCCTAACTCCCACCCTCCCTCTTCACTGTCCACAGCCGAGTGAGAAAATGGCGCCGACGCGGGTACCTTATATAGGATCCAAAACCCGCGAGACTCGGAAGGCGGGATGATGACGTTTTGCCTCGATTTCAGATCCGAGTCAGGCGGGAAAAGTCGAGCCTGATTCGGATCGGACTCGGATCGGGGGGGCTCGGGGAGGTTCGGATTTCAGAAATCCGAACCCGCTCACCCCTAGTACATAGACGCAGTCGCTGGCTGTGACATGCCCACAAAACGGTTGCGACTTGCCCACTTTTGACTAGTCAACCAACAGTTACATCCCATAAACGTACACTGACCACCATCGGTAATCCATCGCAACACATGCGCAGTGTGACTCAGATGCATGCGCAGTACAAAATACATAGGCCAGTGGTGCAAATATTGGTATAACTATCACCTGTAATTCAGGCCCATAGTTACTTGATGGGATTGGAATACCCACTATATATTTTGCAGCAGAAGGATTATGACACAAACCTACAAACACCACCTAGGAGGAAGCACATATTCCATCTTTCCGCATTGTTATTTTATTGTATTTTTTTTAAATCATTTTTTATTGAAGAGAACACAATGAATATCAGAGACCATAATAATCAAAATCTCACTTATACAAATAGGTATCAGACATAAAATGACTGTTCCTTATATAATAATAAACAGATATTGTGATCCATTTTTACAATTTAGCACAGAGAGTGAAGCACAAAAAAAAAGGATTCAGCATATACAACAGTGAAGTAGGCTGAATAAAGAAAAGAAGAAACAGAAGGAATAAGAAGAGAATGGAGAAAGAGAAAAAAAAGGAAAAAAAAAGGGGGGGGAAGAAAAGATCCCCGTGGTGGGTCCAAAGCTGAAAAAACAAATGACTACATATATACATAGTTATATATTATATTTATACATATGCCAATATAAATGACTGTTACAGGGCAAAAGGGGAGGGGGCAGATTAAGAAGCTAACCAAGAGCTCCAAATTTTATCAAAAGATTTAGATGAATGGTTAATGATACTCGTTATATATTCCATGCGATAGTTATACCAAATGCGAGATATAATAGATTGCATAGAGGGAGAATCAAGCTTTTTCCAATCTGAAGCAAACTGACATTTTGTTGCGTTAACAATATGGCGCATCAATTTGTTTTGGTGCCTAGTCAGCATAGGAAGAGGAAGAAGAATATACTTGGGATCATAAGGAATAGGTACAGTATAATGAGTAGACTGTTTACAAGGCCAATGACTTCGATCCGAAGACCTACTACCTTAGGACAAGTCCACCAACTGTGGAGAAAGGAGCCCTCAGCGGCACAACCTCTCCAACACCTATATGACGGTACACTTTGATCAAGGGAAGGAATATAGGGCCTGAATCAGGCTTGGGAATAAAAAGAGAGATCTCTCTCAACTGATCATCTTGGTGAAACCATGCTGCACTGCAGGTGGGGCAGATTTAAAATGTGCAGAGAGTTTTAGATTTGGGAGGAGTGTTTCCAAACTCAGATCTAAATTGTAGAGTAATAATAAAGCTGTGCAGTATTTGTGGGCTACATGCAAAAGCAGCCAGTATTTACCCCACATGTAAAAAAAAATTTATTTACACCCCTTGCATTGCAATATGGGTTGTTCAGGTTCACAGTTGAGAGAGATATCTCACTCTATTCCCAAGTCTGAATCAGGCCCATAGTACCATCTATATAATAGCTTGTATATATTCTCTTTGATGTTTAGACAAACTGAGCTAGAGGCAGCATTATCCCAGACCTCGGCCCATTCCTCATCATCTAAAGGGGTACCCAAATCCATCTCCCAGGCCTTTTCATGGGAATCATGTTGAGGAGACAAATCCTCAACAAGCATTGTATATAGTGAAGAAATTAAACCTCTAGTTGAGGAGCGTCGCAAGCATAAAGCCTCGAAGTTGGAAAGGGGTCTATTGGTTAGAATGTGTTTCACTTTAGAGTGGAAATGCCTAAGTTGCAAAAATTGAAAAAATGCATTAGAGGGGAGAGCTATATCCTCCTGGATCTGAGAGAATTGGGAAAAACTCGAAGCTCTAGTGATATCATTTAAATAGAAAATGTTCCTCTCCTTCCATAGAGCAAACAAAAATTAGTTTTTACCTGGAGGAAAGTCGGGGTTATGAAAAATTGGAATAATTGGAGAGGGGCTGGGAGCCAGACCAAATATTCTGTTAGCATAGTCCCATATAGATAGTGAGCGGGAAACAATCAGATGAGAGGTGATGTTCTTAGGTCGACGTGACCACGGAAGCTAGAGGAAACCATGGAAAGACCCAGTTCAGCAGGATCAATAGCAACCCAGACCTTCCTAGCACCGGGGTTACACCACTGCACACAGTGAGCAAGTTGTGCAGCTAGATATTGTTTAAAATCAGGAATACCCAGCCCCCCATTATGCGTAGGAAGTTGCAGTAATTTCAGTCGTACCCGAGGATGTTTGTTTTCCCACATGAATCGTGAGGTATGGAACTGTAAAAATGTAAAGACATAGAGGAGAATAAAAATTGGAAGAATCTAAAAAAAGCAGAGTATCCGAGGGAGCATATTCATTTTAACAGAGTTCACTCTGCCTATCCAAGAAATAAAGTGACCAGACCAAGAATTCGAGTCTGACTTTATCTAGTCTAAAATACAGGGCAAATTCACCTGAAATAACTAATGGTGGCGATGTATTAAGAAAATACCTAGATATTTTATTTTTTGTTAATCGCTGACTGAAATGAAACATATATATATATTATACCAACTACTGTAGATGAAAATAGTGAAAAATAAATATGGTAATAATAAAAATATAATACATTTGTCTTACAACCTAATTAATTTTCAGTATAAATTTGTGTTTAAAAGATAATACGATAAAACCTGGTATGCCATGTTTTGCATGTAACTGTAAATTTCCACAATTTTTACTCGTAAGTCCTTTAACAAAAATGGAAAAGCTTTGTGGTGCTGACGTCTGTGACACCATTTAGTGCTTTTCCAAATAGGGATTATGGTTATATTTTCATTTACAGCAGAGAAACCCAAATATTCATTAGGAAACAGTGGATATGTTTTCTGTGTATAAGTTGCAAATCTTCAGCAAGGGCCAAATTAGCTGAAAATCTGGGGAAGTTATCCATGTTTAAATACTGTTTCCAAATACTTTCCCTAATCTAGACCACATGGCGTATGAGGAAAGTAAACAGTCTAAGAGGGTTGACATTAGACAGCATCAATGACAGCCTTTAATAGGGCACCTATGAATCCACTACTTGTTAGTATCTGGGTTGGCCGATTTGTTCCATGGATTGAGTTTTAAAAGTGCACAGTATAGTTATGAACATGAAAGATTTATTTGTAATGTGTGAATATATTTTTCAGCAAATGTGAGAAAGGAAAACTTTTGGCATTCAGAAAAATGCAAGAGGCAAAGACCAGAGATTTTAGAAAAAGAACAAATTAAATACAATAGCCAAAAACATCACCAACACTGTAGTGTTTTGTGATGAACAACCAATATTTAATATCTTTTAATAATTCAAAGCTGTATTACTTACAGTGTTTAGACTTTTTTTTTAATAAGTTCATGCTTTGAAGCTCTGGCAAATAAATAAGTCATTGAAATAACATGCAATGTAGAATTTTGTTAAAAAGAACTTGCTTTAAAATATACAAAGACAAAAAACTCATTGTAACTTAACATATTGCATAATATAGTCATATATTTATCATAAGCAATATAATTTAAAAAAAATAAAAAAAGTTTCTAGCTCTAAAGGAGGTTCATAAAGCTATCTTTAAATAGAAACATAAATTTTATGTCTGACAAGGCTGGGAGATTATTAGCATGGAAATTGAGGGGAAAGCTGGCTAGGGAGAGGATTCGAGCTGTCTTTAGTACTGTGGGGGCAAAAGTAACTGATCCTCTGGAAATAGCAAATGCTTTTGCAGATTACTATTCCAAACTTGATAACTTGACGGAGGATCCCCAAACACCTCAACCAACAACAGTGGGTATTGACACATTATTAAAACTCGATACAGTTACCTTCATTGGATGAAACATCTGCTTGTTCTTTAGATGAACCATGGTCAGCAGAAGAGGTGGGTGTGGTTATTGAATCTCTACCATTGGACAAAACCCCTGGTCCGGATTGATATATTTACAAATTTTATAAGGAGTTTAAAGATACATTAACCGAAATTTTGGTTAGTCTTTTGAACAAGGTCTTTAATCTGGGTTTTTTTCCCAAAGAGATGTTGGAAGCGAGGATAGTGGCATTCCCTAAACCTGGGAAGAACCCTATTCTGTTCACTAATTATCACCCAATAGCATTATTAAATTCTGATATTAAAATCTATGCCAAACTTATAGCTAATAGATTGAGTCCACTACTTCCTTCCCTAAATCATCAGGACCAGGATGGCTTTTTTCTTGGCCAACAATCCCCGGACAATACTAGGCATGTTATAGATCTGGTGGAGGCCTTCGCAACTACGGTGAACCACTACTCTTGCTTTCTCTAGATGCGGAGAAGGCGTTCGATAGGCTTCACTGGGGATACTTGGCAGCAGTACTGAAATGCTATGGAATTTGTAACAGAGCCTTAAACTCTATTATGGCCCTTGTACTCCACTCCATCAGCTAGTGTATTTGTTAATGGCCTTCTCTCCTCTGGGTTCTCTATATCTAACAGCACACGTCAAGGTTGCCCGTTATCTCCCTTAATTTTCGCGCTTGCCATATAACCTCTTGCTGACACTATACGATCCAAAGCAAGAATTCAAGGCCCAGTGTTTTTTGGTTTGAGCCATAAACTTTTATATTTGCGGACGATGTATTGCTGACTCTTACTGACCTCACATCTAGCTTGCCGCATTTACATGCAGTATTAAATGAATACTCTCAAGTCTCTTACTATATATAAAATACGTCTAAAACGGAGGCTTTTCTGATTAACTTCCCCCCAAGCCTATTGACCATGCTCAAAGCTACATATTCATGTGTTTGGCAGGATAGAAGTCATAAATATCTGGGGATTCAGAGCACACCAAGTGGTGCCAATGTAATTTCCTTTAAGTACCTTCCCCTGTTGAGTTCCATTTCCTTGATTTTAAAGGACTGGATGTTGCAAGAGGTATCGTGGATGGGGCATATAGCTTCATTGAAAATGGTGCTTCTCCCTAAGCTGCTTTATTTATTTAGGACTATCTCTGTTCTGGTTTCGAAATATCTGCTAAATAAATTAAATGCAGCATTGATTAAATATATTTGGAAAACTAAGAAACCTAGGCCCTCATTCAGAGCCGCTCGTAAGCAGCAGTACGCTCGTTCACCGAACGAGCGAGAAAATGTAAATTCCAGCGCTCGCTCGAAAGTTCGCTCGTAGCTATTCTTCCGCCCCAAAGTCTCCCAACCCCTCCTCTAGCTAACGAGCGAGCAAAATTGCGACTGTCCATCTCCCAATTTGGTTGCAGGGAACACTTGCACAAGTACAAACCGGAAGTGGGCCTGTCAGATTTCGATTACCTGCTCGTTCATTCTGCATACCTACTTTAATCGTTTCATGCCAATCAATATATTAATTAGCTTAATTGTTCTTCACCTGTTTGCAATCCGTTTTTTTTTTCATTTTCAATAAACTTTAATCTTGTCCGTGTGTCATTTTACCCGCAGAATACGTACGGTTTCAACAATGTGTAACTTTATAAAAAATACATGTTTAAACCAATGATCCTCTTGTTTTCCTGTGTTTGTGCTAGGCATATTTTACTTCTTTCATTTCTTTATTTAAATTACCTTACGAATGGCACAGCATCAAGCCTATCATAACTCACATTATATTTTTTAGCCTGGAGGACACATGACTCATACACTAACCAATAGAATGGTTCCTGTTAATTTGCCAACTACATTAGCCAATCAAATTTTTTCTCTGGCCTTTATTAAAACAGTTTTTTTTAAATCAACCATTGCCATCATGAGAGCCTCCGCGTTTACCAGGCGGGAGCTTTTGGTCCTAACGGAGGTGATGGACCGGCAGATCACTAGCCAGCCTCCCCCCATCAGCAACCGCCAGAAGCGATCCGCCTATGCGGAGGTTCAACGCCGCCTGAGATCCTTCGGCTCACGCCGACAGATCGGGCACCTCGAGCGCAGGTGTTCGGATCTGCGCCGCCGCACGCCACGCTTGCTGGCCTGTTTTAGACAGCGGATAGCTGAAAGTAAGTATTTGTTTGTTTGTTTTCCTTTATTTTTTGCGGCCCTATCTGCGTCTGCATGTTTTCATTCTCGCCCTGTTGTTATTTTCTTGAAAGGCCTGCGTGTGCATGTTTTCATTCTCGCCATGTTGTTATTTTCTTGAAAGGCCTGCGTGTGCATGTTTTCATTCTCGCCCTGTTGTCATTTTTTGGATAGGCCTGCGTGTGCATGTTTTCATTCTCGCCCTGTTGTAATTTTTTGGATAGGCCTGCGTGTGCATGTTTTCATTCTCGCCCTGTTGTAATTTTTTGGATAGGCCTGCGTGTGCATGTTTTCATTCTCGCCCTGTTGTAATTTTTTGGATAGGCCTGCGTGTGCATGTTTTCAATTTTTTAAATGTTCTAACATTTGTGTAGTTGTTAATTTGTGGCCCAACCCCCCCACCCCAAAAAAAATTAAAAACATTTTCTGCTACTCATTTAGGGGTTGAACGCAGAATCCGCCATCACCGCAGGCACAGACGCCGGGCTCGGGCCCTCAGTCCAACGACCAGCACAGCAGACACTGCTCAACTTGCTCCCAATTCCTCCTCCACCCCTGACCGGCCACTTCCTGAGGCACCTCCCTCTGGAATTTGGAGCCCCCCACAAATTCACAACTCCACTCCCCCCCCATCTCTTTTCTTCACCCTCCCCTCCCCCCCCCCGGCGCTTTTCCTCGCCATCAACCTGCTCCCAGATCTCCCCTCCATGAAGCCTACGTCACTGTCCCACCTCCGAGGAAGAGGAGGATGTTGGGCCTACAAACCCCCAAATCCCGATGACAATGTATTGTTTTTTTAGCCATGATACATATCACACATGTCCAAACACTCATACTTGGGTAGTTATTGTTTACCCTAACAAGGCTACTTCTTATTGTTTGTGGTTGCCTTTTTGTGTGTTCATTTGTAATTTAGTATTTCTGCCATCTTTGCATTTTCCATTACTTTGTTTTTTTCATCACAACTGGATCTTTATTTACACTTTTTATTTGGGCGGAATTGGTTTTTTAAACTTCTAATGTAAGGTTTTTGTTTTTTTCTCTTTGTTTTTTCCAACAGAGGACCAGAGGCAGATGCATTGTATCCAGGTAGGATTGGCCGCCTTGCGTGGCCACATGATTGCCATGTTAGTGGTCCTTGACCACATGGCGGCGGCCCTTCGGCGCTAATTTTTTGTTTGCCATGTTTTTTTTGGCCAAATTATTGTTTGTAAAATAAAATTTCGTTGTATTTTAACGAGTCTCATTCATTGTCTGAAACAATTACATTGTTTAACCTTCCATAAGTGCACTATTTGATTATGTTCTTTAAAGTAAGGTAAATTAGATTGTACAAAACGCAAGGAAGTATGTAAGCTGCCACATTAAACACCTCAACATACCAATAGGTTATTACCAAATCAAACATTTTCTGGTTTTTCTTTGGGTGGGTAGTGTTTTTTTTTCCTAAAAACAGCTTAGGCCTAGTTTTTTAAACCTACTGATTCAACATAATACCTTTGAGGTTTTGGATAAGCCAAAAAGCAGGTTCAAACACGGAAACATTTCAGACATTACAGGATTAGGCATTACGAAAGTTGTCCTTTTTTGTGCCAGGTTACACGTGACTAGAATTTAGTGAAAAACAGTGTTTTTAATGGCAAACAAAAAATTAATACACACCAAACACATACAGAAAGTGAATTGTGTCAAGCAATTCACACAGTGAAAAGACAATCCCCAAAAACCCCAACACCAAAATGCAACAAAAAATTAAACAATCAAGAACTGATGAAATAAGTAGCAGGACAACATAAAGCCACAAATGAGGCGATGAAATAATTGTTTCCAAAGTAAGATTCAATGTGGCCACATGTACACAATTTAGTGGAGCAGGTAGTATGCATCGTTTTGTCGAGGTGTGTAAAGGAAGACAAGAAAAGTTAAAATTAAAAAATTAATTTCAAAAAGGAACATTACAATGGTACATGTCGACATTGTGTCAATTAAGTTAATGTTTGACAATAATTACCTGAAAAAATGGGCCACCACATCATCGCATATGGCCCCCACACATACTGACCTCCGACCAACCTCGGGGGGGCCATCCTCAGGCAAGGCATCCACTCCTTATGGTGATGTTGTGAAAGATCCCACACAGGACCACAATTTTTGAAACCATAGCCGGCAAATACATGAGTTCGCCACCAGAGCGGTGGAGGCATCTGAATCGACCTTTTAAAAGGCCGATACAGTGCTCCACCACCTGCCTGGTGACTGTAAGTGTGGAATTATACTACTTTGTGGCCCTGGTGTGGGAGCCAAATAAGGAGTGAGCAGCCAGGGCGTGCAAGGGTAGCCACTGTCTCCTGTGAAAAAACAAAAACAACAATTAGGATCACTGTGTATCAAGCTTTGCATTGGTTTCAACTAAAGGTCTCCACTTACCCAGAAGCCACGCATCACCAGCTTGTAGGTTGTTTAATTTATGCCAAATCCCTGATTGCCGGATGACAAATGAGTCATGTGCACTCCCGGGTAATTTTGCATTCAGGGACAGGATCTGGAGGGAGGCATCACATACCACCATTACATTCAGTGAGTGATAGTGCTTTCGGTTCCTAAAAATGGCCTCCAGCCGTGCTGGAGGCTGAAGTGGTATGTGAGTACCATCCACAACCCCTATGATGTGTGGGAAGTCAGATATTTGGTAAAAATTGGCCTTCGCCACACTAAGGGAACCCATATCCAATGGCATGTTAATAAAATGATGGAGGTGCTTGAAAAGGGCCTCCATCACTGCCCTCAGGATCCTTGAAAATGAGGATTGGGAGATTCTGGCCACTATTCCCACCGTGGTTTGAAAGGATCCTGAGGCACAGAAATGTAACACCGCCATTAATTGCGTAAGTGGTGGTATTGCAGTAGGACTGTCAATTTGCCGCTCAAGATCACTCTCTATTAATGAGAGAGTGTCTATGATGATTTGTGGAGGAAGACGGAATCATCTTAAAACCTCATCATCGGGCATTCCAAAAAGGGTGACACATGTTCTAAATATCTTGGGCCTTGCACGCCTACGATGCCTATGCCTGGCACGAGGTTGAGGTTGGTCGGGTTCCGGAAGCATGGCCAACACAATATGACCAACATCAACCTGAAATGGGAAGCCAGGTAGTTAATATTTGTTGAAAATGTAAAGTCAAAAATATACTTATCTTAGGCGAAAAATCCAAAGATGCTTACATGCCAGGGTATTGTCATGAGTGCACCAACCTACATTTCCAAATTTGAAATTCAGGTTAGATTTTTTTGAGGGCCATATTTGATTATTTTAATAAAACAAAAATGCGTTAAAAGATAGGGGGGAAGCACACATTATTTAGAAAATGCACCCTACATTGAGAGGACAAACAAGAATGGGCAAATTTATACCCAAACAAACATTATTGCGCTAAATAGTTCGCATTTTTACATGGAGAATAAGGAAACATTAGTGCGCTAAATAGTTCACATTTTTACATGCAGAATAAGGAAACATTAGTGCGCTAAATAGTTCGTATTTTTACATGGAGAATAAGGAAACATTAGTGCGCTAAATAGTTCGCATTTTTACATGGAGAATAAGGAAACATTAGTGCGCTAAATAGTTCACATTTTTACATGCAGAATAAGGAAACATTAGTGCGCTAAATAGTTCGTATTTTTACATGGAGAATAAGGAAACATTAGTGCGCTAAATAGTTCGCATTTTTACATGGAGAATAAGGAAACATTAGTGCGCTAAATAGTTCGCATTTTTACATGGAGAATAAGGAAACATTAGTGCGCTAAATAGTTCGCATTTTTACATGGAGAATAAGGAAACATTAGTGCGCTAAATAGTTCGCATTTTTACATGGAGAATAAGGAAACATTAGTGCGCTAAATAGTTCGCATTTTTACATGGAGAATAAGGAAACATTAGTGCGCTAAATAGTTCGCATTTTTACATGGAGAATAAGGAAACATTAGTGCGCTAAATAGTTCGCATTTTTACATGGAGAATAAGGAAACATTAGTGCGCTAAATAGTTTGCATTTTTACATGGAGAATAAGGAAACATTAGTGCGCTAAATAGTTTGCATTTTTACATGGAAAAACCAAGGAAATATATTTGCCAAAAACTTACGCTAGATTTAGTGTTAATACATGATAGATAAAAATATAAATAAGACATTAATGTTCAAAATATATGCGAAGACCAAAACATCAAATTCATAAAATAATGAAAAAATAAAAACTTACCAAAAGTCGAACAATAAGTCACAGTCCAGAAACTTCAATGGGGCCAAGCCAAAATAACTAAAAAAAACTAAATTAAATATAAAAATGAAGAAATTTGGTTTGTAGATCCCTTAATTTTAAAAGGACTTGTAAAAAATACTTACTCCAAAAAAAACCAAGAAACAAAATATCCGCACGAAAAAAAAACTAACGGAAAATAGCAAAAAAAAAAATAGCACCAACTCCTCCTCCTAAAAACTGCCTCACAACCACAAATCCCGCCAACAATCCACTGCTACACACGATACCTCCAACAATCAACACCCGCCACCTCGACTCGAGTTGCCCATAGCCATAAATAGTCTTTATTTTCCTGCTCAAATTAAGGACGGATCATAGGAGAGCACAATCAATGATGCGTACCAAAAATAAGGACGCATGTATAAATACGTCACGGAATATCAAAAACGGTCTTGTGTAGTTCAAGTTGTTTGGATCAAAATGGCTACAGACCAGCAAAACGATGGCCAAGAGGCGCCCGGTAAGTACTTGTCTCTTTCTGATTAAAGGATTAATTAGACCCCGAATTTAGAGAAAGTTGGACATCTAAATGTAAAAAATGTTTTTTAAAAAAGGTGTGGAGGATGCCATGGAAGAGGCTGCTGGGCCGAGTATGCCAACCCAAGAAACCAAAAAAAAAAGGCAGCCACAATTCACAAGAAAGGAGATGGAGGTTTTGGTACAAATGTGTGTTGACACCCTGCCACAGGCAGATCGGAATATGGGTGCAAGCCAGAAGTGGAAAATGTGGGAGGAGATAGCCAGTGCTGTCAATAGGCTGGGTGAGTTTGAACGTCTAGCCCGGGATGTCAAACGCCGGTACGTAAAAACTACATTTTTAATATAAGTGGTTACAGGCCCAAATACTGCAGGAATAATGCATTTTTTTCGCCCACAGATGGACTGATTATAAATATCGGCTGAAACAAAAACTGGCAGAGAGGGCTAGGCATGCAAGGGGGACAGGTGGGGGTCCCACCCCTGTGTCATTGGAGCTAAATGACTTGGAAGAGCTGGCACAGGGGTGTGTGCAGTATGAGGAGGTGTTTGGCGTGTCCAACATGGATACGGACATGCCAGACTTTGCGGCTCCTCATGTTGTCCCAGGTAAATGTTGTTATGTTGCCAACTCAGAAATGTGTTTGTGACAATATGTAGATTGTAATGTTCCTCTTTTCTCATTTTTCTCACAGAGACACAGGTGGATGAGTCTGCTCCAGAGGGGAGCCTTGGCCGCATAATTTGTGCTGGCTCTGCAGGGGAGGAAGCAGTAGATCCAGCAGGGGACCCTGCAGAAGCCAGTCCAGGGCAATCCCCCTCGCAGACAGTGGCCCTCCTCACGGATCTCAATTTTAAATCGGATCACCACACGGAGATTCTGCTGAGGATGGACGCCAGTCTGCTACGGGTGGCGGAGGCCATGGAGCAAAATGCTGTGGCCAACGTGACCATTGGTCAGGCCCTGGCGGAAAATACCAGGGCCAACATCCGAATTGCCAATGCCCTGGAGCAGCTCGTTCGCCAGCACATGGTGGAGCCAGCCTCCCTTCCTGCCGGAACATCAGGATCCTCCACCTCTGGCACAACAACAGCCATCCCTCCAAATGTGCCTAGCCCTCTGCCTAGTCCAGAGGCCACAACATCTGCCTCTGGAGAGGGCAGCCAAAGGACATCCCGGACCCGGTCAGGCTCCCACCCTACCCCAGCCAAACGGGGCAAAAAGCGATGACAGCACTGGCTAATTTTCCCACAATCCTTCTGTGCTTGCCCCATATTCCTTAAGGGCCAAAACTTCCGTCTCCTTTCTTGTGAATTGTTTTTATGTGTGTTATTTTATTTTGGAAAAATGCCACTCTTGTTTTTTATTTAATTATGTCATTTTTTTTTTTTACGTTAGCCAGACCTGCAAACTGGCAAATGCCCTTGAAAATCTAAAAATGTGTGTAAAAAATAAAAACAATTCAAAATCTTCTCCATTGTATTGTGACATTATTCTAAAAATGGTTTTTAGGTAATCCCAGCCCCAAAAAAACAAACAAACAAAAAATTTAAATCAGATTCCAAAGGGTTAAAAACCATTTAGGAGTTTAAAGGAACACTTTTCCCTAACAAAATGGATGTGAAATTTCCAGGAACATTAAAAATGTGGCAAAAACACAAACATGATGACAATATTGTTGCAATAACAGAAAACCAAAATAAAAAAACAAAAATAAAATTTTTTAAATAAAATGGTACGCTAATTGATTGTCTAATCCTGAAATTAGCAGCTGAGTATTTCACCTGCATACGGTTTTGTGCTACAAAACAAAAACTAGTTGCTAAACACATTACAAGCAAGTTTTCTAATCAAAGTTGATTGCTTTTCTGGGTAAAATTGAGAAATCGATGAAACATCGAAGAGGCACGGGGAGGAGGACGAGACCATCGACATTGTGGTAGAGTATACCAGACCACAAGCTGTGCGAGCAGTTTGAACGGAAAGTGGATCAGACAGTGACGTATGACTCGTTCCGATCACATTTGCCGTTCGCATGAGATAATTTAGGGATGCCCACAACATGCCTCGACACGCCTACGTTTTCCCATCTCCACCCCCATCACCGCCCTAAAACGGCCTGTTCTGTCAATCACATTTGACATGTCACTTCCTGTTCGCTATTCGACGAACGACTTAAAAAAAGATCGCAATCAGCCGTACGCACATGCGCTGTGTAACACCGGCGCATGCGTGGTTGCACAACATCAGAACGCTATGAGCATACTGCTGCTAACGAGCGGCTCTGAATCAGGCCCCTAGATTGGCCAGAAGAACATTGTCGCTTCCTAAACTGGAATGTGGACTAGTATATACAGATTTACAGGCTTACCAGCGAGCATGTTTATTGAGTCAATTAGGAGATTGGTTTGTTTGAGAAAACCCTAAAACGTGGGTCGGTTTAGAAAAGGACATGGTGTTCCCGCTCCCCTTAAGGGATCTATTATGGCTGCCCCAACCTAATAACCACAGCTGTCATCCCGCTTGGTGGCTGTATTATCCACCCGTACGGTGTGGAATGAAGTGGTTTCCAAATTGGAGAATGTTACTTTACCTACAACTAACCTTTCTTTAGAAAGAGTGGCATCCCTCATTCCTAATTTCCGATTTGATGATTAGAAAATCAAGGGAGCAATCTCTCTAAATGATGTAACATTAGACGGCACTCTGCGTTCCATCACTCAGATTCAGGAATTATTTTCTATATCGGCCAAAGATTTTTATAAATATCTTCAATTACGCCATTGGTTGTTTAGTTCTACACACGTTCCCCACTCAGTGTTTACTATCCCTAGATACAGTACTTATATGATAGAATTGCTAAAGTTTCATATAAAAGGAGTATAACTTTGTGTTATGCTCTTATTGTTAGCTCGCAGAAACCTTCTAAATGACCCTCCTTATACCCCTTTTACACCAGAGCAAAAACCTGGGTTTTTGCTGGGTCTACCCGGGTCGCAGCTCAGTGTAAAAGGGTCACTGAAAAATAACCTGGGTCAAGTGACCCTGCAATCCAACCCAGGTAGCTACCAGGGTTGGACCCAGGATGGACCCAGGTAATGGTGCAGTGTAAACGGTGCAACCCGGGTTATCCGACCTTGGTCATGCCTAAAATGAGCTGATTGGTGGTTGTGGAGCATTCACCTCCCACTTTTTATGACCTCACAGGTTTAGCAGGGCAGACCTGAGTTCAGTGTGAACAGGGCTGACCTGGGAGTAACCCAGATCAAAGGTGCAGTGTAAATGGGTCTGACCTGGGTCTGACCAGGGTTGGAACCATGTCCAAAAACCCAGGTCGGACCTGGGTTTTTGGTGGAAAAGAGGTATTACTGAGGAAAACTGGAATTCAGTATTTTGTAAATATTTTCAGGTATCTAAATGTGGTACTCACGTTGAACAATTTTATAAACTTCTTCATAGACTGTATTTAACTCCAGAGAAATTGCATGTTATATTGCCATCGGTTTCGAGTCAGTGTTGGCATTAGTGTGGCCAAGTAGGTACCTTATTGCAATTATTCTGATTTTGCCCAGCTTTGTCTTCACTATAAAAATTGGTATTTCATCTTATTTCTAAAGCTGCATACACGCACAACGATTTTTTTAATGATTATCGTTAAATGATATCGTTTAACGATAATCGTTTGCAAAAATCGTTCACTTTCTGAGTCAAACGATGAACGATTATCGTTCATGCGCGTTCAGGTTTGTAGTTTGTAGTTCAGTCAGACTTGTCAACTCAACGATTTTCATTAAGGGAATATGCAAAAATCACTTGTAGTTCAAAAAAATCATTCATTACACTTTAAAAAACTCATAGATAATCTGACAGATAATCTGTCAGAAAATCGTTCATAAAATCGTTCATAAAATCGTTGGTAACAAAATCGTTGTGTGTGTATGCATCTTTAAGCTGCATTTTGAACGCGCATGAACGATTATCATTCATCGTTTGACTCAGAAAGTGAACGATTTTTTCAAACGATTATCGTTAAACTATATCGTTTAACGATAATCGTTAAAAAAATCATTGTGTGTGTATGCAGCTTAAGGTTTTAAACACTTCTATAGCACCAGATCCCCTACTAGCTATGTTCCCTATACAGTATATTACGGGGACCTCACTAATATTGACTGCTATAAAATGGGGCATATACTTATAATGACTAAGTTGCTTATTGCTCAATATTGGCGTTCGTTTGTTAACCCGATTATAAATACTATTACAACCAAGATACAAGCCCACTATGAATTTGAGACAGCAGGTTGCCAGTAATCATCTTCAGCGTCCAATCCCCTGATTCACTGGTTTAGCTGGAGTGAATATTGGGCTCATAGGCAAGTGGCAGCCAGCCAAGGAAGTAGTCATTCCCCATCTTGGTTAATGGGTAATATAAGTAGATTTTTGTTTTTGCGGGTTTTTTTATTTATGTGTTTCTTATGCTCAACTAAAGAACCGTAATTTTTGCTGTAACTTTTTGTTGTGATAATTTTAGATGATTTTAAGTATTTCAATGTTTGACAATTCTGTATTTGGAGTATTGTTTTTTTTTTTAATCTCTATGGACTGGTAATTTTAAATGTTTTAGATTTCTATTTGTAGTCCTATTGCTATGATTAGATTAAGAATATTTTTTTCTATTATTGGTACCCACATCTTTCACCTTTTTCATTTTTTTTTCTCTTTTCTTTCCTCTTTATTTTACTTTGTTTACATTTGTTAAATTCAATAAAAAATAATTGAAAAAAAAAACAATTCTGAATACAGTACAAGGCTCTACCATGTGTAATGTGAGATATAGGTTAGTCCACACAGGTGTTCTTAACCAGGCTTGCAGGTTTATTGGTAACAGCAGTAACAAACTCACACTGATAATGTTGGGTAAACAGCAGTGGTAACAGCAGTAATAGGGCTCACCTTCAGAGGAGCTAAGGGCCTGATTCAGAGCTGAACGCTCTGATCAGAGCGCTCGCTCTGAATCAGGGTCCTCCTACCTGTTTTAGGAGCGTCCTCATGGATGCTCGCATAGCTGTGGGTTACCACCCACAGCTATAGTGAGCGTCCATGATGATGGTCGCGATGGTCTTGACCATCGCGACCATCGGGCTTGCGACGGAGACCCTGCGGTAGGGTCTCGCTTCCGCAAGCCCTGGAGTGATTTTGGCTCTATCAGAGCCAAAATCACTCCCACTGACATCACTAGTGATGTCAATGGGGCCGGCTTGAGACAGTAGGCGTTCCCACGCCCCCGGCACGCCCACCAAAGGGGGCATGCTGTCAATCAACATCGACAGCACGCCCCCTTTGGTGCGAGACCCGGAGCGATGAAGAGCCCGTCGCTCGCCGGGTCTCGCGCATGCGCACGACGGAGCTCCCTCTGTCGTGCGCATGCGCAGTGGGGGAACATCGACCTGCTTGCGAGCGTACTGCAGCTCACGAGCGGGTCTGAATGACCCCCTAAGTACAGCACAGTACTTCAGCACTCGACACAGCAATTTGTGCAGTACACAGATTGGAGGTCACTCCTCCTGCTGACTCAAACAGGTATGACAGAGGAGAGTGCAAGAGTACACTCCTCTTCAAACCCCCCCCCCCCCACTCTCTGGGCTGTATCTGGTCACATAAAACATATTACACATGTGCTTGTACAGTCCATGGTGCTTGGTGCTGCAGGACAAGTAAAGTGTGCTCTTGTTGTCACACTCTATGTAGTCTCATCCCGACTCAGAAGACTTGATTCACCTAAAGAGGCTTATGTAATAGGTTTCGAGCTGCATCTGCTGCAGGAACTCCTGCGACTCTTACCGTATTTTTAAAGCGCCAATCATTTTAAAGGCAAAACCAGCTTGGTTTTTACTTTAAAGTGATTGCCGCTTTAAAAATATGAGAAGAGTCGCAGGAGTTCACGCAGCCGCTGCAGCCTACAGCCTATTACATTAGCCCCAAAGACTCTTTTAAGATTAAGGCTTCTTAGACAGTTTCTGTAAGTGCCATTTACTCCGCTTTAGAGGTGAATAGGGCAACAGTGGGTTGCTTTCTGCTCGCCCAGCTGATGGCTGCACCTGTCACTACAAATAGATATCCTGTGTAAGAATGATGGTCATCCTCATGTGATCCCCAGTCGGCATCACAGAAAGATTTCAGTTAAGAATATCCATATTTTGAATATTTTATCTTCAACCAAGTTGAAGCTTTCACATATTGTAGGATTCTTTTAACTGCAGTCCAGTGTTGTTTCCCAGGATTAATGGCAAACTGTCTCACTCACCTTATGGCATGTGTAATGTCTGGTCAAGTTCCAGTACTTGCATACATTAAACTTCTAACAATGCTCTGATAAGAAAACTTTTTCATATCCTCTATCTCAACTTTGCTTGTTGGTGACACATCTTTTGTGAGTTTAGTGCCTTTGTCAATGGGAGTACTGACTGGTTTTGCATCTAACATTGCATACTTGCTAAGTACTGATTCAATATATGCTTGTTGATCAATTGTGACAGTTCTCTCAGTCAAGTTTTACAAAATTCTTAATTCTAACAGGTGATGTGCAGTCCCTAAGTCTTCTGCTCCAGCAGATGCTTGACACTGGCTATGTGCTTCTCCTGACCTACTAACAACAGATTGTCATATTTAGGATTTTCAGATATGAATCAGGACCCTTGAACTGGACTGACGAGTCATAGTGGAATTATGATGATTGGATCAGCAGTCTACTCATGGGTGTGACCCATGATGTAAATGCCTGGTATTTTCAGAGAGGTCAGTGACACCATTAAGGCTCCTAGTCTGCCCATGGAGCCAATTGAGTATAATTTAACCACTAAGGACAGGAAATGGAACAACTGTTTAATAACTCAGGGGACAGAGCAGCAAGTAATACAGATAATCGGTAGCCCGCCTGGAATCTGCTAGCATAGATGTTCCCAAACTCCTCCATTACAGTCCAGGTTATAAAGATATTCATGCTTAAGCACAGGTGATTTAATTATCACCTCAATTTGCTTTAACCATCTGGGCTCAAGCATGGACACTCTTAAAACCTGGACTGTAATGGTGGAGTTTGGGAACCTCTGTGCTAGCAGATGCTGCAAACTGATTACCAGAGCTGGGTGACTGGAGCCTACATTCTCAAAGAGTCATATAGATTCATTACCCAGTCCCCAGCAACCAGAGTGAACACTGAAGTAGAGAGTTAGCACGAACCCTAATACTCAAAGAGAGGACCTACTGGGACTGGAGTAACAGCAACAGAACCAGAGTACTGGTGCTTAGTTTATATGCGTTAATATGTTCAATTTTCATGTTTTATTTGCACATTAAGAGCCTGATTCTGAATCGGACATATATATACGTCTTATGCTAATGCCGCTGATGATTTTCTAAAAACTGTGATGCCCACTTGCAGCATCCTGAGATGGTGCATTTCTGTCTCAGAGCATCTTTAGGTGCACCATGAGTCGAACCATCGAAACATGCACAAGCTCTATGGCAGGTGCAGTTTCTCCATCCGCATATGGCCTCCTTTGTGAGCTGTTCAGCATCTTTACAAGCAGCCACTTTCAGTGATATGCCCCCATCAGCTTAGCCACTCTCCTGCTACCTTTCAGGTGCGCCCACTAAAATCCACAGTCCCTGCATCGGAATCTGAACTGTGTCTCTCAGCAGTAACCGTTGGAATGCATGTGCTGTGCTGTGAGACGCATGCACAGACTTACAATATCGGCCAACTGCATGTGGCATCAAAACTACGACCAGCTCTGAATCAGGCCCTAAATGTTTTTACACTATGAGGAGCTCTTGTTGTTTACTCTGAGGTATGTAGAATGAGAGTGAGTGCATCCTTCATCCTTGATTTACAGTGCCACAAGAATGCCTTTTGTGAGTAGATCCTCTACTTTTGGGATTGGTTTGGAGCAAAATTGGTCTACACAGTCATATGTTCTTTTTTCTTCTGTATGAGGACTATCGGAATTCCCCCACAACATCGAGGTACTGCATAGATTGTTTATTGAAAATCATTTACCTACATTTGTTTCACTTAAAAATCATCTTGCAGTAGTGACTTTTTCCCAAATGGATGCTATTAGCCTGATTTATTGGTTTTCATACATATAGGAGGGTAGGTAAAACCTAAGGAAACATTTAGGCGATATTATAAATATGAGAGAGATATGTGTGCAGGGCCAGTGCTAGCACCCCCCTGCAAACTATACATTTGATCCCTCCTGTATTTTTATAAAGAGACAGTGGCCCTCATTCAGAGGCGCTCGCAAACTGCGAGCGCTCGCTCTGAATGTGGGCGGCCGCTTGTCTTTTGAAGTGCGGCCTCCTGGTCGCTAGCTAAGCTGTGGGTTACCACCCACAGCTTTAGCGACCGACCAGGTTGATGGTCGCGATGGTCAAGACCATTGCGACCATCGGGGCTTGCGACGATCTTGGGTCTCGGCAACTGCAAGCCCCAGGGAGCTGCTGATTCCAGTGCGGCCACCCACAAAACGGCAGGCGTTCCTCAAGGAATGCCTCCATTTGTAAAACCACCCCCCCTCCCCGCCTACTAAACAGGGCGAACTGTTGATCAACATCGACAGCCGCCCCGTTGGTAGCAAGCCCCGGAGCGAGAGAATTTCTCTCTCACTCCGGGGCTTGCGTACGCTAAACATCGTCCCGCTTGCGAGCGCTCAGCGCTTGCGAGCGGGTCTGAATGAGGTCCAGTGTGAGCCAAAGGAGTGCACCAAAAAAGGGTATGGTCTCACAAGAAAGGGGTGTGGCTGTACCATAGTAACCCCAATTCAAATTATGACACACAAGAGCACAATCTTTTTCACATTACACTGCACATGGTGCCCCTGATTCACATTACACCAAGTAGTGTCCCTTATTCACGTTACAACAGTAGTGCCCCTTATACACAATGCCCACAGTAGTGCTCCTTATACACAATGCCCACAGTACTTCCCCTTATACACATAATGCCCACAGTTAATGCACACCGTAGTAGCGCCCCTTACACGCAATGTCCACAGTAGTAGTAACCCCTATGCAATGCCCACAGTAGTAATGCCCCTATGCAAAGCCCACAGTAGTAGTTCCTACTATACAATGCCCACAGTAGTAGTGCCCCTATACAAGGCCAACAGTAGTAGTAAACCCTATACAATGCCCACAGTAGTAGCTACCCCTATACAGTGCCCACAGTAGTAGTTCCTCCTATACAATGGCCACAGTAGTAGTTCCTCCTATACAATGCCCACAGTAGTAGTGCCCTTTATACAATGGCCACAGTAGTAGTTCCCCTTACATATGAAAACACACACAACACTGTACTTACCTAAATCCCTGCTCCTGGGCCCGCCGCCGTCTGACAGCTCCTCGTGCTCGACACTGTGGGAGATATGTAATGACATCTGTCTCTACACCCACTGTGGGGAATCTCAGTGGGTAAATGGAGAAGGCGGCGGCGCCTTCCTGCTTTTCAGGGCCAACTGAGTGTATTGCACTGACACTGTGTGCGTGTATGCAACACCTTGCAATATTAAAATAGGCACCTATAAGCATGTAAATATGTATAATTTATAAATATGTTTAGTGTACCACTGTAGTGTATTGTAATGTATATGCAGGAGTTTAATGATTGCAGTGGGGACAGTGGGATAATTTATTGAGAGGACTGTGGACTATTGCAGTATTCCTGGCACTGAAGGGGTGCTGTTGGCAGTTTGTGGTGGGACAGTTGGAACTGGTGGTTGAGCAGTTCTCCCAGAGCTTGGTGACTGCTGTCTACCTGAGGAGAGGAGGCTGTGCCTCGTGTTGGAGAGCTGGAAACCAGGAATTGATTGAAGGAGGGACGCTGAGGTGAATGCAGCTAGATATTAGGGGAAGGATCCAGAGAGTGAGTGCTGCCTATAACTCAGGTTTGAGAAGGAGAAACATGAGAGTCATCCAACCAGAGGGTCTAAGGCTTTAGCCCCCAGGTGGAGTCTAGTCAGCGCTGCTCTGCCTGTGGAAGAGAAATAAGGAGACAGAGATAAGTCTAAAATTAGTCCAATAGTGCATTAAAGACTACATGCAAAGTTCAACTACATTCTTTCAAGCCACCAATACCTCAGAATATTATAGTAAGAGATAACACAACAGATAAGTGTATATATAGAGGAATTAGTTATACTAACATCCAGCACCAGCTCAGCAGTATAATTCTGGCCCTCAGACACCATAGACTCCTGCACATTGTATTTATATTCAGGCACAATTGCTAAGAATGTACCGAAGATGATTAGGAATAAATCTACAGGCTGTTTCATATCACTACTAAAGCCAATTGGATGAGAAGCAACTAATTTAGGAATTCCCTATAAACCTGGATTTTATAACTTAAATGCATATTAATCTACTAGCATGTGCACCAACAAGGACCATCAGACCACTCAAAATCAGAATCGCAGAACACCTCAGAAACATCACCAAACAGAAAGACAACCACAACGTACTCATACACTTCAAAGAACACCACCAAAGCAACACTCTGGGCATCCGATTCACAGGGATCAGACACATAAAGAAAAACTGGAGGGGCAGCGACCACACCAGAATCCTTAATAAAGAGGAACTCAGGAGGATCTTCACACTCAAAACCCTGACACCCAAAGGACTCAACATCGATAATGAAGTGAAATCCGTCATAACCAAATAAATCAAACTTTAGCCGCATAGATCCAACAATAACACAACACACACTGGGCCTGATTCAGAGCCGGACGCTATTTGCGCTCGCTCGTTCCGAAAAAGGGACCGGCAATTTAAATTGAGCGCTCGCTCTTTGCGGTCTGTTGATGCCTCTATGCCTGAGCGAGCGAACGAAACATGCGCTCGCTAATTTGTAAAGATGCCCCCTGGCCGCTCGCATCCTACGTCATCTCCGCTATTTATTTGATTAATCGAGTACATCGAAAGGTGTCTGAACTGCTCGCAGTGCTTGTGGTAGGATTTTCCTACCGCAATCATGCGAACAGTTCAGGCTAAGAAACAACCAAGTGACGTGGTCGATGATGCTGCTTTGTTAATTATGCACACCCTTAAAATGCCCGTTTTGACCGTTTGGCACGCCTGCGTTCGGATCACCACTCCCCGTTTTCAAGCACCTTCCCCTGTTACCACCCACAAACGCCTCATCCTGTCACTCAAATTAGCAGGCACTCGCTATTTTGCGAGCGCTCGATTTCCGACCGCAATGACTGGTTGGCGCATGCGCATTACGACCCATATGCATGCGCAGATGTGCGAACATCGCTTCGGAGCGAATGAGCGGCCGCTTACGAGCGGCTCTGAATCAGGCCCACTGACTCCATCAGGCCACCATCCCATGTCACCACACCACAGCACACCCCCCTGCACCCCCCCATCTTCACACAAACCACGTCATCACATCCACATTCACCCACCACACATAACCCCCCCTCCCCCAATCACACCCGACCCAGGGTAACACCACAAACACCCTTAACACAGCACAACGAACCCCGTTAGGTACAGCCTCCGTAATCGTCCACACATCCACACATCCACACCCACCACCATCCCCACCCACCCCACAACACAGACAGATCCACACACACAACCCCCAGCCAGGACACACACACAAACACACACCCAATCCTCACCATGTTCACACCCACACACCACCCCACCACACAAAACTTCAGACATGTTTAACACACACACTTACAGCCCCCAATACATCGGTTCGGAGCATCCACATCCATCACACAGTGGCTAGAACACAAGCACAAACACAACCCCACCACCACATCAACAGCACCCGTGAACACCCCCGATTGCACACATCTCCCCCCACACCAGTTCTCACCCCCACACCCAGCAACAGTACACTTAATGCTGCCACACAGTGCGGACCCCCCACATTCCAGCATGCTCCACACAGCACCAATACAACCCAAGCGTAAATATCTCCACAACCACCGCATCAAAACACACACATATAGGCAGATAATAAAGCCATCACACTCCCAGTTACATCACACCCTATCCCCGGACACGTCATCACAACAAACACCGCAGGACAACCCCCCACATAGCCCCTCTCCCCATTGACACCCACATGCCCCACCCTGGGATTCCCCCGGCCACGTCACAAGCCCAATAGTCACAGCCACTTTCACCTCCTGTCCCCGCAGAGCTACTATCTAAACTTCCACGTCAGCCCCACGTGATCACCACCGCCTATCATTGGCTGCCCGGGTCATGTGACCGCTGCGCAGACCCGGAAGTTGAGTATAAAACATCTACAATAGCAGTGTTCACCTACCACCTCCTTGAAGAGGGCAAACTACTGCCAAAACACATTGGAGACACCCTGGAGACAGCCCAGCCCTCTCACATCTTTATTCCCAACCACCCGGCACCCATCCCGCACCTCGGGACCGCGCCACTATCTCCATACTCACCCGCAGCAGCCAGTCCCCGGTTGTGACTTCACCAGCCCCACCTCGGCCATCACCGTCGCGGCACCTCCAGCCACCAGTGACCTGTGCCAGACCCACCTCCCAGTGTACCCAGAGGCACACTACAGCCGCGACCACCGGTCACACCAACCCCACAGACCGGCCCCAGGTCCCAGACCAGCCAGCACACGTGGGCACAGATAACAGAGGACGCATCATCATGCTCCCCCCAATGGTGCCAAGGTACATACGCTACACCAATGTGTTTCCGCAGGAAAGGACCCATCCCCACTGCCGGCAGAGAGCTCTGAACTGCAACCAGCAGCAGGCCTAGGGGACAAAGCACCAAGCAAACGACATGGGCATTGCACACCCGCTGAACATTACCACGACCCACTGGTCCAGTAACCGCCCCCCACGGTTCAACGACCCACCAGCAATGCACATGAAAGCATCAACCATGCAACACCCATCACTGCAACATGGCCGTACCGATACCCACGAACCCAAAATCCTACCGGTAGGTAAGTACTTTGGGACAAATCACCACTGTGTGAGACGCCGCCTGGGTACACGTACCTGACTTTCATCCCCCCAAGCACACCACCAGAGACTCTGGACTGTTGACCAAAGCTCCAGCAGGGGAGACATGCCGGACCCATGAACCGCACGGCAAGGAGCCCCCTGAAAGGGTCGACCCACCTCCCTACCCAGAGTCTCACCCGTACCCCACCATCTCCCCCCATATCACCCCATTCCGATCCCATTATCACTATTAGGCGTAGCATTGTGACTGCTTCAATAAAAGATTTGGCCCCTTTCAATTTGGTTTTTCATTCACTTGCACTACCCACCATAATCACCCACCACATTCTCAACACCACGACATACCATACCCCCACCATCACAGGAAGAGCGCAGCTTCACATTGACTAATAAGGGGAATTTAAAAACAGATATTAGAGGGTTAATCTCTTTAATGCTTTAAAGAAAATGGGTTACTTGTTATTGGTATGTAATTTGTATAGAGTCATATTATGATCTGATGTGCAATTGATAAATGTGTGTTATTCTGAAAATGTTATGATTACTGCATTGTTCATTAACCAAATTCATCTTCAGCAGAACGGAGAGTTGCAGTAAAATAAACTATGTAACCTATTTGTGTGTAATTCTGAGTATAAACATAGATGTTAAAGTGGAGTGAATAATTGCTGCTCCATATTTATAATTGTCATTGGTACTGTAGGTTACCAGTCTGAAATTAAGGTATAACATGACACAAAACCAATACTTACTGTACCATTCAGGGGTGTTCGCAAGTCCACTAAAGGTATAGCGTAAGAAACTCCAAGACTTGGGTGGAGGCACTAAAGGGAAAGAAATATATAGAGGTTTACTGTAGCAAGTAAAGGAAAGAGGATCAGTTACATGTATAAAAATTTGTAATACCAAACCATGAAATATATTTATGTCAGTAGCAGCAACCCACGTGGGCTAGTGGTAGCTCAGTATTCTTTCCAACCAAGATTGAAAAGAAAAAATACAAGATTTCATAGAGATAAATATCTACATAATACATGTTCCCACTTCCTACTGCTCACTGCCATCTCTCTCTCTGTACAAGCAGTGGGGCCCATAACCATTGGCACTGTGCTCCAACAATTCCAGACTCCTGATACAGTGATATTGGAGTGCCAGCGGCAGTGAACGGTGACATCCAGTGGCCAAGGCGTATATTTACTAAAATGTAGGTTTTTAGAAGTAGAGTTGTGCCCATAGCAACCAATCAGATTATAGATATTGGGGGTCATTCAGACCCACTCGCGAGCGGCAGTACGCTCGCAAGTGGGTCGATGGTCCCCACTGCGCATGCGCACGATGGAGGGAGCTCCATCGTGCGTATGCGCGAGACCCGGCGAGCGAAGGACTTTCCATTGCTCCGGGTCTCGCACCAAAGGGGGCGTGCTGTCGATGTTGATTGACAGCACGCCCCCTTTGGTGGGCGTTCGGGGGCATGCCTGCCAGACGGAGGCGTTCCCATGGGAACGCCTACCGTCTGAAGCCGGCCCCACTGACATCACTAGTGATGTCAGTGGGAGTGATTTTGGCTCTGATAGAGCCAAAATCACTCCTGGCCTTGCGGCAGGGAAACCCGACCGCAGGGTTTCCCTCGCAATTCCGATGGTCACGATGGTCAAGACCATCGCGACCATCTTTTTGCACGCTCGTATATGCTGTGGGTGGTGACCCACAGGTATACGAGCGTCCAGGAGGAGGGCCCTGATTCAGAGCGAGCGCTCTGGTCAGAGCGTCTGGCTCTGAATCAGGGCCATTATCTTCTAAAAGGTGATAGATAAATAATAAGTAGAATCTGATTGGTTGCTATGGGTAACAACTTCACTTCTAAAAACCCACACTAGGGGGTAAATTTACTAAAGGGAGAGTTTGCAAACTCTGGAGAGTTTGACATTTTTTCCCACTCTCAAATTTACTAATGTCAAACTCGGATGAGAGATCTCCTTTGCTACAGGAAAATACTGGAGAGTTAGCAAACTCTTCAATTCACCATTGGCAAAACTCGAGAACCTTTTCACTAGTGAAGATAGGATTTGGGAATTTACCATGCAGAGAGTTTCTAAACTCTCAGGAGATGAAAAAACTCTCCTGTAAAAACTCGTGAAATAAATACACCTACCTGTGATCTGCGAGTTTGGCAGAAACATACACAGATCACTATGATCCATGTATTTTTCTGCCTGTAAATAGGAAAGAATAGGTTAAAGGTTAAAAAAAATGACATAGGATCCGCCCCCCAAAAGCTTAACCAGCCCCGGACTTGCCAGCTAGTCCTGGTTCTTGGGGCTGGGTTGATAGCGTTAGTGTGTAGTGTAAAATAAATGGTTAAATATTGTCTTTAGTTGTGGAACTACACATACCAGCAAGCCTCCCCCACATGCTGATATTTGAAGAACCACAAATACCAGCATGCGGGGCATTATGGGCCCGCTGGTACTTGTAGTTACACAACCAAAGTAATCTGAAAAAAAACACAACATACATACGGTGAAAGTAAAATTTTATTATAACTAGGGGTGTGCACCGGCCACTTTTCGTGTTTTGTGTTTTGGTTTTGGATCTGGATCTTTCTTCGTGTTTTGGATCTGGATTGGTTTTGCCAAAACCACCCTTCCGTGTTTTGGGTTCTGGGTTTTGTGTTTTGGATCTGTATTTTTTTGAAAAAAAGCATAAAAACAGCTAAAATCACAGAATTTGTAGGTTTTTCTGCTCCTATGCTATTATTAACCTCAATAACCTTAATTTCCACTCATTTCCAGTCTATTCTGAACACCTCACACCTCACAATAGTGTTTTTATGTCCAAAAGGTTGCACCGAGGTAGCTGGATGACTATGCTAAGCGACACGAGTGGGCGG
Source organism: Taudactylus pleione (assembly GCA_031769625.1). Taxonomy (NCBI): domain Eukaryota; kingdom Metazoa; phylum Chordata; class Amphibia; order Anura; family Myobatrachidae; genus Taudactylus; species Taudactylus pleione. Next base: position 7,352,013 of record JAUIMM010000453.1, read on the forward strand.
CACAAACACGTGACCCATCTAGGAGTGACACTGCAGTGGCAGGCAGGATGGCAGTTAGAAAAACTAGGCCCCAAACTGTACATAATGCAAAGAAAAAAAGAGGTGCAAGATGGAATTGTCCTTGGGCCCTCCCACCCACCCTTATGTTGTATAAACAGGACATGCACACTTTAACAAATCAATCATTTCAGCGCCAGGGTCTGCCACACAACTGTGGCTGAAATGATTGGTTCGTTTGGGCCCCCACAAAACAAGCTGGCAATTAATGTGTCCCTGCACAAACTGGCTCTACGGAGGCAAGATGTCATCCTCATCCTCCTCATCCACCGATTCCTCACCCTCTTCAGTGTGTACATCCTCATCCTCACAAAGTATTAACTCGTCCCCACTTGAATCCACCACCACAGGTCCCTCTGTACCTTCTGGAGGCTGGTCTCCCTGGAAGAGCTGATAATTCATTTTGATGAACATCATCTTCTCCACATTCTGTGGAAGCAACCTCCTACGCCTTTCGCTGACAAGGTTCCCGGCTGCACTAAACACTCTTTCGGAGTACACACTGGAGGGGGGGCAACTCAGGTAAAATAGAGCCAGTTTGTACAGGGGCCTCCAAATTGCCTCTTTTTCCTGCCAGTACAGGTATGGACTGTCTAACATGCCTACTTGGATGCTGTCACCGATGTAATCCTCCACCATTCTGTCAATGGTGACAGTATCATATGCAGTGACAGTAGACATGTCAGAAATTGTTGCCAGGTCCTTCAGTCCGGACCAGATGTCCAAACTTGGTCCTGCCTGCCCTGCATCACCGCCAGCGGGTTGCTTAGGATACCTAAGTTTTTTCCTGGCAGCCCCAGTTGCGGGAGAAAATGAAGAAGGAGCCGTTGACGTGTCACGTTCCGCTTCAGCTGACAGTGTGTTCACCAGCAGGTCTTTGCACCTCTGCAGGCTTGTGTCGGCCGGAAAGAGAGACACCACATAGGCTTTAAACCTAGGATCGAGCACGGTGGCCAAAATGTAGTGGTCTGATTTCAACAGATTGACCACCCTGGAATCCTGGCAAAGCGAATGAAGGGCTTCATCCACAAGTCCCACATGCCGAGCGGAATCGCTCCGTCTTAGCTCCTCCTTCACTTTCTCCAGCTGCTTCTGCAAAAGCCTGATGAGGGGAATGACCTGACTCAAGCTGGCAGTGTCTGAACTGACTTCACGTGTGGCAAGTTCGAAGGGCTGAAGAACCTTGCACAACACGGAAATCATTCTCCACTGCGCTTGAGTCAGGTGCATACCCCCTCCTTTGCCTATGTCATAGGTGGATGTATAGGCTTGTATGGCCTTTTGCTGCTCCTCCATCCTCTGAAGCATATAGAGGGTTGAGTTCCACCGCGTCACAACCTCTTGCTTCAGGTGATGGCGGGGCAGGTTCAAGAGTGTTTGCTGGCGCTCCAGTCTTCGGCACGCAGTCGCTGAATGGCGAAAGTGGCCAGAAATTTTTCGGGCCACCCAAAGCGTCTCCTGCACGCCCCTGTCGCTTTTCAGAAAATTCTGCACCACCAAGTTTATTGTGTGAGCAAAACATGGGACGTGCTGGAATTTGCCCAGATGTAATGCCCGCACAATATTGGTGGCGTTGTCAGATATCACAAATCCCCAGGAGAGTCTAAGTGGGGTAAGCCACTGGGCGATGATTTCCCTCAGTTTCTCTAAGAGGTTGTCGGCGGTGTGCCTCTTACTGAAACCGGTGATACACAGCGTAGCCTGCCTTGTAACGAGCTGGCGTTTCTGAGATGCTGCTACTGGTGACGCTGCTGCTGTTGCTGCGTAAGGTGATACATCTACCCAGTGGGCTGTCACAGTCATATAGTCCTTAGTCTGCCCTGTTCCACTTGTCCACATGTCCGTGGTTAAGTGGACATTGTGTACAACGGCATTTTTCAGGACACTGAGGACACTTTTTCTGACGTTTCTGTACAGTCTCGGTATCGCCTGCCTAGTGAAGTGGAATCTAGACGGGATTTGGAACCGGGGACACACTACCTCCATCAATTGTCTAAATCCCACTGCACTAATGGCGGATACCGGACGCACGTCTAACACCAACATAGCAGTCAAGGCCTCAGTTATACGTTTTGCTTCAGGATGACTGCTGTCGTACTTCATCCTCCATGCTAAGGACTGTTGGAGGGTCAATTGTTTAGTAAAAGTAGTGGTGTTCCTACTTCCTCTCTGGGATGATGAACGACTCCCAGCAGCAGCAGCAACAGCAGCAGCGGCAGCAGTAGGCGTAGCAATGCAGGATCCTCCGGAGGAATCCCGGATAGGAGAGTCAGTCATGCCAGTGATATGGCCTGCAGGACTACTTCCGATCCTGACTAAGGAGGAAATTGACGAGGAGGGAGTTGACGGTGTGGTTTGCAGGCGCTTGGATACAACAGGACAACGGGATTTAGGTGTCCCTGGACTGCTTACGGTCTGAGCCAAAGTTTCTGAACTTGACAGTAACTTTTTATGAACGCGCTGCAGGTGCCGTATAAGGGAGGATGTTCCTAGGTGGTTGACGTCCCTACCCCTACTTATTTCACCTTTACATATGGTACATATGGCAAGACAGTTGTTGTCCGGATTTGGATAGAAATATTGCCAGACCAAAGAGGTGGAATGTTTGGTCTTCTGCCCAGGCATGACCGTGATGGGCTTTTTCATCCCACGGACAACAACTGTCTCCCCCGGAGCCTGATTTAAACAAACCACATCACCATCAGAATCCTCCTCGCCAACTTCCTCCTCAGCGCCAGCTACACCAGTATCCTCATCCTGTTGTACTTCAACAGTGACATCTTCAATTTGCATATCAGCAAGTGGACTGTGGGTGCTCCTTTCAGCACTTGCAGGGGGCGTGCAAATGGTGGAAAGAGCCACCTCTTCCCGTCCAGTGCTGGGAAGGTCAGGCATCGCAACCACCACCACACTTGGACTCTCTTTGGGGATTTGTGATATCTTCTTAGAAAGCACAGTTCTTCGCTGTGCTTTTGCCAGCTTAACTCTTTTGATTTTTTTAGTGGGAGGAGTGCTTCCATCGTCATGTGAAGCTGAACCACTAGTCATGAACATACTAGGGATCGACCTTAGCCGTTCCTTGCCACTCCGTGTCGTAAATGGCATATTGGCAAGTTTACGTTTCTCTTCAGCTGATTTAAATGTCTTTTTCAAGGTCATTTTCCTGAACTTTGCCATTTGGGATTGTATGTGCCCTCTACTATGACATTGGGCATCGGCCTTGGCAGACGACGTTGATGGCATGTTATCGTCTATGTCATGACTAGTGGCAGCAGCTTCAGCACTAGGAGGAAGTGGTTCTTGATCTTTCTCTATTTTATTTTTATCGGAGAAAGTTTGGTCCTCCATTTATGTTATATCGATTTGATATATACGTGCGGCTAAACACAGAAAATAAATTTTTTTTTGGTTCGGACTGGAGTGTACTTTGTGGGTTACAGCACCCTTTAACGGTCAAGCCAGCCGGCCCTTTACTTATGACACAGGCGCACTCTTGGCACTACTTTGTTGATGCACGTGCGGCTACTGCGCACACAATTCACAAACACAGAAAATAATTTTTTTTTGGTTTGGACTGGAGTGTACTTTGGGGGTTACAGCACCCTTTAACGGTCAAGCCAGCCGGCCCTTTACTTATGACACAGGCGCACGCTTGGCACTACTTTGTTGATGCACGTGCGGCTACTGCGCACACAATTCACAAACACAGAAAATAATTTTTTTTTGGTTTGGACTGGAGTGTACTTTCGGGGGTTACAGCACCCTTTAACGGTCAAGCCAGCCGGCCCTTTACTTATGACACAGGCGCACGCTTGGCACTACTTTGTTGATGCACGTGCGGCTACTGCGCACACAATTCACAAACACAGAAAATATTTTTTTTTTAGGTTTGGACTGGAGTGTACTTTCGGGGGTTACAGCACCCTTAACGGTCAAGCCAGCCGGCCCTTTACTTATGACACAGGCGCACGCTTGGCACTACTTTGTTGATGCACGTGCGGCTACTGCGCACACAATTCACAAACACAGAAAATAATTTTTTTTTTGGTTTGGACTGGAGTGTACTTTCGGGGGTTACAGCACCCTTAACGGTCAAGCCAGCCGGCCCTTTACTTATGACACAGGCGCACGCTTGGCACTACTTTGTTGATGCACGTGCGGCTACTGCGCACACAATTCACAAACACAGAAAATAATTTTTTTTTGGTTTGGACTGGAGTGTACTTTCGGGGGTTACAGCACCCTTTAACGGTCAAGCCAGCCGGCCCTTTACTTATGACACAGGGGCACTCTTGGCACTACTTTGTTGATGCACGTGCGGCTACTGCGCACACAATTCACAAACACAGAAAATAATTTTTTTTTAGGTTTGGACTGGAGTGTACTTTCGGGGGTTACAGCACCCTTAACGGTCAAGCCAGCCGGCCCTTTACTTATGACACAGGCGCACGCTTGGCACTACTTTGTTGATGCACGTGCGGCTACTGCGCACACAATTCACAAACACAGAAAATAATTTTTTTTTGGTTTGGACTGGAGTGTACTTTCGGGGGTTACAGCACCCTTTAACGGTCAAGCCAGCCGGCCCTTTACTTATGACACAGGCGCACGCTTGGCACTACTTTGTTGATGCACGTGCGGCTACTGCGCACACAATTCACAAACACAGAAAATAATTTTTTTTTAGGTTTGGACTGGAGTGTACTTTCGGGGGTTACAGCACCCTTAACGGTCAAGCCAGCCGGCCCTTTACTTATGACACAGGCGCACGCTTGGCACTACTTTGTTGATGCACGTGCGGCTACTGCGCACACAATTCACAAACACAGAAAATAATTTTTTTTTTGGTTTGGACTGGAGTGTACTTTCGGGGGTTACAGCACCCTTAACGGTCAAGCCAGCCGGCCCTTTACTTATGACACAGGCGCACGCTTGGCACTACTTTGTTGATGCACGTGCGGCTACTGCGCACACAATTCACAAACACAGAAAATATATTATTTTTTTAGCACTTGGGGGGAGCACCCCTGATGGACAGAGCACCCCCTGGACAACACTACAGCACCCCTTTAGGACTGGGACACTGCACAGGACTTTGGAACTGACTGCACAACACAGTCCAGCCAGCCCCTATGGACTTTGAAGTAGTGGACACAGCCCCTATTAACAACAGCAGCACAGCACAACACAGCCAGCCCCTATGGACTTTGAAGTAGTGGACAACAGCAGCACTACACTACACTACACTACACAGCACTAACTCCCACCCTCCCTCTTCACTGTCCACAGCCGAGTGAGAAAATGGCGCCGACGCGGGTACCTTATATAGGATCCAAAACCCGCGAGACTCGGAAGGCGGGATGATGACGTTTTGCCTCGATGTCAGATCCGAGTCAGGCGGGAAAAGTCGAGCCTGACTCGGATCGGACTCGGATCGGGGGGGCTCGGGGGGGTTCGGATTTCAGAAATCCGAACCCGCTCACCCCTAATTATAACATACATGCACACTCACTATCACACATACTCACCTAGTAATCCATAGAGGTACCTATAAAAAAAATCCATACTCACCTCATCTATGCGTAGTTCACGTCATCTTCTCCAAATAGGCATCCATGGGGTTAAAACAAAAAAACGGGTGCTCCAGAATCTAAGCCGGACTGAGTAAAGGTACCTGTTTCCACATATCTTTACTCCGCGCGAATGACCAGGGCATACGTGTGCTCCATCATTGATGGAGCCACCAGCCAATCAGCGGGCACCTCCGTCGGAGCAGCTCGCTTATTGGCTGTGTGCGGTAAGTCTGTCTCCCCCATAGACTTCAATGGAGATAAATCTTCATTGAAGTCTATGGTGGTAACCACTACATTGTATCATTGATGTAACCTCAAGTAACCAATGTTTGTGTGTGCATGTTATCCACACCTGTCATCGGCGTAGGTGCACAGGGGTGTTGTGCTGCTGTCTGTCAAGGGGCTGCTGCCTCTTTCAGGGGTTCATCCCAGTGTTCCCAAAAAAAATAAAAAAAATTTGTGTGCGTGTTAGCCACACCTGTCATCGGCGTAGGTGCGCAGGGGTGCTGTGCTGCTGTCTGTCAAGGGCCTGCGGCCTCTTTCAGGGGTTCACCCCTAGTGTTCAAAAAAACAATTTTTTTTGTGTGCATGTTAGCCACACCTGTTATCACCGTAGGTGTGCAGGGGTGCTATGCTGCTGTCTGTTAAGGGGCTGCTGCCCCCCAAAAATAAACAACTTTATTTGTGTGCATGTTAGCCACACCTGTCATTGGTGTAGGTGCACAGGGATGCTGTGCTGCTGTCTGTCAAGGGGCTGCTGCCCCCCAAAAATAAACATTTTTTTTTGTGTGCATGTTAGCCACACCTGTCATCAGCATAGGTGTGCAGGGGTGCTGTGCTGCTGTCTGTCAAGGGGCTGCTGCCTCTTTCAGGGGCAGCAGCCCCTTGACAGTGTTCAAACCCCAGTGTTCAAATAAAAAAATAAACAATTTTTTTTGTGTGCGTGTTAGCCACGCTTGTCATCATCATAGGTGTGCAGGGGTACTGTGCTGCTGTTTGTCAAAGGGCTGCTGCCTCTATCAAGGGTTCACCCCAGTGATAAAAAAAAAAAATGTGTGTGCATGTTAGGCACACCTGTCATTGGCGTAGCTGCATAGGGGTGCTGTGCTGCTGTCTCTCAAGGGGTTGCTGCCCCCCCCAAAAAAACAATTTTTTTTTGTGCATGTTAGCCACACCTGTCATCGGCATAGGTGCACAGGGGTGCTGTGCTGTCTGTCAAGGGGCTGCTGCCTCTTTCAGGGGTTCACCCCAGTGTTCCAAAAAAAAATTAAAAAAATTTTGTGTGTGCTTGTGTGCATAGTGAGAACGGAGGACAGTGACATGACCGGAGAGCAGGATCCACATACCAGTCTTGTAGCTGCCGGCAGTAGTCATGATGACGATACAAGGCCATCAACATCATCTATGAAGGCCGATGTACCAGGGCTTAAGTCAGGATAAAAAGTTAGGCTAAAAAAATCAACTTTTACCCTGTTAAAGCAAAAAAAATGTAAAGCTAATTCAGCTTTAGAGAAACAGAAACTTGGCAATATGCCATTGACTACACGATGTTGCAAGTAAAGTATAAGGCATTGGCCTGTATTTATGATGACTGATGGTTCTAATAATAATGTAAGCCCCTCTGCTTGTAGGAGAGGTACAAAACCAACCAACTGTGTGCTCTGAAAAATCACAAATCCCTGAGGAGACTCCAAGTGTGTCTGTTGTTGCCATGTGTGAGCCTGACCTTTCTAGTAATCTGTACTTGAAGAGGATCCTCCTTCCACCATTTGTGTGCTATCTGACATAGAAATCGACTGGGACATCATTTTTCACCTGTCCAGTGACTCCACGAATAGTGATATTGCTACACAAATTATCCTGGACCAACTCCCTATTACTGGGACTTTTTTTGGAACCATCTTTGTTTTTACATATCCTAGATCTAAAAGAGAGGTCCACACCGTGACCTTTGGAGGGCTCTAAGTGCAGCATATGAATCGTGTATATCAATAGGAGTATTCCCCCTATCGGTGCAAGGAGTGGTAATTATATTCTGGAAAGTCCCATTTCATGACTGACATAAGTGTCATTTGTTGTCATCTAATAATCTACACAGGACAGTCCTATAAAATACCTGTGCAAGTTATTCATTGCCATTCATGGTCATTTATATATCTGGGAATAATATAGGAACAGGAATTGTGTATATGTGGACTCACACTAGGGTGTAATATTGGTTTGCTATCTCATTTGCATATATTGGTTTTAGTGTATTTTATATTGTACTATTAAATTAAAGCAACACAAGTTATTAATTAAATTATTTATTTGTGATTATATATCATCAAAGCGCTACTTCCTGTTTTGTTCTCTGCAGTTGTACATGTGTGGGCCTGACTAGCCCTTATTTAGTAGCAGCTTGGAGTAAACAACCCACTCCAGCGCCTGTATCCAACCTATTGGTAATTTGACTTAGAAATCGAGGATGCTTCTGTGGAATTGCACGAGGAAGATGAGGAGGATATTTATCTAGTTGGCGATAACAACAAGGATGATGAGGATGTTGATGATGATGAGGATGTTGATGGTGAGGATGTTTGTGTAAAAACTGTAAATCAGGCAACAGTTGTTGCCCATGGCGGGAAAAATCCCATTATTGGCATGCCTGGGCAAAGGACCAAAAAAATCCACATCTCATATGTGGAATTATTTCCACCCAAATCCAGACAACCTTTGACAAGCCATTTGTAACCATTGCCAAGTAACAGTGAGTAGAGGTAAGGACCTTAACTTGCAGCGCATTCATCAAATTGGAAAGGGTATTTCAAATTCTAAAATTCAAATTCTAAAACTTTGGGGACAAAAAAAACAAACAACAATCAGTCCAGTGTCACCTAGCTGCTCCCTTCTATCTGGATCCAAGTGCCTGCAATCTCTACCATCAACACCTGTATCATCATCAACATCCTCATTCGTGATCGGAAGTAGTCCTTGACTATTAAACAGTCCTTTGATAGAGGAAGTACGTATAACAGTTGTCACCCAGTTTCACAGTGGATCATTGACGCCATAATGGCTGTGCTAGTATTAGATAGTGAAATAATAAAAAATGAGGATGATAGTGTGGTGGAAGTGCAAAAGGAGGATGAGGGGGAAATTTGTGTCCTATCTGTTGGTAATGAGGATGTTGATAATGAGGATGTTGTTTGCGTAAATCAGCCACCAGAAGCAGAAGTTCTTGCTCATGATAAAAGAAAGTCAGAAAAGCCACATCTTGGGTGTGGAATTATTTTAATCTAAATTCTGACAACAAATGGAACAGATGCCTCTGTGAAGGCATCTGTTCCATTTGTGAAGCCAAAGTTAGCAGAGGAAGGGACGTTAACCATCTAGGAACCTATTCCCTGTTACGTCATTTGCAGCGAGTTCATGCAATTTAACAAAATTATAGTTTGTAAATTAATAACAAGCAGTTCAGTATCAGCTACCAGCAGTTTGGACCAGCACATGCAATCTCCGCCACCAACACCCTCATCATCAACCTCCTCCTTAATAATTGAAGGTAGTCCTTACAAAAAATTTTTATGGGGGACTGTGCATGTCCTTTTTAATATCCCACATAAGAGTGGGTGGGAGGGACAATTCCAACTTGCACTCCTTTCCTTTACATTTTGGGCATTGCCGACTGACATTCTTATAGTTTATTAAACTGCCATCCTGTTTGCCACTGCTGTGTGACAATGTTTCATAGATGTCCTATATTTTTTTAAACTGCCGTGCTTTTGTGCTGCTGCTCTGTTGCTTACTTTAGCCAGCCAGCTCGCTGCAGCCTTTGGCCTATATTGGTGAAAAATAGTGAAATCAATATTGTGAGCTGTGAAGTGGTTAAACATGCATGGAAATGCCTGAAAATCATTGTTATTAAGGTTAATAATACCGTAGGAACACAAATAGTCCCAAATTATGTGGTTTTAGCTGTTTATATCATTTTTTTTAAATAAATACAGATCCAAAATCAAAACCTAAAAACAAAACAAGGAAAAAGATCCAAAACCAGATCCAGATCCAAAATCAGGGGAGACACTGATCCAAAACCAAAACACGGGGGTCGGCGCACATCTCTAGTGACTGTATGTATGTGTGTGTATGATTGGGTGACTGACTTTGTGACTATATTGCAACATGATTTCTCCAGGTCAGGGCCACTGACAGCCACACAGGGCCCAGGTGACAGGAGCGTGGCCTAATCATGGGAGGCGTGGCCACGCTCCCTTTTAAAAAATAAATAAATAAAATTTAATTCTTGCAGCACCTGTGTGCTCCTCAGCCAGGCACACAGCCAATGGGAGGCACGATCAGCATGATTGCTCCCCCCATAGGCATAAGAGACTGCTCCGGCTGCTGCGAGCAGTCTCCCGGTACAGCCCAACACACGGCAGCGTGTACTTAGCTGCTGTGATGTAAGAGGGAAGGGGAGCGGTGCCGGACCCAGGCCCCTGCCCTTCAGTAATTTGTACACCCCCCCTCTCGGCACCCCGGGTCCAGGTACACAGTTACTTGCTCTTTCTTGCTTTATTCCAAACTCAGAATCAGGCCCAAAGTGCTGCTGTGTCTGTGAATTTCTAGGTCAGTCTGTAACTCTGCTTAGTTACCACCTTTTTATTTTCAGATTCCCAGGCAGGGAGCATGGCCAGTGGTGTGGTCAAAACGATAAAGAGTACAACCATTTTGTCAGATTTTTGGCTATTTTCTTTCCACACTTTTTATGCCATCAGACCCCTCCTCATGCACCTTATATGCTACCCCAACTCTGCATGCCACCATCATCTTATCATTATCACCCATATAGTGCCAGGATATTGTTGAGATTAGTGTAACCAATATCTACATACTGTTACAAACATAAACATGACATAATCCTGCACATTTTAATGCACTATTTACATTGAAATGTTTACTGGGCTTCTAAAAAGCGTACAACAGTGTATTGGTACTCAATAAACAGGCTCCTCCTATTTGCAGCATGATCTCATATTGGTGGAAACTGGAAAGAATACTACACCAGTACATTTCAGGGAGCACATCCCTGGATATAAGGATAGTATATTTACATTAAGATATACCGTGACTTGACGTTTGTTCAGTCCATTAAAGCCATCTAGTACTTCCTTTGTGTGTCTGCAGATGACCCACCCACTGCATGATCAGATATGATACTGATTGTTCACACTCATTGCAGAATGAATTGTAGACATAGCAGTGGTTGTGATGAAAGAGCACAAGGTGAGAAAGCTGGTCAGAGAATATATGTTTCTCCCCATCTTCTGCATCAGTTAAGCTGCCTTTGCTCTAGTGTAATCCTGCTGATTGGTGACCTGTGCATCAACAGTCACATTGGGAGTAAGGTTCAATGGAGTTTTGTCCAAGTCCCAGATTTAACAAGTGGGTTTTATTTACTTACTGCATAGTGCTGTAAGTGTTTTTTTTTAGCAGTAGCATGTTGTTTTAGTGTGTGTAACTAGTAGTGGTGACCGCCCTGCACAGTGAATGCCTGAGCTAGGTAAGGGACTCCTCTTCTAAGAGGAGTTTCACAGACAGCAATTCAATAGAAGATTCAGGCAGCACTAATGTCTGTCAGGCCACGGCTGCTTCCCCCTCCTCAGGTCCCAGCAACTCCTTGGATTTTTTTGCATTGTGGCATACATGACATTATGATGTTGTGCCACTGCTGCAAATAGGATCAGGGGCCACGTCACTGTGCTGAAGACAAGAAGGTAAGACAGATGCAGTAGTGGGGTGAACAAGAGTGATGATACAGAGGGCTAAGCTGGAGAAATGCAAGGGGTTGAGCTGGAGAAACAAGTGGGCGAGCTGGAGAGATGCTGTGGGTAAGTTGTAGAGATGCAGGGTGAGCTGGAGAGACCCAGGGGCAGAGCTGGGGAAACAGAAGGGAAGACAGAGCTGGAGAGACAGAAGGTGAGCTGGAGAGATGCAGGGGGTGAGCAGGAGAGATGCAGGAGGATGGTCCTAGAGAGATGCAGGAGTATGGTCCTGGAGAGACGCAGGAGGAATGGCACTGGATAGAAACATGGGAATGGTACTGGAGAGATGCAGGGGTGAACAGGAAAGATGCAGAAGGATGGTCCTGGAGAGACACATGAGGATGGTCCTGGACATACGCAGGAGGATGGCGCTGAATAGAAGCATGGGGATGGTGCTGGAGAGGTGCATGGGGCTGAGCTGGGGATGTGCAGGGGTTGAACAAGGATGATGCAGGGAGTTGAGCTAGGGAGGCAGCAAGGGGCATGGTCTTTTAGGGCCATGGGGTATGGTGCTGTAGAGATGCAGAGGGACAGCTCCAAAGAGACATAGCATAGGAGGATGGCATCTCTCCAGGATGTTTGATTGGGGAAGTTCACATTTTGTCCTGCCCCAAAACTTCTATTACTATGTACTATCTGGTTGAACCTCTGTCGTATGAAGATGACATTATTTCTACACAAACAGGTGGCTTCCATACCAAATGATCTCCTATATGCATACTGAAAACTGGCTCAAGTCACTGTCTACCCAGGGAGGCTCATTTCTACAGAAGTGTCGAAGCCGGATAATTGGCTGAGGCAGAATCTGTATACAATCGGAATCTGCAAGACGCCATTTTGCGACTGATCTCCCAGCGCCATTTTAAGTTACAACTCACAAGCTAAGAACAGATGGCAATATTTTTGGTAATCCTTTTAGAAGCCATGACAAGCCCATTCTGGGGACAACCTTGCATAGAAAAAATACCAAAACAAACACAGTATCAGTTAGTAACTAGAAAAACAGTTTCCTGAGAAAAGTAATTAGAAAAAACAATACACCAGGAACTGTGGGTGTTTTTGCATGTAAATTAAGAAACCCCACATGTAGGCAGGTATAGCTATGGCAATTGAAATATAACCCAGACAATGATTTGCACAATTGAATTTGTAAATAGGAAACCTTTAGTTTCACTGTCAGACAGTTTGGCACCAGCAAACAGCTGGGACTCTCCACCCTATTTGGGTGTGAAACTCATTACTAATAACACATTGCATTACAGTTTAAAAATGTTAGTAAGGGATGATATATATGTGTGTGTATACATATATATATATATATATATATATATATATGTATATATATATATATTAAATCCATCATAAATAGACTCACATGCATAAACACTGCACATTACGCACAGTTACGCTGTTTCACTCTACAAATAAATGCACCACACATATTAGCAACTTTATGCAATATTCTCTTACACACACATACACAAATTACATGAAAGGTTCCCTAATATTAAAGTGTAATATTCAAGGTTTACTCAAGTGATTATTCAAGTTGTGAAATAAAGGTTATTTGATATCTAAGGTTTAGCATATGATAAGCCAACCATGTTTGGTAGTGTACTGATCTACTCTGTCTCAACAGCTTTCCGGTGTCATCGGTGAGAAAATCGCAACATGCATTCTCAACTTATGGACTGTAGAGAGTTAAAACACCAAAATATACTTAGTAATGTTAGCAGTTGTATGCAGGGAAAATAGAGGAGACAGTAGGCTGTCGGAGGTTGACCTGTGTCCATTTGAATCAACCTGATAAATATCCTGTAACAGATGCACCCACACTGGGAACCAATGAGACAATGCCAAACTTTTCTATTGTATTGCTTATCCCTGTAAGGGTATAAATGTGCTCACAGACTCCAATCTGGAGTCTTCATGCTGATGCTGTTGATGGAGGTTTCTTATGGATGCCGGTAACTGGTCCCAGTGCGCGTGCGTATGTATAACTGTACCTTGGGTCTGTATAATTTCTTTGCGCTAAATTGTCTTTAGATCACAGAATGTAACCTACTGTTTTTATGTTGAATAATATACTTTGTGCTTTGGAAACACATTTTCAAGGTCTGAAGGCTTTTATTTTACTGTATGACTGCGTATTCAAATTTTAGAAGGTATAGGCAGGACTTAGAAGGTATAGGAAGGACTGTACCAGAGGTTTGATACTGTTATAACAGAAGTTTCCAGCAGAGCCGTAGCTAGACATTTTGGTGCCCTGTGCCAGAAAGAGCTTTGGTGCCCCCCCCCCATCGTAAACAGGGACAGTGCGCAGATGCGGGGGCCAAAAAAAGGGCATGGTCTCATATGGCAAGGGTGTGGCCATACTATAGTACCCCCAATTCACATTAAGCAACACAGTAGTGCCCCTTATTTACATTACATACCTGTAGTAGTGTACCTTATACACATTACGCTAAATTGTAGTAGTGCCCCTTACACATTATGCCACACAGTAGTAATGTCCCTTACACATTATGCCAAACAGTACAACTTCCCCGCTCCTCCCTTACATATTATGCCACACAGTACAACTCTCCCCCCCTCTCCCTTACACATTATGCCACAGCGCTGCCCCACCGCCCGCCCCTGTCTGTAACAGTGTTAAAAACACAGTGGACCAGACCTCACCTGGCAGGTTCTGTCACTGTCCAGAGTCCTGGTGTCCACACAGTGCAGCCGCAGCTCGCCGCTCCCTGCCAGACCCACCCAACAGCAGCAGCTCCTCCAGAGAGAGACTTCAACCACGGAATTGTGGGGGCCTTGGGCGGGGAAATGTAATGACGTCTCTCACGTCCCAATAGATACAGGGATTGTTGCACTTGCCTTGACTTGGGAGGCGGCACTGGAGACTCCAACTGAGTGAGCCACACTCTGTTACATGTAGGGGGGGGAGCCAGAGGCTGTGGCTCTTAACTGTCCTTCTGTTGGGTGCCACAGCCACATATCGCACTTTAAGCATTAGCCGCCCAGCGCCAGCATACAGAGTAGAGAGAAAATGAGGTGGGCGACCGGTGTTCTACACTCAGGGCAGTTGTACTCTGTGTGGTGGCACCAGCCGCACCACCCTAGCCATGGCCTTGGTTTCCCGCTGCAGAGTAGCACAGGGGTTAAAAAACACATGGACACTCAAGTGACAAAAACTTGATTGCAGGATCCCCCAAAAAACTCAGAGGGGTGGCAGAGAAATAACACTGAAATGACAGGGGCCATCCCTTTAATTTTTTTATTTTACCACTTTTCTCCTAGATAACTTTTTGTTGGAGCCTATTTTATGTTGAATGCATCATAATGTATTCATTATATAATTATTTGCATAAATATATTTGCACTTTCCCATTTAAGGAGAGAGATTTTGATGGAATAAATAGATCAAAATATCTTTCTCTCTGTGTCATTTTTTGTGTCATATTTATGCCCACTGATATATAGTTTTATGCTGATACTATGAGAAAATATGTGATTTTAGAAGAAAATTACTCAAAAAATGACACAGAGAAATATATTTTGATCTATTTATGTTGAAACAAATGGTCAAGAGTTAAATTCAATTATTCAATTGTCCAATGGCTTTTAGCCTGATACTATATATATGAACTCACAATCTAAAGAGAGCATATCAGCTTGAAAAAGACTACAGCAGTAGCCGAAACGCGTTGCTGTGTTCTCTATTCAGCTAATTGGAGCTGCTCCCCAATCAAGATACCTGCAGTTAATGGTTTGACAGCCGCTCACATATTCTTCATGAGACCTGCTACTACTACCTAATTGCGGCTGTACCAGAAGTGGTAATTTACAACTTCTCCTGAGAGAGTGCGGGTGCACACCGGTTCCCTGTCCGCTGACCACACTCTGCTATCAGAGCACAGGCACCCAAGACGCTATCATTGCCAGTTGAAGCTCCCGGTGGACGTCAGCACACAGACGGAGATTGGTATTAATTTCCATTACACAGTGCGCTGCAGCACATCTACCTCTGCCGGATGTCACTCCCTGGCTGGCCGTGCTGACCCACATAAAGCCACACTAGGTCCTGTGTTTCTAACACTCAGAGATCGTGATAGCAGCCTTCACAGGTAAACCTATGGCTTTCATCATTGTATAACCTCTCAGGTACCTACGTTTGTGTCCTGCAACACATTTCAGGAATTTACAATCATTTCCTGATACAGACTCACTTGCGGTTCTTCATGTTTACAATTTGTTGGGGATAACTCACTGTATCCAGGACTTTGATACATGTGTTGGCATAACACCAAAGGCTTCTGTTTTTTCTAAAGGGGAGAGCTACCACTATCTAGACTGTGTCAATGTTCTCATTTTACATGCATTGCTGATTACACCTGAATTGGCTACTTAGCTGCAACTTTACTTTTTGGCACAGATTGTCATAATTAATATATCTATAGTCAATAATAGAGGATTGAGATACGAATATCGGAGCCTGATCATCTCCTTTATCTGTATTCACCATCTTAATTATCCTTTATTGTTCACATTCTATATAACTTCCTCAGCTGACTTTATGTGATTATTATGTGTTTTTATATGTCATTTTCTATGTGTTTCTTATCATTATTTTAATATATTTTTATAGATAATAAATTGAGTTTAATATACCAAGGTGTTACTCATATGTTTCTACTTAATTATCAGAGCGCAGTGTTTTTATCTTATCAATTCAATTACAGTATAAAAGACTTTCCAATGTGGCAGAAACAAAACCTTGGGGTAAATTTACTAAAGTGAGAGATTTTAGAAGTGAGTTTTAGAAGAGATGTTACCCATAGCAAACAATCAGATTCTAGCTATTATTTTCTAGAAGGTGCTAGTTAAATGTTAAGTAGAATCTGATTGGTTGCTATGGGCAACATCTCTTCTAAAACTCATTTCTAAAAACTTTCACTTTAGGTAATTTACCCCCTTGTCTATCATATGCAAAAGAAGTAACAATGCTTATACACTCTAAAATCATAATATATGCCTGACTAGAGAAAAGCATCAATCACAAGAGGTTTGCTAGTGTTTGTGACCTTTGTGATGATCAAAATTCACTATATTCACCTGCCCCTGATCACCCCCAAATAATACGGCTTCCAATGAGTCTAAAATAAAGCACACCACACCACCTTGTATCCACCGGAAACCATGACTCTCATACAAGGAAATTACCCCTGCCAGAGGAGCAAGGTATCCATTTGCATTGTCGACACTTACCATGTCAACACTCATAATGTCGACATCACACTGTTGACACTAGAATGTTAATATGCTTTAACATGTTAACTGGCATCATGTTGACAGCCTCAGAATGTTGACATGTTTACAATGTCAACATTGGAAATGTCAGCATTCTTAGAATGCTAACAGTACGAGTTAGGTGCCACTAGAAGGTTAAGGTTAGGCACAAGGGCAGGGCAGGCAACAGAAATCTTTGGGCCCAGGACATTGATGTTTCTGCCCCCCCTCCAACTCTGACCCCACTCACCCATGCATCCAGTTCTTCAAAGGTTAGCACTGCAAGCAATAATAAACCAATTGATTATGTTATAAACAACTTATATATCATTATTTTCTCCACAACCACTATGTGTGTGTGTGTGGTATGAATCATTTTCGGGATTTAATAACTTTTTTAAGGTGATGTTGCGACTAATAATGGATTGAACTAAACATATACTCATTCCTCCCAGCATTTGATAATATCAAGTCGGGACATCCACGTGCCAAAGGAGCGCGCGCTCCCGAAAAGGGACGTGGCTTATACATAAAGGGGGCGTGGCCTAGAGGCATGCCCCATTTACATCACTAAGGGGCATGCCCAGCATCTCCGAGATGCTGGGCTGCCCCCGGGCTTCCCCCCGTACTGTGAATAGATGCTGTGCGCATGCGCACAGCATCTATTCTTGCTCTGTATACATGCTGCTCTGCTATACAGAGCAGCGGTGTATGCTTCCCCCCAACTTTCCCCCACCGCAGGACACCACGGCCCGCGCATGGGACAGCAGGACAATCCCATAAAAACGGGACTGTCCCGCTGAATGCGGGACAGTTGTATACTCACATAGTAGCTCCAATAGGCACTGCACCTGGCCTGCACAAGTGTGCACGTACCACTGCTGCCTGATGCTCTGGCTGTTATTAATCTACGGTCCACCAGTGTTCCAGTGGTATTTGCTCCCTCACCTGTTCCTAGACATCGGTGACAGCAGATGTCCTCTTTGTACCCTCTGTCGCCGGGCCTGCACTAGGTCAAGGTTAAGGTTAGTCTGCAGGGAAGGGCAGTTTAGGGTTAGGCACTAGAGTGAGGTTAAGGTTAGTGGTAGGGATTAGGGTTAGGGATAGACAGAAAATATCCCAATTCGCCACTCCCTCAGACGTCTGTGCCGGACGTGACAGTCACATGATATGCTGCATGCTGACATTTCAACCATGTCGACATATGCATGTCGACATGTAACCTGTCTACCTAACATACCACACACATAGATGGTCAGAAGTAGATGTCAGCAATATTACTAGAACACACAACCCTCAGATAAATCAGATGCTGCCCTCATCTCATTGCCTCTGCTCCTATTGGCTTCCAACTGGCCTACATGGCTGGTGATCCTTAAGTCCAGTCTCAAAGGCCCAATGACTTCCGCACAGAAGACATTTCCCTCATCATTAGAGTGTGAAAATGACATTTGCAATAAAATATGAGATGACTTTTCCTGTTTTGTGGCTGCAAAGTCAAAAGGCAATATTTATATAAGACCACTCATTGTCATATTATACATCTAATCACTACTCTATAGGCTTAGATATTTATCATTGTACAAAACTGGGAACATATTTCATAGGCTTTAATCCTTGTGGCTACAATTTAAGCCTTCAGACTTCACTCATGCATGCATGTGCAATTTCAACAGTACACCACAGATGAGACAGAAACATGAGCCCTCCTCTATCTTGGTGTTGATGTTGGCACATTTGTAACCAAGAAGCATAGCCATACAGAAAGTCTAATATTTGGACTTTCTACTATTTTTTAATATTAATGCACAGTGGTAGATTTAGCTTTGTAAGTACAACCTAGACCTGTGGTAGGAGACTTCCCTGAACCGCAAACTTCTACAGATAGCAAAAAAGCATATGTACACACTATATGTGCACACTGTATCTATCATCGCATGCAAAGATGAAGTGATTCAATTCATTCATTGTGACTTTGCCAGCAGGTCTGGGGCAAACAAGTGTAAAGAAACAGGAGAAAATAGACTCACATCTGACAGATGTTCACTACTTAAAGAACCACTAAACCAAAAATATAGGTTTAGCTGCTCTTTAAGTAGTTATGGTAACTTTCACTATTCAAGAATCAAGGTATTTGGGATGTTATAAGATGGTTTCTAATATCGATCAACTTGCATTATACATTTTTTGATCCACCAACAGCTAAAGGAGAAAGGCTTTTACATTTTGCTTGGCTACTGTATACAGTATATGTTTAAAATATTAAACATTGAGTATAATTTAGCTAAGAAAAAAGTGAGATACATTAACATTGTTTTTTACAGAGGTCTCTTGACTTGACAATATGCCTGCAGGAGTCACACATCACTATGCTATGTATTTCCAACTATTTAACTCTCAGTGTGGGTCTGTTTCCATTTTGTCTTGCCCCTGTCACATTCAGCCATATAACTAACTGACAGGTCCATGCATCCCCCCCAGATCAGTATACTCTTTTCCAGATACACTCTGTGCTGCTGTCACCACTATAATAAACTAATTGGCTTAAGCTGGCCACACACTAGACCAACTTTCATCCAACCAGCCAACTAGTTGATTGGTTGGAATGAAAATCTGGTAATGTATGAGAGTAACTGATGATCAGCAATTTGCTCCTAAATGCCAGGAAACAGATGAAAATGGTCGTCAGACAAGTTTGTTAAATGTTTGATCAAAACAATTTGTTCAAACAACAGTTTTTGTCCATTTTCTGGCGTTTGGGAGCAAGTTGCTGATTGTCATTTGCTTTCATCCCTTACCAGGTTTTCATTCCAACCAATCAACTAGTTGGCTAGTTGGACAGATAATCTTTAGATGTGTGGCCAGCTTTAGTCTGTATCTGCAAACAACAACATTTGGTACCAAATGGACAAGCAAGAAAAGCAGGGCGCTGTAACCAATAGTCAGCGGCGTAGTCAGAACTTCGTAGGCCCATAGCAGCATTTTGAAGCAGCCTCTCCCCAATGCTTCTAGACAGACACCTCTCTCCACAGTGGTTGTTCATATTATGCCCCATAATATTGCCCTATTGCATTTTATATACCATACAGTTATAGTGCCCTAGTTAATTTTATGCTCCATAGTAGTGCCCTAGTTCATTTTATGCTCCATAGAAGTGCCCTAGATCACATTATACCGCAATTTTGGGAACTTAATAGACAACTATGTGAGCTGGGGCCAGGCAGGGAGGGACAGTGCTAGTGTGTTTGGTGCCCCCTGCAAACTATAAATTTGCGCCCTCCTACAAATATGTCCTCTCGACGTGGCACTCATGCCGCATGTAATTCGCTACTAATTGGATTGCCCCATTTTTTTCACTCCTATATGTTGTAGAAACCTGGATTAATAACATAACAGAAAAGAAATCTAAGCTTACCGCACAAAAACTTTACTCCAATCGGTCTGTCAGAGAGTAGCATGAGAAGGTCCTCACCATACGGCAATACCTACAATGCACAAAATAATATGTTTATATTATTATAATTAATGTGTATACATTTTGGGATCAATCCTATTAGCCACAATGATCTCGCCGGTGCAAGTGATCGCGGCAATGGCCGCACTTTATTGCAGCCTGGACTCGCGGAATTTTGTTCGCAGACCCATAGAGTTGCAAGCAAAATTCTGTGACTTCGGGCTCAGAGCGGCTGCGAAGGGTGCGAGGTGCCGGTCCATTGCTGGCATTTTAACGATCTTGCAACTTGCACCCCTCATAGCTAATTGGATTGACCCGTAGAAATTAGAAGTAATTATAATTAATACAATAAATAATATTTTAAATTAAGTATATACAATATATACATGCACAAACCAATATCATTAACTTTAACCCACTACAGTTTTCCTTAATTAATTAATTAATTCCTTTTTAAATAGATATAAACATTTATAATAAAACACTTACCTTTTTTCTTCAACTTCTTTTTTCTTTCTTCTGTCTTCTCCAGGTTGCTCTCTATGGGGCATATTCAATTGGGTGCGAGAATATCAAGAATCCTGCACCTGCAAGATTTTTGCTATTCAATAAGGTACGTGGTTTTTTTTGTTTTGTGAGCCGGGAGGTTTTTTCCTCGCACCTACAGAGCAAGTGTGATTTTTCCTAAAATCGTTAAGTTTAGGTAAAATCACAGGGACTTGCACCCCGGCGGCACCCCCCCTTAGGACTAATTAAGAAATGTAGAAGTTTTCAATTAGCTTAATAAGTCCATAATTACTTACCTTCTGCAGCGCTGTCTTCTGCATCCAACGTCGGGATCCGGCTCTTCTGCAGCAGTCAGTGTGTGTGGTGTTTGTAAGTGTGTATGAGTGACTGTGTGTGTGACCCCCGGTGTATGTGTGTCCCCCCAGTGTTAGTGTGGCCCCCCCGGAATGGGCGCTGGGAGAACTACATCTCACAGCAACCCTTGCACCTCCCACCAGCCCCTGGAGCCAACCAGCAGCCCCCGGGACACCCAAAAGCCCCCTCTCCAGTGAGAAGATAGAGGGGAGGCCACGGGGAGCCGCGGAGACCACTGGAGACCCCTGGGCAGTTAAGTGAAGAAAACTGTTTTTTACGCTGCACTGGGTTTTCAGAGCTGAAAACCCCGCGACCACTATTTCTTTAATTGGATCATGCGGGTATCGGGAGTGTGCATACTCGCAGTATTCCAAAATTAGATGCGAGGAGCGTGAGGTTTCTTCCTCGCTAAACCTCTCACCTAATTGAATCTGCCACTATGTGTCAGACTCCTCTTCGGCCATCCGCCATTACAGAGCCAGCCTCCTGCAACAGTCCTGCTATGTGCTCTGCTGCTCTGATTAATACAGCACACCTGATGTCCCACGTGCATTGCACTCCTATCAGTCTGGTGCACACCGGTGACTTGTGAGCACAGATCATGGGAGGGATCGGCATCATAGTGTCTGCCAGGTCCGCCCACCACAACATTGTTGCATTGCATCAGCCTGCTGCCAGTCATACAGTTTGACAGGCGCATCAGCGCACGGCAATTGATAGACAGCTGGCGCTACCTCTACAGACTGCAGCGATAAATGGACCTGCAGCGGCAGCAGTAAAGACAAGCAGCAGGTGAGGGTGCTTTTCCAACCCGGCACCCACTGCAATGCTTACCCCGCGGAGTGCATCTAGGGCCCCCTAAGCCTCTGGGCCTCATAGCAATGGCACCTCTTGCAGCACCTATAGCTACCCCCATGTTAATAGTCATATAAGTGCTGGTTAGTTGTTAAGTATTTTCTGCGATAGTGAATTTATTAACTGCATTCTCCAGACAAGTTATTTGCATGTTATCAGTGGCATATATTTGAATTATGAGTGAACGGGAAATAAGGCCAAAAGCAAAGTAATTGGCCCATAGATTACAGCATGCATGGGAACATTTAAAATATACTGTAATCCACAAATTACTTTTTGCAAGAAGGGTCACATGTACATAGGGGCACAATCTTTTTATTGGCAGATTTCCAAGCAGGGGGTCATGATAGGGGGGCATCCTGTTTATGGTCAGATATTGAAAAATATATTTGCTTGCTCTAACAATAAATAAAATTAAACAAAGTTGATTTCCATGGAACATTTCAAGAACCATTCAGTGCTCTGATTATTTTAAAAGGTGATAGGATTGTATCCATTGTATACCTGTAGCATTGTATCCAGTTCATGCAAACTCAGGAAGAAGCTGAACGTGTTTTGAAAATGTGGTTTATTTTTTTATTATTTATTTTTTGAGGTGGGGGGATTAGAAATTCAAATGATAAGGTTTATGGAACTAATACTTTTATAATCATGCTATTTCTCTATTTTTACTTTACTTCCCATCACCAGCAGATTTAACTGGAATGATTGTCCAAATTCATAAATAAATAATTGGTAATAAATTACTCGGTCTGTTTATGAAGAAACTGTTGCTGAGATAGCAGTTCTTATAAAAGGCTGTTTATGATATAGCAGCTCTGATAATAGGCTGTTTATGATATAGCAGTTCTGATAAAAGGCTGTTTATGATATAGCAGTTCTGATAAAAGGCTGTATGTGATATAGCAGTTCTGATAAAAGGCTGTTTATGATATAGCAGTTCTGATAAAAGGCTGTTTATGATATAGCAGTTCTGATAAAAGGCTGTTTGTGATATAGCAGCTCTGATAAAAGGCTGTTTGTGATATAGCAGGTCTGATAAAAGGCTGTTTGTGATATAGCGCTCTGATAAAAGGCTGTTTATGATATAGCAGCTCTGATAAAAGGCTGTTTATGATAAAGCAGCTCTGATAAAAGGCTATTTGTGAGATAGCAGTTCTGATAAAAGGCTGTTTGTGATATAGCAGTTCTGATAAAAGGCTGTTTATGATATAGCAGTTCTGATAAAAGGCTGTATGTGATATAGCAGCTCTGATAAAAGGCTGTTTCTGATATAGCAGCTCTGATAAAAGGCTGTTTGTGAAATAGCAGTTCTGATAAAAGGCTGTTTATGATATAGCAGCTCTGATAAAAGGCTGTTTATGATATAGCAGCTCTGATAAAAGGCTGTTTGTAATATAGCAGCTCTGATAAAAGGCTGTTTGTGATATAGCAGCTCTGCTAAAAGGCTATTTGTGATATAGCAGCTCTGATAAAAGGCTGTTTATGATATAGCAGTTCTGATAAAAGGCAGTTTATGATATAGCAGCTCTGATAAAAGGCTGTTTGTGATATAGCAGCTCTGATAAAAGGCTGTTTGTGATATAGCAGCTCTGATAAAAGGCTGTTTATGATATAGCAGTTCTGATAAAAGGCAGTTTATGATATAGCAGCTCTGATAAAAGGATGTTTGTGATATAGCAGGTCTGATAAAAGGCTGTTTGTGATATAGCAGGCCTGATAAAAAGCTGTTTGTAATATACCAGGTCTGATAAAAGGCTGTTTGTGATATAGCAGTTCTGATAAAAGGCTGTGAGATAGCAGTTCTGATAAAAGGCTGTTTGTGAGATAGCAGTTCTGATAAAAGGCTGTGATATATAAGGTCTGATAATAGGCTGTATGTGATATAGCAGCTATGATAAAAGGCTGTTTGCGATATAGCAGGTCTGATAAAAGGCTGTGTGTGATATAGCAGGTCTGATAAAAGGCTGTTTGTGATATAGCAGTTCTGATAAAAGGCTGCGAGATAGCAGTTCTGATAAAAGGCTGTTTGTGATATAGCAGGTCTGGTAAAAGGCTGTTTGTGATATAGCAGCTCTAATAAAAGGCTGTTTGTGGTATAGCAGTTCTGATAAAAGGCTGTTTGTGATATAGCAGTTCTGATAAAAGGCTGTTTGTGATATAGCAGTTCTGATAAAAGGCTGTTTGTGATATAGCAGGTCTGATAAAAGGTTGTTTGTGATATAGCAGTTCTGATAAAAGGCTGTTTGTGATATAGCAGGTCTGATAAAAGGCTGTTTGTGATATAGCAGATCTGATAAAAGGCTGTTTGTGAGATAGCAGTTCTGATAAAAGGCTGCGAGATAGCAGTTCTGATAAAGGGCTGTGATATAGCAGTTCTGATAAAAGGCTGTTTGTGACATAGCAGTTCTGATAAAACGCTGTTTGTGATATAGCAGGTCTGATAAAAGGCTGTTTGTGATATAGCAGGCCTGATAAAAGGCTGTTTGTGAGATAGCAGTTCTGATAAAAGGCTGTTTGTGATATAGCAGTTCTGATAAAAGGCTGTTTGTGATATAGCAGGTCTGATAAAAGGCTGTTTGTAATATAGCAGGTCTGATAAAAGGCTATTTGTGATATAGCAGGTCTTATAAAAGGCTGTGTGTGATATAGCAGGCCTGATAAAAGGCTGTTTGTGAAATAGCAGTTCTGATAAAAGACTGTTTGTGATATAGCAGTTCTGATAAAAGGCTGTTTGTGATATAGCAGGTCTGATAAAAGGCTGTTTGTGATATAGCAGGTCTGATAAAAGGCTATTTGTGATATAGCAGGTCTGATAAAAGGCTGTTTGTGATATAGCAGTTCTGATAAAAGGCTGTGAGATAGCAGTTCTGATAAAAGTCTGTTTGTGAGATAGCAGTTCTGATAAAAGGCTGTGATATAGCAGGTCTGATAAAAGGCTGTTTGTGATACAGCAGGTCTGATAAAAGGCTGTGTGTGATATAGCAGTTCTGATAAAAGGATGTTTGTGATATAGCAATTCTGATAAAAGGCTGTTTGTGATATAGCAGGTCTGATGAAAGGCTATTTGTGATATAGCAGTTCTGATAAAAGGCTGTTTGTGAGATAGCAGTTCTGATGAAAGGCTGTTTGTGAGATAGCAGTTCTGATAAAAGGCTGCGAGATAGCAGTTCTGATAAAAGGCTGTTTGTAATATAGCAGTTCTGATAAAAGGCTGTTTGTGATATAGCAGTTCTGATAAAAGGCTGTTTGTGATATAGCAGGTCTGGTAAAAGGCTGTTTGTGATATAGCAGATCTGATAAAAGGCTGTTTGTGATATAGCAGCTCTGATAAAAGGCTGTTTGTGATATAGCAACTCTGATAAAAGGCTGTTTGTGATATAGCAGTTCTGATAAAAGGCTGTTTGTGATATAGCAGGTCTGGTAAAAGGCTGTTTGTGATATAGCAGCTCTGATAAAAGGCTGTTTGTGATATAGCTGTTCTGATAAAATGCTGTTTGTGATATAGCAGGTCTGATAAAAGGCTGTTTGTGATATAGCAGGTCTGATAAAAGGCTGTTTGTGATATAGCATGTCTGATAAAAGGCTGTTTGTGATATAGCATGTCTGATAAAAGGCTGTTTGTGATATAGCAGGTCTGATAAAAGGCTGTTTGTGATATAGCAGGTCTGATAAAAGGCTGTTTGTGGTATAGCTGTTCTGATAAAAGGCTGCGAGATAGCAGCTCTGATAAAAGGGTGTTTGTGATATAGCAGGTCTGGTAAAAGGCTGTTTGTGATATAGCAGCTCTGATAAAAGGCTGTTTGTGATATAGCTGTTCTGATAAAATGCTGTTTGTGATATAGCAGGTCTGATAAAAGGCTGTTTGTGATATAGCAGGTCTGATAAAAGGCTGTTTGTGATATAGCATGTCTGATAAAAGGCTGTTTGTGATATAGCATGTCTGATAAAAGGCTGTTTGTGATATAGCAGGTCTGATAAAAGGCTGTTTGTGATATAGCAGGTCTGATAAAAGGCTGTTTGTGGTATACCTGTTCTGATAAAAGGCTGCGAGATAGCAGCTCTGATAAAAGGCTGTTTGTGATATAGCAGGTCTGGTAAAAGGCTGTTTGTGATATAGCAGCTCTGATAAAAGGCTGTTTGTGATATAGCTGTTCTGATAAAAGGCTGTTTGTGATATAGCAGGTCTGGTAAAAGGCTGTTTGTGATATAGCAGATCTGATAAAAGGCTGTTTGTGATATAGCAGCTCTGATAAAAGGCTGTTTGTGATATAGCAACTCTGATAAAAGGCTGTTTGTGATATAGCAGTTCTGATAAAAGGCTGTTTGTGATATAGCAGGTCTGGTAAAAGGCTGTTTGTGATATAGCAGCTCTGATAAAAGGCTGTTTGTGATATAGCTGTTCTGATAAAATGCTGTTTGTGATATAGCAGGTCTGATAAAAGGCTGTTTGTGATATAGCAGGTCTGATAAAAGGCTGTTTGTGATATAGCATGTCTGATAAAAGGCTGTTTGTGATATAGCATGTCTGATAAAAGGCTATTTGTGATATAGCAGGTCTGATAAAAGGCTGTTTGTGATATAGCAGGTCTGATAAAAGGCTGTTTGTGGTATAGCTGTTCTGATAAAAGGCTGCGAGATAGCAGCTCTGATAAAAGGCTGTTTGTGATATAGCAGGTCTGGTAAAAGGCTGTTTGTGATATAGCAGCTCTGATAAAAGGCTGTTTGTGATATAGCTGTTCTGATAAAAGGCTGTTTGTGATATAGCAGGTCTGGTAAAAGGCTGTTTGTGATATAGCAGGTCTGATAAAAGGCTGTTTGTGATATAGCAGGTCTGATAAAAGGCTGTTTGTGATATAGCATGTCTGATAAAAGGCTGTTTGTGATATAGCATGTCTGATAAAAGGCTGTTTGTGATATAGCAGGTCTGATAAAAGGCTGTTTGTGATATAGCAGGTCTGATAAAAGGCTGTTTGTGGTATAGCTGTTCTGATAAAAGGCTGCGAGATAGCAGCTCTGATAAAAGGGTGTTTGTGATATAGCAGGTCTGGTAAAAGGCTGTTTGTGATATAGCAGCTCTGATAAAAGGCTGTTTGTGATATAGCTGTTCTGATAAAATGCTGTTTGTGATATAGCAGGTCTGATAAAAGGCTGTTTGTGATATAGCAGGTCTGATAAAAGGCTGTTTGTGATATAGCATGTCTGATAAAAGGCTGTTTGTGATATAGCATGTCTGATAAAAGGCTGTTTGTGATATAGCAGGTCTGATAAAAGGCTGTTTGTGATATAGCAGGTCTGATAAAAGGCTGTTTGTGGTATAGCTGTTCTGATAAAAGGCTGCGAGATAGCAGCTCTGATAAAAGGCTGTTTGTGATATAGCAGGTCTGGTAAAAGGCTGTTTGTGATATAGCAGCTCTGATAAAAGGCTGTTTGTGATATAGCTGTTCTGATAAAAGGCTGTTTGTGATATAGCAGGTCTGGTAAAAGGCTGTTTGTGATATAGCAGATCTGATAAAAGGCTGTTTGTGATATAGCAGCTCTGATAAAAGGCTGTTTGTGATATAGCAACTCTGATAAAAGGCTGTTTGTGATATAGCAGTTCTGATAAAAGGCTGTTTGTGATATAGCAGGTCTGGTAAAAGGCTGTTTGTGATATAGCAGCTCTGATAAAAGGCTGTTTGTGATATAGCTGTTCTGATAAAATGCTGTTTGTGATATAGCAGGTCTGATAAAAGGCTGTTTGTGATATAGCAGGTCTGATAAAAGGCTGTTTGTGATATAGCATGTCTGATAAAAGGCTGTTTGTGATATAGCATGTCTGATAAAAGGCTATTTGTGATATAGCAGGTCTGATAAAAGGCTGTTTGTGATATAGCAGCTCTGATAAAAGGCTGTTTGTGGTATAGCTGTTCTGATAAAAGGCTGCGAGATAGCAGCTCTGATAAAAGGCTGTTTGTGATATAGCAGGTCTGGTAAAAGGCTGTTTGTGATATAGCAGCTCTGATAAAAGGCTGTTTGTGATATAGCTGTTCTGATAAAAGGCTGTTTGTGATATAGCAGGTCTGGTAAAAGGCTGTTTTTGATATAGCAGGTCTGATAAAAGGCTGTTTGTGATATAGCATGTCTGACAAAAGGCTGTTTGTGATATAGCAGGTCTGATAAAAGGCTGTTTGTGATATAGCAGGTCTGATAAAAGGCTGTTTGTGGTATAGCAGTTCTGATAAAAGGCTGCGAGATAGCAGTTCTGATAAAAGGCTGTTTGTGAGATAGCAGTTCTGATAAAAGGCTGTTTGTGAGATAGCAGTTCTGATAAAAGGCTGTTTGTGAGATAGCAGTTATGATAAAAGGCTGTTTGTGAGATAGCAGTTCTGATAAAAGGCTGTTTGTGAGATAGCAGTTCTGATAAAAGGCTGTGATATAGCAGTTCTGATAAAAGGCTGTTTGTGATATAGCAGGTCTGATAAAAGACTGTGGGGCCTCTTCATTAAACCTAAAAATTCTCTGGAGATAATTAGCTTTAGAACTCTCATGGAGTTCTAGCTAATTATAGGTGGAATTCATCATTCCACCTCTCCATAAGTATCTATTTCGAAAAGCTGTCATTTTTGCGATGACAGCTTTTCGGGAAATAGATACTTTTCCCTGCCTACACTACCTTATCGCATCTGGAAACAGTGCTGCGCATGCGCTGTTACATCTGTAAAACCAGCGCATGCGCAGCACTGCCTACAGATGCGTTAAGTTTGTGTGCCCCCCCGACCCCCCCCACCCCCCTCCCCCCTACGCTCACCTCCCACCCCCGACTTACCTGTCCGTGCAGCAGCCTCCGGCTCCGTCCTGCTGGTCTGTCATGTGGTTTCCAAGCAGACCACATGGCAGATTAGAAAAAAAAAAAACTTTTTTTTTTTTGTCTAAACTTTCTTGTGCTCTGCTGGGGAGCACACATGTCCGACCAGCCTCCGGAGCCTGAGGACGGAGCAAAGCGCAGGAGGGACTCGTCGGGGGACCTGCACAAGCGGATACAGTTAAGTTTCACCTGCTATTCGCCACCTCACAGTGGCGAATAGTAACTGCATCAAATTCCGAAAATTGATAATTTTCGGAATTTGATGAATACCACAATTTCCACATCCTCATACTAATGTATTGGGAGTATGGAAATTAACGCAGGGGAACTTAGCAAGGAGATATCTGTGATATAGCATGTCTGTGATATCTCCTGTGCTAAGTGGCTACATGAATACCAAAATAACGTTATTTAAGGAAAATGTCCTTAAAAAACTTTATTTTAGTGTTGATGAATAGGCCCCTGTGTGTGATATAGCAGTGCTGATAAAAGGATGTTTGTGATATAGCAGTTCTGATAAAAGGCTGTTTGTGATATAGCAGGTCTGATAAAAGGCTGTTTGTGATATAGCAGTTCTGATAAAAGGCTGTTTGTGAGATAGCAGTTCTGATAAAAGGCTGCGAGATAGCAGTTCTGATAAAAGGCTGTTTGTGATATAGCAGTTATGATAAAAGGCTGTTTGTGATATAGAAGGTCTGGTAAAAGGCTGTTTGTGATATAGCAGGTCTGGTAAAAGGCAGTTTGTGATATAGCAGTTCTGATAAAAGGCTGTTTGTGATATAGCAGTTCTGATAAAAGGCTGTTTGTGATATAGCAGCTATGATAAAAGGCTGTTTGTGATATAGCAGTTCTGATAAAAGGCTGTGAGATAGCAGTTCTGATAAAATGCTGTTTGTGATATAGCAGGTCTGATAAAAGGCTGTGAGATAGCAGTTCTGATAAAAGGCTGTTTGTGATATAGCAGCTATGATAAAAAGGCTGTATGTGATATAGCAGGTCTGATAAAAGGCTGTGAGATAGCAGTTCTGATAAAAGGCTGTTTGTGATACAGCAGCTATGATAAAAGGCTGTATGTGATATAGCAGGTCTGATAAAAGGCTGTATGTGATATAGCAGGTCTGATAAAAGGCTGTTTGTGAGATAGCAGTTCTGATAAAAGGCTGTATGTGATTTAGCAGTTCTGATAAAAGGCTCTCCCGGAGAAGAGTTTGAAGCAAACTTTCAGCTTTAACTATGTTTTTACCTCTGTGTTCCAACCTGGCGTTTTCTCAGAAATAACTGGTCAGCAGGATGTGTGAATGCAGAAAGAGAACATACATGGCCTGATTCAGCAAAGGATGGAATTACAAAGCCATACACAAGCAACTTTGCAATTACGTCCTTGCTAAAAGGGTAATGCAGCAGGAGGCATCATGCATTAATGATCCAAGCTGCGTCCTTGGAAAGAGGCCAGTAAATCAGCCGACAGAGATTTTGGCCTCTTCCCTCCCCCCAATGGCAGTGACGCTCCTCTGTTTTGATAAATGAAGGCCGTCACCACTCCCTCCCCGCCCACAAACAGCAGCAGACTGTCAGTCTGCTGATGCTCTGCATACAGTCACACATGACCCGTTCTGCACACACGCAAAAAGTCCTGTGTATGTGCAGGTTCCCGATAATCGGGAATCTGCCTCCAGCAGTGCGTTTGTGTGCACTGCTGAATGAGGCCCACATATGTAAAGTTATGTGTGAACTTTGTAGAAGGGAGGTAACTGGGTAGAATTGCTTATGGAGGTTCTGTGGGTGGTTCTGGAATTTGATAAGCTTGTCTGAATTAATTAAAATTGTGCCATGTGAGGATTAATAATATAAAGTAACACTCTAGGGCAGCGGTTTTCAACCGGTGTGCCGCGGCACACTAGTGTGCCGTGGCCAGTTGTGAAGTGTGCCGCGGGGCTGTCAGAGCCACCGGGCACATTTTACTGTACTTCAGCATTCCGGGCCGCTGAGCTCCTCTGGGAGACTCAGGCGCGACCGGGTAGTGACCTGCAAAGATGCGTCGGCGTGACATCACAGGTCACGCACGCCGCGTTGTCCACTGCCCTCCAGCCCGCTCTGCCAGTCAACGCCCTGCGCCAATCAGCCAGCCCGCGCTCTGTCCAGGCAGGCTCTGCAGCCTGCCTGGAAGCCCGCCCGCACGCGATCCTGCTGCAGTGTGAGTGACAAGGGGGGAAGAAATGTGGGTTTTGTGGGGACCAGACATTTTTTTCTTCTTCGTGGGTACCAGCCATAGTTTATTTTTTCGTGGGAACCAGTCTTGTCATTTTTTTTTAGTGAGAACCAGCCATATGTTATCTAGCCATATATTTGCCTATTTAGTGGGGAACAATGTGTTTTGTTCTGTTTTTTGTTTCTGTGGGGCCAGCCATAGGTTTCTTTTTCTGTGGGAAGCAATTCTGTGGGGCGCAATGTGGTATGGTTGTTTTTTTTGTGGGGAGCAATGTGTTTTTTTTTTTCTGTTAGGCCAGCCAATGGGATTGTTTTATTCTTGTGGGGGCCAATGTAGTGTGTTTTGTTCCTGTGGGAACTAATGTAGTGTATTTTTTCATAGTCCGCGCATACCGCATCGTCGGATAGTGTGCCTTGGCAATTTTAAAATCTTGTGTAGTGTGCTGCGAGTTGAAAAAGGTTGAAAATCACTGCTCTAGGGTATATTTATCAAAGTTCGTTTTTACTTTCGTTTTGATGTTCGATTTAGCTCACCTCAAATCGAATCAAAACTAACGTACAAATCCCTCTTCAATTCCCACATTTACTAAGCCTTTTCTAAATCTAAATCAATTTGGTTTGATTTTGAACAGTGATTTGCTGTTTGTTTTTGCATGTTCATGTACAAATCGAACAGCAGATAAGACTTCAAAACAAACTTCAAAGCCCCAAATGGATTGAACTGCTTAATGCTTTCATTTTCAGCATGAGCAGTTGGTTGTGACACAGATACATACATACATCAGTGAGATACATGCATGTATCTTACTGTAAACTGCTTGTTAAATGTAAAATTTATTTTAAAAAATGAAGTGGGGTCTCCCCCTAAAAGAACAGCCAGGCCAGGAATTTTCATAGCCAGTCCTGGTTGTGAAAGTCCAGGGGGGGCGTGCTGCTGGTGTGTGACCCACTGTCAGTGTGTGTGACCCCCGCTGTGTGAGAAATGGTGTAAGTTAGTGTCAATTAGTGTGTGTGTTCTAGTCAGTCAGCAGTGTGGAGCATGCATCAGCCACGCACAGGAGCGGCCAGAACACATCGGTGAGTGCCCGGTGTGCCGTGGCTGCATCCTTTTCTTCTTGACTGCAAAACTTTTCACAACCATTTTTTATTTTATTGGATACTGCTTATCAGCAGCACATATATCTGCGGTAATTTATAATGGGTGCGAGTTGCACAAACTATTTTGGGGACAAAATCCTGTATCCAATTAAATATGCCTCCAAAAAGTGTCTGTATAGTATTTGTTGGAAGCCACAGAAACCAGATTTGCTACTTTACGCTAATGTGAATTTCCAGGGCTACTGGGAGTATCTGTACGGCTACAAGCGCACCTCCCACTGTTTTTCCATCCACAGCCACAACCGTCATCATTAGGCACTTGCAGCTGCCCTGTGCTGGGTGCAGGAGATCCATCAGAGACAGGCTTCCTTCTCTGTGACTCAGAATATCACAGCAGTATAGCTACACATCCACAACACTCCCATGACACGCCAATAAGACAGATCTCCTGCATTGCCATCCAGAAAAGTCCATTTTATACAAAGAGAGATTTGGCCAAGATCACCCGGAGATAGGTAAAATGCATAAATTCACCTTTGCGGATTAGCAGTTCTGCTAATACTCGCTATTTGTATATGATTCTTAATCAGGCCCTAAGAGTATAAAAATAATGAAAGGTAAACCTTGGTTACCATGATTCAGTATCATATCTACATGAAAAAAGAAATGTAATCCCAATATGCTAATAGAATATCCACTTTGTCCTCCACCCTTCAAAAAATATTAAATAAATATACATAATTGAACTATGAAATAAAATAAAAAAAAAAAAAATTTTTTTTGGTGAAACCAATGCATGAGAAAATGGAAAAATGAGTTGGCTATAGTGGGTGAAACACTTCTGGTTCTTTTGTGATTACATACTGTAGTATGAACCATTATACTGTATAATTACTTACTGTGCAGTAAATAAATAGCAATATTTTGTTCTTGATCATAAAAACTATCACTTAAATGTGGATATATAAACTGTAATATATTTTAAAAGATAATATAAATATTTTTTCCCCTCATGTGGAAAGATATATGTTTTTTTAAGTAAAGAAAATTCTATATATTGGCTGAATACAATGTACAGACTTATTCTATTGTGAATATCAGACAGACAAAGGTGGGTCACGCCTATGTCTGAAATGAATGTATAAAGATATTTTTTCTTTACGAAAAACTACTTACATCTGTCAAGTTTTGTAATAAAAAACAGTGTTAATCCTTTTTTTGGTCCTTTGAAAGTCTGATGATCTGTTGAGTTGAAGAAAATAAGGTTTCTGAAACTGACATTTCATTGAACCAATGCCCAGTACAGAAACAATGCTTTGCGGAAGAATTCTACACATCAGATGAACTTACAGTTGAGTAGTGCAATGTGCTGCAGCTGCTATGAATGCTGTCGCCACTCATTAATATAAATGTCCTATTACATGATTCAGTGCTAACATTATTCATAACCTACAGCCAATGTTGCCCATCATTGTGAATTCAATGTTTCTGTCAAAGCTACAAGTGCAAGTAAACATGAGCCCTGTGCTTCCAGTTCGGGGCTTTCTTCTAGTGGCCAGGGGCAGGGGCGTATCTATCCATTGGCCAGGATGGCACTCGTCAGGGGCGCCGGCCGAGGGGGGGTGCCTTCCGGTGGTGCCACCCGTGGACAAGGGTTAGATATTTAGGTCCCCTCCACCACCCAGCGCCCGCAGCCCACACAGATACTTACCATGTGGCTGCGTCAGGCTCCTCAGTAAGAGCAGCAATGCGGCGCGTGTGACGTCACACGCGCCTTGTGTAATAAAAACTTTATGAATCATTTGCTGGTACCACTACCAGCCACCGGCAATCAGCAGTGGCGCCAGTCCATTACTTCGCCAGGGGCGCACAGACCCCTAGATACACCCCTGGCCAGGGGGTTACATTTTGTAGGCCTGATTCCCCAAGGTAATTCAGCCTTATTATGATTATACTAAAGCTGGTTATAATAGGTGAACCCCATGCAGTGGGTTTTCCTGCTACAGTGTCACTAGCCCAGCTCGACATAGCCTAGTACTTGTAGTGTCTTTGTCTCCACCCTACACCTGACTTTGCTGCTACCAGCATGTGCTATGAGCACTAGTGCTGGTAGTACTCTTGGGGGAGGGGGATGCTTATTTAATAAATACAAATACATTCACAAGTCAGTCATCAGCTTTAGACTTTACAGCTGCTCATTTTCCTCTTTAAAAATCTAAATTTAAAGATACTGTATACACCTATTTGGCCAACTCACAGGTGCAACTCTCCCACTTGTGGAACATGGCCCTAGGATAAAATCGCTTGACTCCATGTGGTTCTTTAAAGAAATGTGTGCAGTGCAAAAGTAAACATGTTACTTCAAAGCCCAGCTAACACCTTAGGACCACCCATTCATTAATTTGACATTTTTGTGGCTTACTTATAATGTCTTCTAAGAGCAAGGGGATATTGGGTATATCAGGTCTATCTCTTCACATGTAATTGCAATACAGCTTAATACTTTTATTACATTGGAAAGAATTTCCCATTTACAGTGCATATGAAAGTCGTAAAAGGTGTCCAGTGGAAGATATTGGCTGATCTTCCCTCTCCAAGTATGTGTAAAAATCCAGCCATTATATAGAGGGAATTCTCTGTAGTCACCCACCATATCCTAGTAAAAGTTGTGCTCTTTTCACACTTTCTCATCTATATATTTTATCCTGCAAAACAAGATTTTAAATGGGAGAATGTTAATATGAGGCAAACAAGAGAGCCTTTACCATAGTTACCTAAAATTGCCCCAATCCAGGTCATTGTAAATTCCCCCATCTTGCTTCCTTCTTTAGAAAATGGTAATTTCTAAAAAAAAAAAAAAATAAGGTGATTCATATCATAAAAAGTAAATGGTGCACACACCAGCATTTTGCAGCTCTGTAAAGGGGTGTAGTAGGTATTACCGCCGTACGCTTGTTCGGCGGTTCAAATCCTGTCAGCGGCAGCCTGGCAAGGGTGAAAATCCCGATCATCCCTAACCTAATTCCCCACCCTAACCCTTCCTTAGGTGTGCCTAACCCTAACCTCCCTCCCAAGTGCCTAACCCTAATCCCCCTTCTAAGTGCCTGACCCTAATCCCCCCTCTAAGTGCCTAAACATAACCCCCCCTTCCCCGCCGCCTAAACCTAAGTCCCCCGGGGGGTGCCTAACCCTAACCCCCCTTCCCCTAACCTAACCTCCCGGGGGGGAGCCCTAAACCTAACACTGCCCCCCCCGTGGCTTTTGACCTGCGCCCAGCATCACTTCGATCGGGATGCCGCGCGCCGGTCTTCCGGCGTCTGGTTAATGACAGGCGTCTAGATTTAGACGCTTGTCCTTAGTACCATGCCGGGATTAGAACGTCTGGAAGCCAGCAGTCGAGATTTAGACCGTTGGCTTCCAAACTACATCCCCTGTAAAGGAGTGTTTTCTAAGTTAGTGTAAGATAGTACCAAACTAAATAATTTGTTGTCCCTCTCCAAACACCCTATAGACTAAATAATTTAAACAATAGTATTCAGAAGTAACCAACATAGAATGAAAGTAAGGAAACATGAAGAAGTAAAACTCCTATGGGACTTATTAAGTGTTACTATATGAGAGTCTTAGACAACTCTGTTGCAGTCTAATTATGATGAGTTGGAGCTAAGGAGCTCATTCCGACCCTCTCGCTAGGATGCGATCGCTCGTAGCTGGCCGATTTTCGCTTTCTGCACA
Source organism: Taudactylus pleione (assembly GCA_031769625.1). Lineage (NCBI taxonomy): Eukaryota > Metazoa > Chordata > Amphibia > Anura > Myobatrachidae > Taudactylus > Taudactylus pleione. Next base: position 7,387,791 of record JAUIMM010000453.1, read on the forward strand.
TGCGTACGTATTGCAAAGCGCATGCGCGAACCACTGCGAGAGATTGGGAAGCGTACGCTCACCCAACATAGACAGCCCAGCTGATTGAATGACAGGAGAAGCCGTTTGTGGGTGGTAACAGGGGCAGTGCAGTAGTAACGGGGGAGTGCAGGGCGTGCCTGAATGTCTCAATCTCGTTACAGAGGCATGCATAATTACCATGCTGCGTCATTGTACACGTCACCTGGTTGAAATACACACTGAAGTGATCGCAGTGCTTGCAGCAGGGTATGGTCAACCTTAAGCGCTGCGATCGCATCCGATGGTGCTCGATGTACCAATGGTTTCATGCACTTCCAGGAGATGACATGCGCAAGTGGGCGTCTTATGAATGGCTGGTGGGCGTCTGCATACACAAAGTGATCACTCGCCAAGACATAGCGGGTGCGCTAATCCCTTGCCGTGCGATCACCTGCCCTGCTGGGCGTGCGCTGGATTTGCATACGCATCGAGCGAGTGTACGCATCTAGCGAGAGGGACTGAATGAGCTCCTAAATTGACAGCATGGCTCTTGAAGAATGGTTTCAAATTCCTTATTGCATCATGCCTGACAAAAAGATCTACTGTAATTGAATACCAAAAGTGGCATCTACTTATATGTAGGGGTGTGCACCGGCCACTTTTCGTGTTTTGTGTTTTGGTTTTGGATCTGGATCTTTCTTCGTGTTTTGGATCTGGATTGGTTTTGCCAAAACCACCCTTCCATGTTTTGGGTTCTGGGTTTTGTGTTTTGGATCTGTATTTTTTTGAAAAAAAGCATAAAAACAGCTAAAATCACAGAATTTGTGGGTTTTTCTGCTCCTATGCTATTATTAACCTCAATAACCTTAATTTCCACTCATTTCCAGTCTATTCTGAACACCTCACACCTCACAATAGTGTTTTTATGTCCAAAAGGTTGCACCGAGGTAGCTGGATGACTATGCTAAGCGACACGAGTGGGCGGCACAAACACGTGACCCATCTAGGCGTGAAACTGCAGTGGCAGACAGGATGGCAGTTTGAAAAACTAGGCCCCAAACTGTACATAATGCAAAGAAAAAAAAGAAGTGCAAGATGGAATTGTCCTTGGGCCCTCCCACCCACCCTTATGTTGTATAAACAGGACATGCACACTTTAACAAACCAATCATTTCAGCGCCAGGGTTTGCCACACAACTGTGGCTGAAATGATTGGTTCGTTTGGGCCCCCACAAAACAAGCTGGCAATTAATGTGTCCCTGCACAAACTGGCTCTACGGAGGCAAGATGTCATCCTCATCCTCCTCATCCACCGATTCCTCACCCTCTTCAGTGTGTACATCCTCATCCTCACAAAGAATTAACTCGTCCCCACTTCAATCCACCACCACAGGTCCCTCTGTACCTTCTGGAGGCTGGTCTCCCTGGAAGAGCTGATAATTCATTTTGATGAACATCATCTTCTCCACATTCTGTGGAACCAACCTCCTACGCCTTTCGCTGACAAGGTTCCCGGCTGCACTAAACACTCTTTCGGAGTACACACTGGAGGGGGGGCAACTCAGGTAAAATAGAGCCAGTTTGTACAGGGGCCTCCAAATTGCCTCTTTTTCCTGCCAGTACAGGTATGGACTGTCTGACATGCCTACTTGGATGCTGTCACCGATGTAATCGTCCACCATTCTGTCAATGGTGACAGTATCATATGCAGTGACAGTAGACATGTCAGAAATTGTTGCCAGGTCCTTCAGTCCAGACCAGATGTCCAAACTTGGTCCTGCCTGCCCTGCATCACCGCCAGTGGGTTGCTTAGGATACCTAAGTTTTTTCCTGGCAGCCCCAGTTGCGGGAGAAAATGAAGAAGGAGCCGTTGACGTGTCACGTTCCGCTTTAGCTGACAGTGTGTTCACCAGCAGGTCTTTGCACCTCTGCAGGCTTGTGTCGGCCGGAAAGAGAGACACCAAATAGGCTTTAAACCTAGGATCGAGCACGGTGGCCAAAACGTAGTGGTCTGATTTCAACAGATTGACCACCCTGGAATCCTGGCAAAGCGAATGAAGGGCTTCATCCACAAGTCCCACATGCCGAGCGGAATCGCTCCGTCTTAGCTCCTCCTTCACTTTCTCCAGCTGCTTCTGCAAAAGCCTGATGAGGGGAATGACCTGACTCAAGCTGGCAGTGTCTGAACTGACTTCACGTGTGGCAAGTTCGAAGGGCTGGAGAACCTTGCACAACACGGAAATCATTCTCCACTGCGCTTGAGTCAGGTGCATACCCCCTCCTTTGCCTATGTCATAGGTGGATGTATAGGCTTGTATGGCCTTTTGCTGCTCCTCCATCCTCTGAAGCATATAGAGGGTTGAGTTCCACCGCGTCACAACCTCTTGCTTCAGGTGATGGCGGGGCAGGTTCAAGAGTGTTTGCTGGCGCTCCAGTCTTCGGCACGCAGTCGCTGAATGGCGAAAGTGGCCAGAAATTTTTCGGGCCACCCAAAGCGTCTCCTGCACGCCCCTGTCGCTTTTCAGAAAATTCTGCACCACCAAGTTTATTGTGTGAGCAAAACATGGGACGTGCTGGAATTTGCCCAGATGTAATTCCCGCACAATATTGGTGGCGTTGTCAGATATCACAAATCCCCAGGAGAGTCTAAGTGGGGTAAGCCACTGGGCGATGATTTCCCTCAGTTTCTCTAAGAGGTTGTCGGCGGTGTGCCTCTTACTGAAACCGGTGATACACAGCGTAGCCTGCCTTGTAACGAGCTGGCGTTTCTGAGATGCTGCTACTGGTGACGCTGCTGCTGTTGCTGCGTAAGGTGATACATCTACCCAGTGGGCTGTCACAGTCATATAGTCCTTAGTCTGCCCTGTTCCACTTGTCCACATGTCCGTGGTTAAGTGGACATTGTGTACAACGGCATTTTTCAGGACACTGAGGACACTTTTTCTGACGTTTCTGTACAGTCTCGGTATCGCCTGCCTAGTGAAGTGGAATCTAGACGGGATTTGGAACCGGGGACACACTACCTCCATCAATTGTCTAAATCCCACTGCACTAATGGCGGATACCGGACGCACGTCTAACACCAACATAGCAGTCAAGGCCTCAGTTATACGTTTTGCTTCAGGATGACTGCTGTCGTACTTCATCCTCCTCGCTAAGGACTGTTGGAGGGTCAATTGTTTAGTAAAAGTAGTGGTGTTCCTACTTCCTCTCTGGGATGATGAACGACTCCCAGCAGCAGCAGCAACAGCAGCAGCGGCAGCAGTAGGCGTAGCAATGCAGGATCCTCCGGAGGAATCCCGGATAGGAGAGTCAGTCATGCCAGTGATATGGCCTGCAGGACTACTTCCGATCCTGACTAAGGAGGAAATTGACGAGGAGGGAGTTGACGGTGTGGTTTGCAGGCGCTTGGATACAACAGGACAACGGGATTTAGGTGTCCCTGGACTGCTTACGGTCTGAGCCAAAGTTTCTGAACTTGACAGTAACTTTTTATGAACGCGCTGCAGGTGCCGTATAAGGGAGGATGTTCCTAGGTGGTTGACGTCCCTACCCCTACTTATTTCACCTTTACATATGGTACATATGGCAAGACAGTTGTTGTCCGGATTTGGATAGAAATATTGCCAGACCAAAGAGGTGGAATGTTTGGTCTTCTGCCCAGGCATGACCGTGATGGGCTTTTTCATCCCACGGACAACAACTGTCTCCCCCGGAGCCTGATTTAAACAAACCACATCACCATCAGAATCCTCCTCGCCAACTTCCTCCTCAGCGCCAGCTACACCAGTATCCTCATCCTGTTGTACTTCAACAGTGACATCTTCAATTTGCATATCAGCAAGTGGACTGTGGGTGCTCCTTTCAGCACTTGCAGGGGGCGTGCAAATGGTGGAAAGAGCCACCTCTTCCCGTCCAGTGCTGGGAAGGTCAGGCATCGCAACCACCACCACACTTGGACTCTCTTTGGGGATTTGTGATATCTTCTTAGAAAGCACAGTTCTTCGCTGTGCTTTTGCCAGCTTAACTCTTTTGATTTTTTTAGTGGGAGGAGTGCTTCCATCGTCATGTGAAGCTGAACCACTAGTCATGAACATACTAGGGATCGACCTTAGCCGTTCCTTGCCACTCCGTGTCGTAAATGGCATATTGGCAAGTTTACGTTTCTCTTCAGCTGATTTAAATGTCTTTTTCAAGGTCATTTTCCTGAACTTTGCCATTTGGGATTGTATGTGCCCTCTACTATGACATTGGGCATCGGCCTTGGCAGACGACGTTGATGGCATGTTATCGTCTATGTCATGACTAGTGGCAGCAGCTTCAGCACTAGGAGGAAGTGGTTCTTGATCTTTCTCTATTTTATTTTTATCGGAGAAAGTTTGGTCCTCCATTTATGTTATATCGATTTGATATATACGTGCGGCTAAACACAGAAAATAAAATTTTTTTTGGTTCGGACTGGAGTGTACTTTGTGGGTTACAGCACCCTTTAACGGTCAAGCCAGCCGGCCCTTTACTTATGACACAGGCGCACTCTTGGCACTACTTTGTTGATGCACGTGCGGCTACTGCGCACACAATTCACAAACACAGAAAATAATTTTTTTTTGGTTTGGACTGGAGTGTACTTTGGGGGTTACAGCACCCTTTAACGGTCAAGCCAGCCGGCCCTTTACTTATGACACAGGCGCACGCTTGGCACTACTTTGTTGATGCACGTGCGGCTACTGCGCACACAATTCACAAACACAGAAAATAATTTTTTTTTGGTTTGGACTGGAGTGTACTTTCGGGGGTTACAGCACCCTTAACGGTCAAGCCAGCCGGCCCTTTACTTATGACACAGGCGCACGCTTGGCACTACTTTGTTGATGCACGTGCGGCTACTGCGCACACAATTCACAAACACAGAAAATAATTTTTTTTTTGGTTTGGACTGGAGTGTACTTTCGGGGGTTACAGCACCCTTAACGGTCAAGCCAGCCGGCCCTTTACTTATGACACAGGCGCACGCTTGGCACTACTTTGTTGATGCACGTGCGGCTACTGCGCACACAATTCACAAACACAGAAAATAATTTTTTTTTGGTTTGGACTGGAGTGTACTTTCGGGGGTTACAGCACCCTTTAACGGTCAAGCCAGCCGGCCCTTTACTTATGACACAGGCGCACGCTTGGCACTACTTTGTTGATGCACGTGCGGCTACTGCGCACACAATTCACAAACACAGAAAATAATTTTTTTTTTGGTTTGGACTGGAGTGTACTTTGGGGGTTACAGCACCCTTTAACGGTCAAGCCAGCCGGCCCTTTACTTATGACACAGGCGCACGCTTGGCACTACTTTGTTGATGCACGTGCGGCTACTGCTCACACAATTCACAAACACAGAAAATAATTTTTTTTTTGGTTTGGACTGGAGTGTACTTTCGGGGGTTACAGCACCCTTAACGGTCAAGCCAGCCGGCCCTTTACTTATGACACAGGTGCACGCTTGGCACTACTTTGTTGATGCACGTGCGGCTACTGCGCACACAATTCACAAACACAGAAAATAATTTTTTTTTTGGTTTGGACTGGAGTGTACTTTCGGGGGTTACAGCACCCTTAACGGTCAAGCCAGCCGGCCCTTTACTTATGACACAGGCGCACGCTTGGCACTACTTTGTTGATGCACGTGCGGCTACTGCGCACACAATTCACAAACACAGAAAATAATTTTTTTTTGGTTTGGACTGGAGTGTACTTTCGGGGGTTACAGCACCCTTAACGGTCAAGCCAGCCGGCCCTTTACTTATGACACAGGCGCACGCTTGGCACTACTTTGTTGATGCACGTGCGGCTACTGCGCACACAATTCACAAACACAGAAAATAATTTTTTTTTTGGTTTGGACTGGAGTGTACTTTGGGGGTTACAGCACCCTTTAACGGTCAAGCCAGCCGGCCCTTTACTTATGACACAGGCGCACGCTTGGCACTACTTTGTTGATGCACGTGCGGCTACTGCGCACACAATTCACAAACACAGAAAATAATTTTTTTTTGGTTTGGACTGGAGTGTACTTTCGGGGGTTACAGCACCCTTAACGGTCAAGCCAGCCGGCCCTTTACTTATGACACAGGTGCACGCTTGGCACTACTTTGTTGATGCACGTGCGGCTACTGCGCACACAATTCACAAACACAGAAAATAATTTTTTTTTTGGTTTGGACTGGAGTGTACTTTCGGGGGTTACAGCACCCTTAACGGTCAAGCCAGCCGGCCCTTTACTTATGACACAGGCGCACGCTTGGCACTACTTTGTTGATGCACGTGCGGCTACTGCGCACACAATTCACAAACACAGAAAATAATTTTTTTTTGGTTTGGACTGGAGTGTACTTTCGGGGGTTACAGCACCCTTTAACGGTCAAGCCAGCCGGCCCTTTACTTATGACACAGGCGCACGCTTGGCACTACTTTGTTGATGCACGTGCGGCTACTGCGCACACAATTCACAAACACAGAAAATAATTTTTTTTTTGGTTTGGACTGGAGTGTACTTTCGGGGGTTACAGCACCCTTAACGGTCAAGCCAGCCGGCCCTTTACTTATGACACAGGCGCACGCTTGGCACTACTTTGTTGATGCACGTGCGGCTACTGCGCACACAATTCACAAACACAGAAAATAATTTTTTTTTGGTTTGGACTGGAGTGTACTTTCGGGGGTTACAGCACCCTTAACGGTCAAGCCAGCCGGCCCTTTACTTATGACACAGGCGCACGCTTGGCACTACTTTGTTGATGCACGTGCGGCTACTGCGCACACAATTCACAAACACAGAAAATAATTTTTTTTTTGGTTTGGACTGGAGTGTACTTTGGGGGTTACAGCACCCTTTAACGGTCAAGCCAGCTGGCCCTTTACTTATGACACAGGCGCACGCTTGGCACTACTTTGTTGATGCACGTGCGGCTACTGCGCACACAATTCACAAACACAGAAAATAATTTTTTTTTTGGTTTGGACTGGAGTGTACTTTCGGGGGTTACAGCACCCTTAACGGTCAAGCCAGCCGGCCCTTTACTTATGACACAGGTGCACGCTTGGCACTACTTTGTTGATGCACGTGCGGCTACTGCGCACACAATTCACAAACACAGAAAATAATTTTTTTTTTGGTTTGGACTGGAGTGTACTTTCGGGGGTTACAGCACCCTTAACGGTCAAGCCAGCCGGCCCTTTACTTATGACACAGGCGCACGCTTGGCACTACTTTGTTGATGCACGTGCGGCTACTGCGCACACAATTCACAAACACAGAAAATAATTTTTTTTTGGTTTGGACTGGAGTGTACTTTCGGGGGTTACAGCACCCTTAACGGTCAAGCCAGCCGGCCCTTTACTTATGACACAGGCGCACGCTTGGCACTACTTTGTTGATGCACGTGCGGCTACTGCGCACACAATTCACAAACACAGAAAATATTTTTTTTTTTGGATTGGACTGGAGTGTACTTTGGGGGTTACAGCACCCTTTAACGGTCAAGCCAGCCGGCCCTTTACTTATGACACAGGCGCACGCTTGGCACTACTTTGTTGATGCACGTGCGGCTACTGCGCACACAATTCACAAACACAGAAAATAATTTTTTTTTTGGTTTGGACTGGAGTGTACTTTCGGGGGTTACAGCACCCTTAACGGTCAAGCCAGCCGGCCCTTTACTTATGACACAGGTGCACGCTTGGCACTACTTTGTTGATGCACGTGCGGCTACTGCGCACACAATTCACAAACACAGAAAATAATTTTTTTTTTGGTTTGGACTGGAGTGTACTTTCGGGGGTTACAGCACCCTTAACGGTCAAGCCAGCCGGCCCTTTACTTATGACACAGGCGCACGCTTGGCACTACTTTGTTGATGCACGTGCGGCTACTGCGCACACAATTCACAAACACAGAAAATAATTTTTTTTTTGGTTTGGACTGGAGTGTACTTTCGGGGGTTACAGCACCCTTAACGGTCAAGCCAGCCGGCCCTTTACTTATGACACAGGCGCACGCTTGGCACTACTTTGTTGATGCACGTGCGGCTACTGCGCACACAATTCACAAACACAGAAAATAATTTTTTTTTGGTTTGCACTGGAGTGTACTTTCGGGGGTTACAGCACCCTTTAACGGTCAAGCCAGCCGGCCCTTTACTTATGACACAGGCGCACGCTTGGCACTACTTTGTTGATGCACGTGCGGCTACTGCTCACACAATTCACAAACACAGAAAATAATTTTTTTTTTGGTTTGGACTGGAGTGTACTTTCGGGGGTTACAGCACCCTTAACGGTCAAGCCAGCCGGCCCTTTACTTATGACACAGGTGCACGCTTGGCACTACTTTGTTGATGCACGTGCGGCTACTGCGCACACAATTCACAAACACAGAAAATAATTTTTTTTTTGGTTTGGACTGGAGTGTACTTTCGGGGGTTACAGCACCCTTAACGGTCAAGCCAGCCGGCCCTTTACTTATGACACAGGCGCACGCTTGGCACTACTTTGTTGATGCACGTGCGGCTACTGCGCACACAATTCACAAACACAGAAAATAATTTTTTTTTGGTTTGGACTGGAGTGTACTTTCGGGGGTTACAGCACCCTTAACGGTCAAGCCAGCCGGCCCTTTACTTATGACACAGGCGCACGCTTGGCACTACTTTGTTGATGCACGTGCGGCTACTGCGCACACAATTCACAAACACAGAAAATAATTTTTTTTTTGGTTTGGACTGGAGTGTACTTTGGGGGTTACAGCACCCTTTAACGGTCAAGCCAGCTGGCCCTTTACTTATGACACAGGCGCACGCTTGGCACTACTTTGTTGATGCACGTGCGGCTACTGCGCACACAATTCACAAACACAGAAAATAATTTTTTTTTGGTTTGGACTGGAGTGTACTTTCGGGGGTTACAGCACCCTTAACGGTCAAGCCAGCCGGCCCTTTACTTATGACACAGGTGCACGCTTGGCACTACTTTGTTGATGCACGTGCGGCTACTGCGCACACAATTCACAAACACAGAAAATATTTTTTTTTTTGGTTTGGACTGGAGTGTACTTTCGGGGGTTACAGCACCCTTAACGGTCAAGCCAGCCGGCCCTTTACTTATGACACAGGCGCACGCTTGGCACTACTTTGTTGATGCACGTGCGGCTACTGCGCACATAATTCACAAACACAGAAAATAATTTTTTTTTGGTTTGGACTGGAGTGTACTTTCGGGGGTTACAGCACCCTTTAACGGTCAAGCCAGCCGGCCCTTTACTTATGACACAGGCGCACGCTTGGCACTACTTTGTTGATGCACGTGCGGCTACTGCGCACACAATTCACAAACACAGAAAATAATTTTTTTTTTGGTTTGGACTGGAGTGTACTTTCGGGGGTTACAGCACCCTTAACGGTCAAGCCAGCCGGCCCTTTACTTATGACACAGGCGCACGCTTGGCACTACTTTGTTGATGCACGTGCGGCTACTGCGCACACAATTCACAAACACAGAAAATAATTTTTTTTTGGTTTGGACTGGAGTGTACTTTCGGGGGTTACAGCACCCTTAACGGTCAAGCCAGCCGGCCCTTTACTTATGACACAGGCGCACGCTTGGCACTACTTTGTTGATGCACGTGCGGCTACTGCGCACACAATTCACAAACACAGAAAATAATTTTTTTTTTGGTTTGGACTGGAGTGTACTTTGGGGGTTACAGCACCCTTTAACGGTCAAGCCAGCTGGCCCTTTACTTATGACACAGGCGCACGCTTGGCACTACTTTGTTGATGCACGTGCGGCTACTGCGCACACAATTCACAAACACAGAAAATAATTTTTTTTTTGGTTTGGACTGGAGTGTACTTTCGGGGGTTACAGCACCCTTAACGGTCAAGCCAGCCGGCCCTTTACTTATGACACAGGTGCACGCTTGGCACTACTTTGTTGATGCACGTGCGGCTACTGCGCACACAATTCACAAACACAGAAAATAATTTTTTTTTTGGTTTGGACTGGAGTGTACTTTCGGGGGTTACAGCACCCTTAACGGTCAAGCCAGCCGGCCCTTTACTTATGACACAGGCGCACGCTTGGCACTACTTTGTTGATGCACGTGCGGCTACTGCGCACACAATTCACAAACACAGAAAATAATTTTTTTTTGGTTTGGACTGGAGTGTACTTTCGGGGGTTACAGCACCCTTAACGGTCAAGCCAGCCGGCCCTTTACTTATGACACAGGCGCACGCTTGGCACTACTTTGTTGATGCACGTGCGGCTACTGCGCACACAATTCACAAACACAGAAAATATATTTTTTTTTGGATTGGACTGGAGTGTACTTTGGGGGTTACAGCACCCTTTAACGGTCAAGCCAGCCGGCCCTTTACTTATGACACAGGCGCACGCTTGGCACTACTTTGTTGATGCACGTGCGGCTACTGCGCACACAATTCACAAACACAGAAAATAATTTTTTTTTTGGTTTGGACTGGAGTGTACTTTCGGGGGTTACAGCACCCTTAACGGTCAAGCCAGCCGGCCCTTTACTTATGACACAGGTGCACGCTTGGCACTACTTTGTTGATGCACGTGCGGCTACTGCGCACACAATTCACAAACACAGAAAATAATTTTTTTTTTGGTTTGGACTGGAGTGTACTTTCGGGGGTTACAGCACCCTTAACGGTCAAGCCAGCCGGCCCTTTACTTATGACACAGGCGCACGCTTGGCACTACTTTGTTGATGCACGTGCGGCTACTGCGCACACAATTCACAAACACAGAAAATAATTTTTTTTTTGGTTTGGACTGGAGTGTACTTTCGGGGGTTACAGCACCCTTAACGGTCAAGCCAGCCGGCCCTTTACTTATGACACAGGCGCACGCTTGGCACTACTTTGTTGATGCACGTGCGGCTACTGCGCACACAATTCACAAACACAGAAAATAATTTTTTTTTGGTTTGCACTGGAGTGTACTTTCGGGGGTTACAGCACCCTTTAACGGTCAAGCCAGCCGGCCCTTTACTTATGACACAGGCGCACGCTTGGCACTACTTTGTTGATGCACGTGCGGCTACTGCGCACACAATTCACAAACACAGAAAATATATTATTTTTTTAGCACTTGGGGGGAGCACCCCTGATGGACAGAGCACCCCCTGGACAACACTACAGCACTCCTTTAGGACTGGGACACTGCACAGGACTTTGGAGTGGACACAGCCCCTATGGAGAACTGACTGCACAACACAGTCCAGCCAGCCCCTATGGACTTTGAAGTAGTGGACACAGCCCCTATTAACAACAGCAGCACAGCACAACACAGCCAGCCCCTATGGACTTTGAAGTAGTGGACAACAGCAGCACTACACTACACTACACTACACTACACTACACAGCCCTAACTCCCACCCTCCCTCTTCACTGTCCACAGCCGAGTGAGAAAATGGCGCCGACGCGGGTACCTTATATAGGATCCAAAACCCGCGAGACTCGGAAGGCGGGATGATGACGTTTTGCCTCGATTTCAGATCCGAGTCAGGCGGGAAAAGTCGAGCCTGACTCGGATCGGACTCGGATCGGGGGGGCTCGGGGGGGTTCGGATTTCAGAAATCCGAACCCGCTCACCCCTACTTATATGCTACTGGTATTTAACATAACTTTCTCCTCCAGCGAGACCCAGGGACGTCCCCCTTCCTTGGTGGCATCTGCCGCTCTGTTGTTGAAAGTCTATCTCTGCCAGCGACAAGCTGCTGTGTCATGCGCAAGCGCACCGGCCAGTCTGTACATGCACATGGCACTTTAACCTGGCGGGGTCTCGGCAATGCCTGGAAGGCTACGCTGGAGCCGGCAAGACTGACGCAGGGTCCGCATTGCTGGCAAAGGAGACCGTATTGCTCTTGCCACACAGTACAGTACAACAAACAGCGATAATCTTAGTTTACCGCTGTTTGTTAAATTCTGACATAACCCCTTTAGCGAGTGCTAAACGGGTTATGTCTCGTCGCTAAATGTAGCACTAAATATTTGAATTTAGCTAGTAAAGAACTCTTCCCTGCTTTTATCAATGGCTTACACAATTTGATGGTGTTAAAGCATATAAACTGGCCACATCTCATAAACCTAAATACTGGTTTTCAAGTAAACAGCAAGATTGTGGCATGGAAGATGGGCTTTCATATGGGACAAAAGCCACACAAACCACACTGAAAGCTGTGCAAGCATCGGCACGAATGATCCCTGTGCCTGGAGACATCTACTATTCAGAAAAACAGCAGTGGAAACCATGCATCTAAGCCATACACAGAACAATTGTGCATGGTCAGACTGAGCCAAGGCTTATGCTGTTGCTATTCTTAGTTGCAGATGCATGCAGGCATTCAGATTACTGATCCTGATACCTGTGCAATTTTCAGAGACATTTGCTACTGTCATGCTCTATCTGGAATACAAGTGCACATCCTGCAAAACTGCTTAACTGAATGTGCTTTAACAGATCTAGGGGCCTATTAATTATTACTTAACTTTCTCTGGACGTAATTAGGTCTAGAACTCGCATGGAGTTCTACATAATTATCGGAGGAATTCATCATTCCTCCTCTCCATCAGTATCTATGCCGAAAAGCTGTCATTTTTGCGATGACAGCTTTTCAGGAAATACTATTCCCTATCTACTCTAATTTACCGCAGCTGTAATCAGTGCTGCACATGCACCGATACGTTTACAAAATCGGCACATGCACAGCCAGGGGCGTCTTAAGAGAGGAGGGGGCCCGTGTGCACTCCCTGTGCGGGCTCCTTCCTCTCTCCCCGGTGGCCGGCAGCCGACTGACTCGGCTAGCCAGCCACTGGAGCCTTAGAACTGACTCCGAGCACTAGAGTGTGCCCGGAGTCTACTGCGCATGCGCAGCGGCCATTTTTCTGGTGCTCTGTGTATGCGTTCTGAGCAGACAACTGACGTGGGACCACGAACAGGTAAGTCTAAAATACTATGGGTGCAGTGTGTGCGGTGCGGGGCCCCGCTGGACCCATTATAGATACGCCACTGTGCACAGCACTGCCTACAGCTGCGTAATTCTGTGTCCCAAACAGGGTTGCCGTCAGGGGGGGACTGTCGAGTCCAGAGAGAGCGGGGGCCCGGGTGACAGCAGTGCAGAATATATGAATCAACAGCCGGGGAGACACAGCGCCGCCAGCGATATTTGAAATATGGTGCCGGCTGCAAGATATTACAGCTCGCGGACCAGCAGCCAATCAGGAGCAGCCATTGCGGCCGCTCCTGATTGGCTGCCGGTCCGCGAGCTGTAATTGACTAGCGGCAGCGTCATATTTCAAATAACGCCAGCGGTGCTGTGTCTCCCCGGGTGTCGATTCATATATTCTGCACTGCTGTCTCCCGGACCCGCTGAAGAAACAAGGTAGGAGTCCCTGCCCTGTGCTCCTCCACCTAGTGCAGCAAGCCTCCCCTGCCCTGTCCCCCTCCCTAGTCCAGCCTTCCCTGCCCTGTGCCTCCCCCATAGTGTACCTAGCCTTCCCTCCCTCCCCTAGTCCAGCCGGCTTTCCCTGCCCTGTGCCCCCCAATTAAGGTCCAGCCTTCCCTGCCTTGTGCACCACTAGTCCAGCCTTCACAGCCCTGTGCCTACCATGCCCATCCTGCATTCCCCACCCCAAACTGTGAGAATTTTTAAACTGGGTTATGCACAATTGACGTCCAACCCCCCCTGTGTAGCTCCTCCCATATTATACATAGCTCCACCCACCTCTGCGCCATCCCCCGGGAGGGCCCGGCTTTATTTGTCAGTACCTGGCCCCACGATTTCTGATGGCAGCCCTGCCCCCAACCACCCCTCCCCCTCCTCCCCTCCGCTCACCCCCCTGTCCACCACCTATCTGACTGCTGCAGCCGTGCTCCCCAACCTCCCGTCTGAAGAGGAGAACACAGTTGGAGCAGCAGCCGGAGCCAGAGGGAGGGACCAGGGAGCGAAGGAGCGTGCCGGAGGAGGATCTGCCTGGCTGAAAGCAGGTAAGTGTACCCCGCTGTATGCCACCTGAGAGTGACGTATAGTAACACCATCAAATTCCCACTGCCGGAGCCGGGCTGGAGCTCACTCATGAGCACCCTCTTCCGGCTCCTGCAGTGGATGATGGGAGAGATGTCATGACGTCTCTCCCATAGTGGGAGAACGGAGGAGGAGCAGACAGCGGTGGGCGCAGCAGGAGCGGGAATTCAGGTAAGTCATGTCAATGTTATGTGTGTGTGTCTGTCTGTGTGTTTTATGCACTACGGAAGGCACTGTATAAGGGGCAACTGGGATCACTACTTGGGGCCTTCATAAAGGGGATCACTACTGGGGGCACTGGTTTCAGGTGGGTCCCAGCCATTGAGAGGCCGCTACATGTAAAGCAGCTGCTGAGTGGCTCAAAGGCCGTGGGAAATTACAGCTGACTTCAGTCATCTGCCATTTCGCGACGTGTAAGTATATGCAACAGCATATACTTACACATGTCTGCCCTGGTTCACGTAAGTCGTTTTATAGTTTTAACTAGACCCTGGATGCTACGGAGAGCAGCGCCAGGATCTAGGTGAGTATAGACTCTTTTTTTCAGTCCTGCCCTGGATTATACTTGGAGAAGGGGAAAGAAACATCTGGAGCAGGTAAGTATGTGTGAGTGGGTAGGTGTATGGAATAAAGTTTTACTAGTCAAGGTGTGTGTATGGTGTCTTTATTTAACTATTTATTTTACAGTGGGGGTACGGGTGCTGGCGGTATGCTGGCACTTGTAATTCCACAAGTGCCAAAGGGCAGGCATGCTGGCACCTGTAGTCCCACTGTAAAATACAATAGTTTACTTATATTTATCATTTTATTATCCCTGTACCCACATCCCAGGGGTGCGGGGAAGAGCTTCAGGCTTCAGACCAAGCCTGGGGTTTTGGGGGGGACCTCTTCGTGGGGATTGTCCCCACTTCCTCTGAGATCCCCAGCTTGGCCTGATAATGCTTTGGCCACGGAGCCCTGGTACTAGGGTCTCCGGGCTGTGGCATTACAGCACACACGTTTTGGGTCCGGTGCTGGTTTTAATTATAGGGGGACCCCTACGCATTTTTTTCCCCCTATAATTAAAACCAGGACTGGCCCTGCAGCCTGGCACTGGTACCTAAACTACGGTGGAACCCTACTCATTTTGTTTCCCATAATTTTAGGTACCAGGACAGGCTGACGGAGCTGGTTAGGCTTTTGGGGGGAACCTCACATCATTTTTTAATTTAAATTAACCCTTTTTTTCTATTTACAGCCAGAAACATACATGGATCACAGTGATCTGTGTATGTTTCTGCCAAACTCGCATATCACAGGCAGGTGAATTTATTTCCCAAATTTGTACAGGAGAGTTGTCACATCTCATGAGAGTTTAGAAACTCCCTGCTTGGTAAATTCCCGAATCCTATCTTCACTAGTGAAAAGGTTCTTGAGTTTAGCTGATGGTGAAAGTTTGCTAACTCTCCGGTATTTTCCCATAGCAACGGAGATCTCTCTCCCAAGATTTACATTAGTAAATTTGCAAGTGGAAAAAATGCCAAACGCTCCAGAGATTGCTAACTCTCCCAAACTCGATTCTTAGTAAATTTACCCCTTGGTGTGAACCGCCAGTTACCGCCCAGTTACAGCCACTCAGCAGATGAGATGTATACGACTCTGAGTCACCTGTAGTTGCTCATAGTGGTGTATGCTCAACCCAGACACATGTATAATGTGAAAATTCACAAGAATGAACTTACACACAACTCTGAATCAGATCCACAGAGTCCAATTCTACAATAACGGCCTGATTCATAGATGGACGCAGTTCACATAGCTGCATCTTTGGAACAGCGATGTAAAAATATGCTAATACAGCCAGAGGTGTCTTACAAAGATGCAGCATTGGATCACCATCACAAGTCACGATGATTGCAGCATCTGACACCAGAGAAAGCCAAAGTCTACTCAGAATGACTGTCAGCACTCCCTGAAGATGAGGGCAACACGCCCCCGTTTCCAGGAATAGAGGTCGGCGCCACCCTTTCCCTGCCCCAAAATGGCCGCAGCCAGGGGCGGATTGAGGGCCACATGGGCCTGGAGCTGAAAATAATCAAGGGCCTATTATGGGAAGCAAAGGAGGTGTGACCTTTACTGTGTAGGTGTGGTCAGTGCTATATGGGAGTGTATACCCCCTACACTCTCAGCCCCATTGTCTTCCTGAATATGTAAAAAAAAAAAAATGCTTCATTTTGTGAGGTAACTAGAAATACAATTTTACTACTTATGATTTATGACTGACCTTGTGGACAGCAGACGGCCAGTCAACATCATGCTGTCATGATGATGGGCCTATTTTGATGTGGAAGCCTGGAGCTGGAGCTCCATCCGCCCCATTGTTAATCTGGCCCTGGCGGCAACCTGTCAATCGGACTATGGCTTGGAGACGCTGCGAGCAAACTGGCAGATGGAAGCCTGAACATGCACATTACCACCATTGGAGATGTATGCAAACCATCGGGTTTACGTACATCTCTGAAAGAAGCCCCAATAAATAATACTAGCTACAGTAGTTCATGTAATATATCATTGTAATAATTCCAAATATGTGCCTTAAGTAACATCCTGCACAATAATGAATGAGGGGCATAGGGAGTTTGGACCTAAGCCATGTACTGTAGGTTTCTGGAAGATCATTATATTTTGTCAGTAGATACCGAAAGCAAATAATTCCAAATTACATAAATGATCACATTCTTATGAATTGTAGTGATTTGAATTCTACTGGTGTTGCAGTTACAAAAGTGACAAGCACAATAGGCAAAGCAAGCAACTTATTAATGTCTGTGCTGTAATACAGCACAAAAGTTCACCAGCCTCTTAAAATATTCCAGTAGGTTAACGTGGGATGATTTTCCATCATGACAAAGGTGGAAGACAAGGCTTGTAAAAGCAAGTTACTGAAAGAAACATTTCCGCATGATTTCCAACTAGCAAATTTAATGCAAATGATTTACCAGAAACTACTTTTTAATGTGCTGTCATGGATGTTAGTGCAGGTATTTATTGTATGCATAGAGAATTATTCTAACACAGACTAGCAAGTATTTGTTACAACAGATCAGGTAACCCCTTCAAGGTTGCAGATATCCTCGCCATATTGTCTTTTATTAGACACGAGACCCAACTCAGGTGGGAAATGGTTAATGGCACTTGAACTTTACAAGCTAAGAAGGACATTGAGTGCCTGGGGCCTACGCTTTATGGCACTTATTTATACTTTTCTGCGCCAGTCATATAGAGCAAGAGGTTATTTCATTTAAACAATGACTTTCACACATGTTTCTAAACTCCAGTAAAGGTTTTTGTGCTGTATGTGAATCATTTTGACTAATTTTTCAAGTATACAAGCAGTAAGTTATTCAGAGTAACAATGTGCCCAATATATCTTTGGTAACTTTTTATTTTACAATTTAATGGACCACTAACCCTAAAATAAAAGTTGCTAATGACATTCATAGATAGTGCTGTGTCAGTGAGACATGTATTTGTAGATGTCTGATTTATACAGAACACAAAGTCCTGTTTTAAGCCAGTAGCTATTGCAGTCTCTCACTGAGAGATGACAAACGCTTGACCTTAGACAGGGATGTTATATGTCCCTGTCCTGTATGAAGGAAGTAGCAAGCCAAGCCATAGCCTGGTAATCCACAACCATCATGCCAGATACACCATCCATGGGTCATGTTAACCATCTGCTGACAAACACACACTTCCTATTCTGGTGACAGGCCAGACTGTGCTATAATAACTGAAACCACAGTCCAAGAACCCCTCAAGGTCAAGCTAATCCCATTGTGCCCCACTATATATATTTTTTTATTATTATTTTTATTAATCATGTATTTTCATAAACATTGTTAATATGTTTCTCCCTGTTTTCATATTGTTTTCATTTCTCTCTTGTTCTTTAATAACCTCTATTTTTTTTGGTTGCACATATAGATATTAGCCAAAAGATTAAAACCACTGATGAATTGAATAACATTGATTGTCTCATTACAATGGGACTGTTGATTTTAAAATGAACCTCTATATACCCCTGCCTATACCTTCTATAATCCTTCCTATAAACCTCTAAGAATAACGCCAATTTGCGTATGCTGTCTGACCGCAAATAAAGACAGGAGTGGAATCTGTGGTTCCAAAGCACAAGTATTATGCAGGTAAAGTTCAGTCAGTTACACGCAATTGATACATACACAATTTAGGCGTAAAAGGAAATAATACAGACCCAAGTACAGTATACATATGCTGTGCCTCCGGACACGGAGATAGGCATCAGTAAGAGACCCTCAGTTCATACAGCATTCAGCATGGACTAAAAAACAAGTATCCGGGCACACATATTTATCCCCCCCAGACTAAAACAGGACAATGGGGAAGTTTCTTGCTGATGTCATTGGTTCCCAGAGGAGAAGCATATGTTACAGCACATTTAACAGGCTGGTTCAAATAGACTCTCCCTGCCTCTAACAGCAGGGGAATCTTTCTAGTAACGCCCTCTGTAACATTCTAACATTTAAACATTTTGTTGCTTGTAAGTTCTGCGATCCATAACTTGAGTTTGCATGATGCGATCTCTCCACCGATAACACCGGAATGCTGTAAAAAGCGTACGCATCAGAACAAAACCAAACACAACTTGCTTATCATGTATAATACCTTAGTTATCAAATACCTTTATTTCTCAGCATTTAAACTAACTAAACCAACTTAAATCATACATTTTGATGCTTATTGAACCTTATGAGTGAATATGAAATGTGTGGGTATTCAGGGTTTGGTATAAAGACGTATTAATATGTGTATGAAGAAGGGTGCAGTTAACTCTCACTGAGTGAACATTTTAGCAGTGTGACATGCTGGGCTAGATAGTTCTACATGCCTTCTGTCAGCAGGCCCCCACTTGTCCTGTGTTCAAAGGGAAAAACCTATTTTGTTCTCCTCGACTCTTGTGTGAAATGCAAATGTATTATCACCTCAAGCTGTGAAGTTTGGGGCCATCCTGTCTAGGATTCAGACAAATCCAATTGTGTATATCAATGCCTGGATTATATTACAATTGCCACAACTTTACTTTATCTGCATCCAGGGATTCCCAATTTGTATGTAAAAATACCCATTGTCTATTTCTATTTACTTTTACTCAGAAAGCTAGTTTTTCCAGTTACCCTTGGTAGATTAACATTGCCATCTGTTCTTAGCTCCTGAGTTGTAACTTGAAATGACGCTGGTCATAAAATGGCATCTTGCAGATTCTTGTTTCTAAAATGGAATCTAGCTGCCATTTGCAAGATGACGTCGCGCACGCTTCAATTTTAAACTGATCTTGTCTCAGCTAATAATCCAGTTTTGACAGGACCTACTCAGAGGTGGGATATATTAGGCAGCAAGTGAACACTCAGTTCTTCAAGTTGATGTGTTGGAAGCGGAAAAATGGGCAAGCATAAGGATCTGAGCGACTTTGACAAGGGTCATATTGTGATGGCTAGATGACCTGGTCAGAGCATCTGAAAAACTACAGGTCTTGTGAGGTGTTCCCAGTATGCAGGGGTCAAGGAAGGACAACTAGTGCTCAGACAACAGAGTTATGTGCGCCCAAGTCTCATTGATGCGCAAGGCCGCAACTAGGGAAGGGGTCATATGCCCAGGGGCTGGATTTGAGGGGGTGTGGATGTTGGGAGTCCCAGAGTGACAGAATTTCTGGTGCTGGGCGTGACACCATCATGCACTGTGACATTTTCGCACATGACATTCTGGGAGTGGTTGTGGGGGAGAGAGAATGGAGGAGCAGTAGCAGCCCTCAAACACCTGGCTGCAGCCTGAGCCAGCCTGCCTGACTGATTGACTCTGAGCCCTGCTGCTGGAGGGACACAGGGAGATAAATCTTGTGCAGGCATAATGTGTAAGGGAATTACTGTGGCATAATATGAAATAAGGGGCATTACTATGTGGTATAATGTGTAAGGGGCATTACTGTGGCATAATGTGTTATAAGGGACATTACTGTGTGGCATAATGTGTAAGGGGCATTACTGTGTAGCATAATGTGTAAGGGACACTACTCTGTGGCATAATGTGTTATAAGGGGCATTACTTAGTATGGATTAATGTGTAAGGGGCATTACTGCTTTGGCCCAGGTGGAAAAAATCCTAGTTTCGGCCCTGTGTGCACCTGGGGATCGAAGGCTAGCTTGTCTGGTCCTATCCCACAGAAAAGCAAGTAGCATAAATTGCTGAAAAAGTTAATGCTGGCTATGATAGAAAGTTGTCAGAACACACAGTGCATATCACAGCTGCCTGCATATGGGGGTGCGTAGCTGCAGACCAGTCAGAGTGCCCTCGCTGACCCCTGCTCACCACCCAGAGCACTTACAATGGCCACGTGAGCATCAGAACTGGTCCATGGAGAAAGCGGCCTGGTCTTATGAATCTTGTTTTCTTTTACATCATGTGAATGGCTGGTGTGCATCATTTACATGGGAAAGAGATGACGCCAGAATGCACTATGGGAAGAAGGCAAGCTGGCAGAGACAGTGTGATGCTCTGGGCAATGTTCTGCTGGGAAACCTTGGGTCCTGGCACTTATATGGTTGTTGCTTTGACAAGTATCACCTACCTAAATATTGCTGAAGACCAAGTACATCCCTTCATGGCAACAGTATTTTCTGATGGCAGTGGCCTCTTTCAGCAGGATAATGCCCACCTGCCACACTACAAAACTTGTTCAGGAATGGTTTGGGGAACATGACAAAAAGTGCAAGGTGTTGACTTGGCCTCTAAATTTCCCAGATCTCAATCCAATTGAGCATCTGTGGGATATACTGGAAAAACAAGTTTGAAGAACCCACCTCGCAACTTACAGGACTTATAGGATCTGCTGCAGTGCTACCATCTTGGTACGAAACACCAAAGGACACCTTCATAGGTCTTGTAGAGTCCATGAATCCATGGGTCAAATCTGTTTTGGTGAAGTGTGTAAAGTGAGAGCACAAACTGCCCATGCCGGACATAGAATCAAAAATAATGGGATAAATTGGATACAGTCATTAAACATATATACTTAGCTTAGTAGGATAACATAAGACAAACATTCAGTTCAACAAACCCAAAGGAAGTCCAGGGAACAGTTCAAACATCAAGTGACCCTAATACCTTTACAGTAGGTTCTGACAATCTTTCATATCAATTCTGGACATTCAGCCCTCTATCTTGTCTATAGCGCTCCCCTATTATATCCCTTTGCCCACATTAATATATGTGATTCTAACTAGTGTCCAGCAATATTCAGTGTGCTCAAGGCAGTTTCAATAAATAAACCCACATTCCTTAGAGCACATATACCTTAAAACTGAATATACTGTATAAGACAATAAGATCATGAAAATCGTCAGTATTGACCAGAGCAAACACATTTTGGAAGAACTTGCACATTAGCATGACTGGGCTTTAGATTCTGTCAGAAATAAACATAAAGAAATAGTAATTAGACTCCATCTTACTCATTAATATAGTCAAATTGAAATTATTGCTGCAGTCTCTCATCTCCTCCCTTCTCGCTTCTCATCAGGTCAAACCCACCACTCAGTCCCACTGTATTTGCACTGGCTGGCCTACGAATTAACACTTGCAATACAGGTTGAGTCTCTCATATCCAAATATTCCGAAATACGGAATATTCCGAAATACAGATTATTTTTTTAGCAGGACTGTGATAATGAAACCTTTGCTTTTTGATGGTTCACTGAACACAAACTTTTTTAAAGCACAAAATTGTTAAGAATATTGTATACAATTACCTTCAGGCTTTGTGTATAAGGTGTATATGAAACATAAATGAATTTCATGTATGTACGCAAAATTGAGCCACAAAATTATTGAAAATATTGTATAAAATGACTTGCAGGCTGTGTGTATAAGGTGTATATAACACATAAATGCATGGGGTTCCATTCCCAAGATATTTCATTATGGTATGCAAATATTACAAAATACAGAATATTCTGATATCCAAAATACCCCTGGTCCCAAGCATTTTGCATAAGGGTGACTCAACACTGTACCACCAAACTGCACACCATTGTATTCCAATAGACAAAAAAGGAGGGGCAACTTAATTGTGCAATGTGACCCTACTCTTCTTCTGAAGGTTGAGTTGCTAGCTGCAGTTACACACTGAGATGAACCTAATCTCTATGGTAAGTAGCTATGATAAATTGGTGATGGTATCTCCGCTCGGCTCTGTGTAGTGGATTAGTGTGGTAGCCTAGAAGGTGTAATATAGAATGGAAGTAGGAAGTGCTGCACTCAATATGTAAGAGTAGGAGTGAGAAGGTGGGTTGATGGAGGAAATATTGTGTTATAGGGATACATGTGTGTTTAAAGCATCAAGATCTTAGGGAATGTACTGTTATGCAAGTGCTCCCCCTACACTATCAGTGTTAAAAAAATTCTGCCGTTGGAATCAAGATTGTAACAATCAGATATCATAAGTATACAATAGCACACAATGTAGGTCTGCTCACAAAATGTGTTATACTTGTGTAGGTCATTGATGGTAATAAAAGTTTTGTTGGTTTAAGTCCCGGCGAGACAGTTGTCAGAAAAAGATAATAAGCTATAATATAGTGTTCTAGAAGTGTTCCGAAAATCAAAAATTGACAATATGCCAGTGGGTGTTGCCCTCTGGAGGCAGCGGCATCCCGTGCCCTCGTATTCGTCAATTTACCCTTATGAATTCTGTTGGTAAGTCTCTTTTGGTGATTTTCTCCTGTGTTCTTATGGCGGTTCTTGTCCTTGGCTTCTTTGGAGTGTGTGCGCTGTTACACACTCACCATAGATCCTGGTGTCTGTCACCGCAACCAGCCACTCAACACTGGCTGACGAGGATACTTGGGGATGGCAGGGGGCGACGGAGGTGAGCATTGGAGTGTGTGCCTAGTAACACACTCTGCCTGGGTCCTGCTTCGGCAGGTTTCAAGGTAAGAAATGAAAAATAATGTAGTGTAATTATTCTGTCAATGGGAATTTTTTAGTGTAAACTGTGATTTGGTTGCCTGATGGACCTTGTTGGTCATGGTTCCCTTGGTTTAATCTGTTATTGAGTGATAATAGATCTTACCTCATTTTCTAGGATGAGGCCTCTGGGGGCTTGTGTTTTCAATGAAAATATCCATTTTAGTTTGTTTATTATTTCTTTTTCATCTGTTGATCCCTATTATGTTTAATCCTTTGGTGTTGCTGTTTTGCTTTTGATTAAAATTATTAGATAAGCTATGGGCCTCCAATCCCTTCCATGTGTTCCTCACATGTTCAGTGGATCTAGTTCTTTTTTTACTGTTTTGCCCGCATACTGTTATACACGGACATTCGGCTAGGTATATCATCCCTGTGGCATAGTAAGATTTGAATGACTGTAGTTTCTTTGTGGTGACCTCACAGGTTTGGCAAGAGGAGCATAGTACACAATGGAAAAAGCCCCCTTGGGATTCTGTGATGGTTAATGGGCTTTGGATGTGCCCTGTTGGTGGTATGTGGTTTTTGATTAGTTTGCTTTTCAGATCTGGTGCTTTTTTGAAAATAACTTGAGGTTTTGTTAGGAGAACTGCAGCTAGCTTCTCATCTTGCAACAAGATATGCCAATGTTTACTGAGAATATTGCAGATCAGTCTGGTGTATTGACTGTATTGGGTAATGAAACATGTTTTGTATTTTTCATTGTTATCTTTTGTTGTTTGTTTGTGTTCTATCAGAGTTTCTCTTTCTACCTGAAAGAACTTCTCATATGCTTCATTTATCATGGTCGAATTGTATTTTTTAGATATGAATTGTTTTTTAATTTCCTGATCCTCTTGTGTCTCACTCTTCTGAATTGACCAGTGGGTATGTTACTCAACCAATTGCTGTGGTGTCCACTTGTTGACAAAATATAACTATTAACATCGACCATTTTTATAGATTTGTTTGTGTTGCTGTTTCTATCTTGTATGAAGATTGTGAGATCCAGGAAGTTAACTTTCTGCCGGCTGTATTCAATGTTGAATACAAGATGTTTGTCATTATTGTTAATGTAGTCTGTGAACATTTTCAGTGAATTTTCATCCCCCTTCCAAATGAAGATGTTGTCGATATATCTGTGCCAGATCTGGACCAGATTTGCACCAAATCCGTGCTGTGACCATATGATACTATCTTCCCATACGCTCAGTATTTATTTTAAGACATTCAGTACCTGTTCATGATTGATTACTATGTAAAGATAGGTGACGTCATAGTGCATAACCAATAGTCATCCTACCATTCTGCCACCTGTAGTGTTCGTAGAATGTCCATAGTGTCCTTTAGATAAGATCTCTATTTCTTCACATATGGTTAAAGAAAGTTATCAATGTATTTCAATAGATTTGATGTCAATTAGTTGATTCCTTATATTAGGGGTATGCCCAGGGGTTTGTATATGTTTTTGTGGATCTTCAGTAGGTAATAGAATACAGGTTTTATTGGATGGTTGATGTCTAGGAAATTATATTCTGATTGGTTAAGTATGCCTTTCTTGTATCCCTCATTCAGTAATAGCTTCAAACTTATTTGGCATTTATTTGTGGGGTCTTCATTAAGAAGCTTATATGTGTTCTTGTCTCCTAGAATATTGTTATTCTTCTATAAAATCTGATGTTTCTAGTACAATTCCTCCCCCTCTGTCTGCTGGTTTGATTATTAGATCCTTGTTTTTAGTTAATTCTTATAATACTGTTTTTCTTTGTTTATGAAGTTGATCTTCCAAATCCTTTTTTGTTCTTCAAATCTTTGGTGACTGAGGCTTCAAATGTGTCAATGAAATGACCCCTGAGATGCTGTGGGTAAAATGTGGAAGCTGGTCTGAGGTGTTTATAACCAGATTAGTTTTCTTTTGGTTTGTATTGTGTCTTGTTAGTGTTAGTTTGGTGGTATTTCTGTAGTGTCAATTTTCTGTTAAATTTGTGGAGATCCAAACATGTCTCCAACTTATTGATGTTTTTGTCTTGGGTAAATTTGAGTCCTTTATTTAGTACTGATGCATGATTTTTATTCAGTATTGTTGTGCTAAGGTTGAAGATCCCTGTTGTGTCTGTACTGCCTGTCTTTTTGTGTTTTGTTTTGTTAGTGTGTTGTCCACCTCTGCATTCCTTTCTATATCTTCCAGCTTTCTTTTGTTTGCTGTGTTGTGTGGCTTGCAAGCTGTAATGCCTGCCTCCATGTTTAAAAAACAAAAGGAAGGCCCTCTGCACTAGTTTGTAAATTGAATCTGATCAAAACCTTGTATACTTTTAGATTGTTTATAACATTCAAAAACAGGGGTGTTGCCAGTGACAACTGTAATAACTATTGGAAACTTACAGAGGAAGAAAATATGTTGTCCTTGGAAGGTGCACTTCTTTAAAATATAACTTTTAATGTATCATTTAAAATGGTGACAAAAGTGAATATTGTGAGAATAAAACATTTAGTAGTGAGTGATGAGCAAAATAAAGAAAATTGTGAAGAATAAAATCTGTCTATGTCACTTTATTGCTTTTCTTTCTATCCTGTGTGTGTATAGGTGTGAGGCAGTATTTCTCATATAACAATTCAAGTTGGTATAGCTTAGGTAACTGTGTGCAATTAACCATATATGGTTCCTCCCCTATGCAGGATTCTCAAGAAGAATCCTTGTACATTAGGGCTGCTGTTACTGGGGGATGAATTTTCATCACAGAAGGGGACCAAGAAGACTAGTAGTTTCAAACAACAATTGTCTGTGATTATACTTAAGGTGACGTAGGTACATTGTGGTCATACGGAAAGTAGCTTCCTCAAAGGGTACACTTATCACCTTTTGCAAACCAATTCTCCAAATATACAAATATATACAGTAAGGGTGGATTAAAAAGGTATGCACGACAGATGCTAAGGGTGAACACGTAGTAGCAGGCACTATGGAAAGTAGCACCCTAAAGGAGCTCTCTTAACACCCTAAAACCTTTAATACTACCCCCTTTAAAGGACGTACCACGAACAGTCCAAATGTGGAATTATAAATGACTGACTTTCCATCACTTATAGGAGGGATTCCTAGAATACCTTGGAGCACTGTGAATACATTTCAAAAATAAATATTACTTGATTTTATTCTATCTATACACTAATGTAATTTGTCCATTATATGTAACTTTACTTCAGATAAGGTAACATTCATTTTTTACAGGTGTAGCGCATAGCATATTTATATAGACCAATTGTCTGTGAAACAATCATTTGCAAGAGGAACCTCGTTTGACAGCCGCTATCCTGTTGCACAGCGAATCACTGAAGCCATGACAGCTATGTTAGCATTAGATCTGCATCCAATATCCACCATCAATGCATCAGGCTTTAGACGATTAGTTGAGGTCATGTGTCCATGCTACCAAATTCCATCTTGATTCTATTTTACCAGAGCAGCAATTCCTCACCTGTACTAAAATAAAGAAAAATGTATCCTTTGCCTAGAAAATGTTATTGTTCTGACTATCCACTTAATTATACATATGTGGGCAAGCGGGGCTGGTCAAACGAAAGATGATATTACTGTGACAGACCACTGGATGGGTTTATTACCTTCAGCAGCAGCAGTATCTATCACACAACATGTATTACCGGCTTCACTAAAGATGCCCATACACAGTGCGATATGGACCTTGCTATGAGACTTGCGGTCCGACGGCCGACATATCGGGCGGTCCCCACACACGGAGCGATTGGGTGGCCGACCGCCCGACATGCCCGCACCCTCCTCCCCCACCCGCATAGTGCTGCATGGGATCGTTCATCGCATCCCCAGATCAAGTGAACATGCAGTAAGATCTGGAGGTGCGATGTAAGACTCCACAGGAGCGCACACTGGCTGTTATCATGCCCACACACCGTACGATATTGCAGCAATATCGTACCAATCCATTGGATCAGCTGCTATATTGCACCGCGTATGGGGGCCTGAAGAGGCATACCGAATTTGTTGCAAAAACACACGGATGTGATAGCAAAATGGCATATATATTTATTTAGCATACTTCATATTTTAAATGCGATTGTGATGTTATTATTATATAGATTATTATCACAGGAATGTATCATAATACAGGTGTTAGAACAGGGTTTGCCAGAAGGGACTCTGGATCTCATTCAGAGTCGGTCGCAAGCGGCCGCTCGGTCGTACGCATCCGACGTTTCCAAACCACGCATGCGTATGGTTAGTTGTGCGCATGTGCGTACGAGACCTTGCGATCCAAAATGCTGTCGATCGTACGGCTTACGAGCAGGAAGTGGCTTCCGAGAGTTGATTGACATGAAAGGCTGTTTGTGGGTGTTGACGGGGGTGGTGGTCTAAAAACACAGGCGTTCCTCACCGTTTTCAGGGCATTTTAGGGGCGTACATAAATTTCCTGCTCCGACCGACATAGAAGGCCAGAAGTAGTAAAACGTCGCTCTGCGAGCAGGTTAGAGGCCTGGCTGATTGTACAGCTTGAGGTTGAGTATGTGCTCTCTCAAGCACCAGAGTACAATCGATACTATCGAATGTGACTGATGTTATGCTTGATGTTTCTATTTTGTGCCACACAATGCAAGCAGTTAATAATCGTTTGTTGTTGCTAATAACACTGCTAATTATCTTGTAATTGATTAATGCGTTTGCATTAGAGAATAATAAGAATAAATATATTTCATGGGGATGGCTTATTCTATGCGTTTTTTTGTAAATTTTTTATGTAATTTGCACACAAGCGGCCGCAACCATCAGAAGAAAATTAACATACAGCGACAGACAACGACTGACAACGATTGACTCGATCGCTAGCTGCTATCACTCGTTAGCTAGAGGAGGTGCTTTGTTCATGTATGGGCGTCACTTTGGTTGCGATCGCCCGGCCGTGCGATTGTTTTTTTTTCTGATTCTCGATCACTAGGTGTACGACCGAGCGTCCGCCCACGACCGACTCTGAATTAGGTCCTCTGTCCCGGTGATGTGTCTGGAACAGGCTTTCACAATAAAGAAATCCCTCACTTGCAGGGATACACTGTGCACATGACACAAGTACTAATCTAGTGTGGTCCAATGTGGACAACTTTGTATACATCTATGATAAGGATACGATGCAACATTTAGGAAAAAGTATGAATCTTTACCCGTGACAGAGCGTCTAAGTTGCACCAAGCATTATATGTAGCAAAAGCGCTGGGTGAACGAGGGCACATCTTTAGCATGCCATAACAAAATATAAAACACCCTGTTGAGCAATGTCTTATGGTTACTGCATCACAGGGACTAAGGGATAAGTGCATTGAAGAAGAAAAACCCATTTTCTTTTATTCTCCTTATTTCTTCTGCATCACAGGGACACATACAATTTATGTAATGACACGAATTAGAACCATAGATACTGTATGTCCATAAACCACCAAACTTCACTTAAGTTCTTGTTGTCAGTGCATTCGGATTGAACTGCTAATGCTCCTTGGTGTCAGACCAACAGAAAAAAAGGTTGTCACTACATCACAGGATAAGGTTTATTCCAATTAATTGGATGTTGTCCCATTTCCAGTACACTGCAGTATTGTGCGTGAAGTACTGTATGATTTGTCTAAACAAATGGCAACATTTCTTTGGATCATCACAAAGGGTAATATCAGGTAGGAGTTACGCAGTACAAACTACTATAAGGACACAATAAGAGACTTAATGATGTAGCTGGCTACTTACCAATTATGTGCCAGTGCACCCGTAGCACATTTCACTTCCCACCAAGAGAAGATGGGGTCACCAGAATGTCCTTCCTCTCTGTGCATAAATAATCTGTCTGCCCATACCATCAAACTATATTAGGCCAAATGCTAGTGATTTCTACCAAAAGGGATCCAAGAAAACTCCCCATGCTGTAGTGAAAATGCTAAATTGTAACTCTTAAAACCAAGGACTGCTAACGATCTGATCAATGCACAAGCAAAATCAATATTTGCATGTGTAACCTACACTAATGTAATCTATATCCCAACGGTTGCACATGGACAATACACCCACCAAGTCCGAACCAAGACGCAGAATGATTGTGTAAGTTATCATTCTGCTTCCAGCTCTCCCAACAGTATGCTGTAGCCATGCTGACATTCTAAATGCCAGCCATCGGCACCCGTAATGTCTAATCCCAGCAAGGGTCTTATGACAGGAGTTGAAATCCCGATGCCTGTCATTTTACCTACGCCGGGAGCCCGACGCCTGGCATCGCGATCGAAGGTAAGTCGGGCGCCGGGTGTGGACAGCCGCGCGGGGGGTTGGTTAGGTTAGGGGCTCCCAGGGGGGACTTAGGGTAGACACCCCCCGGGAGGGTTAGGGTTACGCTAGGGGAAGGGGGGGGTTTGGGTTAGGCACCCCCGGGGGGAGGTTAGGGTTAGACACCCCCCCGGGAGGCTGCGGGAAGGGGGGGTTAGGTTTAGGCACTTACAGGAGGGGTTAGGATTAGGCACTTGGCGGGGAAGTTAGGGTTAGGCACCCCTAAGGGAGGGTGAGTATTAGGGGGGGTTAGGTTAGGAAATAGGAAAATACTTACCTGTCGGGATCAGAACCACCGGTCTTCCAGTATCAGCATTACATGCGTCCGGCGGTATTTCATGCTGCTCCCCTCCCAACGAGATGTAGTCATGAGACCGGCGGCCGCATGGCCGACAAAGAAATCCCGGGAAGGGATTTAACATAGTCATCGAAATACCGACACCTATGTTAATCCCAATGTCGGAACCATGAGAGGAAGCCGACCGATTGTCCTCAGCTGGGGTAAGTATACACTTAGCCGGGGATGGAGGGGTTAGGTTTAGGGACCACCAGGGGGGACTTAGGGTTAGACATCCCCCCAGGGAAGGTTAGGGTTAGGCTAGCGGAAGGGGGGGTTAGTTCTAGGCACTAAGGGGGGAGGGTAAGGTTAGGCACCCCCCCGGGAGGGTTAGGTTTAGGGTGCGGGGAGGGGGTGTTAGGTTTAGGCACTAATGAAGGGAGGTTAGGATTAGGCACTAGGGGAGAAGGTTAGGGTTAGGCACCCCTAAAGGAGGGTTAGGTGGCGGAGAGGGATAGGGATAGTGGACTTACCTTCGCTGTCGGGATTTCAAACCGTCGGGATTTGAACCACCATCCTGGAGTCCGGCGGTCATTCATACTGATTCCCTCCCAACAGAGCCTGTGTCCTGGCAAGAGAAACATGGTAAAGCAAATTTGCCCAATACATTTTAACCATAACCACATTAAATATGTGGATTGTGATAAATAGGCATGGAAAAATCCTTGCACACTAGGAGCCAGATTCTGAGTTGGACTCATCCGCCATGGCAGCCTGCTTACTACCTTATACTAATGCGCATATTTATGATTATAATCCATCTGTCTTCACGCTAAAGGCTGTACCGAACACTGTTTTTTCATCCGAAGCCACAGTCATCATCATTACACCCACCCCATGCTGAAACAGAGCGGCTTGCCGCATCATGGCTCCGCTCCCTCGCTGCATCTTATATTAGGCGCTGCAGAGCAGGCGGATCGGTGCATCAGCATAGTTCAAGGACCTCCTGGAGGAAGGAAGAGCTCCAGTGGTGTGGCAAGATGCCAGAAGACAACGTGAGCAACAGGAGAAGACGGAGACTCAGCAGCTGTCGGCGGTGGGTGGAGCCAAAGCTGAGGACTGGAGAGATCTGTAGTGGTGGGAAGCAAAATAGTTGTAACAAGCAACAGGCGGCTCTCGTGCGCTTGTTTTTAGGAGACAAGGATGCTGGGCTTCTATTCCTTAGGTCCTTCCTTCAGATTACTCCAGCACCTCCGCCTTGCTCTGATTGGATCCTTTTCCTTTTTCTCCTCTGCTGGTTCTCTGCTCTGATGCCGGCTATAGCATCTAGAGCGTGTCTTCCGGTTCCTGTGTGTAGAAATCACCCTCGTGTGTTTCTTCAATCCAGCATGTTTTTCAGCAGTGTCAGTCGCACTTCAGTGTCAGATTGTGTCATCTGTTACCAGCAATAGCGGCAGCCCAGCCATACTACAGCATCTAAGCGGTAGCTGTTACCAACACCATGGCAGTCTCAGCCGCATTACAGTGTCAGAATGGACAGTTGCTTTTAAACTTCTACAGTCTCAGTCACACTTCAGTGTCAGAGTGTATAATCTATTACCAGCAATAGCGACATCTTAGCCGCACTGCAGTGGCTGAGCAGATAACTGTTACCAACTTCACAGCAGTCGCTGTCATCCACCAGCAGCAATTAATTACTCTTGTTATTTTGACTTTTGCTGCAATCCAGCTGAGTACATATCAGCCCTCAAGGCTGCAACCAGCCAAGTATGCATCAGCCCTCAAGGCTTCAACCAGCCAAGTATACATCTGCCCTCAAAGCTGCAACCAGCCGAGTACACATCAGCCCTCAAGACTGCTACCAGCCATTTACGCATCAGCCCTCA
Organism: Taudactylus pleione; assembly: GCA_031769625.1. NCBI lineage: Eukaryota > Metazoa > Chordata > Amphibia > Anura > Myobatrachidae > Taudactylus > Taudactylus pleione. Next base: position 7,419,401 of record JAUIMM010000453.1, read on the forward strand.
AGGCTGCAACCAGCCAAGTATACATCTGCCCTATAGGGCTGCAACCAGCCAAGTATACATCAGCCCTCAAGGCTGCAACCAGCCAAGTATGCATCAGACCTCAAGGCTGCAACCAGCCAAGTATACATCAGCCCTCAAAGCTGCAACCAGCAAAGTACACATCAGCCCTTAAGGCTGCAGCCAGCCAAGTACTCTTCAGGCATCAAGGCTGCAACCAGCCAAGTACACATCTGCCCTTAAGGCTGCAACCAGCCAAGTACACATCAGCTCTCAAGGCTGCAACCAGTAAAGCACACATCAGCCCTCAAGGCTGCCATGCAATCAAAGTCGCACAATTAGCCAGTTTTCCTCCAGTATCCTGGGGGTTCTACTACCTCTTCTGTGTGAATTCCCCCAGGGATTCATAACAAGAGCTCAACAAAGCTCCCCAACTGTACGAGTAGGCGGCCTTGGGCCACCACCACTTTTCTGTAGCCTACCTAGACAACCAGGGTTTGGGCATTAGACCCATAGGCACTTTCAGGCTTAGGCCCATGGGGCAAGTAGGCAGGCAGTAGGCACATGGGCAATATCAGGGACTAGGCCTGTAGATATTAGGTGAGGCATTAGGCCCTTTAGATCTCATCTATAATAAATTAGGTAGAAGGGGCTCTGGGCATTAGGCCCGGGGCACAACACTGGTAGATAGGCAGTCCTAAATATAAGTGACTTTGGGCAGTAGGCCCAAGTCACTAGCGTGTGCCACAAGATAGGCAGGCCTACATTCCTGAGCCTTAAACATAAGTGACCTTGGGCAGTAGGCCCAAGTCACTAACGTGTGCCCTGAGATAGGCAGGCCTAAGGGCCTGAACCCTGACTAACAGTGACTCTAAGCAGCAGGCCCAAGTCATCAGACTTGGTACACATTCTTAGAAAGGCTGAAAAACCCTGACACCGTGTTAAGTGGCTTTGGGTGATAGACAAGTGAAGGGTTGACAAATAACAAATAAAGTCCAGGCGCTTTCTACAGATTAAACAGTAATCAAGTAGTCATGCAGTCAATAATCAGTGTATCATTACCGGCTGTGAATTCAACTTTAAACTCTTCCTCAATTGCTCCTCATTGCACCATGTTCATCAATATGAAAAAGAGGAGAGAATATCACATATAGTGAAATACCTTTTATTAAGGGTTTTAAAACATAAAAAGAACAATCCACCCCCTTATGGGATATTCAGCGTACCAGAATTGGCGGTGTATCCTGTACACCAGGCTACACATCAAACACAGTGGTCTTAGGCCCTCATTCAGACCCACTCGCGAGCGGCTGTCCGCTCGCAAGTGGGTCGATGGTCCGCACTGCGCATGCGCACGATGGAGGGAGCTCCATCGTGCGCATGCGCGAGACCCTCCTTCGTTCGGAGTGTCTCATCAAAGGGGGCGTGCTGTCGATGTTGACTGACAGCACGCCCCCTTTGGTGGGCGTGCCTGCCAGACGGAGGCGTTCCCAAGGGAGCACCTACCATCTGAAGCCGGCCCCACTGACATCACTAGTGATGTCAGTGGGAGTGATTTTGGCTCTGATAGAGCCAAAATCACTCCTCGCCTTGCGGTTGAAAAACTCAACCGCAGGCTTCTGCTCGCAGTTTCGATGGTCGCGATGGTCAAGACCATCGCGACTATCATCCTGCACGCTCGTATATGCTGTGGGTGGTGTCCCACAGCTATACGAGCGTCCAGGAGGACGCTCCATATTAATGGAGGTGGGCCCTGATTCAGAGCGAGCGCTCTGGTCAGAGCATCCGGCTCTGAATCAGGGCCTTAATCTGGATTTAAAACCTGCTTGAGCGTCAGCTGGATACGGAGATCTTTCCACTCTTCACAGTCCTGGTAGTCTGCTCCCACTTGTCACCAATGCATTTCAACTTCTAAAAGTCTTTTTCAAGGTTTGTGTATAATGGTGGACCATAGTCCCTTAAATCCCCCTCCCTTGCTTGTGATTGGTTGGAACCTCTTCAACAAAAAAACATATCCAGTCAACCCAATATATAATTTCTTTCTATATTTAGAACGTGCAGTGGTGTATTAACGTTTGTTAACTTCGGATTTAGGGCCGGCCGGCCAGAAATAGGAAAGAATTGATTGCATTGGGTGTGTCTTTTTTTTTTTGCTAAGTAACTGTATGTTTCATAAAATTAATTTGTTTATGCTGAAAAGCAAATTGAGATAGCTGTGAATTTATAAGCAGAAAGTATAGTCTACATTTTAAGTTAAGTTGGGTTCTTGTATTTGGCTATCAGCAGGCTAGCCCAGTTTGATAGTGTCCACCAAAGGTAATATAACCTTGCTTAACGCGTTTCACTGAGTGGCTCTCAGCTTCTTTAGAAGCAAATATAACCAGTGCTGCACAGTTGAGGGATTTTATACCCTAAGGTTAATGAATTCATAAGGCACACATGTGTGTATTAGCAAAGAAAATATCAAGCCGCATGTAAAATTCCTATATGCAATCCTATTATTCATTTGAGAAACATAAGTATATATAAAAATTCATTAAAAAAGCAAAGTGCTCTGTTAAATACCTTTCGTATCAGGAAGTGTCTGTCCCGATCACGTGATGTAGCTATAAATCACGTGATATGGAACAGATACAGAGGTGATTTGAGAGAAGTCCTGGCACGTTTAGTAAACATTGGTCACATGGTAAAGATGCATCATAAACACTCGTAGATAGAGAGTGGTTAAAGGAAATGGGTATAGAGGTGATTGAAGAAAAGTCCTGACACGTGATGTAAACATTTATCACGTGATATGACACGTCATGAGCACTTAGAAAGGTGTAAATGGAGAGTGATTGAATGAAAAGTCCAATCACATTATCTAAACATCAGTCAAGTGACACAGGTTAGGATATTTTGATTGGTTGATGGGTTTAGACTCACACATTAAAGAAACAAATGAATACAAATAATATAATAGATTCAAGAAAAATTCTGTGATCATATAATATAAATAGCAGACACATATATAGTTCATTAAGGGATATTTCATTTATAAAATAGGATTGGCTATGTCTATTCAATCCCAAATAGACATACGAACAAAGAATATATATTATATACCTACTTGATGGTCTAGATCGTTATAGAAATACAGTGTCACATATTTGGTAAGAGGATGTTATTCTCTAAAAGTCAGAGGGTCTCATTCAGACCCGGTGGCAAGCGCTGAGCGCTCACAACCAGATCGATGTTAAGGCCCTGCGCACATGCAGCGGCCGCACTGCGCGTGCGCAAGCCCCGGAGCGAGAGAGAATTTCTCTCGCTCCGGAGCTCACTACAAAAGGGGCGGCTGTCGATGTTGATCGACAGCTCGCCCCGTTTTGTAGGCGGGTTGGGGGGTGGCTACACAAATGGAGGCGTTCCCAAGCGAACGCCTGCCATTTTGTGGGCGGCCGCTCTGACATCAGCAGTGATGTCAGTGGGGAGCTTCCTGCTCGATCAGAGCAGGAAGCTCCCTGGGGCTTGACCATCACCTGGGTCTTGACCATGACCCTGGTCAGTAGCTAAGCCGTGGGTGGTAACCCACAGCTTAGCTAGCGACCAGGAAGCCGCACTAAAAAAAAGAAGTGGCCGTCCTCATTCAGAGAGAGCGATCGCTTCTTGCGACCGCCTCTGAATGAGGGCCAGAGTCCTCTGAGAGATAAATAAAACTTATAATTGGCATTTGGTGTGACTACTTAACACAGAAAATAATACATAAATAGATTCAAAAAAATAAACTAAAAAGAGAAAAGTAAGCTCATATCCCTAAAAATATATATATTGAGGTGAGAAGTGTCCTTATTTATACAACAATCATATTCATATAAATATCTAGTGGAACAACCATAATAAATCTTTTAAAGGATTGAAGAGACAGCAGTCTTAATACATACTAAATATTTGCATACATAAAAATGTGTAATTTAATGTAAATCTATCCAATTCGCTCTCATTAGATCAACACTTATTGGAGATATTGGGAATATAATAAACCACAAAGCAAGATATTGTTAATATGATTAATGGAAGAGGGATTGAATTGTATATAGGTATAGGAACGTGTGTAGTTACAGATGAGGTGAAGGGGACCCTTTCTCCCCCAATAGTGAATGTACGACCTAGGAACTACATACAGGTATTTAGTTCCATAGCTTCATTTATTCCAATTGGATGCATAGAGTCCATTCTGAAAATTCAATAAATCTCCTGTCGACATAGGTGGTTGTATCTCTCACCTCATCCGGGGTGGTAGAAACATGTTCGATCCCAACAACCTCAAGTGATTTGGGATCACCTCCATGAACCTTGTGGAGATGGCTTGAGACCATATGGGTAAACACTTTACTGATAATATTTCTGAGATGTTCTAAAAATTGTATTTTAAGATTTCTGGTGGTGCGTCCCACGTATCTCAAGCAACAACCACAGGTTAACATGTAGATTATATATTTTGTTTCACAGTTAATGACATTTTTGATCTTATATGGTTCTTTGTCACCTATGATATCTATGGTTAAGGTTCTTCTATTAGAATGTTTACATATGATGCATCCCGTTTTCCCACACCGATAAAAACCAGCTGGTCTGTTAGGTATCCAGTTATTAAAGGCATCTAAATTACTTTGATTGGATATTTTTATATGGCTCAGAGCTAATATGTTTTTGAGAGATTCATTTTTTCTAAAAGTAACCTTTGGTTTTGGTGGTATGATGGACATTATCACATATAAGAATGTTGTAATTTTTAGTTCATTATTTTTATTATTTCTCTAGATTGATTATTAAATTTGCATATAAAGGTTAAAACCTTGTCTTCCTTTTCTTTAGTGTTTATTTCAATATTTGATTTAGCCTGAAGCAAATTAGGCCTATCCATCTTTGTTACTTTGTTTAGCGCTTGTAGGAGGAGATGTTCTGGGTATATCCTCTCCACCTAAAGGACCCAATCATATCATTTGCTTGTATGATATATTTGTCCATTTGTGAGCAATTTCTGCTTAAACGCATTAACTGGCTTTTTGGAATGTTGATCTTCCAAGGCCTGTGGTGGGCACTTCTGAAATGAAGATATGATTGGGTATCTACTGGTTTGATGTAATTATATGTTTGGATCGAGTCCTCATGAATTATGAGAGTCAGGTCCAGGTAGTTGATCATTTTACGGTCATAAGTGAAAGTGAAAGATAAATTAAAAGAATTAAGATTAAGATGATCAACAAAATTTTGTGCCGCATTCCAAATGAAAAAAAGGTAACCGATACATAACGGTCATAGAAGACCAGACACACGACAAGGCCGATGCCCCAGGGCTATACCCTGGGACAACACCTTGATTTAATGATTGCATACAATTTTTGCTGATGATTTTATATGTGGAGTCATATGACATTTAATTATATGTGTATGGATTGTTTTAATTTTTAATTTTAAACTTATTAAATAACAATATTGATGATATTATTAAGCCGCATGGATACTTTTTACTGATATCGCTGTATTAGCCTTAATTATATTGTTTTTTACTCTATTCATAGAAGGTTCACACCCTTCATTTATACAGCTGCTACAACTATATTGATAAGCTCCAACATTGATTACCCTTAGGGTATATTTTTCAGTTGACAGCTCCTGTTTGCTGGTCTAGCTCCACACCTGTGCAAAGCATACCTCTGACTGCTCAGGTAAAACTATCCATTCCTGCAGGGGCGTATTTAAAGAGGAGGGGGCCTGTGTTCAGTTACCATCCGGGGCCCCCTCCTCTCTCTTCAGCGGCCGCGGCATACTGACAGATTCAGTAGATTCCGGCCACTAGTCTGTGCCCGGAGTCTACTGTGCATGAATAGGACATGGGGAAAATGGTGTGGCAGCCATTTTGCTAGCAATTTCCCTAATCCGCATGCGCAGAACGCTGGGAAAGTGGCCACTGCTGCCACTTTCCAGGTGTTCTGGGTAGCGCCTCTCCAGCCGACATGGAACTTCGGAGAAGTAAGTATTAGGAAGTATGGTTGCAGTGTGTGCAGTGTGGGGCCACACCCTGCACCCATTATAGATACGCCCCTGCATTCATGCTTTCCTGGTTCTGTTTCTAATTATCCACTGCTACCATCCATTCCAGTGTTAGGTCTGTATCCGGTCCTACCATCATCTGAGTGCTCCCAGATCCTGAACTACAGCGATAACCCAGTTCAAGCCTGGTTAATACATCTGCCAAGTTCAGCATCCTGGATAACAGTTACCAAGTAAGAAGAGTGCTAATTTATTTAATCAAGTAATAATCCAGTATCAGTCTGGTTAATATACTGCTACACTCTTCACTGCTACATACATCATTCTGTCACCAACACCAAAGTCCCTAGTGGTCTAGTGGGTACAATTTGCCATCTCTCTGCTGAGAGCCGGGTTCAATTCCTGGTCAGGGAAGCTTACATGCCAGGAGGTCTGCTCAGGCCTGCCAGCTTCACCTACACACCTCCAACTACCCATTCAGACGTTATCCTGATACCGGTTTCACAAATAAACACAAGCGTGACATTCAGTAATTGCAGATTTGACTCACATAGTTGCATTTCTGGCCTGTATGACGCATTGTGGAACCTATTTTCTAACACTAGCTCCCAATTTATGCAATTGACTGCTGTCCTCCTGGCGATTTTTTTCGTAGTTTCACTCTCTTTTTATTCTCTTTGCCTGTTTGATGTATGTAGTTTTTAATTAAACACAACAACCACATGACAATGTGAAGAACAGCAGTTGCTGAACTGTTTACGTCTGAGCACATGCATACAAATTAAAAAATGTTGGGCAAAAGACACAAACACACTCCCAACATCTACCTACGCAGATCTACAAAGTACTGTATGTAACACACTGTTTCCATGACATAGTTGCCAACTTCTATATTCTATTCTCCACGAGAAGCCCAGAGGGAAGATGCAGTTGAAGACGATGATGATGATGCTGCGGTTGATCTCTTTGCATCATCAGGGCCCACCCAAATCACATGTTTATGAAGAGGGGGTGGGCCCAAAATAAGGCAATTCTAATAGAATCATATCATATTAACCACGTACGCTCCCCATGGACTTGCAATTTTTGGCTTTATCCCCACCTATCTCAAGGAAGTGGACGAGATGTGGGAGGACTACCAACACTTCCGAGGATCCGGTTTACACCCCAAAAATTCTGGAGTCTCCTGGAGGATCTGGGAGAGTAGGTATGTATGTTCCACGGATATAAAATGTAGAGCGGAATGTAATATGGTACAAGTTCATCATATTCAGCACCGTGCTCTTTCTAGTGGGGGGTGTAATGCTGCAGCTGTGGGACCTGTTTCACGTGGTCCCCCAGCCAAAGCATTCAGCACAACATGCTAGTCAGCACAGGCTGGGGATCCCTGGGGAGGTGACACCCCCCCGATAAATGAGTCCTCCCTCTCCGGGGCACCCCAGGCCAGGGCTGATAGCTCAGGGTTATCCCCAGCACCTCTTTGTGTAAATAATAGATAGATATAATATTGTCCTTTAAAGGAGAACCAGAGGTCCTGCAAGCCTCCCCCTGCATGCTGGTACCAGCCTGAAGGGCATTAAGGGCCTGCTGGTACCTCTAGTTCGTCTGCAAAAGAAATATAAAAAAAAACAAGACACACATCGGAGGTTGTAATATTTTATTACACATACACTACACATACTCATTCACTCACTCACACTCATGCTACATGCTTACCTTGTCCCTAGCGCTGGTCTGTCCCGTTCTCTAGTAGAATCCAGATTGGTACCTGTGAAAAAAACAAATGCACTCACCTACCCCTTGGTTCCAGTCTTCTTCATTCCCTGTAGGCATCCACGGTCTTTTTAAAATGGAAAAACGTAAAGCGTGTACCCATCGGACAGTCCGCTAAGTATGGTACTTGGCAATACAAATGTATTTCCAAAACAAATTCATTGGCTGAATGTTCATTGGCTGAGAGAGGTAAGCCTCCATCTGTCAGCCAATGTGCGGTTTTCCCTATTGACTTCAATAGTGGGAATGTACTTTAGTAACCTCACCCCAAAAATGGTTGCTACACCCCTGCGTTTGAGTACCCGTTGCCATCCACAAATGGTCCCTGTCTGTCAAACACTTTGAGAATAAATCCTCCCTTGACCGCAGGATCATCATGGCACATGTGCAATGTGACTTACAGGGATGCGCAGTTGAAAAAAATCACCTATTTGCGAAATATCACCATTGCGACAGTCTCTGGTCCTCAGAACATTTTCATACATTTTTTTTCATCTCTAGAGGAAAGTGGTTACGTTTTGCATGTGCTTTCATTTACAAACTAATTATTTTTAGTTAAAATATGTGAGAAATGTTGATATGTACAAAAAGATTCCCAGTAAACGTGTGTTTATTTACCTGTTATTACCAAAGGCAAAGAATATATTATTTTAAGTCTTGGCATTTTACATATTTACATTGGATGAGTTTAGTGCCTAAATACTTTCCATAGCAGCTGGAAAAAGAATACAAATTTAATGTAAAGAATATTGTAACTAAAATTACTACAAAAGCTGAAGTACATCAACCATATACCAAAGTAGTACAGTTATTGGAAATATTATTCAGAATGCTTGAGAAGGATTTTATTTTGTGAGGATAGGCAATTCTAGCTACTAAAATATCTCTTAAAATTCAGATAAAAGTTGTTTGCAATTTTAAAATTACCTGCAGCTAGTCTGAAGACGTATAGTGACCACATTGCCATCCAATCTATACACCTCACATGCACACTAACGGCACGGATCGCAATTGCAATCGCAACTGTGAAATCGCACTCAATGCAGCTTCGAAAATATGCTAATGTTGGCCACCGCTCAGCCAGCATAGAGACGCCCACTACTGCTTTCTCACATCCGTAATACCTTGCAGTCCTGCGTATACATTGGTAACATCGTAGCACATCGGTCCATCACGCACAATTACAGCAGGTCTGACCCGCCGCAGAAATTGCAAGTCTCGTTGCACACAGTGAGTACTCAAGCTGCGTAGGCAATTGCAGTGGCTAATTTATTTACACCCATGCAACGGCATCCAAACGGACAGGCACATCTGCGTTTCTCCAACCACTCCCGTCACCACCCCCAAACACTCACGGCTTGTCACTCACTCTGCGATGTATTACTGTCTGCGTGCATAATCACAGTGCGATCGCGGCACACGCGATCTGTATACGCATGCACAGTACACAACAATCAGCGGATCTGCGTACACTGTTGCAATTATGATCCGTGCTGAATCAGGCCCTAAATTCTCATATTCTAAGTCAGAAATTGGCATAAATTTGATATTTACATAAATCTCAGGAACTGCACTGTGCAGATCTGTTTCCAATGCCCCAAAGCCACAGCATGATTGAAATGATGTTAGCGTTTGGGGGTGGTGACCAGGGCCGGCTCTAGGGGTGTTCGACCTGAGCGGTCGCACAGGGGCGCTGCCCACAGAGGACGCACCCCTCCCCAACATCCTGATTTCAGCGGGACATTATTGTCCCAATGTTCCACCCATGGACCAAAGTGGCCCGCAAGTGGTTAAATTGGGAGTTTGGGGACCCCCACCGCCGTAGCTGTGCGCTGGTGCCGGACCCCTGAGACTCTGAATGGATGCTGCGCGCATGCACGCAGCATCCATTCAGTGACAGGAGAGAGCTGGGGGAAACACAGCTAGTGAGGCTTCCCCCAGCCTGACGTTATTTGGAGGCGGATACGCCTCCTAATAACGTCACGTTGGGGGCGTGGCCTATGGTAATTAGGCCATGCCCCAATTTTCAGTCTTCGCCGTGCGTGAAGATAGGGCGCTCTGGAAGGGGCCGGCACAGGGTGCTCTGACCCCTGGAGCCGGCCCTGGCAGTGACAGGGAGCATTCCAGAAAATGGAGGTGTGTCAGCCCCGTTATCTGGGTGTGCCAAAGCCAGTGGCTGTGTCCATGGATGGCAGCCTAATTTTGCTGGACATCCAAACCTGAGATTTGCTCAGATGTCTGATGTTCACGTTTTTGGATGCATCAGCGGCAGTGGGTGTCTTTTCACTTAAGAAGTGAATGTGTATTTTTATGTATTAAAACTGTGTTATACTATATACATTTTTTACTCCATTTCTATGAACATTTGATGGTGTGGTAATGAGGATGATTGATTCAGGAGCTATTAGCGCCTCATTTGGAAGATTGATGGAGCATTCTAAGCATTCTAATTTTTGGATGCATCAGCCGGCAGTGGGTGTCTTTTCACTTAAGAAGTGAATGTGTATTTTTATGTATTAAAACTGTGTTATACTATATACATTTTTTACTCCATTTCTATGAACATTTGATGGTGCGGTAATGAGGATGATTGATTCAGGAGCTATTAGCGCCTCATTTGAAGATTGATGGAGCATTCTAATCAAGAACTACAAACATAAGGCTGTGGTTTGATTTATTTTAATTATTTATGTGATAGCGCTGGTATAGCTGTGTCCATTTATTCTATATTGTCTTGTCTTAGTGGAGGGAAGGAAAAACCTCCTGTGACACTAGCTGTCCTAGCTGCTGTCTTCACTTTGCACACTTTAGTCCTACACAATTTTTCATACCATATTTGTGTATGTGCCACTATTATGTGGCCTTATATTGGGCAATTTTATGACTCAGATTGGATACTGTTATTAGTTTTAGGGATGGGTTTGGCGCGTGGTGCCCCAAGGTAAGTGTGGCTGGGCTGCTCTGAGGTGGCACAATATAAGAGGTAAATTTGCTAAAGTGAGAGTTTTTAGAAGGGAGTTTTAAAAGTGATGTTGCCCATAGCAGCCAATCAGATTCTACTTAACATTTAACTAGCACCTTCTAGAAGATAATAGCTAGAATCTGATTGGTTGCTATGGGCAACATCTCTTTTAAAACTCACCTCTAAAAACTCTCACTTTAGTAAATTTACCCCTAACACTTCATTTAGCACTTTTTTAACATTTTGAAATTATTTTTCTACTAATACTATTCTTTTTAGAATTTTAATTACACCTTTCACTTGTGTTTTACCTTTTAACACATAGGGACATATCCAATAGACTGCGAGAATAGCAAAAAACCCGCACCTGAGACGTTTTTCCTGCAGGTGCGGGTTTTTTGCTATTCTATTAGGTGCGTGTTTTTTTAAAACACGCGGTGGGAGATTTTTATTCTCGCACCTCCTGTGTGATATTTCCTAAAATCAATGATTTTAGGTAAAATCACCGGAACTTGCTCTGACAGCCCCCTGAGGACTAATTAAGCAATTGGAAATATCCAATTAGCTTAATTAGTCCATAATTACTTACCTTCGGCAGCGCTGTCTTCTTCATCCTGCTTCGGGAGCCGGCTCTTCTGCAGCAGGGGTGAGTGTGTGTGGTGTTTGTGTGTGTGTGTGTGTGTGTGTGTGTGTGTGTGTGTGTGCATGAGTGTGTGTGTCCCGGTGTCAGTGTGCCCCCCCAATGTCACTGTGGCCCCCCCGTAATGGGAGCTGGGAGAACTACATCTCCCAGGAGCCCTTGCCTCACCCACCAGCCCCTGGAGCCTCCCAGGAGCCCCCGGGACTTCCAGAAGCCCCCTCTCCAGTAAGAAGAGAGAGGGGATGTCACCGGGAGCCGTGGAGACCCGGGCAGGTAAGTGACTTTTTTTTTTAATTTACGCGGCACGTGGTTTTAAGTGATCAAAACCCTGCATCCACTGTTTTTTTAATTGAATCCCGCGGGTATCGGAAGCGCGCATACCTGCGGGATTCCGAAATTGGGCGCGAGGGGCGCAAGGTTTTAGCCTCGCTAAACCTCACGCCTAATTGAATATACCCCATAGCTTTTGCTTTATTCTTTTTAACACTCACTAACACTTTAGCCTCTCACTGGTGTGCTACCCTGGGATGGCTGACCTTCGCCGGCCTTTCGGGCTTCGGCATCCCAGACTTTCAATATTAAGGACCTCCAGTATACAGAGACGCCGTGAAGTGGCCTGGAGGCTTACCCATATTTTTACAAATATATGCAACTGAGATCTCTGAACACCATGAAGTTTTACAAATCCTATTGCTGTTATCATTCTGAGTGCTGAGGAATACCTTTTTCTGTTTCTTGTATAGAGTAACCCCTCCCTTTCATGCACCTGAGTAACATTACTGAAGTGACTGAGCAGCTACGAACATGTAACACAGAGAAAGATTGTAATAGGGGTCAAGTTTTATCTTCAAAATGGGGAAATATCTGAATGAGAGTTTAAATCGTGAGAGTTTTTTTAGTCTAAAAACATGGGAGTTTTCATGTTATCGAACTCTGGGTTTGATACACTATGGATCACTATTCTGCTTATACGCACGAAACGCAGTTGCTAATATCAGGTGTGACATGTAAATGTTTGAATTTGCATTGCGATAGCAGCCTGACATAAAGACGCCCACTTCCCCTTACATCCATATACTTGCCCAACATAGTGAAACAAGCTGTGACAGTGGACAGTTAGGGAAGCCCAGACCTTACTCAGGAATTGCTTACTTTTGTAGTCCTCACGCGGTGTTAGGTATCGCAGTGGCTAATTTATGCATTCCCATGCAACAGCATTGAAACGCACTGGCACGCCTGCTTTCGCCTGACCAACCCCCCATCACCACCCACAAATGGCACTTCCTGTTAATCACTCTGCCATGGGTCTGCGTACCCTCTGTGATCGCAATTCCTAACGTAGCATCTAGCTCGCGCATGCACACTGTGATGCATACGCATGCGCAGTGCGAATTAATCAACTGATTGCCTGCGTGTAAGCAACTTCCTTTCTGAATCAGGCCCTCTATTACATTGGCGAGTTTAAAAAGTGTGAGAGTTTACTGCTAAAGGGTGCAGGGGGCACGCTTCCTATGGGGCCGGTGGTTTAGGGGCCTGCTGGCCCAGCAAGCAATCCCCTGCACCCATAGGCAAAACTACTGGGTGGTCCTGGTGTGCACCAGACCAGCCATTTGAATCGCCATCGCTGCTGCTTTTTTGTTTTTTGTATATCTGCATGGCTGTGTGCTCGGCCACAGATGATCAAATGTTCAGGCTGCTCAGCGCCGCCAGCGGGAACGCACACAGCATGACATGACATCACCCGCCTACTCTAGTATGAAGAGGAGCTGAGTATGGAACAGCAATGGCTGCAGCAGCCAGAGCGCAGCGAGAGGATGCTTCCAGTTACAGACAGCTACTGCTGCTGGAGGAGACAAGTGGCCCTGGCATAAGATTTTGCAAGACTCCAAATCATATATTTGTATATACATAATACATATATATATACACGTATATACACTTAGATATATATATATATATATATCTATATATACACTCTGGTTGAGACCTGAGTTGAGGGGGCCCCTTAAAAATGTTGCTATGGGGCCCACAAAGTTCTAGTTACGCCCCTGCTCTCACCCGTATTACATTTGGCCCCTGTTCTTTGTTTCAGCTACCCCATTATCTTTGGTGTATATAGAATTGTTCTTTGATGCTATATGCTATTTGTTTCTTAAGAAGTTCCCTATTTTATGTCCTGCAAATGTACCTCCAATGACACTTTGAAATGTAAGTGTATTTCCCTGAAATGTGTTCCTCTTCATGAGTACATGTCCTGTAAATTGTCCAATACCAGAAGCAGATTTGAAAATAAAACTAGGATTTTTAATAAGTGCTTGAGTAGACATATAATGTGGCAGTAAATAAAAGTCCAGGAAAATATAAATGTGCACAAGAGTTCTGTGGTGGGAGCAAAGGGTTAATGTCCAAGTAGAAACAATTAGAGCTGTCCAGGTATGCAGGTAGTGAAACTGAAAATAATCAAGCCAGGTTTGCAGATAGTGAACTGAAGCGCAGGATGTCAGCAGGCTCAGGCACTCAGGTATGGGCAAGGGTGATGGAGGTAGCGGGGTAGTCCAGTGGGAACTAGGAGCTGACAGGCAGACTGGCAGACAGCGAATTCACAGGAACAGGAAAGCACAGAGAACTCCCTCTCAGCTAGGCTGAGATACACGTTGCACTGGCAAAGAAGGAAGGCACTGACCCTTCCTAAATACCCCATGCCATGCTGTTACTGACCGGAGGGAACATGTGACTCACCAGGATTGGCCAGCCTCATCACATGGCCAGAAGGCAAGATGGCGGCGCCCATGCCAAACGGAATGGAGACGCCGCCAGGCCTCACCAGCGCAGAGTGACAACAGGGCCGCACAACAACACACGCAGCCAAAGCCCCCCGCCAGACACCAGCTCCGCCACCAGACAGCCCGCGCCACAACGACCTCACAGGTAACACCCGCCTAGCGCCATGCTGAAATACCCTGGCCGTGACAGTACCCCCCCTTTTGGGGTGGCCTCAGGACACTCACCAGGCTTCTCCGGATGGGCAGAATGGAATCTCCTGATGAGCGTGTAACGTGGACATCACGAGCATCGGTCCAGCAACGTTCCTCTGGACCGTAACCTTTCCAGTCCAACAAATACTGAAGATGACCTCTGCGCAGACGAGAGTCCAAGATCTGGGCGACTTCAAACTCAACTCCTCTCTCCGTCTGGACTCGAGGAGAAGCAGGTAGAGCATTATGGAACTTATTCAGGACTAGGGGCTTTAATAAGGAAACATGGAAGGAATTGGGAATTTTTAGGTATGGGGTAACTGTAAACGGTAGGCCACTGGATTAATGACTTCTGTTATGGTGAAGGGACCGATGAAGCGGGGTGCGAATTTCATAGACGGAACTCTTAGACGAAGGTTCCGAGTAGACAACCAGACCTGGTTTCCTACTTGCATGCGTGGAACTATTCTACGCTTCTTATTGGCCTGGGTCTTATAGCGAGAGGATGCCTTCAACAAATCAGAACGTACTTGAGTCCAGATGGCAGCAAAATTCCGCACCGTGTCCTCCACGGTCGGAACATCGAAAACAGGCAGGCTTCGGAATTCGGGAACACGAGGATGAAGGCCATATACAACCTGAAATGGTGTTTGGTTAGTTGACGAGTGGTAGGAAGCATTATGTGCAAACTCAGCCCATGGCAGCAAGGCAGCCCAATTGTCCTGGGAAGATGACATAAAAATTCTTAAGAAAGTCTCTAGATCTTGATTAACTCTCTCGGTGGAGCCGTTGCGGATGGTAGGCCATGGAAAAGTTTAACTTCACTTGAAGAACAGAACACAAAGCCCTCCAGAATTTTGCAGTAAACTGCACACCACGGTCAGAGACAATTTCAGCAGGAAGGCCATGTAGACGAAATATGTGTTGGACAAACAACTGTGCCAGGTCAGGAGCAGAAGGTAACTTCTTCAACGGTATATAGTGGACCATCTTAGAAAATCGGTCTATTACAACCCAGATAGTGTTGAAACCTTGAGAGACTGGCAGGTCTGTGACGAAATCCATGGAGAGATGCGTCCATGGACGTGATGGAGTAGGTAATGGAAGCAATTCCCCAGCTGGAGCTTGTCGTGATGATTTATGCTGGGCACAGGAGGAGCAGGAAGAGATAAACTCCATTATATCTGCCTTCATAGAATAGTGTCTTTTCAGGAACTCCAAGGTCTTCCAAGTGCCTGAGTGCCCTGCGAAGCGAGAGGAATGTGCCCAGGTGAGAAGCTGCTTCCTTAATTCCGGGGCCACAAATGATTTTCCCATAGGAGGCTGAAGTTGTAATGCGGCGAAAACTCTTGATTCCAAGACAGGGGTATTGCTTTGATTTTCAGATTGATCATCACAGAGGAGAGATCTCGATAGGGCATCAGCCTTCTGATTAAGTGCTCCAGACTGGAAGGTCAGGGTGAACTGAAACCTGGCAAAGAATATTGCCCAGCGGGCCAAACGAGGACTCACACATTGGAGGTTTTTGAGAAATAGGAGATTTCTATGGTCCGTAAATACTGTAAATGGAAACTTGGCGCCTTCTAGCAAATATCTCCATTCCTTCAACGCCAACTTTACAGCTAGTAGTTCTTGCTCACCTATGGCGTAGTTCCTTTCGGCAGGAGAAAATTTTTTAGAAAAGAACCCACACGGATGGACTCGGTTGTCCTCATAACGTTGAGACAAGACTGCTCCCACAGCGCCAGATGATGCGTCTACTTCCAACAAAAAAGGCCTGTCCAGATCAGGTTGTCGAAGAACTGGTGCTGAGATAAAGGCCTGTTTTAGAAGATGAAAGGCAGACTCTGCCTCAGGTGACCATTGGGCAGGGTTAGCACCTTTGCGGGTCAAGGCTGTAATGGGAGCCAGCAGTGTAGAAAATCCCTTAATGAAGCGTCTATAATAATTTGCGAAGCCCAACAATCTCTGGATGGCCTTCAGTGTCTGAGGTCGGGTCCAATCCAGAATTGCCTTTACCTTCTTGGGGTCCATTTCTAAACTGGAGCCAGATATTACATAGCCGAGAAAAGGTACACTGGGCACTCCAAAGACGCACTTCTCCAGTTTGTAGTAAAGGTGGTTTTCTCACAAACGGGTCAAAACTTCTTTAACATGTTCTTGATGTTTAGCCACAGAGGGTGAAAAAATCAGTATGTCATCCAGATAGGCAACAACCGAAACATATAACAGATCCCGGAAAATCTCATTAACGAAACTTTGAAAGACAGCAGGGGCGTTACACAATCCAAAAGGCATTATTAAATACTCGAAATGTCCATCTCTGGTATTAAAAGTGGTCTTCCATTCATCGCCAGCTCGGATACGAATGAGGTTGTAAGCCCCTCTTAGCTCTAATTTCAAAAAAATGACAGGGCCCTTGACCCTATCAAACAACTCAGTAATCAGGGGAAGAGGGTATCGATTCTTTACAGTAATGTCATTGAGGCCTCGATAATCAATACATGGTCTTAGACGACCGTCCTTCTTGCCAACGAAGAAAAACCCAGCTCCGGCAGGTGAAGTAGAGGGGCGAATGAACCCCTTTGCCAGGTTGTCCCGGATGTATTCGGTCATGGCTTGAGTCTCAGACAAGGACAGCGGATAGGTACGACCACGAGGTGGTATCTTATCAGGTATCAATTCAATTGGACAGTCCCATTCCCTATGAGGGGGTAAGATATTTGCTTGTTGTTCAGAGAAAACATTGGCAACATCTGATATTCCTTGGGAATGGCAGAAGAAACTAATGGAACTGTCTTTCTCACAGGTCGAATTTTTGGAAGACAGGATTTCTGACAGTCCATACCCCATGACAGAATCTGCATAGAACTCCAATCAATCCTGGGATTATGTTGACGTAACCAGGGTAGACCAAGAACAATTTCTTGAGAGGCCTCTGATATCACCAGGAATTTTAAAGACTCAGAATGAAGTGCCCCAATTCGGACCAATACTGGTTGAGTCTCTTTGGAGACTATCCCGTTAGTTAGAGGGCGTCCATCTATAGAGGTCAGAGAGATGGCATGGTTGAGAGACAAACAAGGAATCTGAAATTTATCTATGAAACTAGACGTTATGAAATTTCCGGCTGCTCCCGAGTCGAGTAGAGCAGTAGCAAAGACAGGTTTGGGTTTAAGATCCAAGGCTAGGGTAATAGTGAAATCTTTAATTTTTGAAAACGGGTTCATAACTCCTAACTTGATGTCTCCAAGGTCAGTTAGGATTTGGCATTTCCCGGTTTACGGGGGCAGGAGATCAGCAGGTGACCAGACTCTCCGCAGTACAGACAGAGGTTCTTTTGCATTCTTCTCTGACGTTCTTCTTTAGAGAGATGTGTATGATTCACCTGCATAGGCTCCTCTTCAGTAGGGGAAGGAATGGGACGGGTAGAAATGGAGGGGGTAAATGACCTTTGCCGGTCAGTTCTGTTTTTTTCAGCCTGACGTTCCCTGAAGCGTAGGTCAACTTTGATACACAACGAAATCATGTCGTTCAGATTAGTAGGAAGCTCTCGAGTGACTAGATCATCCTTTAGTCGGTCTGACAACCCATGCCAGAAGGTCGAGGTGAGGGCTTCCTCATTCCATTTGAGCTCTGATGCTAAAATTTGAAATTGCATGGCATATTGACTGACAAGACGGACCCCTTGTCTCGGTGTCATGATGTTTGATGATGCTGATACAGTACGCCCAGGTTCATTGAAAATCCTCCTGAAGGATGACACAAAGCCTGCGTAATTATCCAGCAGCGGTTCTGAGCGCTCCCAGAGTGGGGAAGCCCATTCCAAGGCCTGGCCGGCTAACAGAGAGACTATATAAGCCACTTTAGTTCTTGCAGTTAGAAAGTTGTCAGGCTGCAGGGTAAAATGTATGTCACACTGATTTAGGAAACCTCGGCAGAATTTAGGATTGGCGTCAAATTTATTTGGTAAAGGAAGACGTAAGCGGGGAGATGATCTGCCTCCTGTATTCCCAGACGCTGATGCGGATGTAGATGCTGGTACTTCAGGGGTAGAAAAGGAAGTTTGCAAACTATCCTGTCGCTTGGACATCTCTTGCAGAAATTTAGCCATCTGATGCTGCATGTTTTCCAGATTTCCTAAACGACCAGAAATGCACCTGAACAAATCCACTCCTGACTCCTGATCCGTGGCCGGCTCCATGGGGCCAGTGCAAACTGTTTTGTTCTGGGTTGCTTGTGGACCCGGGGTGGTAGCAGGAGCGATCACAGAAGCAGATTTGAAAATAAAACTAGGATTTTTAATAAGTGCTTGAGTAGACATATAATGTGGCAGTAAATAAAAGTCCAGGAAAATATAAATGTGCACAAGAGTTCTGTGGTGGGAGCAAAGGGTTAATGTCCAGGTATAAACAATTAGAGCTGTCCAGGTGTGCAGGTAGTGAAACTGAAAATAATCAAGCCAGGTTTGCAGGTAGTGAACTGAAAATAATCAAGCCAGGTTTGCAGATAGTGAACTGAAGCGCAGGATGTCAGCAGGCTCAGGCACTCAGGTATGGGTAAGGGTGATGGAGGTAGCGGGGTAGTCCAGTGGGAACTAGGAGCTGACAGGCAGACTGGCAGACAGCGAATTCACAGGAACAGGAAAGCACAGAGAACTCCCTCTCAGCTAGGCTGAGATACACATTGCACTGGCAAAGAAGGAAGGCCCTGACCCTTCCTAAATACCCCATGCCGTGCTGTTACTGGCCGGAGGGAACATGTGACTCACCAGGATTGGCCAGCCTCATCACATGGCCAGAAGGCAAGATGGCGGCGCCCATGAGAAACGGAATGGAGACGCCGCCAGGCCTCACCAGCGCAGAGTGACAACAGGGCCGCACAACAATGCACGCAGCCAAAGCCCCCCGCCAGACACCAGCTCCGCCACCAGACAGCCTGCGCCACAACGACCTCACAGGTAACACCCGCCTAGCGCCATGCTGAAATACCCTGGCCGTGACACTGGTTTCAGACACTTGACCATTAGAACAAATGCTTAGACAAGTATGAAGATGAGTTGAATAAATTTACACAATGAGTGGTCTTGTTACCTTATTTATTGAACCACCCTTGTATAAATTACTGTATACACTGCAAAAGTTACTATGGGCTAGATATACAAAGCAGTGGTTTTTGTAAACTGCCAAATCTCAGTGTGTTTGAACTGGAATTTTAAAACAGAAATACTATCAAATGCAAAACACACCCCACTCTGCACTTACTATTATTGCTGATATAAATTTCGAGGTGAAACCCACCAAGAAACTAGCAAAAGATTCTGCTTTGTAAATCTAGCTTTATGTATCTGTTACCTCATGGTATGGGTAATTTCATAGGACCACAAATGTCACTGTTTATGAGGGAATGGGATTGAAATAATGGCGGCTCAAGAGCCACCGGTACAAATCCCAACAGTGACAGGCCGACAGGTAAAGATCCCGATGCCCAGTGGTAAGTATGCTCATACTCCCCTCTCCCCCCCTTAACCCTCCCTTAGGGGTGCATAACCCTAACCTCCCCCCTATGGATACCTAAACCTAACCCCCCCTCCCCGCACCCTAAACCTAACCCCCCTCCCCGCACCCTAAACCTAATCCCCCTCCCCGCACCCTAATCCTAACCCTCCCTGGGGGGTGCCTAACCCTAACATCTCCTCCTAGTGCCTAACCCCCCTTCCCTTAGCCTAACCCTAACCTTCCTCAGGGGAGGGGGGTGCCTAGCCCTAACTCCCCCCAGGGGGTCCCTAAACCTAACCCCCCCATCCCCTGGCTAAATGTATACTTACCCAACAGAGATGATGATCAGTCCGGCATCCTCAGTGTTCTGGCATCAGGATTAACATAGGCGTCAGTATTTCGATGCCTATGTTAAATCCCTTGCTGGGATTACGCTGTTGGGATTGAGACCGGTGGCCATGTGGCCGCCGGTCTCATAACTACATCTCGTTTATGAGATCAAGTTGTCTTGAAGCTCTGCTCTTACTTATTTTCAGAATTGTTGCTCTTGTGGCTTTAGCTTTTATGCAGAGATAACACTTCATAATTGCTGATAACACTTAATTGTTAATAATATGAGATCCTCGGCCAGGTCAGTTGCAGCTCCTGCATGCTTTCGAGGTGAGTGTGGTTTTTAACTTCTGCTTGGACATTTTGTTTTCTCTGTTTTCCATATTCATCTACTTTTCTTCAGATGTCCCTGTTTCTTGCATGTTAGCATGCTCTCCTTTCCTTATTATGTGAATTTATTTATGGACCATTCCAGTGTCACTTTCCATGCTGTCATGTATGAGTTTGTTTCTACGCTCATGTTCATCAACAAGCCTGGTTTTCACAAATACTTCTGCTTTAGGTCTTGTTTCCATGAAAATAATTAATGCACTGTATATGTTAGATAGACTGCATGTATAACTAGACAGTGGTTAGACTTTGGGCCTGATTCAGACCTGCAATCCACACGCAATGCCGATGTTCAGATAGTTAAGCAATTATTTGCAACTGAGCATGCACAAAACTTTCTGAAAACCCCTAAGGCATATGTATTACACAAAGTGTATGCACAAAGGTGCTGTTGTGATCCAGACAAATCATATAAAAAGGTCTGAAAAGTGATGGGCATTCCTGGGTGGTGACTGGGAGATGGGGAGAAGTGCATACAAAAATGGTCCATTCCGTGGGCTTATTATGGGAGTGTCGCAGGTGTGTAATAGAGTTGACTGATTTCAAAGATGTACAGCCACAAGCATTGGAGACCATGGTCACAGAGTAACTGCATCTGTCATAATGGTGATGCAAGTTTTAATGGTGCAACCGATGGTGTAATCCGTATTACAGCATGCTTGGGTACATGGATGTACACAAAGGAAGGAGTTTATAGCACCATTTGTATAAACTTGCAGATGAGCAACCACCAATAGATGCTGCTGTGTGCGTTTTGGGAGCGACTCAGAATCAGGCCCTTTATGTCCACACTCATTAACTGGAGTTGTGCTAGCATTTCTAGCATTCTGTTTATATGCTTCTGTACAGTATGTCTTTTCCTTTGTCATGTCTCATTTGATATAGTTTCCACTGAAGAAACAGCTTACTGCTAAAAATGGATCTTTCATGCAGCTTCTATATTGCATCCTATCTGGCAGTCTCATCATTTATAGGAATAAGCTGGTCATCATCAATCAATAAGCCTGCCTGTATTTCTTATTCAAATCTTGATTATTAACTCTGGTCTTTCTATAATAACCTCCCACAAGTCCTCTTAATAGTAGCATTTAAAATAAAATGTCCACAGCTTATAATTATTAAATGTAGCTACTGTTATATTAAGCTTTGCCTTTTGCTGTTTCTATTATCCAGTAACATTAACTACCACTAGGCAATCATTGTATTTATTTATATGGGGACCTGTCAGTGGGGTGCGGGAGCAAAGCAATGTTGGTTCACCTATTTTTGAGGCCCCTGTTCATCGTCTCATCTCTTATGTGAATTCACAAGAGTTGTCACATGTATAGTGAAGCCAGGTTTGAATTTTCAATTTCAATTGATTGTGCAGACCAATTGCTTCCTGTTGGTTTACACTGTCATAGCTCTCCAAGGCTGCATGCACATTACTCCATACTGCAAACACAAAACCAGCTTCTGCTATCCTTGGTAACAGCACCAAGAAGCGGCCACACTGGAGACAGAGATTTGCCTTGGAGGCCCTTTTCATTAGTATTACAATTAGTGTAACCTTTCTTCTGGCACACTGACCTTTATCCTCTAGGACCTTATCCCTCTCCTGTGGAAAAAAATACCCCTTGTAACAACTTTCTTTTTCTGAATACTCTCCTTTGGGACTCTCATCTCTCCTGGCACAATATACACAGTGACACATTTCCCAGGGATCCTATACCCTTCCTTGTACTTTTTCAATTCATGGGACCCTGTTCACTGATGCCCCCTTACTGAAACTTTATATTCTCTATAATCTGAGATCCTGTTGCCTGGCACCTTCTCCTCTCTCTCTTTTTGCTTCTTAACCGCCCTGTATTAAATAAATAAATAAAATACAAGATAAATATTAAATTGTAAACAGTGCGGTTCCCTAAACCTGCTTATCTCAACTGGCGCTGTCACTAATCCACATGGCATGTAACTGCAGCCCAGATTCCACATGTCCTTCCAAACATAGATCCCAGGTGACAGCATTTTCAAAGATATAGCCGCCTTATTGATTCTCATCACTTGGCCCTTCTTCTACTATTCCTAAGCCTGGACATTCCACATGATCCTCAAGCCAATCCATG
Organism: Taudactylus pleione; assembly: GCA_031769625.1. Classification (NCBI taxonomy): domain Eukaryota; kingdom Metazoa; phylum Chordata; class Amphibia; order Anura; family Myobatrachidae; genus Taudactylus; species Taudactylus pleione. The sequence goes on from JAUIMM010000453.1 coordinate 7,442,104, forward strand.
CTCAGAGTGCCCTATTTAAGTTCCCCAAGTTCTCTAGCACTTTGCCAGTACAACTAGTTCCTGGTCCTGGGTCAGTAGCTCCATCTGCCATCTTTCGTCTGCCTGTCACTCGCTGAGTGCATCCAACATTCCTGATTCCTATCAATACTGTGCTAGTACTCTTCTATGGTGCGCAGCCTTCCGTAAACCAGTGTGCTCCTGCTGTATTCCTTCTAAAGACCTGCTGGAAGTCTTCATCTATTGACCTGCATTACAGCCTATCCTGGAAACTTCTAGCACCTACCTAACCTGCGGACTTATCAGTTCTCTGTGCACAGTCTCCTATGTATATTCCTGCAAACAGTTAAGATTATCTGCTAAACCAGTGCAATCTTTCATTTCAGCATGCTGATTATCTCAGCTAATATTCCAGCTGGCTAATTCCATCTCACCACTTGTGCTGAATACAGACATCCAGTTTTCATTACAGATCCTACCTGCAGAGGGCGAACATAATAGATTGTATCCTGTTCTTACTAGACTATTATATAGTTCTTAAAAGCACCACTCAACTTTAAGTGTTCTAGGTTTTGGCAGTGTTCAGCCACAGTCAGGCAGCCCACCAGTGCCTCTACTTAGGTTTAATCTGTCCTGCCATTATTCTTGTAAGCTCCAACCAAGCTCACAGGAATAATGGCAAAGAATAAAAGCATCATCCGTGCACCTAGTTTTACCCACTCCAGTTCTCACCAACAATGCCCAGTGGTCCCAGTTCTGGGTCCACAACAAATACACAATATGACACAAATAATATGCAATTTTTCATGTTTGTGGTATATTTATTTAATTAACGCTGAAAAATACCTATTTCCATGGGGGAAAAACATAATAAGATTAATAAACATTAAATTCCACAAGATCATTTTAATAGCCACTGAAACCTGCATAATCATCTCAAAACTAAGGAGGTTATTCAATTTGGGAGCGAAAAGTCTGTGCTGGACTTTTCGCTCCACATCGCAGCTTTTCCTGGGATAAAGTATCGGGCGCACACCTGCTTTATCCCCGTATTCAATTAGGAAGCAGCGAAAACGGGAGCCTGCAGAAAGGTAAGTATCGCTAAAAATTTGGGAATTTTGGGGTTTTGTTCCTAGGACTCCCCTAAAGATGTCCAGACATGGGGATTCACTCTGGGTACCCCCGTTTAGCCCTGCAGAAGGTGTTCTGCATGTTCAAATAGCCGCGGCAGGTGTTTTTTCACGACATTAGAACAAGTGAGCACTCGTTTTTTTTAAGTGGTCACATCAAATTTGGGGTACATGAAAATGGGTACTAGCATATTTTTAAGTCCCTAAACTAATTTTTTAAAAATTCAGCAAAATTGCACCTGCCGCTAATAGCCTATTCTATAAAACACCTGCCGCATACTTACAGAATACCCCTGACCCTATTGGGCTATTTTTAAACACCGTTTCCCAATTATTATTTTTTTGCCCCAAAATTTAAATAATTTTTTTGGGGTGTCTCTATTTTTTTTATAACTTTTTTGACACAGTTAATTTTTAGGGGCTATTCCCAGGGGTGCAGGCTATTTTTTGTAAGCCTGCACCCCTAAACCCCAATTCTGCACTTTTTTTCGCCATGTAAAACATGGTGAAAAGTTATCCTCGTTTTTATTCAAAGACTTTTCGAACCTGCGAAAAGTCTTTGAAATTGAATACGGAGATAATTGAAATAGGCGAAAATAACATCATCGACGATAAATTATCGCCGATTCCGACTTTTCGCAGCCTAATTGAATACCCTCCTAAGTATGAATATAACATTTAACAGTCCACGTGAAAAATGTACCAGTATCAACAATATACAGTATATAGTTCTTCCATAAAAGTTCATACTAGACATTGTCCGATAGTTTATATTTTTATCCTATTATTCATAGATCGGAAGTTCCATGTATGGCATATCCGGGCTTTTCAATAGTTAAACAAAATAATGCAACATGAGATACCTAAATGACAAAAACTGACTTTTGCCTTAAATTGCAAATGTTATAGCTTGAATTACACATGGTAAAATAATCTTTAACTTTGCAAAAGTGCTTTTCCCAGCACAGCTAATGAGACTAGCTGGCGTAAAAATGTACAAGTGTTCATGAAGCCAGCCTACTGACTAACATATCCTAATTACTGGCAAAATAAACTGCTTAGCCAAAATGTACAAGGCAGGCAAGAATTATCTTTAATATCCTTACACCAACTGCTTGTCTCAATTCCATTATACTGTATAAATCAATAGCTATTGTTTTATGGATTATAACATTCATTTTAGTGCTCAGAGTGACACCCAATGGCAAGAATTGTAGATGGTGCGCAAACAATTGCTATGTCTGCTATGCATGACCTATTTATTAAAATTTTAAAAGACAGTGACCACTGTGATTGGTTATCATCAATGATAGCAGATTTTTTTTTGCCACCATAAGATTTATTTTAACACATCGGTGTATACAATAAGGCCTACTGTATAAAAGGTGTGCTTTATGCATACAAATACCATTGTGATTCTGATCTTATTGAGGGAATTACTTATCCATTCCTTGCTGACATTTCCTGAATTTTAGAAGATTTATGTATGTTGTATAACCTTTAAAGTAAAGGATAACCCCTGAAAAAGTCTTGTCAGACGAAACACGTAGGGTTAAGTTTTTTTAAGATTCATTTTGGCACAAGCAACTGGAAAAATCACGTCCCTAAAAGGGTGAATTTTATTTATGCAAAAGTGAAAAATTGTATGACGAATTACTAAACATTGGGGTCTATTCATGAAGCAGTGTTTAGCAGAAAACAGGGCACTTCTCTGCTTTGTGTGATTCATAGAGGAGAGTGCCGCTGTACAAGCTTTTGACTTCTCCGCTGCGCTTCGTGATGGCATGGAATCATCGTACATGTCTATGGTGATTGCGATTCATAAAGAAGCGGAAAGGACAGCTTAGATTAGAATGGCGAAAAAACGTTACATCCGCGCAGAAGACCACAACGCAGCTGTTGCATATATCGCTTCGCTTCGCATCACTGCAGAGTCTACATGAATCCCTCCTTATCTAAACTATAAATCGCATCGAACTGATGCAATCTATAGTGGAAACTAACATATCTTTACCGCAGAGTTTCAGGAATAGACCCCTGTATATGATTTTATACTCTGTAAAAGTACTATTATAATAATGTGCCTATCTTGCAGGTGCTGTGCAGTGGAGCTGTGAGCTGCAATCAAAGGACATCTGTGGAATTGCAAAAATGGTTTCCATACACAGGACCTGATTCTGAGTCACACGCAATCCACACGCTGTACCGACGTTCACGTAACAGAAAAATAATAGGCGTTCCTGGGCAGTGACTAGAAATGCACGCAAACATGATCCGTGCCGTGGGCGTATTATGTGACATGGAGAAACTGCACCTGGATAGTCTAAAGATGCACTAATCAGTTACTACTATGTCTCTAGATGCTGAAAGTGGGCGTCTCAGTCCTTGCACATTTGGCTGCACAGATATACACAAGGGAAGGGAGTTTGTAGCGGAATTTGCATAAGCGCAGACAGACGACCACCAATAGAGGCTGCATGTGACTCAGAATCAGCCTATAGAGCACTGTGTAAAAATATTAATTTTAAAAAATTTTCCCACCCACCCTACAGCCAAAGGTTTATGAAGAATTGGAGGAGATATTATAACTGTTCTTCTACTATTTATTTATAATTGTAAGTGGTCCTATTAAAAGTGTTATTCTTTAATTTATTGATTTGCTTTTTTGTATGTTTTTACTTTAATAGCACCTTTTTACTAATTTGGCAATTAGAATTTGGGGGTCTTCATAACCCTGAGTTATGAAGAACACGTTAAAAGTAAAACTGTTTTTTCCACATGCTTTGAAATACTGTCAAATATTATGCAATCTTCAGTGTTGTCACAGACTTTGAATTTAGATGCATATTTGTGAATGTTACAGGCAATTCTTTCATATATTGTTTTCCATTTATTTAATATTGCTGTCCTTTTAAGTAGTGTATTGACATAGTGCTAATTTGTTCATGTTTGTGTTACACCTTATGATCCAGAATTCCAAGGCACCTGTTGCAGGCATTCCGCATGTTTTGGTGTTTAGCTTGGCAATAGAGCTCTAATTTCACATCTATCCAACTCATTTGTTTTTTTAGGGCCGTTTCATGAACATTAATGTAATCACTTTATGGATGCATAAAAAGCTGCTATTTTATCCTCACCACAGTGTTAGACACATGTCTCCTAGCAACTAAATAATAGTGAGAATCAATGTCCTGGGCTAGGATATGACTTTTTGCAGCTCACTTTGTAAAATCATTACAAAATCCATCTGCCAAGTGCATACATCTGTAAAGTGCATAACAATGGCATGCAGCAAATAGTAAAACATATGAGAAGTTTAACAATTCAATAGAAGAAAGCTATTCAATATGGTGTGGAATGTGCCAAACCGGACCTACATTCCATACGTTCTCACAATAAAGTATATAAATCCACCCACAAGTTACTGTGCAATGAAAGAGTTATAACCTCATAATGTCTGGTAGAAATTGCCACTGCTTGCCCAGACAAGACTTTCAAAAGGGGGAAAAAGATTAATTGTATTTAAAAACCTAAAACTTATTAAGTGAAGATACGTACTGCAACATCTCTGAAACAGTAGCAATAGTAAGGGACATGTGCTGGCTACATGGGCAGATTAGGCAGGGACCCTCTCCCCTCCCGGATCATTACTGGTGAGCTATGTGATGCATTTTTAAAAATGTTTATTTTTCTTTTTTCTAGTTAATCAGGACCTGCTTCCGAGCGGCTCACCCCACCCCATGGACCAGTAAACCTTTTATATTCACCATTCTAATCAGCCTTTAGCCGATCAGCCCCTACCCCTACTTGCACCAGGCACACCAACTTATTAACCATGACAGGTTGTTCCAGGTACACCATAACACAGCAGGGCCAGACAGACCAAGATGAGTCCAATGCAAAGGAATTTCTGCAGTTTTTCATACAATATTTAGGGTGCTGTCCCAGCTTACAGAGGATATACACCTATTAGCCATAGAATTAAAGCCACCTGCCTAATATTGTGTGTCCCCCCTTGTGCTGCCAAAACAGCTTTTACCCATCGAGGCATAGACTCCACAAGACCACTGAGTGTCCTGTGGGGATGCAGTCGGGATGCCGACGGTCTATATGCCGACCGTCGGCATCCCGACTGTCTAATCCCGGCAACTGTCTAATGACCGGCGTCGAAGTCCCAACGCCTGTCATGAGATCTACGCCAGGAGCCCGACACCTGGCTTACCGATCGAAGGTAAGCCGCGCACCGGGCGTGGACAGCCGGGGCGGGGGAGGGTTAGGCTAGGGGCTCCCGGGGTCGAGTTAGGGTTAGGCACCCCCCTGGGAAGTTAGGGTTAGGCTACCGGAAGGGGGGTAGGTTAGGGTTAGGCACCCCCCGGAGACTTAGGTTTAGGCAGCAGGGAAGGGGGGATTAGGTTTAGGCACTTAGCGGGGGGGTTAGGTTTAGGCACTTGGGGGGGAGGTTAGGGTTAGGCTCCACTAAGGGAGGGTTAGGGTTAGGGGGGGTTAGGTTAGTAAATAGAAAAAAAAAATTACCTGTCGGGATCTTCACTGCCGAGCTTCCGCTGTCGGGATTTGATCACGTCCTGTGGTGCCTGGCACCAAGACATTAGAATATGAAAAGCAGTTTCTTTAAGTCCTGTAAATTGTGAGACTGTTGTTGTTTTTCTGCCATCTCACGGTCCAGTAGTTTATTATCATATTAGCGCAGTCTTATTTGGTTTTTCATATTTTGCTGAATACCAGGTAATCACAATCCCTGGAATTTAGACGTGCAGCTACCAGTTATTTTGTTTCCACATTCAATAAAGTGGGAGTATGATGAATTAAATACACAATTGATTTAGATTTTTTTATGGCTTATTAGCGCCGAGGTCATTGGTTTGGTTTACAGTACATAAATGAGCACACAAGAAAACAGTTAATAGTAGTACAAAACAATGCAAGACAAGGACATGGTTTATAAACATAGCTGCATAACACAAGCAGCAGGGCCTCAGCAACCAAGTGTTAGGTGCCAACTGGGGAGTTAGGAGTAAAAGATACCATGAGCAGGGTGAGGAGAAGCACATGAGGGATGAGGGCCCTGCTCGTGAGAGCTTACATTCGAAATCAAATCATCCTTTGTGCCGCCTGTCTGGCTTCTACAATAATAAATAAATATATACATATATACTGTGTATATACATGTATATATATATATATATATATATATATATATATATATTAGGGGTATGCACCGGCCACTTTTCATGTTTTGTGTTTTGGATCTGTTTGACTTCACGTGTGGCAAGTTCGAAGGGCTGGAGAATCTTGCACAACACGGAAATCATTCTCCACTGCGCTTGAGTCAGGTACATACCCCCTCCTTTGCATATGTCATAGGTGGATGTATAGGCTTGAATGGCCTTTTGCTGCTCCTCCATCCTCAGAAGCATATAGAGGATTGAGTTCCACCGCGTCACAACCTCTTGCTTCAGGTGATGGCGGGGCAGGTTTAAGAGTGTATGCTGGCTCTCCAGTCTTCGGCACGCAGTCGTTGAATGGCAAAAGTGGCCAGAAATTTTTCAGGCCACCGAAAGCATCTCTTGCATGCCGCAACAGCAGCAGCGGCAGAAGTTAGCGTAGCAATGCAGGATCCTCCCGAGGAATCCCGAATAGGAGAGTCAGTCATGCCAGTGACATGGCCTGCAGGACTACTTCCGATCCTAACTGAGGAGGAAATTGACGAGGAGGGAGTTGATGGTGTGGTTTGCAGGTGCTTGGATACAACAGGAAAAAGGGATTTAGGTGTCCCTGGACTGCTTACGGTCTTAGCCACAGTTTCTGAACTTGACAGTAACTTTTTATGAAAGCGCTGCAGGTGACGTAAACGGGAGGATGTTCTTAGGTGGTTAACGTCCCTACCCCTACTTATTTCACCTTTACATATGGTACATATGGCAAGACAGTTGTTGTCCGGATTTGGATAGAAATATTTCCAGACCAAAGAGGTGGAATGTTTGGTCTTCTTTTTCATCCCACGGACAACAACAGTCTCCCCCGGTGCCTGATTTAAACAAACCACCTCACCATCAGAATCTTCCTCGTCAACTTCCTCCTCAGCGCCAGTTACACCAATATCCTCATCTTGTTATACTTCAACAGTGACATCTTCAATTTGAATATCAGCAAGTGGACTGTGGGTGCTCCTTCCAGTACTTGCAGAGGGTGTGCAAATGGTGGAAGGAGCCACCTCTTCCCGTCCAGTGTTGGAAAGGGCAGGCATCGCAACCGTCACCACATTTGGACTCTCCATGGGGATTTGTGATATCTTTGTTGATGCACATGCGGCTAATGCGCACACAAGTCACAAACACACAAAAAAATATATTTTTTATTTTTAGGAGCACTTTGAGGTTACACCACCCTTCAACAGATGAGCCAGCTGGCCCTTGACTTATGACACAGGCGCATGCTTGGCGCTGCTACTTTGTTGATGCACGTGCGGCTACAGCGCACACAAGTCACAAACACAGAAAAAAATAAATTGTATTTTTTATTCAGGCACTTTGGGGGTTACACCACCCTTCAGCAGACGAGCCAGACGGCCCTTCACTTATGACACAGGCATATGCTTGGCGCTGCTACTTTGTTGATGCGCGTGCGGCTACAACGCACACAAACAGAAAAAAAGAATTGGTTTTTTTGCACTTGGGGGGAGCACTCCTGATGGACAGAGCACCCCCTGGACAACACTACAGCACCCCTTTAGGACTACAGCCTTTATGGGACACTGCACAACACAGCCCAGCTAGCCCCTATGGACTTTGGAGTGGACACTGGGCCTGATTCAGACCCGCTCGCGAGCACTGTGTGCTCGCAAACGGGTCAATGGTGGCCCAGTGTGCATGCACATGACGGAGCTGGCTCTGTCATGCGCTTGCGCGAGACCCGGATAGCGACGGGCAAACCGTCGTTCTGGATCTCGTACCAAAGGGGGCGTGCTGTCGATGTTGAGTGACAGCACGCCCCTTTTGGTGGGTGTGCCGGGGGCGTGGCTGCCCAGACGGAGGCGTTCCCAGTGGTAGTGCTTTCGGCTCTGTTTGAGCCAAAAGCACTCCTGGGCTTGCGGCAACGAGACCCTACCACAAGGGTCTCGTCGCAAGCCCGATGGTCGCGATGGTCTTGACCATCGCAACCATCTTCCTGGCCGCTCGCTATAGCTGTGGGTGGTCACCCACAGCTATACAAGCGGCCAGGAGGCTGCTCTGAAAATCTAGAAGGACGGCCATGATTCAGAGCGAGCGCTCTGTCAGAGTGTCCGGCTCTGAATCAGGGCCACAGCCCCTATGGACAACAGCAGGACAACACAGCCCAGCCAGCCCCTATTACAGCAGCACAACACAGCCCAGCCAGCCCCTATGGACTTTGGAGAGGACACAGCCCCTATGGACAACAGCAGCACAACTCCCACCCTCTCTCTTCACTGTCCACAGCCGGAGTGAAAAATGGCGCCGATGCAGGGACCTTTTATAGAATCCAAAACCCGCGAGATCCGACAGCAGGATGATGACGTTTTGCCTCGAATTCAGGTCCGAGTCAGGTGGGAAATCCCGAGCCTGACTCGGTTCCCACCTCGGATCGGGGGGGCTCGGGGGGGTTCGGATTTCAGAAATCCGAACCCACTCATTCCTAATATGTACAGTAGATAGATAGAGTAGTCCCAATAGTCGGCACAAACCAATACAATTCATCAAAAAACTTTACTCCACTAAAGTAACAGGCACTCCCTGTACCAATAATAGCAAAAGTTATGGTCACTTGGGCCAAAAGAGGGCACTCACCAGTATATTTAAAAATGGAGGCTTTATTAATACAGCAGGGTAAGTATCACAAGTCGACATTTCGATGTTTCAAACAATGCAGCCCCGAGAAGCTAGTATTAAGCGTGTGCATCAGTGGCACCACCACCGCTCATGCGCATGCCCCAGTCCCAACGCCTGCCTTTGGATCTGGGTTTTTTTCTGGAGAACTGACCCATGCATCTCTATTTCTAAAGCTGCATACAGACACAACGATTTAGTAAATGAACGATTTTAGTAAACGATTTTCGTTAATTTTTTCCCTTGAAAACGATTTTTTTGAACTACAAATGATTTTTGCATATTCCCTTACTGAAAATCATTGAGTTGGTCAGTCTGACTGAACTACAAACTACAAACGTGAACGCGCATGAACGATAATCGTTCGTCATTTTAACTCAGAAAGTGAACGATTTTTTCAACAATTGAACGATATCGTTATCGATAATCGTTCAAAAAATCGTTGTGTGTGTATGCACCTTTAGTGATAAAAAAGCATAACAGGTGGCTCCATTGAAGATGAATTTAGTAAACTGAAATGGAGATCACCAAAAAATGTTTACACTGGTTTACAGGATTCAAGATTTGCTCAAAACAAGTGAGATACAAATAAAAAACGTTTAAATATCTATAAGCATTGACCTGAATTGGCCCATTCATTTTAAAGTTTCCACCGGATTGCTAAAAATTTACATGAATAGGTTCATTTAAATTATATGAAATGCTCCAAATATAGAGTTTCCCATTATTAGCCAAATGAGCTAGTTATAGAATACGGTATTTGGGCATCATTCAGGAGTTGTCAATGGCTTCTAAATTTCATTATTTAACACAAGTTATGTGTTATGGTATCAAAATAAACTAACTTTAACCACTAAATTGATGTGCAGTAGCTAATACTGTAACTATATATGTATATGGTAAGAGTTTATTTGATCCTTTTGTGGTTAATTCCTTGATTAATACATTTAAAAGAGTTTAAAGAGACATTGCGGGTTTTTAGATTTGGAGATGTTGCCCATAGCAACCAATCAGATTCTAGCTATTATCTTCTGGAAGGTGCTAGTTAGATGTTAAGTAGAATCTGATTGGTTGCAATGGGCAACATCTCCACTTTTAAAAACTCTCACTTTAGTCAATATACCCCATAGGGCTCTATTTATTAACATTATTTTGACTAAAATAAAGTGAAAAAGGGTGTTTTCACTTCCTTTTCACATTATTTTAGTATCACCTATAGTTAATACAGGGCAATTGGAGTAGAATTCGTAAAATTCTACTCCAACCCCTAAGTATCACTTATTTTTAGTAAAGCAGATCGCATTTCCCGTAATTGTAATGGGAAATGTGATCCGACCAGAGTTACTAAAAATAAAATGAAAAAATATCGGGGAAAGCCCTGTGATAATAACGCCACCTGGAGGTGGCGTTATCCAGGGTCTCCCCCGGTTACCAGCCTCCTGCCCTGCTCTAACGGGGAGAGCAGAGCCGGGAGTCGGTCCCAGTAATCAGCTGTGTGGTCTAAACAGACCGCAAGCTGATTATTGTAAAAAAAGATAAAAAATAGTAAAAAAAAAAATTCACTTACCTGACTCCAGGGAACGGTGATCGGGCATCCGGTGATGACTCCCCTCCAGTCAGCTGGTCTCTCATAGTACACTGCTGCCCGGTCATCAGATGATCGGGCCCCAGTGCAGTATGGGAGATCACCTGACCGGAGGAATGGAGAACATCACCGGAGGCCCGGAGCAAGCAGGTAAGTGTAATTAAGGGAGGGGGGGTAGCGGGGGGTCCGTGATTGAGGGGACGGGGCATAGTGCCAGGGGGCGGAGCTTAGTGCCAGGGGGTAGCAGCGGCGACCGGTTGGCGCATGCGCGTGCACTTAATCACAGTATTTTTTGCGAAAATACCGTGATAAGGCTCCGAAGGGGATTTGCAGGGACAGAGCTTTATCGCAGGCTCTGTCCCTGTAAGGGATTTGTTTACTACAAATCCCTTACAGGGACAGAGCCTGCGATAAAGCTCTGTGATATTGCCTGAATTCGCAATGCGAATTCGCTCGGTGATATCACACTACAATCTGCATTCAATATGCGGATTGTAGTAAATAGAGCCCATAGTCTTCTATTATTTATTTATTCAGTGCCGCATTTCTTTCTTTAATATAAACAGAAAATAAAAAATGAATGTGATAACCCTAATCTGATAATCACATGACCTGAGAATGGGATTGTGATTTAGGGGCCTATTCATCAACACTAAATTAACGTTTTTAAGGACATTTTCCTTAAACAACGTTATTTTAGTATTCATGAAGTATCTTAATGCAGGAGATATCACTGATACTGTATCTCATGGTTAAGTTCCCCTGCATTAATTAATTTACACACTCCCCATACATTAGTATGGGGATGTGGAAATTATGGTATTCATCAAATTCCGAAAATTATGTATTTTCAGAATTTGATGGAGGTACTATCCGCCACTGTGAGGTGGCGAATAGCAGGTGAAACTTACCTGCTTACAGCTGGACAGGTCCCCCGACGTCTCCCTCCGGTACTCTGTTGCGTCCTCTGGCTCCGGAGGCTGGTCGGACACTGTGGGGTTCATTCAGACCCACTCGCGAGCGCAGGACGCTCGCAAGCGGGTCGATGTTGCCCCACTGCACATGCGCACTACAGAGGGAGCTCCGTCGTGCGCATGCGCGAGACCCGGATAGCGACGGGCTCTCCGTCGATCCGGGTCTCGCATCAAAGGGGGCGTGCTGTTGATGTTGATTGACAGCACGCCCCCTTTGGTGGGCGTGCCGGGGGCGTGGCTGCCAGACGGAGGCGTTCCCATGGGAACGCCTACCGTCTGAAGCCGGCCCCACTGACATCAACTGACATCACTAGTGATGTCAGTGGGAGTGATTTTGGCTCTGATAGAGCCAAAATTACTCCAGGGCTTGCGGCAGCGAGACCCTACCGCAGGGTCTCCGTCGCAAGCCCGATGGTTGCGATGGTCTTGACCATCGCGACCATCATCATGGACGCTCGCATAAGCTGTGGGTGGTCACCCACAGCTATGTGAGCGTCCAGGAGGACGCTCCATTTTCATGGAGGAGGGCCCTGATTCAGAGCGAGCGCTCTGGTCAGAGCGTTCGGCTCTGAATCAGGCCCTGTGTTCTCCCAGCAGAACAAAATAAAGATTAGAAAAAATATATATATTTTTTTTTCTAATCTGTACTGTTGTCTGCTGGGAGACCACATGACAGACCAGCAGGACGGAGCCGGAGGCTGCTGCGCAGACAGGTAAGTGTGGGACGTGGGGGAGGTGAGCGGAGGGTGGAGGAGGGGTTGGGGGGGTACACAAAATTACCGCAGCTCTAAGTAGTGCTGCGCATGCGCTGGGTTTACGAATGTAACAGTGCATGCGCAGCACTGATTACAGCTGCGGTAAGGTAGATATAGGTAGGGAAAACTATCTATTTCCCGAAAAGCTGTCATCGCAGAAATGACAGCTTTTCGGAATAGATAGTTAAGGAGAGGAGGAATGATGAATTGCTCCTGTAATTAGGTAGAACTCCATGCGAGTTCTAAACCTAATTACCTGTATCGAATTTTATGTGTTAATGAATATTGAAAGGTGGAAGCATTGCCGATGTCAGACATAATGGAGCAATTTTTTGCTACTAAGTGTGCATCTACATTTTACTGGGCCTGATTCAGACGCTGGTGGGCGTACATTTCCAGGTGGCTGCATGCATTAGCAGATTTTCACACAGCAGCTGCGTCCGGGATCGCAGCTGCAATTGGCCGTACATATCTGAATCAAGCCAGTGTCCATACAAAGTCGCAGTTGCAATTTCAGATGCATGCAGGGAGAAATGTATTGCAAATGTTGTGAAAGTTCCTGGTTGGTGACAGGAAGGTGTTACAGCAAGGAGATGATCCATCTTATGGGGGTGATATGGGAGTGTCGGTGATAGTGGTTATGTACACAGACACTCTACCTCTCACATAGGAGGCCATACTCAGATAGAGAAACTGCATCTGCCATAGGGCTGGTGCAAATTTCAATGGTGCAAAGATTGCAGCACCTACAGACGCTGACAGTGGCCATCTCAGTCCTTACACATTTGGATAGAATGTAGCTACCAGAACGGCGGACGGCATGCCGTTGGTCTGAATCCCGACGGTGGAAGCCCGACACTGGACTTACGATAGGCGTCGAAATACTGACACCTATCTTAATTCCGACACCGGAATACAGACAAGATGCCAGCCCAAACGAGGTAAGTTGGGGGGGAGTGTTAGATTTAGGTAGCATAGCGGGGTTAGCGTTAGGTTTTTTGGGGGAGGTTAGGGTTAGGCAGCCCTAAGGGGGGTTAGAGTTAGGCACCACTGGGGGGGTTAGGGTTAGGATTAGGCTCTAAGGAGGGAGGGTTAGGTTTAGGCACGAAGGAGGGAGACTTAGATTTAGGGTGCGGGGTGGGGAGTGTTAGGGTTAGGTTACAAGAAGGAAGTGTGGGCGTTAGGGGGGGAAGGGGGGTGGGTATGTATACATACCCGACTCCTGTCGGGATACTAACCATCAGGATGCAACTGTCTGTATTTTGACAGGAGGCATCCCGACAGCTGGCATTACATACCGATTCCCATTTGGACACATGGATGTATGCAAGGAAAGTGTCACGTCTGAGACTGGAGTAGGAGACGTGGTGGGCCTAGGTTGTGGGAGGAAGCGGAGACGAGGGGCCTGGATATATGTTCTCCTCATCCACAGGTCTTGAGTGTTGGCGAGACCTGGGCAAAGGTGCGGAATCTAACCCACAGGATGGTGTTCACCAGTGACCCCTCCAATTGGGATTTGGGCTTAGCTGCACCCTGTGAGCAGGTCGCGGTCCTTTGACCAGGTACCCAAGCCCTGCGGGGATAGAGTCACACCACCCATGGCCCAGAGAGGTTATGCCTGGATAGGCACTAGCAATACCCTAACCGTACAGTAACTATACCTTGACACGTAGATCAAATATCAATAAGAAATTCAAGTGGCGAGAGACTCACGGTTACTTGAGAAATCACCAGAGATAGAAGGCACACAGGTAGGGATGGTGTACACTGCTGCACGGATATTCACCAGAGACGGGAGGCACACAGGTAGAGATGGTATATACTGCTGCACGGATATTCACCAGAGACGGGAGGCACACAGGTAGAGATGGTATACACTGCTGCACGGATATTCACCAGGGACGGGAGGCACACAGGTAGAGATGGTATACACTGCTGCACGGATGTTCACTAGAGACAGGAGGCACACAGGTAGAGATGGTATACACTGCTGCACGGATGTTCACTAAAGACGGGAGGCACACAGGTAAAGATGGTATACACTGCTGCACGGATGTTCACTAGAGACGGGAGACACACAGGTAGAGATGGTATACACTGCTGCACGGATATTCACCAGAGACGGATGTTCACTAGAGACAGGAGGCACACAGGTAGAAATGGTAACACTGCTGCTGTAAGGAAGGTTAGGAACCTGGACCGGGAACTCACTAAGGCACGCTAGGAGACAACCGTTGTTCAGGCAACTTCCTGTAACCTGTGGAACAGTTATATACCCAGGGGAACCCTTTGATAGATGCACAGCATCAGCTGATCACTCACCTACCCTGGGAAGAAGATACTGTTACATGGGCCGACTGTCATGGCGGCGCCCATGTCCGGAATTGCGATGCCAGACACCAGCCCACCAGGAAGCCACTGCATGCGGGGAGAATGCTCAGCTTCTCCCCCGCCGCCGCACCAGCTGCCCGACCACCCAGGATGACAGGGGAAGCCGGCGGCGCAGTAACCGGGAGCCGATCCCCGGCTGAGCCCTGACAGAAAGGACTTTGTAGTGGCATTTGCATAAAGACACAAATGGGTGACCGCCAATAGAGACAGCTTTGGGCACTTCTGCATTCACCTCTGAATCAGACCCTATATGACTGAAGTAAAAAAACAATTGTCTGACAGTTATCTTATGACCCTATCGCTTCATAAAAAGATATCGTTGGTACTGTGATACTAGTTACAACTAATAACTGAATAAATAAATGAAGTGACTGGAGAGTGTCTAACTTTTGTTTGTTTGTTTTTTATAAATTCTTTATTTTCCAAAGTTTTCAAACAATGTTTTGAGCGGAACAAAGTATACACAGTAATGGAGCGTACACACGGTCAGATTTGTCAGACTTGTCAGATTTGTCAGATGAACGACTGAACGATTAAACGATTTGAACGATTTGGACGATTTGACCAAAGTTTTGAACGATTTGAACGATTGAACGATTGAACGATTTTTAACTGCATTAAAATGAATGGAATCGTCCAAGTCTGACTGCAAACCCATCAGATGTCAGATATCGTTATCTGACAAACGGGAACGCGCATCGTTGATCGTCCATCGTTCAGGCATGTCAGATATGAACGATTTTTCATCAGATATGAACGACTGAACGATTTTTAAATCGTTATCGTCCATATCTGAAGAAAAAATCTGATCGTGTGTATGCACCATAAGAAGTGATTAATGATAAAAATACAAACTCACGGCCTGATCAGAGATTTACGCAATGACGATATTTACACAGATTGAGCCATTATTAGCCATTGTGCATGCATGTAATCCGTACAGCACACGTGCAGCGATTGGTTTGTGATTACACTTGTACAAGGGATTCATTCACAAAGTGAGTGACAGGTAGTCAGCGCATGCATCCAGGTCACACAGCTCATGCTTCCGATGGTTACTCCTGGGAGATGCAGAATGTATTTGGACACAAGAGTTGAGGATATCAGTGGACATTCCTGGGAGGTAAGTGGGGAGGAAACAGAGGGTGGCTAAGCAGATGGGGGCATCATGTACATGTATCTACAGAGCAGCAGCATTGACACAGGATGCCATGTTCAGTCGCAGATACTGCACCTGCCACAGAGCATGTGAACGATGGTTCAGCAATGGTGCGACTAAAGACTCACCAAGAGGGTTTAGCGGCACTGTAAGTGGGCATCTCAGTAAGTTCAGAATCTGTCAGAGCTGTGGCAAAAGGTACAGCCGCATCTACCTCTGAATCAAGCTCATAAAGTCTGACTAGGAAAAACGCATTGTGGTACACTGTTTCCCTAGCTGCAGTGAAAGGTGGCAAAATGACTGTGAGTCAGAATCAGGGAGATCACTGGACAACCCTGGAGGAAGCACTGTCAGGGTAGAGTTGCAGCACCGTTGAATTCAGCCATACCAGGCAATCTTGTTCCAGGAATTGATGACATGGGTTTCCAATCATGGCTGACATCAGATCTCTGGGCTCAAGCAACGAGCATCCATTCCTAATGGCTACTAAGGCCTCTCTAAAAAGTATACTTTCTTTTATGTATGGTATTGCAGATAGATGATTCATTTTCATTATGGACTGGTAGTGAAGGACATCTTACACCATTCAAATGCGCTACTGGTCAAATGTTTTGGAACATCCCCATTTTTCTAGTTTATATTGAAATGTAAGCAATTTAAGTCCACTGAATAACCTGAAATAGTACAAGGCAAGTGTTAAATAACGGGTTAAAAACTTATAGCTGGTTGGTAGAAAAGAAAATGGCTTGCCTAATAGATGAAGCATCATCAGTGGAGTACTAAAGACTAGAAGAAGGTCTTGTGTATCTTGTGAATCAAATTGTAAAATCTTTGGTTCATCATGCAGGGTTTTTGTATGCAACTGAGTTGGCAAAAGGGTAGTTCCTGAATGTGACACCAAATGTCAAACATGGAGGAGCAAGTTTGATGATCTTGGGCTTCTTTGCTGCATCACGAGTTGGCAATCCAGATTTCAACTCTTCTCTCTGCAGGAAGCAGAAAATGGGACCTCCAAGTGACGATATCAGTGCTGGAGAAGACTGGATATAGAGACTGGCGGCCGCGATGCTCTCAATACCGACAGGGAAATCCCGACAAGGGACTTAAGATAGGTATCGAAATACTGATGCCTATCTTAATCCCGATGCCAGAACGCTGAAGTACGCCAGCCCGAATGAGTTAAGTCCGGGGAGGGTCAGGTTTAGGCAGCATAGCGGGGTTAAGGTTAGATTTTGGGGAGGGGTGGTTAAGGTAAGGCACCCCTAAGGGGGAGGGTTAGGCACCACTGGGGTGGTTGTTAGGGTTTGGCACTAAGGGGGGAGGGTTAGGTTTAGGCACTTGCGGGGAGGGTTAGGGTGCGGGGTGGCAAGGGTTAGGGTTAGGCTACAAAAAGGGAGGGTTAAGGTTTGGGGGAACGGGGAGGGTAAGTATACTTACCCGACCCCTGTTGGGATAACAACCATTGGGATGCCACTGTTGTCTGACAGGAGGCATCCCGACAGCCGGCATTACATTACATACCCATTCCAAAGAAGACAGCTGACACCTTGATTTAGTAACACCTCGGTCACTTAGCGCTGCCATAGTGAAAGCCTAGCCTGCTCTCAGAGCTAGCATGCAAAAGGCAGAGAATTCCTTTACTACATATCAAGAAGCTATTTGTACAGGAATTTGCTCTATGTTTTTCGTTTTGTTCCATTATTTTACCTTAATACATGGACAACATAATCCATGGAATTGAAAAAAAAACACAATGAGCTGCCACAGACTCAGGGCCGGCAACAGATATCTTGGGGCCAGGCACACTCATGTTTTTGGTGCCTTCGTCCCCTCCCAGTAGGTAGGGTACATGCAGGTTGGCCACTGTGTCTCATAGCCTTGGCCCCTGTGTGTCAGCCTCAAACCTACCCCCTGTACCTCACAACCCCAGCCCCTGTACCTCACAAACCTAGCCCCTGTGCTGTACAATCCCAGCTCCAGAGTCTCACAACCACAGCCTCATCTCCATCCCACCTGTGACTTCATCGCCAGCTTCCTGAACCATCTTCCCCAGCCCTCACAACCACCGCCCGACCCGTGTCTTTTATCCCCAGCCACTACTTACCTGCAGCCTGCTCCTGTTCCCTGGTGGCTCAGACCCAGCTCCTCTCTGACCCAGCAGGGTGACGTGCGCTGCGCTGGAACAAAATAAACGTCATTGTTCTGGGCTGCCGGTGGCCTGCCTCTCTCTCTCTACTCTTTGTGTGCTGCTGAATACCGCTGAGGCAAGGGAAACACATTAACTGGGCTACTTAGAGTCCTGAGGGGCCGGGGCCCCTTGCAATCTTGGGGCCCGGTACATGTGTCCCCTTTGTCCACCCCCTGTCGCTGGGCCTGCACAGACTACGCAGCAGTGCTCCCTGATGCAAGATGAGCTAATTGCGATGTGCCTGTTTATGTAACAGCTGGCCAGCCAATCCATAGCGGCCTCTCATATGTGGACTTGTCCTTCTGATTCTCTTTTCTTTTTTTTTAGAAAAAGAAAACCAAATGCATAAAAACTATTTGACACAGACACTAATGTTCTTGGCTTTAATCAGACGAGTGGTAGTCTACAATATAGGTTTGTGAGGGCAAATGGCAGATCATAATACTGTAAACTATATTTTCATTTTTTGTAAAATTCTTCCCAAGAGAGAGAATCATCCTTATTATTGGATACACTGCGTACTGGAAAAAGTTTTGCTGAAAATAACTGTTATACGTTATACATTACACTGTATAGAGAGAAAATAAATGGTGATATAATAAGATGCACAAAAATTTGAAAGTTTTGATAGGTTTCCTGCTTTCAACAAGCCTGTAACAAGCTGTCAACACTTGGCAGTCTGTCAGCTAATGTCAGTGTACATTGTAGGAGGGCACTGACTATTATACAGCACCAGAAGCAACTGCAATGTCAAAATAAAAAAGATAAATGTGTAAATTGAACTATAATTAAATGTAAGATGTCTAACAAAATAGGAAGACGAAGGCAAGGAGGAGCAGAGGCAGAGTCCAGCTGTTTAGACCGAGTTTGGCCCTGGAAGCCCTAATAGATCAGAAGGTTATTTAAATTTTTGCCTCAGCCGCAGAAATTTCCTGAATTATATGAGTAAATGAGGGATGATTTGGGCCCTTCTATTATCACGAATATCTAAAAATGGGTTGGGTATGGGATCCCTGCAGTTAGGATGCCGCTGGTCTGAATACCGACAGCAGCATCCTGACAGTGAGAATCCCAACAGCACTAGGTAAGGAACCTAACACTAACCCTATTCCCTACCCTAACCCTTCGTCCTCGTTGCCTAACCCTAACCCCCCCAGTGCCTAAACCTAACCTCCCCCTCCCCGCACCCTAAACCTATCCCTCCCCCTTATTACCTAACCATAACCCTCCCCCTAGTGAACAACCCTAACCTTCTATTAATTAGAACACAGTTATCTTCATGGGAAAACCTTATACTGTGATGAGATATGGTTTGGGACATCTGTCCATTGTTATAACACAAAGCTTCCTCTCCATCCCTGCTACTGTACTTCACTTCCTACATCCTACAGAAGCTAACTGCGAACACCCCCTCTCCTTCCCCTGACCATAGTCTTCCCTCTACACAAACACACAAAATAAATAAATACAGAAAAGTAACACAACAGACAAAATTGAAAGTAAAAAAACATAGTAACCAGTGAAGGAAACAAAACAACAAAAAAGCCCAAGACAACTTACTAAACTATCTCCTAACACAGGGCTATTCAACTGGCGGCCCATGAACCAAATGTGGCATGCTTTGTTCTGGGCCCCCTTCATCGGGATTCCTCAGTACAGCTCTGCCCGATGTCCGGAAGTAGTGTAAGACTGGCAATCCCACTTGGCACAGCCCGTCGACATCACTGCTGGGCCAGCCCTCTCTGCTGCTCTGCCTCAAAACTGCCCCACAGCCACCTCCTTTCAGTAATCCGTGGGTGTGACTGGAGTCTGTGGTATGGGGTGGCCTCAAACAGACTCATAGCAGCCAGGCAGAAAGATAGTAACAGACGACAGACAGACAGACAGATGGTGGAGAGGAGAATTTCAGTGATGAAGGTAAGGCAAGGTAATGAAGGGAGCACTGGGATGGCATAAAAGGGCAAGAAGGGGCCTCTGAGGACTGAGGCATCTAGAGGGGCATAACTGATGGGGCTCTAATAATTTGAAGGGGCATAACCAGTGGTGGCTCCAGAGGTGGGGCTGCAGTGCAGTCCAAAATTCATAAAGGGAAGCCACACCAAATGCCAGTGAGTCCCGGTCGGCGTTGTTTGGGGTGGCAGTTGGTGTGGCTCCCCTATCTGAAGTTTGAACTGCGCTGCAGCCCCACTGCTGGACTCGCCACTGGGCATAACTGTGGTAGCTCAATTGGTGCATTATGGTGTGGTATATTACCAGTTCGGGCATTACTGTGTGGCATATTATGAATTGTCGGCACTGCTATAAAGCATATTATTTAATTTTAAACTGAACGAAATTGACAAGAAATATTGTATTCTATTTCTTGTCAATTTTATTTACATTTAATATATTTAAAAAGGTAAATAAAATAGTATAAAATATATTTTAAGCTTTTCTTGTGTTTTGTATTAAAACTCTTATGTCTGGCCCCCCAAATTTCCCTAACTTTTTAGTGACCCACTTGTAATAAAAGTTGAATGAAGATCTTAGCGGATAGGATGTAAGTGTCCTAACCCTAACCTTCCCCCTAACTCTAACCCACCTTTCCCGCAGCCTAATCCTAACCCCCCCCCAGACAGCCATACCCTAACCTAGTGCCTAACCCTAAACCTAACCCTACCCCAACCCTACTTTTTGGAGCCCTGTGCCAAAAAGAGCTTTGGCGCCCCCAATTTTTCAAATAGAGACAGAACACACCCAAAAAAGGGGAATGTCCTCATGGGGAAGGGCCAGGGAAGAGATAGGGGAGACCAGAAGATGCTGGGGATGAAATAAGAGGAAGCTACAGATGAGAGGGATAATAAACAGGAAATTGACAGGCCTGAACAGCGCCCCTTGTCCAGTGGTGCCCTGTGCCATGGCACCGGCCACACTACCCAAGTTACGGCCCTGCCTAACACTTACAGTTGGGATGCCGGAGGTCAGGATTCCCGCACCAGTATTCTGAGCACCAGCATCCCGACCTCTGGGATGGTAACTACATCCCGGTTTGAGAGCCAAATGAAGTCAGTAAATCATCCCATTTGCAAACCTCATAGCAATCCGCTACTTAGTAAATTTAAAGTAACATGTTTCTTCCTGTTTTAAAAATATATTACAAATCCACTATTCTGTGCTAGGCTTGCATGCAAATTTACATGATTCCGCGAAGAACAGGTTAATTGGGTTCTAGTGCTATAAATCTCCCTTTATGCTTTACATCACAATCTTTATTTAAAACAGCTCAGTGAGTTTGGAAGCAATTACCTGACATTTTCATAGGTTTACTCGCAGTTCAATCTCTGCATGGGTCAGAAGCTTCCAGTAACTGTTTTGTATATCAAGATTAGAAAAACCTGTTTAAGAAAAAAAGTAATAAAAAAATTCAATAGGAAATCTTAAACAACCCAGCAAGTGGGCGACGATACACAAAGAGACAAAGTTAATTCAGAAAGCCGATGAGGGTTTGCTGGGCTAGTAAAAGCATTCGTTTTCAAATATATATACTGTATATTTGGAATATTTTTAATTTAAGAATGCTAGTTAACTAATGAATGCCCATGCATATATTTAGCAATAAAAATAAAGAGATTGCAAAACTGAGTTTTTATTGCAGTTGCTTAAAACAAATATAGGTTCTATAAAAGTCAACAAACTGGTAACTATTAGACCACATATCTCACGTGTTGTGACTAATTATAACATGATGTCTATGTTGAATAATTAGATGAGTGCCATTAACTTGACTATTTCCAATTTGTCAATCTGCCCTACTTTATGGTCACTCAGCAACTAAAATAATTAAATTCTGCTTACACTTTTCATATCAAATATCATAAAAGAGGTCAGATATAATTGGACTGCACACTAGAATGCAGAAACCAAGTACATACTAAATGGCATTTAATTACAACATGAAAGAATAACTTTTAAGCTGCATACACACACAACGATTTTTTGAACGATTATCGTTAAACGATATCGTTTAACGATAATCGTTTCAAAAAATCATTCACTTTCTGAGTCAAACGATGAACGATAATCGTTCATGCGTGTTCACGTTTGTAGTTTGTAGTTCAGTCAGACTTGTCAACTCAACGATTTTCATTAAGGGAATATGCAAAAATCGTTTGTAGTTCAAAAAAATAGTTCATTAGACTTTAAAAAAATCTGACAGATAATCTGACTGAAAATCGTTCATAAAATCGTTCATAAAATCGTTGGTAACAAAATCGTTGTGTGTGTATGCAGCTTCAAAAAATGCATGTTATGTGAAGCTCACATGCATAGTGTATGTGCTAAGGGCCTGATTCAGACCCGGTCGCAAGCGATGAGCGCTCACAAGCGGGTCGATGATGGCCCACAGCACATGCGCACAACGGAGCCGGCTCCGTCGTGCGCATGCACGAGACCCGGCTAGCGACGGGCACTCCGTCACTCCGGGTCTCGCAACAAAGGGGGCGAGCTGTCGATGTTGAGTGACAGCTCGCCCCCTTTGGTGGGTGGGCCTGGGGGGGTGGCTTCCCAAATGGAGGCATTCCCATGAGAATGCCTGTCATTTGGGGGCGGCCCCACTGACATCATGAGTGATGTCAGTGGAGAGATTTCGGCTTTGTTAGAGCCGAAATCTCTCTAGGGCTTGCGGCTACGAGACCCTACCACAAGGGTCTCGTCGCAAGCCCGATGGTCGTGATGGTCTTGACCATCGCGACCATCATCATGGCCGGTCGCTGTAGCTGTGGGTGGTCACCCACAGCTATGTGAGCGGCCAGGAGGCCGTTCTAAAAAAAAACAACCCGGCCCTGATTCAGAGCGATTTGTATCTAGCGGCTTCTTGACCTCAGTGCTTGGGGTGTTTATCAACAGTTGTAAATCCACCTCACCTCACTCAGCAGGCAGCAGATGTCCGTCTATTCCTGCGTGTCACCTCCTATGTCGCGATCATAAGTCATAAGCGGCTTCCTCAGAACAGATACACTGAAGGATTGAAAGAGGCGGAGAAACGCGTTAACAAACTATCTTTATCGGTGTGGTGAGCAATACAAGCCGGGAAAAGGAGTTACTTTGTATATATATCCAATAATATCACTGCAACACTATAACTTATGATCGCGGCATAGGAGGTGACATGCAGGAATAGACGGACATCTGCTACCTGCTGAGTGAGGTGAGGTGGATTTACCACTATTGATAAACACCCCAAGCAATGAGGTCAAGAAGCCGCTAGATACGGCAGGGAGCAGAGCCGTGAGCCAACATATGAGTTGCACACTGACAAGGTGGATGCACTTTGGGTCACGAAAGCCTTCAAACTAAATCAAGAGAAGGACACAGGTTATAACCTTCTTATTGCATGCATGCATGTTGCTCCTTTTCTCCACTATTGGAATATAATCACCATTCACCATACCGATATCCCCAAAAAACATATGGGGTATAATCTTTTTTCTGTGTAATATGGAATCACAATATTAATTGTGACGAATGCTGGAACTATATACACTGGACCATATGTATATATTTGTTTTTACACAATTTTTTCTGGACTAAGAAAAACTTTCTAACTAAATTTATTAAATGTTAATCTCTGTGGTTCTCAGCACAACTTGCTGGATATTTTGTCTTGACTGTGTTTTATAACAACTTAAGCAATCCCTGATGTGGGTTTAACACCCCAAAGGCATTTTTTCACACCGATGACTATATCAATGGTTTTAACTTCTTTAGCAATATTGTTTTTTATTTGAACATTTGTCATTACTGTACTCTAACTACTTATTGATACATTCACGGTCTTTATGTCATTGTCGTTGTAATTTATGTTTTTTAATGTTATATATTTTTATACATACCATCTTTTTTTTCTATTTTATCTCTGTGTATTATGTTATATTAAATTTATTTACATTTTTGATGAGCGCCTATATTTTTTTGTTCTAATATATTGTTTTGTATTTTATGGGAATCCAGCAAATTTCCCATCAATATAAAGGCTGCCGTCATACCGTATATGTGTCTATAACACAATTTGATTTTGTGTAAGGTCTTCACAAGGTCTTTAGAAGTTAGCGCCCTTACTTGTTGGTTTTTCTTTGGATTAAGAAACCAGGTGGCATCCACTCCAGAGCTTGGGGTGATGCTAACAGACTGCCACTTTAGCGCAGAAAATATATATAAAACACACACAGAAGAATAGCATGGAAGATTCTTTAGCAATGGGCCTGCTTATTAAAACATGTATAACACAATGTCTCAGGCTCACATATCTCTTTCACAGGAGCATCAATATCCCTTACTCAAGAGCATCAATGAGGAAACACATTATGACTCATTAAGATAAAAGTTGAAGAAGGTTCCAAGATCAGAAAAGAATGACATCAAAAGGGTAAACAAACAGTTCACAAAACTGGTATTGCAGTGGTAAAACACATGGGAAATCATGTTAAGATATTGACATATACATTGATTGACATATACATAATATAAATAAATTCAGCAAACATGCTACTGTACAAGGTAATAAATAAAAATGTAAACAAATATACACCCATCACATGGAAAACACTATGAGTGCACTAGTTTGCAAATCACTTTACTGTCCACAGTGACACGGTAGCGTGGTATCACACCACAAGAAACAATAAGAATCCAGAGATCGAAACTGAAAGCCTAAAATCACTAAAAAACAGTGCACCAAAACTCCTTGATGAGCAACACTGCCCATGTAATTAACTGTGGTAAATAGCTTACCCAATAACGCTGCTTTGCGAATGCTCAGGGCAACAGTAGCAGGGGACCCTAGTCTAAACTGTCAAGCACTATATAGGTGATCCAAGTCCATTTAGTAGTAGAACACTAACCCCGGGGTGGCCCTGCATATCCGCGTACAGTAGAGTGAAGTAAGCTTAGTTTGGTGGAGGGGGAGGCGGGCCGGGCCCCATAGCAACCGCAACCCCTGCACACATGGTAGCTACGCCCCTGACGATAAGATTTTCATTTTCAGGGGCTGGGTGAATTTTAAAATAAATATGCCTCCATAATTGGGACAGTGTCTTCATTGCCACAGAGGTTCCATGCAACTTTTTAGATATAAAGAACCAATGAATAATGAGCATTGTGATTGTGAGCAATCTCACTAATTTTGGTGGCGATGAGTTATGTCATATATTGTAGTGGCTAGACCACTGGGCCAGAGCATCTCAAAAATGGCAGATTTTGTGGGGTGTACCCGGTATGCAGTGTTAGTACCTACCAAGTCGTTCGAGGAAGGACAACCAGGGATCCGACAACAAGGTCATAGATTCAGAAGACTCATTTATGTGTGGGGGGAGCTTAGGCCAGCTCATCTGGTCCTATCTCACAGAAGAGCTACTGCAGCACAAATTGCTGAAAAAGTTAATGCTGGCTAGGTGTCAGATCACACAGTGCATCTTGGCTTGCTGTGTACAGGGCTGCATAGCCACAGACTAGTCAGAGTGCACATGCAGAGCCCTGACGACCTCTGAAAGCACCTACAATGGCCACATGATGATTAGCATTTTCTTTTACATCATGTGGATGGCCGGGTGCATCTGAGTCTCCCACCTAAGCACTCACACATACACCTCTTACCACCACATACATACCTCTAGCACCATCACTGGGCACCGATACAGCACATCAAAATTCAACTTTACCGTAGTTGGGTTCAAACCATCCCCAACTTAAGCTCCATTTAACACAGTGGGCCTGCTTATTGGGGAAGAGATGGCACCAGGATGCACTATGGGATGAAGGCAAGCCAGTGGATGCAGTTTGATGCTCTAAACAATTTTCTGCTCGGGAACCTTGAGTCCTGGTATTCATGTGAATGTTACTTTGACAAGTATTACCTACCTAAACATTGTTGCAGCCCATGTACACCCCTTTATGGAAACGGTATTCCCTGATGGCAGTGGCCTCTTTAAGCAGGATAATGGGCCCTGCTACACTGCAAAAAATGTTCGGGTATGGTTTGAGGAACATGACAAAGAGTTCAAGGTGTTGAATTGGCCTCCAAATTTCCCAGATCACAATCCAATTGAGCATTTGTGGGATGTGCTGTAAAAACAAGTCTAAGGGGCCTATTCATCAAACGATAAATGGCCCGGTAACCATGCGGAAAAGCTAGTTTCCACATATTTAAGTTACCGGGCCATTCATCTTCAGGGGTCCGATAGGACCCCCTTGGTATTCAGCAAACTCTGAAAACTGAAAGTTTTTGTGGAGTTTCCTGCCGGGAACAAGTGCCATCTTCAGACGGCGCTTGCTCTTGTAGCCCTGGTCCTTCCTATGGGATCCCTCTATGCTGCCATCTCACGGACTCCCCATCAGCTGTGCGCATGTGTGACCTCACCATCGGGGAGTAGGTAAGTAATGCAGCTACTTCTGCAGCTGTGCTACTTACCATGGGGACAGCTGCTTTTCGGAGCAGTTGTCCCCTCACCGGAGCAATGATGAATAGCACCGGTGCAAAGTTTCCTCCGCTGTGAGTTGGACACTTAAGTATCCCTCGCAGCAAGTTCGGCCTTCAATGATGTTTAGGCCCCTGAGTCATGGAGGCCCCACCTCGCAACTTACAGGACTTAAAGGATATATAATAATTTCATTAAATACAGTATTTTCTTAAATCTTTTTGGACACCTCTCCAAAATAATAACATGTCCTCCATGTAAACCGTTCAACAACATTATTTTGATAGTCAATACTATTCCATATATGTATATATTAGAATCCCACATACATATTAAGGAGAAAATCAGGGGCCCATTGCCATACCAGTGTTTTCTTTATAATATTTATCATTAAACCAGAAGAAACCAGAGAGGATCAAATTTATACTAGAAAATATTTTTTTCTGAATGACTATCAGTTTGGAGGCGATGATTCAACAAGTGAGATAAATTTGCTCTTACTGCATCTTCATGTATTTTAGGCAACACATAGAAAATGGGTAATGTTTGATTACCATTAAAGAGATATGTGGCTTCATGTTGACAGTGGAGTCATTTAGAATACAATGTTTTCGAATCTTCCTCAATATTGAAACTAGGATATTCTCATAACAGACGAGAAGTATTTCTATTGTTCAACTGTCTTAAATCTTTTTTTGTACTTAGTAGTATCCATAATTACAATACTATCCCCTTTTTAGCAGGCTAAATTGTGATATCTTTATTATTCTTTAGCACAGAGGTTCCCAAACTCTGCCATTAAAGTCCACGTTTTAAAGATATCCATAGTTGAGCACAAGTGATTTAATTAGTACCTCAGACAATTTGATTTACTCATCTCGACTCAAGCATGAATATCCTTATAACCTGGCTGTAATTGTGGAGTTTGGTAACCTCTGCTTTAGAGAATTACCTGCTGAATATTCTGAGTTTGTTAAGCTAGGTTGTTTTTGCAGCTTTTTGTTAAGCTTGGTTATTTTGTTAAGCTAGGTTGTTTTGTTAAATAAGATAGGTTGTTTTATCTGCTTTTTGTTAAGATAGGTTAATTTTGTCAATCTTCACATAATACCTTAAGTAAAGTTTTTATATAACATCCTCTGATATGGGTTGGGTTAAACAAAGATTTTGTTTCAAAGACAGTGTTTGAACTATTATGACATTTTTGATGAATTAAATAATGTTTTAGGGACAGCGCTCTAATACATTTCTGAATGTCCACGTAAGTTGCAAATTTGTTTGATTTACTATTAGGGGCAAGTACTACCCCTTTATTTTAAAAGTGATTCTTCTTTTAAAGTGTACAAATTGAAATATCTTAGTATCATCTCTTTTTAATCAGTGGTGGAGGGCCATTGTTCTTGGATTTAACTTTTTTTACTCTCTTTCTTCTCTTTTACCACTAGTATTGTGATTCTTTTTTCAGTATGTCTTACTTTTCACTTGTAGCGGTTGTACTGTAACATAGTAAAACCGCTGTATGGTCTCCTATGTAATTCTTCTCTAAACCTATGTGAGTTGTGAATAGTGAGTAGTGAATATTATTTCTGTTTCTCCTTTGTGTGTTTTCATGTTGATAAAGTAATGTATTATTGTATGTATTACATCTTCTAATTGGTTCCCATTCAGATGTCTCCGTCAGATTCCAATCTTCCAAACCATGAGGGAAATGTGCTAAGCTCTTATCGATTCCTGCCTGTCTATACCTTCTAAAATCCTGCCCATACCTTCTAATAATTGTCGCTATTTAGCATCATAAGTCGCACAAGAAATAAATGCTTTCAGATTTTCAGTGTGGTTAAAAAGCACAAACAGTTATTATTCAATATAAAAACAGATGGTTACATGCTGTGATCTAAAGACAATTAGCGCAAATAAATCATACAGACCCAAGGTACAGTTGTTACATACGCACGCGCTCTGGACCCAGATACCGGCATTAGTATAGAAACCTCCGTCAACAGCACAGCAAGAAGACGGGCATCCAAGTTTAGAGAGCCCACATATATACTCTTACAGGGATAGGCAATACAATAGAACAGTTTGGCATGATTCCATTGGTTCTTCTTTCTGGTTCTTCTGTTACAGTATAGTTCATAGGTCAATCCGAATGGACACAAACAGCCTCCAACAGCCCTGTGTGTCCTTTTTCCCACTGCATGCTAATCTAAGCTGATAACATTACAGAGTACATTTTAATGTTTTAACTCTCTATAGTCCATAGTTTCCAGACGCATGTAGCGATCTTCTCACCGATTATATCGGAAATCTGTTGAGACACAGTGGATCAGTGCAACACCAAACACTGTCTGCTTACCATGTACTAAACCTTAGATATCAAATAACCTTTATTTCACAACATTAATAATTACTGAATAAACCTTGAATATTACACTTTAATGTAAGTGTGCAGTGTGTAAATATTGTGGAATAGAGAAAAGACGCTAGTAAGCGCTGTGCATACGTGTTTGTGGAGTGCACCATGGTACGTGTTTTGCAGGGATAATCATTTTATATGCTTTAGTGACTGTCTTTATTTATATGGTGAGGACTTTTAACTTCTTTCTATTGCATGGGAATCGCACGACGCTAAATAATAGCATCGCCATATGTACTTATATTGGGTGAGATTCACTAAAATGGCGCAGGGCGGCCAGTCGCAAAATGGTGTCTCATTGCCATTTGCAAAATTGCGTCGCGCAGATTTAATTTTAAACCGATCCTGTCTCAGCCAATTATCCGGATTCGACACTCTGGAAAGTGATAAATTGGAAAGTGATAAACGACCAGCCTCTCAGCTCCTAACTGTCAGGTTACAGGCTGTGTTTGAAAAATGACAGTTAGGAGATGATTGGCTGGTAATTTATTCCACTCCAGTTTATCACTTTCCAGAGCTTAGTACATCTGCCCCATGTGTTGTTACTTTCAATCTTTTTCCCTTACATAGTTTTCTAATCTTATAGTTCTTATGTTTTTATTTAAAATGTTGATTTTTTATTTCTTTATTAAAATCGGTTCCATCCCATCCTGTTTTCTTTATATTATTTATTTCTCATGTTTGATGATTCTTTGGGGGGAATTGAAATCATCACAATGGCTGCTGGGCAGTGCCACAATGCCTACCTGCGCACATCAGGTAATTATGGTAGCCCTGGCATTGCAAGTTTTTCTGTGCACCTCTATGGGGTGCGAGGTAAAACTTGAGAAGAATGGTAAATTGCATCCATTGCTGAGAATTAAATACCCCCTTTCCATATCCTTTTCTAATGATTCTATTCTTCTAAATCTTAAAATGGTTTAATAAGGGTTTCCAAATTAGAAATGTCTTCTTTTAATACACTTAAACCTTTTCTTCTTTTTTATTAAGGAAAAAAAGTGTGAAATGACACATTCTGTAATAACATAACCAAGGAAATATTGACTTTTATGGACTAATTGTGTTGTAATTTCAAACAGTGAAGCAGTGGACTTGCATTTTGCACTTTGTTTGTTTTTAGTAGAGATGAGCGGGTCCGGTTCTCAGAGAAAAAGACCCACCCGAACTTCTAGATCCAAGATGAGAACCGAGCTAGGCTCGGGTTTCCCCGCATGACTCGGATCTCAAAATGAGGCAAAACGTCATCCTACCGCTGTTGGATTCTTGCAGTGATCGGCGCCATTTTCACTCCGGGTGTGGATGGTGAACTGAACAGACATGTTGCTGTCAATGTCTGTGTCAGTGTGTTGACCAACTTTTCCTGTCGTGTTCTGGGGCTGAAGGCTGCTGCTGTGTTTTCCATAAAGGGGCTGGGGCTGCAGTATATAAAGGGGGTCTTCAGTGGGTGCTGCTGCTGCTGTGTCACTTATCCTGTCAATGAAGGGCTGCTGCTGTGTTATACATAAGGGCTGATGTTGTTGTCCTGTCCATCAAGGGGCTAGGGCTGCAGTCCATAAAGGGGTGCTGTGCTGTCAATCAGGGGTGCTCTTCTCCAGTGTAAAAAAAAAATAACAGTGCTTTTTTTGTGTTTTAGTAACTTAGCTGCGCTATTATTGTTTGGTAACACTTCCGGCCAGACCGTAGTTTATCATCCACGTATTTGTGACTCTGCAGGTGGTCTGTCTTCACTCGGCAGGGGTGCTTTGTTGTCGATAAAGAAGGGGTGCTGTCTGTGTTGTTCATCAAGGGTCTGCTGCCTCATTCAGGGGTGCTCTTCCCCAGTGTGAAAAAAATAAAAGTGAAATGAAATTAATAATATCAATATCAATCCACAAAAAAAATATATATATTTTTTGTGTGTGTGTGCATAGGCAACTTAGCTGCGCTATTATTGTTTGGTGACACTGCCGGCCAAAACCTCAGTTTATCGTCCACGTATTGTGACACCATATAGCGCAGTGTATTCTTATTCATAAATAATTAATCTTGTGACACTAAGTGTTAGCACAGTGTGTTATTTTTATTCATAAATAATTAATCTTGTGACACTAATACCCATTTCAGACATACTGAGATTCCCGGGATTTTGGCCTGCCTCGGTCCAAAATTCCCGGGTCTCATGTCTGTGTGAAAGGTACCTACCCGGGAACCCTGCAATTGACCAGGGTATTTCCCGAGACTTAAGTCCCGGGAAGACTACCCTGCTATAGTGTGAAAGGTGCAACCCGGGGATTTTACTCCCGGGCTGCACCAGGCAGTTTCTGATTGGCCCTGGCTCCGACTGAGCCACCGGGGAGGCGGCACCAGCGCCGGTAACAATGCCCGCACCTCCCCCCCTTCCCATACTCAGTGCCAGCAGCACTGAGAGCAGCGGCCCCCCTGTCCCTGTAATTACCGGCGGTAGCAGCGCCGCCGGTAACAGCGCCCACCCCCCCTTCCCATAGTCAGTGCCGGCAGCACTGAGAGCAGCGGCCCCCCTGTCCTCAGCCCCAGTGCGGGAGCTTTCCGGCTGTCACCAGGCAGAAGTGGAGAGAGAGATTACAGCCTCCCCGTATTCTCACTGCTGCACGGAGCTGCGCTGGGAAACTACAGGTACAGGGAGACTGCTCTGCTCTTTCACACATGCTGCATACGGGAGAGGGGCTGGAGGGGGAGACAGGGAGTAGGAGCAGATATTTTCAGTGACCTGTCTCTCTGTCACTTTCCCCACCTGTCCCTCTGTCACTTTCCCCACCTGTCCCTCTGTCACTTTCCCCTCCTGTCCCTCTATGCCTTACCGTCCACTTTAATAAAACTGTCTAAAACTCTCAAAAACCCTGCTCTTGTCTGAAAGGGGTCTACCCGGGAATTTCCCAGGGAGACAGTGTAGTGTGAAAGGGGCGTCTAGACCAAATACCCGGGATTTTTCACAGGAGAAATTCCCAGGTCTGAGCAGGAAATTTCCCGGGTTGTATGTCTGAAAGGGATATAAGTGGTAGCGCAGTGTGTTATTCTTATTCATAAATAATCTTGTGACACTGTAAGTGGCAGCATAGTGTGATATTCTTTTCTTATTCATAAAAAATCTTGTGACACTGTAGGTCATTGATACCGCAGTGTATATTTAAAATTGGCACAAATTGACATCTAAATAACCAAACAAGACTGCGCTAATTGGAAACACACTACTAGACTGTAAGATGGCATAAATATATAACAACAGTCAGGGCTTCTTATATGCAAAAATTTATAATTTTATCACATTTGATATATTTGACCATACATCACATTAATTTAAAAATAACTAATAATATCCATGGTTATATAGATATCTCAATAATAATAAACTAATAAGGTACTTTGTAGGGCCTTCTGGAACAGATACATATATGACTCTAATAGGCTGGTGTTTGATCCATAAAGAAATTAGTCCAAAGGTAAGTGGAAATCCGTGTGGAATGGAACATAAATGAAGCATACAGTTCCTTTTAAGACAGAAATAACGAGCTGATATAAAAAGTCTTATCCCAAATCCTGTATAATTACCATGCTTGGGTCCGTTGAAATTATCCGCAGTTAAGTGAGCAGCATTCTGAGCCGGGATATGCTGCACCAGCAGTCTCTCTGTCTCCCGTTCTTGAACAGCTGATAAAGTGTGTATCCGGAATAAAATAACAGCCCAGTGGGATTGGAGTAACGAATTGCCATATATTTTCCGTCTAAGTCCAGATAATATTCCAGTACTCCAATGCACTTCACACACTTGGGGGTGCTGATATTCAGGGGTCCTCTGAAGCACCTGACTGTAAATACAACAATTATTAATAGAAACACTGAATAATAAAAATATATAGATAAATGTAAACATTTTTTACAAAAATTCTTTCTTTTTCCCACCTGGGAATCAAACTACTGACCCTTGACACTTAGACCAGTTGCTCTTACCTGTGTACCTCAGAGGCTAACACAACATCTGTACATTAGATTCAGCCCAATAGCATATTATTCCTAAAACATTCATTACTAGAATAGATTATGTTAACCCTTTCTTTACTATTACATTATTAATATAAACGTTAAGTAGTAAAAAAATAATAATATATATATATATATATATATATATATATAGATAGATAGTTTTTCTTTCACACCTGGGAAGCAAACTGCTGACCCTTGGTACTTAGACCAATAGCTCATACCTCTGTATCACAGAGGATCTCACATTTTTAGTTTCAACCACCTGGGAGACCTATTATTTCTGGTATTGGGTCCCTTACATCTAATTTATCACAATTTATTGATTTTTTTCTACAAAAACATATTTTAGCCTTGAAGTCACTAGTTCGTGACACTATGCATATTCTTAATATATTTAAGGATATTGGTTGGAAGCAGAATTATTTGTTTTTGACATTAGATGTACAAGCTCTGTACACCCACATCCTACATGATATGGGTGTACAGGCCATAGCGTACTATCTGGAAAAAGATATAGATATCTCTCAGGGCTTAAGACAATTTATATTAGATTCTATCACTTATATTCTATCACATAATTATTTCAAGTTTGAAGAGGCATTTTATTTACAGGTGGTAGGAATGGCCATGGGCACCACATTCGCTCCAAGTTTTGCCAATTTATATATGGCCAAATTTGAGGAACATCATATTTGGGGCGGTCCCTTTGGCGCAAGTTTATATAGATGATCTGTTTATTATTTGGGATGGGGATGAATACTCATCACTAGAATTTGTTTCCTATTTGAATGTAAATGATTGGAACCTTCAATTTTCACACATTATTAGTCACACATCGGTGAACTTCCTGAATTTTACTATCTTCTCGGAGGGTCCTAGGATTCTAACTTAAAACTATACTAAAAACTGTTGATACCAATATTTTATACATTACACGAGTGGTCATCATAAACCATGGGTTAGAAACATACCGCAAAGCCAAGTCAATAGAATTAGGCGGAACTGTTCCTCTATTGAAAATTTTGAAGAACAGGCTAAAAGCATGTACGAAGAGTTGACTATAAGGGGATATCCACAGGATTTATTAGAACAGGCCTATAACAACATTTTGAAGAGAGAAAGAACAGAATGTCTAACTCCTAGAAAAGAAACAAATAAGAGTACTAATGGATGCCATACAGACTAGAGTTTATGCTTTGTGTCCAAATACAATAATAAGTCTTCCCAGATCAGAAGGGTTTGAATTTGAATTTTAACATTTTGAAACAAGATGCTATACTCAATAATGCAATTAAGAACAAACCAAAAGTAGTGTTTAGGAAAAACAGGAATCTTAAGTCGTACCTGTCCCCAAGTAGTCTTACACAAATTCCAAAACAAACTTTGGGACAAAACT
This sequence comes from Taudactylus pleione, assembly GCA_031769625.1. Lineage (NCBI taxonomy): Eukaryota > Metazoa > Chordata > Amphibia > Anura > Myobatrachidae > Taudactylus > Taudactylus pleione. The sequence continues at coordinate 7,476,400 of JAUIMM010000453.1, forward strand.
GTGGTTGAAAAATATAAACACGATTAAAGGATGCTTTAAATGTTGTAAAAGTATATGTATAACTTGTAAATTCATTTCCAATATAACAGAGAGTGTGGTCTCTAATTTTAATCAAGAGACATTTCCCATAACAGACTTTATAAATTGCGATTCGAAGTACTGTATCTATGTGCTGCAGTGTCCTTGTGGCCTGCAGTATGTAGGCAGTAGGTATAGAGAACATCGCCTAAATATCATGAAAAGATTCCAACAACACAGTGTTTCTCATCATTTCTGTAATAAACATAACGGAAATCCAGAGGGACTTATAGTTACGTGCATAAGAGTCATCAAAAAAATGTCCAGAGGAGGTGAAAGATTTAGGTCACTATGTTCCCAAGAAGCTTTTTGGATTTTTCGTTTACATAATTTATTTCTTGGGGGTTTGAATGAGAACATCGACTTTGAATCTTTTTCTTAATCTAATATATGAAGCCAATGTTTGGGAGATGTGCATTAATGGATAGATAATAATAGATCAATAGATAATAATGTATTTCTGGTTATAATGATTTGGGGATTTTTTTTTGTAGATTGAATGGATGAAATGTAACACGGAAAGCACCACTTGTTGAAATATGATGTAGTCTTGGGGCGGATCCCTATTTAGAACTATTGGGATAAATTAATTGGATTTAAGGGGGCAACACTGAAATGGGAAAAGGTAGTAAGATTTATCACCAACATAGAATGGCCACTAGAAAGACAATCCTCCGGGTTACAAACAAAGAGGGTTTTTTTTGTTTTTTTTCTTAAACCTAGTGTTGGAACCATAATAGAATGGTGGTACAGAGGTAAGAGCTATTGGTTTAAGTATCAAGGGTCAGTAGTTTGGTTCCGAGGTGTGAAAAAAAATCCTGATATATATTTTTACTACTTAATGTTTATATTAATAATGTACTAGTAAAGAAAGAGTTAACATAATCTATTCTAGTAATGAATGTTTTAGGAATAATATGCTATTGGGCTGAAACTAATGTACAGAAATTGTGTTATCCTCTGTGGTACAGAGGTAAGAGCAATTTGTCTAAGTACCAAGGGTCAGTAGTTTGATTCCCATGTGGGAAAAAAGAAGAAGTTTTGTAAAAACTTTTTACATTTAGCTAAATATTTTTATTATTCCGTGTTTATATTAATAATTGTTGTATTTACAGTCAGGTGCTTCTTCTTGTTATTTTTATGTGTTTATTTTTATTTGTATTAATATAATGTTTGACCTAGTATACTATTTGAATAAAAGGAATACATTCTTATATACATATATGGAAAGCTCTAATGGAAAGATCCTAGGCTGATACTAAGGTATACTAATTACAAACAATGTGTCACGATCCGGTGCAAGTGTTCCTCTGTGGAGGACGGTGAACCGGGGGGTTCGGGTGACTATGGGAGTGACTGGACTAGGGGCCTGATTCAGAGCCACTCGTAAGCGGCCGCTCGTTCGCTCCGAGCGATGTTTGCCCAACTGCGCATGTGTACGGATCGTTATACGCATGAGCGAACCAGTCAGTGCGGTCGAAATTCATGTGCTCGCAAAATAGCGAATGCCTGATAATTTGAGTGACAGGAGGAGGCGTATGTGGGTGGTAACAGGGGAAGGTGCTTGAAAACGGGGAGTGGAGATCCGAACGCAGGCGTGCTTAAAGGTCAAAACGGGCGTTTTAAGGGTGGGCATAATTAAAACAGCAGCATCATTGACCACGTCACTGGGTTATTTTATAGCCAGAACTGCTCGCAAAATTGTGGTAGCAAAAACCAACCACAGGAATAGCGAGCAGTTCATACCCTGGTCGATGTACTCGATTAATCTAGTAAATAGCGGACATGACGTAGGATGCGAGCGGCCAGGGGGTGTATTTTTTAAAAAAACGACCGCAAGTTTTGTTCGCTTGTTCAGACCTAGAGGTGTGAACAGACTGCAAAGAGCGAACGGTTCATTTGAATAGCCACCCCTATTTTCTGGACAAGCGAGCGCTAATTGCGTCCGGCTCTGAATCAGGCCCTAGGTCTCCTAGCGCAGAGTCTAACACACTTGGTGGTTTTCTCCAGTGACCCCTCCAATTGGGATTTGGTTTTTGCCGCACCAAGTGAGCAGGTCACGGCCCTCTGGACAGGTACCTGGGAATGGCAGAAGACCGGGACTATAATGAATGCTATAATACTGGAGGTGAACGGAATGCTAGAACTCTGGAGATGGATCTGAATGCTAGAACACAGTCATGGACTGGAAACAGTTAAATATGTTGGTGCTGATTAGCACAGACAAGACACAGAGCAGAATGGACAAAGGCAAATACTGGGAGTGCTAGAAATGCTGGTACTGCTTTGCACAGACAAGATACAGAGCAGAATGGACAAAGGCAAATACTGGGAAAGTGCTGGGAGGACCAGCTGAGAGCTAACTAGTGATTAGCACAGTGAGACACAGGGAGAAGTGGACACAGGCACATATATTGGGAATTGTAACAAAGCAGGTGCAGATTTGCACAGAAATACACAAAGATGTAGACAGGCATATACTGGGAATGTTACATATGCAGGTGCAGATATACACAGACAAACACAGAGCTGTAGACTTGCTGGGAATGCTTAAAGAGGCATCTGGGAGCTAATTAGTACTAGCAAGTAATCTGACACCTCAGTAGCACAGAAAACTGCAATAGAACTAGCAGCACATATACAAGACACACAGACATAGAAAACATGAAAGGTAGAACACTGAGAGAGAACTAATCTCTCAGACTGAGATTAGCATGAAAGCTAATACTGGAAACTGGAGAACTGTGGGCAGGCTGAAGCAACTCTCTGAAGGAATAGCACAGTGCAATACTGGTATCACAGGCACTGGAACAAAGAAGTTGAACAGCAGTTACTTGTTCCTGGAGTCAGACTTAAATACCCCTGGGTGGCTGATCATTGGATCAGAGGATCAGCTGAGTGACCACAGGACTATCATTGGGAGAGACTAGTCAGGTGATATGAGCCAACATGGCTGCGCACATGCCCGGCACCCCGGAAACCAGGACGCACGCATGGAAGCCCTAGCGGACCTCAGGGAGAATACTCAGTCACCACTCACCTCCACTCCCAGCATCTGGAGACCTAAGCCCAAGGACACCAGCACAGAGGTGAGTAGCGGCCGATCCCAGGCCGCATCCTGACACAATGTAAATACACTCACCTGATCTAAGTAATGAAAACTAATTGTTACCTTTAGTAATAGATGATGCCATATAAGGACAACCAGGGTAAGCAAGTATCACTCTTTGAAAAAGCATCTATGTGAAGGGGCAAAACATGTCAGAGGACCCCTGAATATCAGCACCCCCAAGTGTATCAAGTGCACTAGAGTACTGGAATATTTTCTGGACTTAGACGGAAAAGATATGGCAAGTCATTACTCCAATCCCACTGGGCTGTTATTTTATTCCAGATACACACACGTGGCTTTATCAGCTGTTCAAGAACAGGAGACAGAGAGACTGCTGGTGCAGTATATCCCGGCTCAGAACGCCGCTCACTTAACTCCGGATAACTTAAACGGACCCAAGCATGGTAATTATACAGGATTTGGGATAAGACTTTTTATATCAGCTCGTTATTTCTGTCTTAAAAGGAACTGTATGCTTCATTTATGTTCCATTCCACACGGATTTCCACTTACCTTTGGACTCATTTCTTTATGGCTCAAACACCAGCCTATTAGAGTCATATATGTATCTATTCCAGAAGGCCTTATAAAGTACCTTATTAGGTCATTATTATTGAGATATCTATATAACCATATATATTATTAGTTACATTGGTAATGTTAAATGAATGTGATGTGTGGTCAAATATATCAAATGTGATAAAATTATTAATTTTAATTTTTGCATGTAAGAAGCCCTGACTGTTGTTATATATTTCTGCCATCTTACAGTCTAGTAGTCTGTTTCCAATAAGCGCAGTCTTGTTTGGTTATTTGCATTTTTGTTTTTACTAGGGAATCACAATCCCTAGAGTTTAGATTTGCAGCTGATTGTTATATTACCTCCACTTGCAAAGTGGGAGAACAAAGAAGCACTTAGTTGATTGTATATATTCTTTATGGTTCATTAGTACCGAGGTCATTGGTCGGTTTTTACTAAAAATTGATGTGTGTGCTGTACCCCACTTCATTCATGATTGTTGATATGGAGAATGATAAGATGAGACTTGAGAGGAGAGCAAGAACCACATACTAGTGCTGGAACTGCTGCCAGTGCCACCAATCATGATGATACTAGTCCATCTACATCATCTACTAAAGCCGATGCCCAGGGGCATACAGGGCTTAAGTCAGGGCATCTAAAATAAAAGAACCAATCTCTTGCAGTGGTAAATAAGAAAACATCAAAGAGAAAGTTAGCTGCAGAAACACATAAAATTGACAATATGCCTTTCACCACATGAAGTGGCAAGGAAAGGCTAAGACCTTTATTTATGACTGGTGGTTCTGCCTCTTGTGATGTTGTAAGCACTAGTGAATATGCTGACATTGAGGATGCTTCTGTGGAAGTGCACCAGGATGAGCAGGATATTTGTGTAGCTGATGCTAATGAGGATGTTGATGATGAGGATGTTGATGATGAGGATGTTGTTTGTGTAAATTAGGCACCAGTGGATTAAATAATTGTTGCCCATGAGAAGGAAAAGCCCATTGTGATGCCTGGGCACAAGACAAAAAAACTTGGTTGTGTTGATTCATCTGCATCACCAGTGTTTTTTTGGGAAAGTTTAGTATTTTCTCGGCAGATGCACTTGCTGGAGAAACTGAAGGAGAAGCCACCGCTGCATCATGTGCCACTAGAGTTGACAATTTGCTTACCAACAGCTCTTTGCATCTCTTCAGATCTGTGTCCATTGGGAAGAAATTCACAATGTCTTCATCCCTTCTGGGATGAAAATCCACTCCCAGCAGCAGCAGGCATAGTGCTCAAGGATTCTCAAGAAAGACACAACATAAGACTTAAACCTTAAATCTTAAATCTTGCATTTGCTCTGTTCGGCTTGTCCACATATCTGTGGTTAAGTGGACAGTGGGTCCAACAGCATTTTGGAGGCCACTGATGAAGTTTTTTTTAATGTCTCTGTACAGGTTGGGAAATGCTTTTTTAGTGAAGTGGAATCTTTGCAAAGGATTGTTTAACAGTCAATTGTTTTTGAAAGCACTATTAGTAGTCTTCCTGGTCCCCTTCTTGGATGAAAATCTACTCCCAGAAGCAGCAGGCATAGCACTCAAGGATTCTACTGGGGCAAGGACTGATGTGAAAAAGTAAAATATTTTTTGTAAATGCCTCCCCTCCTCCCCTCCCCTCCTCCCTCATAAATTTGCTTTGGAATCAAAAAATTGTATTAAATTTACTACCAATCAATGCTTCCTGTCCCTGCCTTCAACTACATACATACTCAAACTCCCTCAGGCCTCTTGAATAATAAAAACATTTGTTTCCTGATGTGCCATGTTGGAAGTTGAACTGCCACGTGTTTGTGCTGCCCACTGATGCAAATTTTGGTCCGAAACTGGATGAAAACATATTCTGAGCTGTGAGGTGGTCAAAATTGACTGGAAATGAGTGGAAATGAATGTTATTGAGGTTAATAATACTGTAGGAAAAAAAATTATGTTATTTTAGCAGATTTTATAAATTAAAAAAAACAATACAGATCCAAAACCAAAACACGCAAGTGGCAGTTTTAACAAAACCATATCCAGATCGAAAACACAAGGAGATACATATCCAAAACCAAAACACAGGGGTCGGCGCGCATCTCTAGTTTTAAGTAGTTAGGTGCCACACTACAAGTCTAGCAGCTTCATAGATTGCACAAGGGATTACTCTCTTCTTCCATATAATGATATATGGTAACTGCATGTATGAGATAATTATTATCATGAATAACCAGTGTTGGGCTGGCTCACTGGGGAAACACCCAGTGGGCCCCACTGATTGACAATCTCACCCACTATTCAATGACAGGTAAAGGCATGGGTTGACTGGCTGAACATGCATGCAGTTAGCCAAGGTGATTGTACCAATTTTTTATGTTTAAAATAAAGATAACTAGGGACCAACGGGGTGCTTCTATGATCTGTGGAGGTGGCTCATGATGCACCACACAATTTCCTGCCTGTACCCTGTCCTGACCTCTTCTTCTGGGCTGTTGAGCGTGAGTACTTCCCTACCTCCCTCTGTATCTGGAGCAAGGACTGAAAAAATACACAATGGGGCTTAGTCTGAGGTGGGATTAAAGCAAACAAGAGTAAGTAACTTTGCAACATGTAAAAGAATGCTGCACTGCAGGTGATGCAGATGTAAAATGTGCAGATAGATTTAGATTTGAGTGTGTCCAAAAAAATCTAAATAACAGTGTAAAAATAAAGCTGTCCAGCAGCTTTATTTTTGTGGGCTATATGCAATAAGCCAGTATTTACCCTACATGGAAAAACACTAAATGTATTTGCACCCTTTGCATTGCAAATTGTATTGTTCCATATACAATTACTTGCTTTTTTTGAATGCTACCCACTCAGTATCAGCCCAAATATTAGTTCCTGTGCAACTTAGATTACTATGGGGCCTATTCATCAGCACAGGGGGGTACACAAACTTAACGCATCTGTAGGCAGTGCTGCGCATGCGCTGGTTTTACAGATGTAACAGCGCATGCGCAGAACTGTTTCCAGATGCCATAAGGTAGTGTAGGCAGGGAAAAGTATCTATTTCCCGAAAAGCTGTCATCGCAAAAATGATAGCTTTTCAGAATAGATACTTATGGAGAGGTGGAATGATGAATTCCACCTATAATTAGCTAGAACTCCATGAGAGTTCTAAAGCTAATTATCTCCAGAGAATTTTTAGGTTTAATGAATAGGCCCCTATGTCCTGTTTGTCAAAAGTGTAAGTTACTCATAGCAGAAGCACTGTCAGTCACAATACATTGGTCTTTCTGGTGTTGCTTGTGAGGACTCTATATTCATGAACCAATTCTCTGGTGCCATGGCACTTGCATTCCGCTACAGTTTTTTTTTACCATGTCTGATTATGTCATTGCCTTTAGCCTATTTAAGGGAACCTGGTTTGTATTATAGTGCCTGATTTTCCCAAGTGCTACATGTTGTATCTTATCTCATTCTTCTTTACTTTACTAGACCACTGTTTCTGCTTTGACCACGTCCCTTGTGTTTTTATCCTGGTGCTCAGCTTATGTACTGTTGCATGTAAACCAGACCCCGGTCTTGCCCATTGACTACATCTGGCCTGCCATTCTGCCCTTATGTCTTCATTATTGTGTACCAACCGCTGCTTCTGCCCACTGAACACACTAGAGTCTCATTGTCTGCTGTTCTACTTATGCACTGTTGTCTAGTGTGTAACAACTTTTGGCCTTGTTGACCACTTCCTCTTTCATACTTGTATCTAGCTTGCTACCCTTTGTAGTAAGAGCATTTTTATATTATCTCTGTATACTTTGCCACACCATATTGTTTCCAGACTGTCCTGCCTGAGACAACTACCCGATTTCCTTCACTATAGGGATACCCTGTATATTTCTTAGATTAACACAACTGTTACTTGGCCAAAAGTCTTCTACAGCTATGCCACAGCAAATATCTCTGCCTTGTGTACTGTCAACTTACACTGAGAAGGAGACGCAAATATCTTAGATATCCTACAAAGTAATATGCACTACAATTATTGATTAATCATTATCCTTTCAAAACTGCAAAAAGAAATGTGAAGAAATTATCAATAACCTTATCATTGTATAAAATAACTTGCAGTACACTATTTAAAGTATGTGTAAAAGCAAGGATCATTTATTTTATAGGAATCAATCAAGACCTTTTAGGATGTTACATGCTCTGTCCATGGATTTTGGCTGTAGAATATAGTAGACATTGTAAATGGCATTCGTTTGGCAAATACATAACTTTTCCTGCTACCAATTTCCCGGCAGAGAGCTATTACAACTGGTGATGGTAGAATATCATACTATACAGTAAAACAGGTGCATATAATTTCAGTAAAATGCATATGTAAAATTTGGCAGATGTCTTAGGAGTAATTTTTCTTTTAGCCCAAGAACCCTTCGTTAAATACAATTTTAAGCAAAAATAAACTTAATTCATTCAATATTTCCAAACACATTTGTGTCTGTTAATATTCCAATGGGACAGGTACAGTATATATACCTCAAATCAATAATTGCTTGTAAACATTGACAGCAACTACACATTTGTAGGACACTTTTTCATTGGCAGTTATTAAAGAGCAAAACCTTTCTGTGAAAATACAAATTTTATTTGGATGGTACTGTGCAAATATGGGTGTCTTATTTAACAATGTTGTGTCTACTATTGTGTGATTCATCTCTCACACCACAATTGAAGACATTTGTCATTTATTCAGGCAGTTCTGCACTGTACTGGGGCTGAATCTGAGTTTGACACCAATGGCAATGTGGACAGATCTTGTTTATTTCAATATACTACCCATGCATGAAATCAGACTTAAGCACACTGACACCAACTGAGTTTTCTTGTGAGTGTGGATCAATTCCCCCTTCAATGAACCACACTATGAATGCATAGATCTGTTCAATCATGGTAGTGCTGTGGACCTGTAAGCCAAGTTTTGCTGAGGCTGCTGGAGAGACACAGGATGAGGTTGAGGCTATAGGGAGACACAGGAGGGGGCAGCAGAGGCCAATGGAGAGACATGGTGGGGCTGTGACTATGAAGATAGACAGGAGAGCATGGAGCATAGTCTGCTGGAGAGACACATGGGGGCTGAAGCTAGGGAGAGACACAGGAAGGGGGGCTGCGGCTATGGAGCAAGAATGGAGAGGGGATAACTGAGGCTTCCAAAGAAACACAGGGGGATGAGGCTATGGAGAGACACAGGAGGGGCCAGAGATGATACTGGACAAGGGGGAAGCTGAGACTATGGAGAAAGATGGTGGGATGAGACTGTTGGAGAGACACAGTGGGGAAAGGGCTGTAGATTTTCCACAACTTTCAAGATTAGAAGGAGAAGGCTGGTGTACAATAATCTTATTATTCAAGACACCAATTTAAAAAAAATAAATCATCATTTTAACTCTGTTGAATGATTATGACATTGGTTATATTAATATGTAAACAGAAGTCTTCCAGACCATGTGATTGTATACATGAATAGTGAATACCGTCTAAAGTTATTGTCTGCCCAGGGAGGATCAATTTCTTCAGAGGTTCCCCATTGCAGAGAAATCACCAAATAGATAAAAAAAGACTCAAGCCAATTGGCCTGCACCTAGTGGGAAGGGATGGGTGTCATCAAGAAAACTTAGTGTACCAGCCCCAAAGATTTCTGTTGCTGGCCCTGCTGCTGTCCAGGGTGATTCTACATGTATCCAGCCTCTGTCGCCAGCAGCAGCTCTCCCAGCAGGAGGCACACACACAGTGAGCACTGCCAAAGGAAGGTGCTGACTGTTGATAGTGGAGTGTGCTACTGCACAGACTACATTTTGTTCTAACAGGGAGGCTTCATTTCCTGTTCAAAGATGGTCACCATGGTTAGTATTTCACATGCATGCCACTATCTTGTCACTGTGCAAGAGTGCCACAATGTGAGATGGACATCTTCTACTTATCTCAATAGAGACCCACAACATAACCTGCTTTTACTAATGTTTCAGCATCCTGTACCACTATCAGCTAGCTGCATACACTCACTGGCTGGTGAGCTGTATGACATCCCGCTTTGCTCAAGCTCCACTTCATCCAGAACCAGTGTGTATCACAATGAGTACAGCTGTACATAATTTGTCTTCCAGTAAACCATCCCACTGGTTAAGAAACTAGGCTATTTGTCGTAATTAGACATTTAACAATATGTACATAAAATTTGCCATACCACCCCACCTGTACACACATATTTCCAACAGGTTATGGACCCAGGCATACAGGCTACAGGTACACAGGCCCCAAGCAACTAGAACATGGTGTAATGAATGAACAAATCATACACTAGTGGAAAGTGCAATATGTATGCTAAATTATGCAGGCATAGACAAATATCTTTGGGCCGAAACTGTGTCAATAACAGTGTATCTCAAAAATCATTCTCCCACAGTTGCCCTAGGGGACATAACACCTGTTGAAGCGTGGTCCAAAAAATAAGTGTAAAACATATCAGAACTTTTGGTACAGCCTATGTACACATACCAAAAGATAGAAGAAGTACTAAAATGCTTGACCAAATATATTCAGGGAAACAACACAAGTTGTAGAAAATCTAGACTTTGATATGCAGAACAAGTATGTGTCACTGGACATGCCAGCAATAGGAGATGTATCTAAACCAGAGGCTACCAGCATGGAAGTTAAACTACAGAAAAAGTCTTCTGCTAGTTTAAATATTGGCAAACCACCTAAGAGGTATGATGAGGAATCTGCAAATTTTGCATTCAGTTAGCCTCAGGATACCAAGGATCCAAAGTTAAGATCCGAATGGTGTGAGTGCAAAATCTAACAGTGACAAGTGTGAAAGCATGACAGTGATAGCAGTCCCAGGATGTGTTGCTATGGCCAGAGCTGTTAGTGAGGGGACTCTTACTGATAAACAGGGGCATATTTAGAGAGGAGGAGGCTCGTACAGGGGCTGATTGGGCCACCAGGAAAGTGGGAAAGTTTCCGCTCAGCCAGTCCCTTGAAACCCTCTGCTGGGCTGGCCAGCACAGCTGGCTGGGCCGACACTGCCTGTTGGCTGCCACACTTCCAGGATTTGCATTCCACTTTGGAACGCAAACTGGAAGCCCCTGGTTACACTATCACTGTGCTGTGCAGTGTCCTCCTCTCCCTCAGGGTTGCGGACAACTCCCCTTTTTGCTCAGCCCTAGCCGCCCACCATCATCCCCCTCAGCCCTAGCCACCCACCATCAGCCCCATCAGCCTTAGCTGCCCACCATCAGCCCCATCAGCCTTAGCTGCCCACCATCAGCCCCCCTGTCTCTATGGAATGCTCGCGGCCGTGCCATCCCCTGGGGCTGCGGAAGCCGAGGTGGACCATGAGGGTTGAAAGGGCAAGGGGTGTGTGCAGGCTGCAGCTGTATAGAGTAGGACCCATGCAGATAGAAGGTGACCCCGGCCCAGAGTGGACGTGATTCGTGTTCAGGTTTCTTGTTCCCAGCCAATCCTGCATGCTTATTGGGGGTCATGCAAGTCGGCCGCTGCAGATAAATAAAAAAGGCCAGGAAATCTCCGTCAGCTGATGTCCTCTCCACCAACCCCCAATGATGGCAACACACCTCTGTTCTGGAAAACAGAGGTCGTCGCCGCCCCCTCACCGCCCAGAAATGGCAGCAGACTGTCAATCACTGACAGTCTGCTGCCAGACTGCTTGCGGGTCAGGCGCATATGCATATTCCCAGTAATCTTGAATCTGTGTGATTCCTGTAAAAACCATGTCTAGCATTGCTGCCATCAGGGTTGGAATGCCAGGTCTGTAGTCCCGTTCCTGGACAGAAGGGGGTCCATCCGCAGTGGCACAGTGTGGGTTGAAGACTGGGCCCTGAAGTACACCTGCAGCCTGTATTTGTTTACATTGTCCTCGCTTATAACCCCATTCCATTGATCCTGAAAAGGACCCCACTGTTTGCTAACATGCTTGCAAACAGTGGCGTAACTAATGTGGGTGCAAAGGGTGCGGTCGCTATGGTGCCCAAGCTACCTATGTGGCCCGCCACTCCCCCTGCACCTAGTCATGCACACAAGGTGGGCCAGTCCAGTCAGAGCCATCGAGGGGGGCCCGGGTGTCAGCAATGTTGATTTGGTGCTGGCCTGCCAGCTGATTACCAGCTGATTACAGCTGAGGTGAAAAGGATACTTTTGTAGCTTTCTCACAGGTTTTGGCAGACTGACAATTTTCACTGGAGCCAGCCCTGGAACCTGTGTAATTTAAGAGTGTCTCCATTTTTACCGATTGTGTGACAGTGTGTGGCCCTGACGAAGTTCAAACCTAGGCAAAAACCTAAGCCTGGTCAAACTACACCACCATGGCAAAACTCTGCCTGTAAATAAAGCACAAAAAGACAGACTGATAGACACGCTTTCTCACTTATTATATATATATATATTTATATATATATATTATATATATATATATATATATATATATATAATATATATATATATAGTGACACATGTGGGATAGGGGTCCCTCTCCTGGGGTAGATGGAATCCTGGACTCCCTCTTTACACACACAGCAGCCGTAGAAACAGGATAAGTCTGGGGTTCTCATACAAACAGGTCAGCGCCCATCTTAATTGTGCCAAATGAATGTAAACATAAACAAAACATAAACATAAGCCCTAGCCTGGCTGGGCACTAGCTACACAGCAGATTCCCTCTCTATAATAATGGTAGGGCCTATTGCCCTCACCATCAACAAAACACATGCACAGTACTTACAAGGATTATCACCAAGTGTCTCTGAACAGGCTAGTCAGCCTGCACTCCCAGGTGTGAAACACTCAGCCACAAACAAACCATGCTTATATTAGCCATTTCCAGTTGCAAGCCCTAATGAGCCTGTTACCAGGCTGAAAGGCCCAAAACCTGGAGTGGCCTGTGGATGGAGCCCTCCCTCTCCTCACATCCACACCCCCAGGACCCAAACCGGCTTTTCCAAAAGCCAATACTCTGGTCTGCTTACAAAACAGACTTCTTCTGGGGTTTTTTAGAACACATAGGCCAAAAACAAAGGACAAATGTACCTGTCATTGACCACTTTACCAGGGCTTCTATCACAATATATATATATATATATATATATATATGTCTGTGTGTGTGTGTGTGTATGTACTGTATGTTTGTATGTATACATATATATTAAAATAATAAAAAAGGACTGATAGACTATTTTTTTTTTTTAAATGCCCTAGTATTCACAAAGAAGCTTCTCCACTCCCATGAATACATAAAATTGGTCCTATGCACTCCTACTCTCTAGTTTGTATCAGGTTACTTGTGGTCAGGAGGCTTCCTCACACTTCTATACACTGGGACAGAAGTAGCAGGCAAGATCCTTGGGCATGTTGGCAGTGTCCAGCATGTCAAAGGCTGAAGGATAAAAGGCACGAGTGGCTCTGGTACTTCCATGGGAAGAGAAACATCTCAGACTTATGCAGACATTGGGGTGCCCCTGACATGCCACTAAGCCCTGTCCCATCCCTTGATTGGCTCATCGCTGCTCTGTAGGACATGTTCCAGACATGTCCTCTAGTAGGAGGATTTGTTCTAGACAAATTGAAATTTTTGCTACATTCTCTTAATTTCTCGAACAGTTTCAAGATAAATTAATACATTATTGAAATAATCTTTTATGCTTTACCCTATCAAATATTTTCAATTATATTTTCTGCTTTAATTTGATTTTTTTATTTTCATGATGAAACTCTTCTTTGGAAATGCACAAAGCCAAAACGGGAGCTCTCATATACAAATGCATTTCTCATGGCTATTTTTATGTATTTTAGGAAAAGGAATATAATATAACATATAATAAATAATTTTATGAATTTACTTGTAATTAAAAAAAATAATAATTGTAGAAATCCCCATATATATCCATTTAGTTTCATTAATGAAAAGGTTAGTGGAGTAGAAGACTTTTCATATGTACAGTACTACAGTATGTAGTATACCATGAAGGTACAAAAAGCATCCCATTGAAAGTAGAAGCCGATGTCTGATCTTAATCTCCGAAAATGTACAGAAATAAAGTTTAGTTCATGTGGGAATCTCTGTTCTGTTTTAGTTTGGTGTTAAGAAAGGATTTGGTTGGGATACTTTGACGTTTATAAACCTTATCTGGAACATAATCACAGTTTACATCAGTTTTATTCGGTTATGATATATTCCTGAATGACTCATTAAAACTAGAACCTTTATTTATGGTGACTTGCACTTTAGGTATAGTGGTATTTTAAAGAGAAGAAACTACCTGTTATCTATTAATTGTCCTATTCAGCACTTTTCCACATTTTAAAATTGTTTAAAGGAACAGACTGCTACTGAATCAATATGTCTAGGGACAATTGGAAACTATGCTGACTGCCATTGAAAAGCCCAATGGTCTCAAACGGAATCTACTGCGGTCAACCCAAAGAACCAATCTTATATATAAAATTAATTGGTCTGTTTGTTTATTTGTGTGTTTGTTTGTTCTGTTATGCATTCGGACACCCCTGCACCGATTGGGATGAAACCAATGCAAAGTGGCCCAGTTGGATCCTGGCCAGGTTTTAGGGAGGTTAGGGTCCCGGTCGGACCTTCTTTTGGTATATGCTGGGCAGAACTTTGACCCGGGGAGCCTGTTCTGAGCCTTCCACTGGATGAATTAGAATAAAAACTTTACTTTCAGACCTTACGGCGTAAGGAGTGCGCCGGGAAGAACACTGACCCAGGGAGCCTGTTCTGGGCTTTCCACTGGACGGATTTGGATGACATCACATAATTTGGAAGAAAAGTTCACAGAGTGGTAACTTTGGATCCCAGAAGACATACTAGGGGGTTAAGATCCCAGTTGGACCCCCCGTTGGTGTATGTAAGCTGGGCAGAACTTTGATCCAGGGAGCCTGTCCTGGGCCTTACACTGGATGGATTTGGACGACAAGACTTAATAACTTGAAGATTTAAACCCGGGCAATGCTGGGTACTTCAGCTAGTTTACAATATATAGCAAATCATTGTATCTTATCAACTTCCTTTCATTTCCATAATGTTAATAAAGGTGCTTTTATAACAAGTGATGTGGCCTTTGGGACAGAAAGGTATGAATTCAACTTTGTATATAAGTTCATGGAAATTCACGGCCATTTCAGATCATGCTGAATTTGTGACATTTAGACAAAATAAACTGGTCTTTCAACTTTTTCATAACACCAAGCATGTCAGTTAAGATCAAACATACTTGATAACAACCAGTATATTCTCAGGTGGTATGTACCTGCCATCCAAGTCCAAGATCTACCCTGAAATCAGCTGAATTTCTCCTCTCTGAAGAGATCATCTTAGGCTGAAGAGAATGGATGTTTTCTCTCCTGACACGTTACTCCTGCCAAATATTTTATCTGGCTAGTGAGAGTGCGGAGTGACCTTAAGGCACAATTAGAGGTACACAGGGTTCTGTTTCTACAGCTGCATCAGAAACAGACACACAACAGTACTTCCTTTGCTTGGCTTTCTGCTGTAGCACATGTTTAGCTAACTTAAATGACAAGAGAAAGTGAAAATCTTTCCTGAAAAAGACACACACAATGTTTGCATACTAGTTTGACATAAAGTAATTTAACTATATGGGGCTCACATACAGCTGAATACACTTTACGTATAGAATGTAGTTGTAAATCCACCCATAAAAATACACAATTTGCGTAATCTGCACAGCTGCGGTAATTAGAAGATGTATGCGACTGCGCATATTGCACAAAGTACGTATTTTCCTAATTTCCGCTAATAGTGTAAGATTCGCTAATAATGTAAGATCCACTAAAAGCATAACATCTACAATTAATGTGCCTCACACTAGCAGTGTATCGCTTCAATGTACTACAGTACAGGGATTCCCACTACTATAAATACAAGTGATGGGCCACTGCTTTCTCATTGCGTCAGGGCTCCATAAAGAGAAAGTCATCCCACACTGCAGGTTGCAGCACTGCCAGCAATCCCTCAGCTATGAGTTCGCTAAAGCTTGTAGTGCTACAAATGCCAGCATGCCCCACCAATGAAATATAGCCTAGACATGGGTAGGACCTGTAATGCACAACAGAACAATTATCATTTTTATAATTATTTGCATTTATTATCCCACACTAACAGCACAGAGGTGTGGGAATAGCCCTATCAGCACAGGACGGGTATGTCCTGGGGGAGAGTGAACAGTCATCAGACATTGTTTTTAAATTGATGCAAATTGATTAAACTTATCTAACACCTCTTGTCCTTAAAAATAGGCTGGACAATATGATTTTTGCATGCCTTAGGGCCTAGCATTTGAGGAATACTGGTAGAGTTTGGAGCAGGTACATTAGCAAGGAAAACAAAATTATTGTGAGATTTTTCCTGCTGACGACTATGAACAACAGTGATATTAAAAGCATAGAGCAGTGGTTCCCAAACTTTCTTAGTTCGATGCACCGTTAGGGTCTCCATAATTTTTAAAAGGTACCCACTAAGCCAAAATAATTACCAAGTAGTTTGGTCAAAATAGCGTAATAAGTATTTAAAAAAAGAAAATCCTATTCTTACTCATTGCTCCCAGTGTCTCTCTACCATTGCCCCCTTCTTCTCTCTACCATTGCCCCCTCCTTCTCTCTACCATTGCCCCCTCCATGCCTCTCTACCATTGCCCCCTACTTCTCTCTACCATTGCCCCCTCCATGCCTCTCTACCATTGCCCCTCCTTATCTCTACCATTGCCCCTCCATGCCTCTCCGTTAACCCCCTCCATGTTTCTCCCTTTGCCCCTTTATGTCTCTCCATTTGCCCCCTCCATGCCTCTCCCTTAACCACCTCCATGTTTCTCCCTTTGCCCCTCCATGCCTCTCCCTTAGCCCCCTCCATGTCTCTCCCTTTGCCCCTTTATGTCTCTCTCTTTGCCCCTCTATGTCTCTCCATTTGTCCCCTACATGTCTCTCCATTTGCCCCTCACCATGTCCCCCCCTTACCTACCTTTAGTTGTGATCATCAGCGCCGATCTGCAGCATCGCTCCTCAGACCAGATCAGACACTTCCTGTCTGATCTCCCACAACACTGTGTTGTAGGACCCCATTCAGCAACCGGTAGCCTCAGAATTCACTGCCTGTTGCTTTACAGTGACAGCTCTCCCCTGCTCATTGCAACCCCCCCACGACCTCTACGCTCTACTCCACGCCGCCAACCCCTCTCCCACCCGTGCATAAAATATATTTTACACAAAAAAACAAACATTAGCCAGCCTCTTTAGGCCACCGGGCAGGAGAGAGTAACAAAATCCCTAATTAACATCAAGTCAGCTCCCTGCTGTGGCGCACAGTTTGTGAACCGCTGGCATACATGTTGTTATTTGGTAGCTTGACGCATAAATATGGGATGCTATTGACCTTCTATTTGATTCACCCTTAGTATTAATGCGACAGTAGTTGTATCTATTAATGGCATTTATGAGTCATATGGTGGATGTAATGTGAGAGCCTATGATTTCAGAGGGACACTTTTGGCCAAGGAGGGTGGGTGCATCACCATTTCAGGAATCCTTTATAGGGAGAAGTGACGACTTTGGTTTAGAAATATACAAAAGGTCTTTGGCAAATGCCAAAATTTTATTACCTTATTTCTAATCCAAATGCCCTCCATAAGGCAAGGGGTACAATGCAAGGTTAGAAAGCAATGGCAACACGGAGAAGCCCTTTAATATATGTCATCTATACTATATGTCATCTCAACTTTTGCGCCTAATATTCACTTTAATAGGAAAGTGGTGGGATTGTCGTGTCAAGGTAATTTTATTCCTCACCAAATGTTCTGACACCGGCAAATTCATGGTAGCAAGAAACCATATTGGAGGCTTTGAGAGAAATTCAATTGTACACAATGCAATATGCTGTTCTGGAATGCCACATTGTGCTTGGCAGTATCGCAAACCTTTCCAAGTACCCCAGTCATCACTGTAGCAGGAGGGATCAGTGTAAGGGAGGCTAAGCCATGTTGGCATACTAACCTATATGCTTCCCATATAACCAGGACCATTTGTGCAAAAAATAGGGGCATACATTGCAGTTTATGCTATGAGCCTGCATTATTGCAAATTCGTAACTGATCCTATTTATGTTGTTGAGTGAGTGCCTTGCAATTTGTAAGTGCACAGTACTGCAAACAATTTGTGTGTAAAAAAAATCACTATGCATTAATATTAATACTAAAATTAATAATAACATATATTGTATGATAGCAAAATGACTGCTCGTTCTGATTTTAGATGCATAATAATGGCTTATCTCAGAAACTCCCATAAGTTTTTATGTAGGGTAGTCTTTGCCAAATACGAGAGAGAGTGATTTCCAAATTCTGCAGGTGTTCAAGCTCTGTTTCCTGTTATCTGCTTTCTCAGTAACATGGATTGGAAAAACGCCATTAATTTAGAAACTGCAGGTGAGGATGGGCCACACAAATACAAAACATTTATGTTTGGTCTTTAGGTATTTTTCATTTTTATGAGAATTAATGGATAATTAGTTTTGACATTGTAATAATCCCACTTTATATACCCAGTGAGTACACATGAGAAAATTAGAGACCATTACAGTTAAATGAAAAGTAATAGATGTTTAAGGGTTCCTCTAATTCAGTGGTGTCAAACTCGGGCCCTTCAGCTTTGTGGGACTACATATCCCAGCATGGCCTGCCACAGTTTTAGCATGCCCTAATAGCAAATCTGTGGTACTGCATGCTGGGGTGTGTAGTTCCACTGCAGCTGGAGGGCCCGAGTTTGACACCACTGCTCTAATTAGTGGAATACTAGAGTTTTTATTCCCCAAAAAATTGGAGTCTAATAAATACCACTTGCAAGGGATCTACCTAATGATCCCTGCGCTGCCCTGTTGCACTGTCCAACTGCACATCAATGAAATATGTGGTAAAGAAGTGACAATGTGTTGGAAACAGCAGCTCTAGTCACTGCGCTCACAGCCAGTCCTTAGCAACAGACACTGGCATTTTACATGCAGACATCACTGCTCTTCCAGCCGGTTGTCATGGATAACCCTGTAGTGTCCATTTCTTCCCACAAGCTGTCTCTCTTTACCAAGGTGTAATGGTTATTATTTGGGAGTAGGCTGAATTTGAGTCCTTAACTGATTGGCTGCTGGAGGTTCAAATAGCTGCTAGGTTTTTCACCTGTGATAGTTCCCTCTTTGCTAGTGAACCTGCATTGCTGTCTCCTATTCTTGTTGCTGACTCGGTTTTCATTTTGGATTTTGTTACTCTCTCCTGTCCTGACCATGGCCTCCTATTCACAATGTCTCTCGCTTGCCACCAGCCCTGACTTCAGATTGTATAAAGCCTTATCGCTGCCGGCTCTATCCAAAGCAAGTGTATTTGTTATTGTCTGTCTGCTGCCCGTCCTTAACTGGAATAATTGCCTGCAGCTACCCTGTCATTGGATAATAATTTCCTGTGCAGTCTGTCTGCTGTCCCAGTATACCAGCTGCTACCGGTTTTGTTTCCTGCATGGTTATACTAGTTAGTTTTGGCTATTTCCCCTTACTGACTCTGCCCTGTATCACTTAATTTACATATGGTGTACTTGTTTAATATACGACTGTCCATTATTAAATCTATGCAATACCTTAAATCTATGCAATACCTTGGGCTGACAGACCTTTACTACCATTACTACTTTACTACCAGAAGGGCTATGGGTATCTGCATAGCAGCAATCAAAACCAGTTTTATGGGTAGGGTAAGGTGGCGTGCTATTCTGTAGGTGAAGACATAGAGAAGCTGTTGCAAAGATATTATCAATTGTGTACTTGTACTGCCATAACAGCATGAGCAAATGGTGTCAATGAAGACTGCCACAAGATTGTATCACTGCTCAATCTGATTGGAATGTGATGTGACTTCATCACTAATTTGCATGAGTCCTATTTGAGAACTAACATCCTTTATATTGGGCTTATAGGTGTGATCTTTCTTCTGCCGATAAACACTACAGAAGTTTTTACAGTCCTTTTTATTTTTCTCCTTCATCCAATCTAGTGTACACTGCGATCATGTGGGTTGTGTTGAGGGTGAAGGAACTAAGCGACTGAAAGGTCATTTTTTTTAGATAGAAGATACTCCCCTCCCAAACCTTCCTTAGTTTAGATAAAGTGCCCAAAGGAATTGGCAGGTTTTTTTGGGAACTGCCCCAGGCAGTTCAATGTAACAGTTTTTCTGTGTGGTTTTTAACTTTTGTAGAACTAGCGCTCCTGCACCGTCAGGCACTTATCACACTCCAATCAGGCAGTGTGCAGTGCTGGTCCCTGAGTAATACAGTAGAAGGTAGTATTACACTTGGAGCCTAATAATAAAGATTGGGAATGAAGTAATAAAGAGGAACATTGGCATATTAAACTTATAATCTAAAAATAATAATGGCAAGCTGTAGTTTAATAAAAAAAAAAGTAGAAGGGCATGCTCAAAAACATAAAACAATCTGAAAATTATAAGTAATATAAAATGGATTAGTCTTATTAGTTATATTTCTTAGGTGTGTTTTTATGTCAGCCTATAAAGGCAGGTGGAGGTAAATGGGGCAAGTGAACATGTCAAAGAGTTGTCCATTGATTTTCGCATTCTAGAGATGTAGGGCCAAATGTAATAGGGTGAGAGTATAGAAGATGTGAGAATTTAGCAGTAACTCTCACACTTTTTAAACTCGGCCAATGTAATAGAGTCCGAGAACATGAAAACTCTCATATTTTTAGACTAAAAAACCTCTCATGATTTAAACTCTCATCTAGATGTTTCCCCATTTTGAAGATAAAACTTAACCGATGTGAGAGTTTACTAAACTCGCACCCTATTACATTTGGCCTGTGATCTCCATATGTGTGCCAAATCGGTCTTGTACAATTCAAAATGATCCTTTGTGATTTGTATTGGTTTTGCTGTTATTTGAGTAGGTAAGCTACCTTTGGTAGACTATTTCTGTGGTTCTTTGGTGGACTGGATTTAGAGCTAATGGAAGCTCCACTGATCTTTTCTGATGGATTCATACTGTGATAAGTATAGAACAGCCTTTTTTTTTGGTTCTTCTTGAATGATTCAGGAGAAAAAGAAAGGGTTATCCACTAAGTGGGGCAGAAGATTAAATGAAACAAAGCAATACTTTATCTACAGTACAACACTCAAGAAAGGGGAAAATGTTCATGTACAGTATAAAACTGTATAATAATTGTAACAAGTGAAATAGGAAAAAAAGTGCAGTGTATATTTAAATAAACCCATGAATCATGAGGGTGTTAATAGGATTTTTCCATGTCACTAAAGGAAATCACAATCTTTCCTATAAACATGTAGAACTTTGTTTCATTATGACCTCTTTTACAATTAATATATAAATTTTCCAAAAATATATTACTTCAGAAAATGCATTGGCACTTTCGGGTAATAGAATAAAGTTTTGCGATTGTACATCAGTTTATTCAGCTGTCTAGCCAGCTACATTTTCTCATGGACATTTGTTTTCCAGGATAACCTAGACTCATATTTCTGATGTGGACAAGCCCAATGACATATAAGCCACATACTCGAATCAATAATCGCTAGAGATATACAGAGTGAGTACAACGCCATGTTGCATAGTGTATCTTGTGTAATTTCAATCTGTGCAAGCTTTATGTAGACCTGCGCTATTCTACCACTTTCTCCCGCCTGCATATAGACAGGAAGGAATATTCTAAAGGACAAATAGAGTATGTCATGTTTACACAAATATGACTGAAGGCATCAGAGCCAGCTGTTAGAAGGCACATCTTTTGCACTGGCTATAGGGCAGGTACAAAGACACGCTGATGAGCATGATAATCGTAAAACACATGCTGTGGACATGGAGTTATGCATCTCGGGAAGTGTACCACTCTGATTATAAGCAGAAATACAAAAACTCTTCATCAACCCTAAAGATTTATATTTCTAATATTGCAAAATGTATTAGTTTTCTACTTGTAATTGTGTAGTATTTAATATCTTGCAGTTTTACTCCTGTAATATATAGCAACTGTGTAATAAAGTGTTTAATAAAGTGTTTTTTATTCAAAAGAACTAGTGGTCAAAGGTGGAAAGAGATGCATTGTGTCAAATTGCATTATTGTCCTAATCCCTGTTTGAATTGGAGACAATTTATGACTAAACTCATGTTAAGCTAGTGGATTTATGAGATACCATGTACCAGTGGTTCCCAAACTTTTTTGACTCATGGCGCCCTAGACTAACAGCATTGTTTTCATGGCACCCTTAGGTTTAAGTTGGTTATTGAGAGATTCAGAAAACAATGTAGTAAAGTAGTAAAGTGAAGTAAATTGGAGTTTAGCACCAGTAGTTTAAACCATCTTCAGATGGTGTAAACTGCTTTAAGCCTAAGGAGGCTCCAGGAGCAGGAGAGAGATCTTTCCATCTCCCCCCCGCAGCCCTCGACCGGCTCTGGAAACTGACACTGTGCGCGTGACTTCTTCAATTTGCGGGGATTTAACCTGCAGGGACAGTGGTTACCGTCACACCGTGGTTTTGAAATCTGCTGCATAGTTGGAAAACTGAGCAATTTCTTATGGACACTAGAAAAGTACCAGTGCAGGGGCAATCCACAACAAACCAATGGCATAAGAGGCAGGGCAACCAAAATATGTTACTACACAACATTATTGTGAAGGAAGGTTGGTAAAGGACCAGCCAGCATATCTTTGATTTGGAATGGGTGCAGTAATGCAATGTAACATTCAGGAAAGCCAAGGATTATGTATATGTGTTGCCCCAAATACATCAATCACCAAATAAAATGTTTAATTCCATAATGCCAATTTTATGAGGCATTGTCAACAAATGTACAGTAACTTTCTGAGGTGGGAGAAAGTACAAAACAAGCACAGGGAAGAGACTTACATATTAGACATAACTAGCATGACAGAATCATGGAAGAAGGATATTATTTGGATATTATTTGGCATTTTTTGGCATTAAAGGCTAATGCGTCAAATAGAGGATGGAATACAAACTGCAGAAATGAACAGGAGAAAATTAGGAGGGAATGTGTTGAAACTCACCAACAAAACCAGATTGGCCAGACTATGGTTGCATAAGTGATATGATGTAGGCATCACATTTACTAAAGTTCTTTATGGGAACATTCTGTGGTGTAACCTGAAAATCAATGTGTTATCTGCTGGCTGTCTTCAACAATCTAAGTCATTTTGCCTGTTTTTGCTGGATGCACTGCCTGACCTGTCCTGTCTGCTAAGGTTAACTGGACAGCCAAGCCTTGGATAATCTAAGTCTGTGCCTGTCCAGCTAGCACCTCCTCCCTCAGTGGGCGGCTAAGTTGGATTCTGTTGTTGGCTCTTCTGTCATATGGCAAGAATGCAACTTGTAGTACAGTACAATTACTTAATCTGGCATATATGTTCCTCTAATGGCCCACCTCCATGTTATTTTGCATGAGCTGCTGGAACCAGGTATTAGCCAATTTGTATTTAAGTACTATATTATGCCACAAGTCACTTTGTTTACAATTTCCTGTTGCATAGAAATTCATAAAGTGTTGGACTATACTATTATATTGCTACTTTGAAAAACACTGGACAACTAAAGTGGGAAACAATGTGAAAGATTTGTAAGTGCTACAAACAATAAAATATAAATAGAAAATGCATGTATGACCCAATGTCTATCTCTTCTATTTCAGCATTCCTACATGTTCTTTGCTGTCACGTTTGTACTGGTTGAGATTTATGTCTCAGCGGGTTGGGTACGGGATGCCGGCGGTGAGAATTCTGATGCTGGCATACCGACAGGGTTAGGATACTGACACCTGTCGGTTGGTATCCTAACCCTCCCTTCCTGGTGCCTAAACCTAACACTACCCGCACAATAAACCTAACCCTCCCCACTTACTGATACCCCTTTTCCACCAAAATTCCGGGTCTGACCCGGAGTTGCAACAGGGTTCCTATCCGGATCATATTCTCGAGTCGGCGCCGCTCACACCGGAGTCGGGTCTGCATAGACCCAGCTTTTCCGACGTGTAAGTGGTCGCTTGGAGAAGACGTCATCTCCAAGCGCCACTGAAGCCGTACCAATCGGCCGGCTTGCAGCGCACTCCAGATAATCGTGACCCGGAGTGCGCTGTTCTCACAGCAGAGTTTCAGGGGCTACCCTTCAATAACCCTGGTTTTAGCTCCGGTGTAAAAGGGGTATGACTAACCTTAACCCTGCTTACCTTCGGGATGCTGACGCTGGGTGGGATTATGGCAGGAATTCTGAGCTTTGGAATCCCGGCGGATGGTATTATGACCACATCCCGTCTCCACATAAGGTCATAATTGTCTACTGTTTTATTACTTCCCTACAGGACAGTTCCTGGGAGAGCAGATGCAGGTGGTCACTGTGGGGGCACAATGCAGCAAACTGGACTCCCAACATTTGTGAAATGTCCGGGCCCACAGAGAGAGAAGATAAGTGTGCTTCAGATCAATAATAATACAGTAGGTTACTGAAGGAACTCCAACTGTTGCTGAACATAATTCAGCATAATTTAAGTAGATTAAAACCATCTCCCCTGAGATAGTCTAAAAGTACTTAGAACTAATTTACATGGGTAGGGGAATCTAATACATAAGGTTACTTATCTACCGTTTAACTGGTTAAAATAAACAAGAACTAGAAACACACAAAAAGAGTTACCTTTACTTTATTTAATGTCATTTATTTGGCATTGATTAAAGTAAGATAATGGTGGGAGTGCTGTAAATGCCGTATATTTCTGTCTTTTAACACTTGTCAAAGTTTCATATAATGTCGCTTGTCAAAAGGCACAAACCAGTAGAGCTCCTAATCTTTTAAAGATCAGCAATTTGAATACTTTTAGTCACATCAAAGACATCAAGCAACAATGTGGAAATGTAACGCTCATTACAAAGGAGCGATGATTAGGGTTTAAGGTAGATGAAAGTCTCTGGTTAGAAAATAGGGATTTTCATTTTAGTGAAACTCTAGCCTGTTGCTGGCAGAAACAACAAAGGGATTGAACTGTATATCTTATATTTAGCGGAAAGAGACTCACTCTCTGCAATACACTGCAAGGTCGGATGCTCTTAATTAGCTACGTTGCATGTTATAGAGACTTAGCGGAAGGTATTACATTTTTCTTGGACCTTTTATAAGCATCTTAGAAGGAAGTAATTCTGAAATGTATTGAAGTATGTCCATGGTGTAGAAATATGGAATTATATTGGTCATGTTTCTTTAGAAGATTGCATAAAGTATTAATCTTGTATAGTTTATTGAGGATATAATTAAGCAACCTATGTATGTTAGCATTTACTATGACGTATCTGAGGAAAAAGAAATCTGGTCTATATTGTGAAGTAACAAATATCAGAGATGGCACAGCATTCTAGCACATGAGATAAGTGCATCTTCTGCAGTTCAGCCACCTCATTATAAACAGAATCAAGCAATACTAATGACTGCTAGTTCAAACCAATGAAGCAATTAAAGAATGTCAGGTTCAGATATGATTTTCACAATCCACATGATTTTTCCCCAGAGCAGATATGATACTATTGCCTGTTGCACACTAACCCCTGTGGGCGATATGTACCTAGAATTGCGATTCTAATCGCAAAGGACAGCTCTTCCGATAAGAGCTGTCCTTTGCTATAGAAGGACTTCTGGGTTTATTAATCAGAAGCCCCACTGTGCATGTGTAGAACGCCAAGCGCCGCCACAGGGGACACTTGGAGGTATCTGATTGGATCCCTCCCGAAAGAAATGGGCTTCCATTGGATAACACCATCTAAAGACGGCGATACATTTGGGAGCTTGGACTCGGTGAGTATAGCATTCCGGAGCTTGGTACATAAGGAAATTCGGCGAAAAACTGCATTTTCGGTGTTTTGGCTGCTTTTTGACCTTCGTACATCCTGCTCTGTGAGTGGTAGAGAAAGAAAAAGAGGAAATATAATTTGAGCTGTGTCTGGTAGAGGCGAAGGCCATTTATAAGTTACAATTCACAACTACAGAGCCTGGTGTAAATTAAACTGGAAAAAATATTCCCAATGGTCCCATCAACATAGATATTGCAGAGTCATAGAGATAGTGTTAAGCTGGTCACACACTAGACCAACTTACATCCAACCAGCCAACTTGTTGACTGGTTGGAATGAAAATCTGGTAATGTATGGGAGTAAATGATGATCAGCAATTGGCTCCTAAATGCCAGAAAACAAATGAAAATGGTCGTCAGACAAGTTTGTTAAATGTTTGATCTAAACTATTTGTTCAAACAACAGTTTTGGACCAATTTCAAGTGTTTGGGAGCAAATTGCTGATTGTATACCTTACCAGATTTTCATTCCAACCAATCAACAAGTTGGCTGGTTGGATGTAAGTTGGTCTAGTGTGTGGCCAGCTTAAGTTAGATGATTACATTTTTGCCTGCACTGGATGCTGCGTGCTCACTAACATTCATGGGTTGTTACATCTGTACAAATGTACTGCAGGAAGGTACTGTGGGCAGAATTCTATCTACTACCAGTATTGTGCATGTACCACTCTACCAAACACTTCAACTTTGAGCTGCAGGAGGTCTCTGGAAAGCTTTCAGAGGAACTTAAGTAGCTTCTATCTGCACCTTATGTTCCTGAACCTCAAGATTCTTCATGCAGGTGAGATTTATATTGGTTGACATTAGACGCCTTCCATCAAAATTGGTTTCCTAACTTTCTTGCCATGATACGGTTTTCACTGGCAGACTTTTATTATTTAAGTGCTAAAAGATTTTTTTTATTAAGGCCATTGGTTTGGTGATAATTAGAATCAACATTAAGATCTGTAGCTACTCAACCCTTGGGATCTGTTTATTTGAAGTTCTTGATGGTAACAACAATATAATGCTGTGGTGGTCCACAAAGCCATGTTGGAATCCAAACTTTGCTTCGGCAAAGCTTGGCCATGAGGGAAGGGTAGATAAGGGCTACAACCAAGTCTTGCTTCCCACCCCTAATTTATAAAGCTATCAGAAGAGCTGATATATAATACACGAGTTAGGAAGAGAAATGTACTAAAGTCAAGGTTATAGGGGTTCACTTCTGTACCTATATACTATCAGAATTCTGATACTATTGGGCAAACCACACCATTCTAACTGTGAATAACCATTCTAACTGTCCAGTGGGTCCCAGAACATTTTCAGCTGTGTGTCTATTATGGAAGTCACTTGCTCAACAAGTCTTCTGTCAGCTTACCTGTGGGCTACATGCAGATAGGTAGGGGACTTGGAAGCAAGCAGACCTACCTAAAGCTTTGGGTAGGTTCTGCAGACAATTATGCTGGGTGCAAAGGCCAAGGCAGTATACATACAGTATCATAGCTGATAATTTAATGTTACTATGCTCTGCGCTTGTGAGGGGCCCAGTGGCAGCTAAGTTGTGGGAGACCCCTCCAATAAATTGACACTCTCCTACTATGCCCCCTTCTTTGCCCCACAGTGTACTGTATAAAGTGTTGTCTATGGTGTGCACCTGTGCTCATAAAAAAATATGGAAGGTAGTGCTTTCAGCTGTAGTACCCGTTAAGGGTAACCCAAACCTTATATATGGTAATAAATGCTGGAGGGGGGTACTGCGCTTGGAAAAGGATAGTGTCTCTATGATGGTGTAAATGGTATTTTTCTGTGGGCAAATTATGATAAATGTATGCACTTATATGTTGTATATCAACTGCTGGAACTCACACAGTGTATAAAGTATGGTTGTATTTATTGAAGCAGTGCTCTTATGTAAAATGACAGACAGAATAGTGGCTGCTAGGTGCAGTATTGTATGGAGGTAAGCAATCTGGTTGCTTACCAGAGGTGTAGATAATAGTCCCGTACTCCAATGGTTAATCATAGCAAGTCTGGAGTGGAGTATTAACAGGATAATTAATGGTGCACGGGATGTATTGATCAAACAGTGGTCTGTTGCAGTCACTCAGGGGTGTCAAAGTGTACACTGTAGAGAACTGTGTACGCGAGGTGTGTAAGTGGTGTCTGGCGGGGCGGCGTCCCGAGACCCCCAGGTGCACCTACTTACCCTCAGCGTCCATTCGGTTCACCTCCGGGTATACCCTCTATCTTCTTTATCGTCCTCCTGGTCTCCGTTGTCCTGCTTCTTCCAAGATGCAGTCCACACTGTGCACTGCGAGACTTCCGGGTGTCACGATCCCACTAGATCATGTGGCACCCGGGCTCAGCAGTATGCGCAGCGGCTCGACTCACAGTAGGTGCGAGGAGACTCCGGATTCCTTATTAGGATGATGTTCGTCTCTGGTATTAAAGTGTAAAAGTCTATTGGCGTTATCTCCGACGCGTTGTCGGCCTTCCGGGCCTTCCTCAGGGAGTATAGTGTGCGCCATCTTGTGTGTGGTATCTCTATATATAAGGGAGTTCTACTCACCGCCATGTTGTATGTGGCGTCTCCCTCATTGTGGGTTGCGGCCATATTTTATTGGATACGTGATGTATAGAGGCCATCTTGGTGAAGGGAAATTATAGAATGGTGGCCATTTTGGTTCAGGGAAAGGTCTAACTGAAAGTGTATAGGGTGTATATGACCCATCTAAGTTATATATAAACTCCATCTTCCTGTGCCTTTACAATTGGTACCAACTGACAGTTGTTAGTGACCTAGTGGTGTATTATGGTGGTCCTAGCATAATGGAACCACCATCTACCTATTGTGTCACTATGATGATATATGTGGTATAATCACTCTGTTCCCTAATCAATTCCAAAATTGTCTGTGTATGTTATTCTTTAATAATGACCGCTTTTATTTCGTTCTCCACGTTAAGTCCGTGTGGTCTAAGTGTTTTCATGGTAAAAATCCATTTTAATTCCTCTCTATTTATAATCTTGTCAAAATCCCCACCTCTCCAGTTCTTCTCAATAATACAAATCCCTATAAACTTTAATCCCTTTGGGTCCTGTTTGTGTGTCTCCTTGAAATGCAATGACAAATTATGTGTGTCCAGACCTCTTTTTACATTTCTGATGTGTTCGGACATTCTTACGTTCAGTTTTCTGGTAGTGCGTCCTATATATTGCATGCCGCAGGGGCATTCTGCCATGTATATGACTCCAGTACTTTTGCAAGTAATATGTTGTTTAATTTTGTATGTGGTCCTTGTTTGATTGGATTGGAATGTTTATATCCTCTTAGTGGTCATGTGGCCATTCCTACAATATTGGCAGTTTCCACATTGGTAAAAACCTGCTTTCATTTTTGTTTGATGTAGGGTGGTTTGGATGGGTTTATCTATTTTAATGCGGTTCCTCACTAATTTTTGTTTCAGATCTTTTGCTTTTTTATATATTATCTTAGGGTGATCAGGTAATATATCTGCCAAAACTTCGTCTTCTAATAATATGTGCCAGTGTTTCCTTATGATATGTTGTAGTTTGTGTCCTGGTTGTATTGAGTTATAAAGGCAGTCTTATAGGGGTTGGTCAACTCCTCCCCTTTCTGTTTGTATGTAAGTAATATTTCTCTATCTGTCTCCTCCATTTTGTGATATGCTGCATCTACTAATTCTGAATTGTAGTTTTTTTCTAGAAATATCCTTTTAAGTTCTCTACCTTGGGTTTGGTATTGTTCCAATTGAGAACAATTCCGTCTTATCCTTGTAAATTGACCCATTGGTATGTTGTGTAACCAGTTTTTATGGTGTCCACTGTCTGATTGGATAAAACTATTAACATCTACTGGTTTATTGAATGTTTTCGTGTGTATCTCTTCGTCTTCTATGTATAGTGTGATATCCAAAAAATTCACATTGGTTTTACTGTAGTTGGTAGCGAATATTAAGTGACGGTTATTATTATTTATGTGTCCCAAAAATTCTTTCAATGTTGCCTCATTGCTTTCCATATAAACAAAATGTCGTCTATGAACCTTTCCAGAGGACTAGATTTGCGCTGAACTTGTGGCCTGACCAGATGTTTTGGTCTTCCCACAAGCTCATTAATAAATTTGCGTAGCTCGGCGCAAATTTAGTCCCCATCGCGCTTCCAGTGGTTTGGCGGAAGTACTGTCCCTTAAACCAAAAATAATTGTGTTTTAAGATGTAATTAATGGCTTGTAAAATGAATTCGGTCTGTTCTATGTGTACTGTTTGTTCTTTCGTCAGGTAGTGTCGTTCGGATTCTAACCCTTGTTCATGGTTTATTATAGTATATAAGGACTTAACATCACTCGTGCATAGCCATTGGTCTTTCTCCAATTTGATGTCCTTGAGGATCCTTAGTATATCAGTTGTATCCTTGAGGTGTGATTTTTGTTCTGAAACAAGGGGCTGTAAAAAGGTGTCTATGTACCTAGATAAATTTGAAGATATGTAATCTATCCCTAATATAATCAGTCGTCCTGGTGGTCTTTCTTTGTCTTTGTGCACTTTTGGTAAGTAATAAAATACAGGGATAACGGGATGTTTATTGTTAAGATAATCGTATTCTTTCTTTGATAATATGCCCTTGTCCAATCCTTTCTGTAGTATTTTCATTAGGGTATTCTGGTATCGTGTTGTAGGGTCCTGTTAGTCGTTCATAGGTTGTATTGTCTCTTAAGATCCTTTCAGATTCTGTGTTGTAGTCTACAGTATTAAGTAGGACAATACTTCCTCCTTTGTCCACTGGTTTTGTTATTAATTGTATATTCTCATTTAGTTCTTTTAATGCCTGTTTTTCTGCTTTGGTAATGTTCATTCTCTTTCTAGTATCATTATCTCTAATCTTGTCTATATCTCTTTTGACTAGTTTTTCAAAAGTGTCTATCAAATGTCCCTTTAAGTGTTGGTGGTAGAAGTTCGATTTGGGTCTTAGATCTGAATGTTTATACATGTGTTCCTCCATGTTTTTGATGATGGGTTGACTGTGATGATACTTCGCTAGAGTAAGTTTATGTGTATCTAGATAGACTTGGAATTTGTCTATCTTGGCAGTGGGTGCAAACTTGAGCCCTTTGTTTAGGAGTGTTTCCTGTGTTTGGTTCAATGTGACATTGCTCAAATTGATGATGCCATTTGTCTTATTCTCTACTTGTGTCTTTTTGGTTTCTTTGTTGACCCTTCTTCCTCCTCTCACTCCCCTTCTAGTATGTCCAGCTTTCTCTTCTGCATTTTGTTTGTTTCGCAGGGCTGGTGACCTGCTTCTTGTTCTAAAAAAATCTCTCCCCATTTTATGTTCTCTGTATTAGGTGTGTATATTGTGTCTCTTGTGTTATTGATGGCTGTCCCTATCGATTGACGTGCTAATGTTTCGTACATGTTGTCTTCTTCCAAACTGTATGTTGAAAATGAAGTGTGTGTGCTATCATCTAATTCTTCTTCCTGATAATCCTCCCTTTGTATGAGGTCTTTCGTGGGAGTCTGTTCTGTACTGTTATGTGTTATCACCTTTTGTGTGTGTAGCTTCTTCATATATTCCTGATATGTTACATTAAGTCTCCTGTATATAGGGGTTCTGTTGTTATGTCTGCCTGGTTCTTTGATTTTTTTCCTTATGAGTGTTCCCCTCTTTTGTCTTTTTAAGTGGTAGTGATTCTCTCTTATGAGTTTTCTTATGTTTGTTTCTGGGATGTGCTGATCTATCACTGATTATTTTGGATTTTTTGGTGGCTATGATCACTTCTTTGTTCTTTTTCAATCTTGTTGCCGTTAAACTCTCTAGAGCAGTGTTGGCTAACCTTGACACTCCAGCTGTTATGGAACTACATAACCCAGCATGCACTGCTACAGTTTTGCTAGTAGGGCATGCTAAAACTGTGGCAGGGCATGCTGGGATATATAGTTCCACAACAGCTGGAGTGTCAAGGTTAGCCAACACTGCCTAGAGCTTTGAACTCTTCGGCTCCTCTGTATTGGTCTAACTCAGCGTATTTTGAGTTTATGTCCTTTTCAATCATGTCTAGCTCTGTGTCGTGTGTCTCAATAATTAATTGGATAAGATTCATAGAACATTCTTGTAATATTCCGTTCCATTTGGTCATGAACTGAATATTGTCTGTGTTATGTGCAGGTGTTTTCTTAATTCTCAGTCCTTTGGGGACTACCTTTTTTTCTTTGTACCATGTTAGTGTTTGTTTGTCCCACCAGACTTTTGTTTCCTTGTTTATCAGTTTCTCTAATTTTAAAAAATTATCACAAAACTTTTGTCCATCCTTATGTATCTGTGTTGTGCTACTCAATTCTGTAAAGAGTAATTCCGCCCTAACAGGGCGATGTACACGTATGTCTAATAACCCCATATGTTGGGAGCCACTGGTACACTGGGTACATTTATTTAGTATTGTCTATGGTGTGCACCTGTGCTCATACCAAAATATGGAAGGTAGTGCTTTCAGCTGCAGTACCCGTTAAGGGTAACCCAATCCTTATATATGGTAATAAATGCTGGAGGGGGGTACTACGCTTGGAAAAGGATAGTGTCTCTATGATGGTGTAAATGGTATTTTTCTGTGGGCAAATTATGATAAATGTATGCACTTATATGTTGTATATCAACTGCTGGAACTCACACAGTGCATAAAGTATGGTTGTATTTAATGCAGTGCTCTTATGTAAAATGACAGACAGAATAGTGGCTGCTAGGTGCAGTATTGTATGGAGGTAAGCAATCTGGTTGCTTACCAGAGGTGTAGATAATAGTCCCGTACTCCAAAGGTTAATGATAGTAAGTCTGGAGTGGAGTATTAACAAGATAATTAATGGTGCACGGGATGTATTGATCAAACAGTGGTCTGCTGCAGTCACTCAGGGGTGTCAAAGTCTACACTGTAGGGATCTGTGTACGCGAGGTGTGTAAGTGGTGTCTGGCGGGGCGGCGTCCCGAGACCCCCAGGTGCACCTACTGTGATAGGATCACTGGTAAAGTGGTCTGTGGCAGGTACATTTGTCCCAGATTCCTGTCATTATGTGTTTTAAACCCCCAGGAGAAAGTCTGCAGTGTAGCAGGCTTGAGTTTCGGCTTTTTGAAAAGCCGGTTTGGGACCTGGGGGTTGTGGGTGAGAGGAGAGGGAGGGCTCCACCCACAGCCACTCCAGGTTTTGGTTCTCGCAGCCTGGTATCAGGCTTGTTAGTTTTCCACCTGAGAGTGGCCAATATAAGCCTAGTGTGTTGAGGGCTGATTGTCTCACCTGGGAGAGCAGACAGGGAGTTTGCTCAGAGACACTTGGATACCTAACTGTGAGTGTTGTGCTGTGCTTTTGTTGCTGGCGAGGGTATTAGGCCCTGCCAGGTTCTGGTAGTGAGGGAACTACCTGTGAAGTTAGTGCCCAGACAGGGCTAGGATTTATATTTATGTTTCTGACATTGTACAATAAATACTGGCGCCGACCAGCTTGTACTTGCATCCAGACTGGTGTGCTGCTTCCCTGCTGCTGTGTGTGTAAGGAAGGAGTCCTCTACCCAGGAGAGGGACCCCCTAACCTAACTGTGTCACACTACTTCCTCAGCGTTCGTTCGGTTCACCTCCGGCTGTACCCTCTGTCTTCTTTATCGTCCTCCTGGTCTCCGTTGTCCTGCTTCTTCCAAGATGCAGTCCGTACTCTGCACTGCGAGACTTCCGGGTGTCACGATCCCGCTAGATCACGTGGCACCCGGGCTCAGCAGTATGCGCAGCGGCTCGACTCGCAGTAGGTGCGAGGAGACTCCGGATTCCTTATTAGGATGATGTTCGTCTCTGGTATTAAAGTGTAAAAGTCTATTGGCGTTATCTTCGACGCCTTGTCGGCCTACTGGGCCTTCCTCAGGGAGTATAGTGTGCGCCATCTTGTGTGTGGTATCTCTATATATAGGGAAGTTCTACTCACCGCCATGTCGTATGTGGCGTCTCCCTCATTGTGGGTTGCGGCCATATTCTATTGGATACGTGATGTATAGAGGCCATCTTGGTGAAGGGAAATTATAGAACGGTGGCCATTTTGGTTCAGGGAAAGGTCTGACTGAAAGTGTATAGGGCGTATATGACCCATCTAAGTTATATATAAACTCCATCTTGCTGTGCCTTTACAATTGGTACCAACAGTTTCCCTTCACCAATATGGCCTCTATACATCACGCATCCAATAGAATATGGCCACAACCCACAATGAGGGAGACGCTACATACAACATGGCGGTGAGTAGAACTCCCCTATATATAGAGAGATACCACACACAAGATGGCGCACACTATACACCCTGAGGAAGGCCCTAAAGGCCGACAACGCGTCGGAGATAACGCCAATAGACTTTGTGTATTTGGCCTCAGCACTTTAAGCTTATTGTCAGTTGAGCTTCTCTGAAACTACAGTATTTGGTATTTCAAGCACTGAAGATATTAATCTCCTTAAAGTGCCCCAAAATCCTGACTCACTACATGTTTGCTTGTACGTGTATGTTTGTTTAATTACATGATTTTTTTAGCACAGATCGATTCCACATTTATTCCCTTTCTACCTCCCACACTTCAATTAAATAGAATTTACCCCACATGGTAAATCATGGATTAACGCGCGCTAACCCTCCGATTCCGCTTAAACTGCAGAAACAATGGGTTTCCGTGCGCATTAATTGCCAGCCGGTGCCTTTTCTCACAGCTCCTGAAGCTGCAAGGAAAAGTCCGCCTCTATAGTTTATCCCGGCTACTTGGATTTCTTCCCTGGGGGGAAACGGATGGATTCAATTAGCCGTGATAACCTGTTTATACAGGTTCATTTGGGGAAATTCAACTTAATGCAGCTGGGTGCTATTTTTTGCAATTCATTAAGCACACGTTGACTTTCCATAGGATTTAATGTGGCTTTTTCTTTCATAGCCCCTGAGCAGGTGTAAAGTTGGAACAATTCCATAATTTAATGTAAAAATGTCGGAACTTGGTTCAGAACCCCCAGGACACCCCCTAATGTTTAATAAGGGGTCTATTTACTAAGCAGTGTTAGGAGACAGAGTGAAAAGTGATAAGGTGCCAGCCAATCAGCTCCTAAATGCCATCTCACAGGGTGTGTTTGAAAAATGACAGTTGGGAGCGGATTGGCTGGCACCTTATCACTTTTCACTCTGTCTCCTAACACTGCTTAGTAAATAGACCCCTTACAGCCTCATTTATCAACTCAAAACTAGTGATAAATATCACTTTTTATGATAAATGATGCTCCAGCCAATCAGCTCCCAACTGTCATTTTTCTTACAGTTGACAGTTGGGAGCTGATTGGCTGAGCACCAATTATCATAAAAAGTGATATTTATCACTAGTTTTGAGTTATAAACTCGTTGATAAATGAGACCCATATCCAACATTTATTTGCACTTTTTTGGGGTACTGAGTGATTTCCCCATTTTCCCTCACACTTAACGCAGGTATTACCAGCCAGATTTACCTTGCAAATGCAGGGATAAGTCTTTTCCAAATCAAATGCTGCGCTAAATGGGTGCACACATTTATCAAATTTACTGTGCAATAAGCACATGGAAAAACAAGTTTTTACCGCCGTTAACTGAATCTGTCCCTTACCTTTTTTTCCTTGGGCTCTCTGCACAGTGGAAGATTGAGGAAGTTAAAACAGATTCAACCTCCTTAGACAAGATCTGCAAATCCTCTGCGACAGAACCTCAGAGGCAGAGTAATGGCAACCCAGGATATCTGGTGAAAACAGAGTCGGTCTCAGTGGCCTGTAAAGTACAACTACAGATGTGTCCCGCTACATCTTTGCTTTGTACGTAGCGAATTGTGCCACGCCTGTGCCTGCAAGCGGAATGCATGGAGCGATCGCTGTGCGCATCATAGCATACGCTGCTGCGGGTAATCGCATGGTGCGATGCATGCGGACGTTTGTAGCGCGATCGGCAAATATGTTGCAGGACACATCTGTACAACAAGTGGTGCAGTAAAATGGAAATAAAAATCCCAGAAAACTTTGTTGAAATTTGACCTATTAACTTCATTGGCGAAAAGGGGATATTGCCAGAACTTGCTATTGATAGATATTGGTAGCAGTGTTTCCAAGGCCCAAACAAAACCATATTTTGCACCGGTTTTAAACTGCAGATATCATGGTTTCTTAGCATCACAAAAGGAGACAGGTGTGATTTGGCAACTTAACTAAGTCATTATTTTAATACTTTTAGTAGTGGCTTAACAGTAAAATGCTTCACTACAATAAAACCTAGATGCTTGCCCCCTGACCTGAGCTCAGTGATCTCACCAAGCTGACTGTAGGAATTTACTCCTATTTATACATTTTGGTTTGCAGGCTGATGTATGGATTTGTTTCTATTTCCTTAAATTGTCAGAATTTTTCAGGAGCACATGTAACACAAAGCCTTCCTTGGCACTCGCTGACCGTACCCACAGAAATGCCCACTTAGCACAATAAAGACGGGTTGAGAACTACTTTATACTTTTTCAAGTAGAACTCAATGCAAAGTACCTCTATATGGACAGGTTATCTTATGTCCACTGACCAGGCAAACACACAAATCTTTTTCTCAAAACCTACACGTAAAATTCTGCTTTTTACTATTTCGTAAAGGTGGATTATTGGAGACACAAGAAACACAAAGTATTTCTTTGTGGGGTTTAGAAGGCGGAAAAAAAATAACTTTTGCTCTTTCCCTTTCTTGAACTTTCAATAAAAAACTTTTTTGCCTACTGTATTTGGGTTAAATTATTTTTTTATGTGTTAGAATGAGTAAAAAAGACTTTGGGACATATTCAATTGGGGGCGAGAATAGGAAAAATCTTGCACCTGGGAGGTTTTGCCTGCAGGTGTAGGATTTTTGCTATTCAATTAGGAGCTGGTTTTTTTTTCATTATTGAGCCCCGGGAGGTTTTTTATTGAGCACCTCCAGAGCAAGTTTGGTTTTCCCTAAAATCGTTAACTTTAGGAAAAGTTGTGTGTGCATGAGTGTGTGCCCCCCCCCCCCAATGTAAGTGTATCCCCCCCGTAACGTGCGCTGGGAAAACTACATTTCCCAGCAGCCCCCCTCCCCAGTGAAATGATGGAGGGAAGGCCACCGGGAGCCCCACGACCACTCTTTTTAATTGGATACCGGCAGGTATCGGGAGCGCGCATACCCGCGGTAGTCCAAAATTGGGCGCAAGGTTTTTTATCTTGCTAAACCTCGCACCCAATTGAATATGAGAGTTTGGATCTGATTCTGAGTTGAGAACAGAGGGCCTGATTCAGACCCGGTCGCAAGCGCTGAGCGCTCGCAACCGGGTCGATGGTGGCCCAGAACGCATGCGCACGATGGAGCCGGCTCCGTCGTGCACATGCACGAGACCCGGATAGCGACGGGCAATCTGACGCTCCGGGTCTCGCACCAAAGGGGGCGTGCTGTCGATGTTGAGTGACAGCACGCCCCCTTTGGTGGGCAGGCTGCCCAGACGGAGGCGTTCCCATGAGAACGCCTACCGTCTGGGGGCGGCCCCGCTGACATCACAAGTGATGTCAGTTGGAGAGCTTTCGGCTCTGTTTGAGCAGTGAAGGGGTTAGGTGGCAGGACCATTTATACCATCTGCTTCATGTCATTCTATATAATTTGTGTCCTGATCCTTATAATAATCGATTACGCAATACTATTTTGAGCATCGAAAATAACAAAAAAGAAATAAAAGAGTTGATGAAACGACACATTTTTAAAAGGTATATTTTTGTACACAAATGATTGAACTAGTAAAATTAGATTATTTCTTCTGTATGTATTTTGCCACAAATGCAGATAGCAGATCTGTGTAAGGAGTGTCAGAGTCAAACTTGGTGCGTGGAAGCCGGAAGAGACGGCGTACCGTTGGAGATCGGAGGAGAAGATTATGAACTAGGCCGACAGTACTGGAGGAAGCCCAGTAGAGTGCCATGCACTGCAGGAAACAAGAAAGGAATCGGTAAAGAGAAAAATACAAATTAGGAATATTAAAGGTATTGCACCTTTATATTAACATATTTCTTGTGCTCAAACATGGGAAGGTATTACAGGGATGCACTAAGCCTTGTAGAGTAATAAAGTGGAGAGTGATAAAGTACCAACCAATCAACTCCTAACTTCAAACATAGCCTGGAAATTGACAGTTAGAAACTGATTGGTTGGTAATTTATCACTCCCCAAAGCTTAGTGCATCTTCCCCCTTTGTTGGAGGCAGATATGACGGATTAAATCCACTTTTCTTGTGTAAGAGTTACATAATGCTGCTTACTGCTTTCTCAATAGTAATATGAAAAAGAAAGTTACCAAATTAAAATGAATATTCACCGGATTCTATCTTGGCTATAAAAAATTACCTAAATACAGACATGTTGAGGTACAATAGAGCAAACACAACTCAGTCATATTATTACTTATATTCCCCACAGCATTCAGTGCTCTCCCCAGAATTTGTTTTTGCAGGGCAGCATTATGAAGCAGCCGAGGATTGGGGTGGTGGGGTTGGGTAAGGGATGCCGGCAGTCGGGATCCTGACACTGGTATCCCAAAAGGGCTAGCATACCGACACTTGTTGTTCGTTATGCTAACCATCCCCCTTTCCCTAGCCTAAGCCCTAAACCTAACCCTCTCCCCCACCACGCTACTTACCTTCACTTCCCCTGCGGTCGGGAGGCTAGCATCAGTATTGTGAGAGGCGTCAGGATTCCGGCGCAGGTAATATCAGCGCGGGCATCGTGGCTGCCGGGATATTGACTGTATCTCGGGGTGTAGGTTAGGGCAGACTGGGGGCTGACCAAACCCTATCACAGCAAATAATGCAGCATCCCATTGTCCACCCCCCCTCCCCCCAATCTCACTTACTGTTTGGAGGGCACCAGAAAGGAGAATCTGCAATGCATGCAGGGTGGGTTGGGTATCGAGGTGACAGCAGGCATTTTCCTTCCGACAGGGGGGCAAGGGGTTGAGGTGGAGGGGTTGCCTGGCATCCTACAGTACTGTGCAAAGGCAGGTGTGGAAGAATGCTGCAAAGTAAGGCAGGTGTGGAAGAATCCTGCAAAGTAAGAATGCTTTCAAAAATAGAAGTGTTATAAGTTTATTTTTACCAATTAACAAAATACAAAGTGAATGAACAGAAGAGAAATCTAAATCAAATCAATATTTGGTGTGACCACCCTTTGTCTTCAAAACAGCATCAATTCTTCTTGGTACACTTGCACACAGTTTTTGAAGGAACTCGGCAGGGAGGTTGTTCCAAACATCTTGGAGAACAAAACCACAGATCTTCTGTGGATATAGGCTTGCTCAAATCCTTCTATCTCTTCATGTAATCCCAGACAGACTCGATGATGTTGAGATTAGGGCTCTATAGGGGCCATATCATCACATTAAGGACTCCCTGTTATTCTTTACACTGAAGATTGCCTGTATGTTTGGGGTCGCTGTCCTGCTGCAGAATACATTTGGAGCCAATCAGACGCCACCCTGATGGTATTGCATGATGGATAAGCACCTGCCTGTATTTCTCAGCATTGAGGACACCATTAATCCTGACCAAATCCGCAACTCCATTTGCTGAAATGCAGCCCCAAACTTGCAAGGAACCTCCACCATGCTTCACTGTTACCTGCAGACAACAAACTGCCTTCTCTTACAGCCAAATATTTCAACATTTGAATCATTAGTCCAGAGCACCTGCTGCCATTTTTCTGCACCCCAGTTCCTATGTTTTCGTGCATAGTTGAGTCACTTGGCCTTGTTTCCATGTCAAAGATATGGCTTTTGGACGCAAATCTTCCATTAAGACCACTTCTGGCCAGACTTCTTCGAACAATAGATGTGTGGATCTGGGTCCCGCTGGTTTCTGCCAGTTCTGAGCCTTAGTGTGCAAGTGTACCTAGAAGATTTGATGCTGTTTTGAAAGCAAAGGGTGGTCACACCAAATATTGATTTGATTTAAATTTCTCTTCTGTTCATTCACTTTGCATTTATTAATTTCTAAAAATAAACTAATAACACTTCTATTTGTGAAAGCATTCTTACTTTGCAGCATTCTTCCACACCTGCCTAAAACTTTTGCACAGTACTGTAGGATGCCAGGCAACCCCTCCACCTCAACCCCTTACCCCCCTGTAAAACTTTTGCACAGTACTGTACTTCCAGCGGGGGCGGCTCCAAGCAGAGAGCTGCACTGTGACATGGCCAATAATTTGTGCTGCACTGAATTTTAGCACAGAACGACTTTTGGCCGCGTAACAGCACTGAACGGCATGGAAATATAGCGTGGGGAGAACACTGACAATTTAATAAATATAGAAAGCATGGACACAATACTCAGGTACTTACTGAGGGAACACTGGCAGCGATAGGGATCATAATAACAGAAACTCCACGAATAATGTTGGTTATGTATTTCTGAAATCTAGACATTTTAGCTTTCCGTAATGCAAACAACTGTTTGGAAGTGAAAAAAGTTATATTTAGAAAGGAACATAGGTGAACTTAGCAAAGTTACTGGAATTCAATAAATCATTTAAAAATAATGTTAGTCTAAACAGTAGGTATCCAAACAAAGAGATATCAACATCTAATTTGGTAAATTGTGAGCAGTGTACATGTTCAAGTAGAAGGAGTGTTTAGAATTTAATCTAAAGAGCCCCATACATCCACATGCCATTTCCCCGGTGCGACTGGAACAGTCAATCCACCGGTCAGAAATGCCAAACAGCGGCCATCAATGATCGCCAATCCGTCTGGGAAATTTTTCATGTTAAAAATCCCTGATTTGCCAATCCCAATCATATTTTCTTCATTCTGGTGGAAATATAGGTGCACATTTGGAAAGCATGCCATGCCACTGTTTTACAATTTGGCCATGCTAAAACTGTTGAAAGGCATGCTGGGATGTGTAGTTCATCAACAGCTGGAGGGCCGCTAATTGCCAACCCCTGTTTTAGATTAATCAATTTGCATAACAAATTACCGTAGTGGGCAGTGCAACTATTAGGAATAATCTTGTATATTTGGTACATACCTATCAGCTACTGCCACCTTGTGTACTGTACATTATCTGGCAGACTCTGAATGTCTATACTGTTACACTGAGGAGTTCAGATTACTTGTATCATTAGTAAAAACTTTCAGTGTTCACAAGGGACCTCATGCAGGAGTTGGACGTAAACTTGTTGCTTTTTTCAGTGCACATTAACATCAATTCACATCGACTTGCCAGCATTTTTCACTAATAACTCCCTGCACCATGGGGAGCCAGGACGGGAGTTGGAGGGAGTATGTACACATTGCCAAAGTACAGCAAAGTTGTGTTTGTAGTGGGATGCCGTGTGGGTACTCGACTCCTGGTGCAAGTTGCTAGCCGATTCGTCAAGTGCAGCTAAAACACAACCAATCATGCAAATATAGTACAACTGGTGCAATCTAATAACGAATTGCATTATACTGTACACTCGTTTTAAAAAATAAAGGATATTTGCTGTTCAATTTAGGAAAGGAAAACCTACTAACATGTTTATTAGTGTTAACAGTTAAAATTGTAGATTTGCTTTTTAACACGCAACTCGACTTGGGTACTTACGATCTACATTCTCTAGCCAATTACTGTAACGTATTAATTCTGTGCTGTGTTTTTGACGGTATGCAATCGGGAAGCCGGTGGACGTAAGCCCGACAGCCGGCTTCCGACTGCTTTATCCCGGTGAGGGTCAAATGACAGGCATCTAATGCTAGACGCCTGCCATTTTACCGATGCTGGAAGACCGGCGCCTGAGGGGACTTAGGGTTAGGTTAGGGGGAGGGAGGGTTAGGCTCCCCCGGGGGGGGGGGGGGGGGACTTAGGTTTAGGCGGCGGGGAAGGGGGTATTAGGGTTAGGCACTGGGGGGGAAGGTTAGGGTTAGGGGGGTTAGGTTAGTTGATACTTACCTGGGAACGATCAGGATTTTCAGCTGTGTCAGCCTGCCGCTGTCGGGATTTGAACCGCCGGTCACAAGAATTCGTATGTATTCCGTTTTTGACCACCCTTTGCACTCACAGTGAAGCCACACCTGATGTTGTAATTCTGGCGCATCTGGTCATGTTATTTCTATATGGAGGGAGGTGCAATTTGCTACCTATGAAAAGTTGCTCTTATCTTATATCTGTCGCCAACTCTGCATAGGCACCAAAATGTGTTTTTTCCCCCAAAAGCATTTTACGTTTGAGCAAATCGTGTCCAACTCTGAATAAGGACCAAAGTGTAGATAAATGAAGCAGTGTAGTATAAAGATCTTCTCCCTGGGCTTCCTATGTGCGTGGCAGGCAGTCCAGGAAAAAAACAGTTTTACCCAGCCCTGCTTCCATTATGTACAGGGTGGCATGAGCATCAGGTAAAGGAGGGCGATGCTAGAAAAGACAGCATGCCAGCATTTCATTTGCAGGCACCAACCTAAAGCTGCTCATACTGGGCCTGATTCAGACCCGGTCGCAAGCGCTGAGAGCTCGTAACTGGGTCGAAGGTGGCCCAGAGCGCATGCGCACAACGGAGCTGGCTCCGGCGTGCGCATGCGCGAGACCCGGATAGCGACGGGCAATCCGTCGCTCCGGGTCTCGCACCAAAGGGGGCGTGCTGTCGATGTTGAGTGACAGCACGCCCCCTTTGTTGGGCGGGCAGGGGGGGTGGCTTCCCAGACAGAGATTCCCATGAGAACGCCTACCGACTGGGGGCGGCCCCACTGACATCACATGTGATGTCAGTGGGAGAGCTTTCGGCTCTGTTTGAGTCGAAAGCTCTCTGGGGCTTGCGGCCACGAGACCCTACCACAAGGGTCTCGTCGCAAGCCTGATGGTCGTGATGGTCAAGACCATCGCGACCATCATCTTGGCCACTCGCATTAGCTGTGGGTGGCAACCCACAGCAATGCGAGCGGCCAGGAGGCCGCTCCATAAAAAAAAAAAAAAAAAAAACGCCCTGATTCAGAGCGAGCGCTCTGTCAGAGCGTCCGACTCTGAATCAGGGCCACTGTACATTGCACAAATTTGTGCAAACCAGCCAACTACATGATTGGTTTGAATGATTATTGTTCAGTCTGCAGA
Organism: Taudactylus pleione; assembly: GCA_031769625.1. NCBI lineage: Eukaryota > Metazoa > Chordata > Amphibia > Anura > Myobatrachidae > Taudactylus > Taudactylus pleione. Next base: position 7,519,270 of record JAUIMM010000453.1, read on the forward strand.
ATGGTCCTGAACGATGATCATTCATTGACTGAAAACGTCTCAGTACCCATGTGGATTGCTTAGGTTGGTTTTCTAACCTGCCCGATCCACCCGACCGTAGGTCAGTCATCTTAAGGCTATGAATGGAGATCACCTCTAATGTACAGACAAACTCCCAACTATTGGACTGTCAGCTTCTCTCCTGTTCCTGTGGGCTGATCTAATGCACTGCATGGCTAGCTTAAGGCAAAGGGGACAGTGTGTGTCTGTATTATCACAGTGTAAATCCATACTTTAAATGGCATTTACATTTTAGTTAGGCTGAACTAGTGATGTATGAATTTCAAACTCTACATAACAGATACCCTTTCTTATTCAACAGTACAGCAGGGTGTTCTTAATGAATATTCTTCATCAAGAAAATATATAATAATTAAGAAAATTGTACTTTAAATACACAAGTTGGATATATAGACAAACCTCCTATTCTTATTATTTATATAATATCCACGTGTATAAATATTTGCTTTACTCTCGTGTCTGCAAAGTTCACTCCAAAATACATGTTATGCTGTATTTCAAGTCTGCACTGCGAAAATACACACTAATGACTTTTTGAGAATACTGATATGGGAGATCATAGCTATAATAAATAAAGCAACAATGTACTTACCTCTACTAGCAGCAAGTTGATCAAGCCCAAATACACTGGAAGAACCCAAGTATGATCTGGCATTGCGAGGTCAGAAAACCATAGTGCGCCACCCTCCTGTAGCTGCCTGTAGACTGCTTCCCCTGAAACACATATACAGTTGTACATTTCTGTCTACATAATTGGCATGACATCGTTAAAGAAAAAAAAACAATAAGAGTCATCAAATAATGTAACAGTCCCCATTAATGTGTATATTCTCCCAGTGCATGCATGGGTTTCCTCCGGGTACTCTGGTTTCTTCCCACAATCCAAAAATATACTGGTAAATTAACCCCCTCTCCTAAAAAAACTAATTTAACCCTAGTGTGTATGTATGTGTGCAAGTGGTAGGGAATATGGTATATAAGCTCCACTGGGGCTGTGAATGGGCAAATATTCTCAGTAAAGCGCTGAGGAATATGTTTGCGCTATATAAATAACTGGTAATAAATAATAATAAATAAAATCTTAGCTATTTACCAGTCATTAACTTTTGCATGTATAGTGACAGGTCAACATTACAATTCAACATTCTTACTTATTACTTTTCGTTGTTACTGGAATCCTTAATGGCTAATAATTTCTTTGTTTCTATAAAAGCAGGCTGCCTGCATAAAGACAGCCAGAGCAGGAATACTTGGGGAACTGCTGAAGGTATAGAGTAAAAACTCCACCTAGTGGATGCAATGGTATATACAATATATATATATATATAATATTAATTGTATTATATTTAAACCGAAATTTATGCTGATACCTCGGTCTACATCCTAGACTTGCGTTCACTGTCTAACTTGCACAGGATCAAAGCTCATGGTAAATTGGTTTCTATGAGCTAGTACACAGTTTGTTGTTAGTAAAAAAGAATCCAAAAATACAATTAATAAAAAAATTAAAAAACAATTCTCTTGAAAGACCTAAATGTTAACTTTTGTGAGCATGAGGTGTGTGTGTCTTTATGATGGCTTTTATTAACGGAAAATATAGCATATTAGAGTGTGTGTGTAGTATACAGTATATTTGTGGTACAGGACAGCAGTGCAGAGGTTAATCCCTCTTGTGACTAAAATAAGTGTAGGAGAGATGTAACTGAGCCTATACAGTGTTCAGAGTACCCACCCCAATGATCTGAGGCAATTTTCCTGACATAATCAATGAGTCAGCCAATCAAAAGTGACTGGCCCAAGCCTCTGAATAATCATGAGAACAGCTGACAGCAGACACAGGGGTCTATTTACTAAGCTTTGATATGAGGTAAAGCGAACGGAGGTAAGGTACCAGCCAATCAGCTCCTAACTGTCATGTCACAGGCTGTGTTTGAAAAATGACAGTTAGGAGCTGATCGGCTGGTACCTTATCTCCTAACAAAGCTTAGTAAATAGACCCCACAGTCTGATAGGGGTGGAGTGCTGAATGTAAAGAGGGGTGTATATAGAGATGATTTGGACAAAGCAAGTGGCTGAGAGATTAGGGGGTGTGAGGCAAAGTTAAAGGGAGGTGAGGGGGAACAGAAACCAGAGGGAGAGAATACGTGTACAGTCATTATATAGTTATAAAACTTATTTACTAATAAGTTACAATTTCATTTTACATCACAGTGCATCATCTCATAGGTATATAAAAGGTACCTGAGGTTGAGCCACTTGTATTAAAGCTGAAATTCCTCAAAGCCAGAGAAATAAATATCCACATTGGAATTTGTATCCACATAATTAGGCTGGCCTTAAATGGATGAATATTGTCTCGCACATAAAGCTCATTTATAATCCTCTTCAAGTTTTTACGGAAATGAAACCTGGATTGAAAAGAAAAATATAATAACAAACTGTCTGCCAAAGCTTTTTATGGTCCATACTCTTAATGGCTCACAGCATTCATGCTTGGGCCTAACAATTATTTCTACCTCGTCATATACAACATTTCAGTATACAAAACAATTATTACTCCTTTATAACTAATGCTGGCATACACTGTTTAATTATTGGATTGAACGGCACATAATCATCTGATTGGGCCAAAAAATTCAACAGTGTATTGCTGTGACCGAGGTACACAATTGTACAGCATGTACGATAGAGCTGATAATTGGTCGGCCACATCTGGCAGAGTATGCACTGCCGACATATCTCCCCCATTCTTTCACAGGAGAGGAACGGGGAGATGTCTCCAGGCTTGGGTGTGGTGGACGTGGTGATGTTGATTGCAGCATTATGAAGCAGGGCGAGGCCAGGATTACAAGATTTGCATTATTATGCTCACAGAGATCAAGATAGGTTCAGGCACCTCCGGGGGGGGTTAGGGTTAGGCACTAAGAGGGGAGGGTTAAGTTTAGGCACTTACCGGGAGGGTTAGGGTGCGGGTTATGGAGGGTTAGTGTAAGGGTGCAGGAAAGGAGGGTTAGGGGGTAAGTAGGACAGGGGAACATTACTTACTGTTCCCCTGTCGGGATTTGAACCATCGGCATCCTGTCCATTGGTATTTCATACCACTCAGTCAAACCACTTTCAGACCTAAATTCCCAGCTTCTACCCGGCTCGGTCCCAGGACACCGATCACAGGTTAAAGCCTGGATACCCCTTTCACACTTAGGGGGACGACCCAGGTTATTCCCGGGGCGTCACTCTTCACACCAGACCCAGTATATGCTCCTTATCCCCCATCAGCATCTGTTCCCAATTGCACAAAGACTCCTACTTATTGTACTTGGCCTACCTTAGAATGCATATAAAATTAAAGGGACGAATATGGGAAAAGGAAAAAAGTCCACCGCACAGGTAATGCTACTATAATTCAAAGAACAATTTTTTTAATCAAAGGTGCTATTTCCACAAAAATCCTCTACTCAGCGATCGGGTACATCTGGGAGTGGTGGTGGTGCTATTGAGAGTAAACAAACCGTAGTTACAAAGGAAGGAGACCTACAAAGGAATGTATTATAGAGCCCTTTATAGCTAAATTCTGTTGCATAAAACATAACCTTTATTAATTAGCAAAGGATATATACATAAAAATGACTTACAGAACAGACATCTGAGACAAAAGGTAGAAGGTGTGAATGAAATATAAGAAGGGTATGAGGAATCATTCCTCATGGGGTGGTGATATATAAGAGAGACATAAAACATTTCTGACAAAAATACATATAACAAAAAAAAAATCATTTAATATGGATTAGCCATCTGATCAACGGCTAAATCTGCATGAGGTATTGCTGTCAGCACTATGGGCCTGATTCAGAGCCACTCGAAAGCGGCAGCTCGTTCGCTCCGAGCGATGTTTGCCCAACTGCGCATGCGTACGGATCGTTATACGCATGCGCGAACCAGTCAGTGCGGCCGAAATTCATGTGCTCGCAAAATAGCGAATGCCTGCTAATTTGAGTGACAGGATGAGGCGTATGTGGGTGGTAACAGGGGAAGGTGCTTGAAAACGGGGAGTGGAGATCCGATCGCAGGCGTGCTTAAAGGTCAAAACGGGCGTTTTATGGGTGTGCATATTTAAAACAGCAGCGTCATTGACCACGTCACTGGGTTATTTTAGAGCCAGAACTGCTCGCAAAATTGTGGTAGCAAAAACCAACCACAAGAATAGCGAGCAGTTCATACCCTGTTCGATGTACTCGATTAATCTAATAAATAGCGGACATGACGTAGGATGCGAGCGGCCAGGGGGCGTAGTTTCCCAAAAAACGAACGCAAGTTTTGTTCGCTCGTTCAGACCTAGAGGCGTGAACAGACCGCAAACAGCGAACAGTTCATTTGAATAGCCACCCCTATTTTCTGGACAAGCGAGCGCAAATAGCGACCGGCTCTGAATCAGGCCCTATATACTTTATATTCATAGGTTTGAACTAGGGGCCCGATTCAGACCCGCTCACTAGATGCGTTCGCACACAGCTGTCAAAGTATGCAAATCCTGCGATCACACGGCAAGACATTAGCACGCCCACTATGCCTTGGCGCGCAATCATGGTGTGTATGTAGATGCCCAACAGCCCGTCGTAAGACGTCCACTTTCCCATAGTAATATACGTCATCTCCAGGAAGTGTATTCAACAAATCTGTAACATTGAGTACCATCAGACCCGTACGCAGCACTTGTTGCAGACCATACATTGCCGCAAGCACTGCGAGTGCTTCAGTGTGTAATTCAGGCATATGACGTGTATTATAACGCTGTATCTTAATTATGCACACCTCTGAAACGGCATTAAGACGCACAGACACGCCTGCGTTCACACCACCACACCCCCGTTTCCATTGACCAACCCTTGTCACCACCCACAAATGGCTCGTCCTGTCACTCATTCTAGCGAGGAGTCTATGTACAAGGGGCGATCGCATGGACTGGTTCACGCATGCGCACTGCATCTTATATGCAGATTGCAACATTTACAATAGGCTGCTCTGCATGAGGTATTTACTGTCAGTAGTGTTACATTGAGTGGCCATCTGACTAAGGGCTTATTTGCATGAGGTATAAACTGTCAATACTATACATTTTCTACTCATAGATTAAAATGACATGCTTACACAGTGTATTATTCCACCTTGTTGATGGTTTACATAAACAAGATGGCTGCACTTTATGAATTATTGCTGTTGTTATAACTGAACATTGCATATTTTTAGACTGTTTGCTGCTAAAAAATTTTTTTACACTCCTTGCACTTTACCGAATATAAATGTCTACTATGGTATTAACCTACACTGGAAAGTATACAGATATCGCTAATGGTATCTTCTAAACCTTGGAACAGCACAAAACCAATAAAACGAAGCCACTCAATATTTTTAATGAATATCATTATATGCTTTATGCCTATCTTTATCTTCACACTCCTATCGCCTGCAGCCCAGTAGTCCTCTCATTTGCTGTCCTATGCTTTTTCAAGCAAGACAATAGATAGTAGAAATAAACGGCTGCTACAGGGGGACGATATTTGACTGTTGTTTCCAAGGGTCACTGTGGACACCGGTCTCTCACTCCCCACCCTATGCCCTAGGTAAGATGGGAAGCAGCAGAACCTAGTGTCATTCAGGTTCTCCATACCCTGACTTTCATCTTTCTGTACTATATGGTAACATTTGGTGCAATTAACTATTCTTCAACCATAAAGAGTAATAGCAACATAAAGCTACAGTCTCGCTTGATACAATGATAATTATCTTGTGATATTTTGTGACTAACCCTGGGTGTATTTTACCAAGTTAGAATGTCCCTGTACTGCCTATACAGACGCAAGCGGGCATAAGTGGCAGAGTCATGCAAATCTGCATGGTGTATAAATGTGCACACACTGGTCTGGTCAAATGCAGAGCAAATTTACCCAGGATACACTATGCCAACCTACATAATACTCACTTAGCATTACATATCAGAAAAGCACAGACAGATCTACAAGTCTCACAAATGTAATTATGAATAACTTACTTGGCAACCTTCTCATTCCAGCCATGCTGCTTCCCATACACAGACACTTCATATCGCAGCTGCTTGGCTAAGTTATGGATTTCTGTCTGTAAATTCTCCACCTAGCTGAAAACAATGCAGAGGCTTTAAAGAAACAGACATGCGGATGCATTGTATTATAGCATTACAAAACACAGTCATTAGTAAAACATTACGCATATTAAATATGTTGTCTATTTTCCCTATTTAGGTTTGCAACATACAGTTGCAATATCTTTCCTGGGATAGGCTGTTAAAGAGTCAAAGTGCAGATTGTACCCCAGGCTCTGACAGGACCCTCCATCACTATACAAATACCTGACAAACACAGACATTGTGGAATCATTAAGCATATACAGCCATGGCCAAAAGTTTTGAGAATGACAAGTATTGGTTTTCACAAAGGTTTCTGCTTCAGTGTATTTAGACCTTTCTGTCAGATGTTACTACGGTATACTGAAGTAAAATGACAAGCATTTCATAAGTGTCAAAGGCTTTTATTGACAATTACATTAAGTTTATGCAAAGAGTCAATATTTGCAGTGTTGACCCTTCTTTTTCAAGACCTCTGCAATTCACCCTGGCATGCTGTCAATCAACTTCTGGGCCACATACTGACTGATGGCTGCCCATTCTTGTCTAATCAATGCTTGGAGTTTGTCAGAATATGTGGGTTTTTGTTTGTCCACCCATCTCTTGAGGATTGACAACAAGTTCTCAATGGGATTAAGATCTGGGGAGTTTCCTGGCCATGGACCCAAAATTTTGATGTTTTGTTCCCCGAGCCACTTAGTTATCACTTTTGCCTTATGGCAAGGTGCTCAATCATGCTGGAAAATGCATTGTTCATCACCAAACTGTTCTTTGATGTTTGGGAGAAGTTGTTCTTGGAGGATTTCTTGGTACCATTTTGTATTCATGGCTGTGTTCTTATACAAAATTGTGAGTGAGCCCACTCCCTTGGCTGAGAAGCAACTCCACACATGAATGGTCTCAGGATGTTTTACTGTTGGCATATCAATGCATTTTCCAGCATGATGGAGCACCTTGCCATAAGACAAAAGTGATAACTAAGTGGCTCGGGGAACAAAACATCGAAAATTTGAGTCCATGGCCAGGAAACTCCCCAGACCTTAATCCCATTGAGCACTTGTGGTCAATCCTCAGGAGGCGGGTGGACAAACAAAAACCCACATATTCTGACAAACTCCAAGCATTGATTAGGCAAGAATGGGCGGCCATCAGTAAGTATGTGGCCCAGAAGTTGATTGACAGCATACCAGGGCGAATTGCAGGGGTCTTGAAAAAGAAGGGTCAACACTGCAAATATTGACTCTTTGCATAAACTTAATGTAATTGCCAATAAAAGCCTTTGACACGTACGAAATGCTTGTAATTTTACTTCAGTATACCATAGTAACATCTGACAAAAAGGTAAGAACACAGAAGCAGCAAACTTTGTGAAAACCAATACTTGTGTCATTCTCAAAACTTTTGGCCATGGGGAGGGGGTGGGGTGTGTGTGGGTATAGCGTTCCCGCTAGGCTGTTTTAGCGGAGCGCGGCGCCCTGCCCTCTTTCTGGAGGGCAAAAAGCGCCCTGCCCTAACAGCCTGCGGGAACCGTCTTCACCCACGGGTCGCAGTGTCCCGCGGGTGAAGAAATGTGCGGTGACCCGGTCACCGCCGGAGAATAGACGCCTGGCGCATGCGCCCGGCATCTATTCTCCCTGTCTGCAGGGCTTGGGGGCTGCCCGGCGTGTCCGTAAGTGCCGGGCACGCCCCCAAGAGTGACGAAAAGGGGACGCATCTTATAGACACGCCCCCTTCTCGGGCGCGCGCATGGACATGCCCTCTCTAGCTCCGGAGCTAGAGGGAACACTATATATATATATATATATATATATATATACACACACACACACACACACATGGGCTGACTTGCTGTATTTACTGTATCCACTCCTGAAGCAGTCCCCAGAGACTACAGTGGGACGAAACGCGTTGAGAAGGCTTTCCTGTTATACTTCCATAATACTGGACAGATAAGTGCTTTTTACCTTGTTACATTGTACGAGTCTTTATTGTTTTTTATTAAAGTGTATGTGTTTTTTTTAAACTTACTACACTATTGGAGGCTCTTTTTTCTTTACTGTTTCCATATGTATATGCGGATTCGTCTTCTGGATTTGAAAAAGGGCTGAGAGGAAAAGATCCTTTATATATTGATACCTAATAATCTACAGCTGGTACAGGGCCATTTTTTATCTTGGGTGCTGGAGTACTTGATTTAAACACGTGTGAAGTGTTTCTAGCACATACTTATGTCCGTATTCACTACTATTGCATGCTAACACTTTGGAATTTATGTGTTCATTTATATTTTTGGATTACACTATGTTTGTTTTACTTTTTTCTGTCTTTTCTGAGACCACATCGAGACGATTACACGAAGAATTCCACAAGGATTTATCTTCAGACTTTATGGACTGGGGGCCTTATTCAGAGCCGGACGCTATTTGCGCTCGCTCGTTCAGAAAAAGGGGTCGGCTATTTAAATTGAACGCTCGCTCTTTGTTGACGCCTGTATGTCTGAGCGAGCGAACGAAACATGCGCTCGCTATTTTGTAAAGATGCCCCCTGGCCGCTCGCATCCTACGTCATCTCCGCTATTTATTAGATTAATCGAGTACATCGAAAGGCGTCTGAACTGCTCGCAGTGCTTGTGGTTGGATTTTCCTACCGCAATCATGCGAACAGTTCAGGCTAAGAGACAACCAAGTGACGTGGTCGATGACGCTGCTTTGTTAATTATGCACACCCTTAAAACGCCCGTTTTGACCGTTTGGCACGCCTGCGTTCGGATCTCCCCTCCCCGTTTTCAAGCACCTTCCCCTGTTACCACCCACAAACGCCTCATCCTGTCACTCAAATTAGCAGGCACTCGCTATTTTGCGAACACACGATTTCCGACCGCACTGACTGGTTTACGCATGCACATTACGACATTACGACCCATATGCATGCGCAGATGTGCGAACATCGCTCGGAGCGAACGAGCGGCTCTGAATCAGGCCCTGGGTTCTAATATTATTATATACTATTACTACGATTAATAGTATTCATGCACTGAAGGCGCCGCTCCATCTTTTGTAAACCTACTGTTTTTGTTGAATAAATCACGTGTTGGAAGGTCTGGCAGCCACCTTAAATATGGAGTGTCTATAATACTGCTGAACCTGTCTTGGGTTTTATTTTATCTTTCACATTTATTATATGAGCCTTGTGCGCCACTTACACTAATTTGTATCACACACATATATATATATATATATATATATATATATATATACACATATACATACACATACATACATACACACACATACATACATACACACACACACGGTACCAGTCAAAAGTTTGGACACATCTTCTCATTCAATGTTTTATGTTTATTTCAATTATTTTCAATTTGGTAGATTAATACTGAAAACATCAAAAATATGAAAGTACACATATGGAATTATGTTGTAAACAAAGTGTAAAATGGAAAATTTCAAGAACTGTGAATGTATCCTCAAGTGCAGTTGCAAAAAAACAAGCGCTATGATGAAACTGGCTCTCATGAGGACCGCATAAATGGGGACAGGGGATGATGGGAAAAGGGGAATGCAGCACAAGTAAATACGAACAATGTGTTCTCCAAATAGTAGAAAATATAGTCACATGATGCAATTGTTATATCTAACAGAGGTGCTCCCAGGGAGTTAAAAACTGAGTACAAAGGAAAAGAGAAAAAGGCAACTCCTGCATTTGAGGCACACTGTGTCAAATATATATTAAAAATTAACTTTTAATTGAATAAATTAAAAAATCATTGGACAAGAATAAATCATATGGTCATTATGTTTGAATCAAACAAACTAGAATGTAATCACACCTAATATGAAAAATAGGACGGTGTATACACATATCATTCATATATTTGAGAGATACCATTAACATTTGAATTAGCAGCAAACAATCAAAGTGCTAGTGCAATCGGGAATATCCTAGAAATAGCAGCAAAAATTAGTTCACATATGTCTAAGAGATACCATTGACATTTAAATTAACAACGAATAAAGGGCCTGATCCAGAGCCGGACGCTCTGACAAAAGCGCTCGCTCTGAATCAGGGCCCTCCTACCTAAAAATGGAGCGGCCTCCTGGCCGCTCGCATAGCTGTGGGTGACCACCCACAGCTTATGCGAGCGCCCAAAAAGATGGTCGCGATGGTCAAGACCATCACGACCATCGGGCTTGCGACGAGACCCTGTGGTAGGGTCTCGCTGCCGCAAGCCCAGGAGTGCTTTTGGCTCTATCAGAGCCAAGTGGGGCCGGCTCCATACGGAAGGCGTTCCCATGGGAACGCCTCCGTCTGGGCAGCAACGCCCCGGCACGCCCACCAAAGGGGGCGTGCTGTCACTCACCATTGACAACACGCCCCCTTTGGTGCGAGACCCATAGCGACAGCTTGGCTGTCGCTATGCGGTTCTCGCGCATGCGCACGACGGAGCTCCCTCCATCGTGCGCATGCATATTAAGGCACCATCGACCCGCTTGCGGGCTCTCAGCGCTCGCGAGCGGGTCTGAATCAGGCCCAAAGTGCAAAAGTGCTAGTGCAATCAAGAGGTCCTAGAAGTAACAGCAAAATATACCAAAGTGTTGATACGCATGAGAATAACACTGGGAAGATGCAAGATTCATCTTATACAATTTATCAAATCCATGTCTTCATTGTGCATATGGTATCTCTCAAATATGATTTTTGATTTATTCAATTAAAAGTTAATTTTTAATATATATTTGATACAGTGCCTCAAATACAGGAGTTCCTTTTTCTCGTCTCATGAGGACCGCCCCAGGAAAGGAAGACCAAAAGTTACCTCTGCTGCAGAGGATAAGTTCATTAGTTACCAGCCTCAGAAACCGCTACTTAACAGCACCTCAGATTAGAGACCACATAAAGTCTTCACAGAGTTCAAATAGCAGACAAATCTCAACATCAACTGTTCAGAGGAGACTGCGTGAATCAGGCCTTCATGGTGGTTTTGCTGCGATGAAGCCACTACTGAGGTTGAACAACAAGAGGAGAATTGTTTGGCCAAGAAACACAAGGAATGGACATTAGACCAGTGAAAACCTGTACTTTGGTCTGATGAGTCCAAATTTGAGATTTTTAGTTCCAACCGCCGTGTCTTCGTGAGAAGCAGAGAAGGTGAGCGGATGGTTTCTGCATGTATGGTTCCCACTGAATCATGGAGGAGGAGGTGTGATGGTGTGGGGGTGCTTTGCTGGTGACACTGTTGATGATTTATTCAAAATTCAAGGTACACTTAACCAGAATGGCTACCACAGCATTCTGCAGCGCCATGCCATCCCATCTGGTTTGCTCTTACTGGGACCATCATTTGTTTTTCAACAACACAATGACCCTAAACACACCTCCAGGCTATGTAAGGGTTACTTGACCAAGAAGGAAAGTAATGGAGTGCTGAGTCAGATGACCTGGCCTCCACAATCACCTGACCTAAACCCAATTGAGCTGGTCTGGGATGAGTTGAACCGCAGAGTGAAGGAAAAGCAGCCAACAAGTGCTCAGCACCTCTGGGAACTCCTTCAAAACTGTTGGAAAACCATTCCAGGAGACTACCTCATGAAGCTGATTGAGAGAATGCCAAGAGTGTACAAAGCTGTCATCTAAGCAAAAGGGGGCTCCTTTGAGGAATCTAAAATATAAAACATATTTTGATTTGTTTAACATTTTTTTGTTTACAACATAATACCATATGAGTTCTTTCATAGTTTTGATGTCTTCAGTATTAATCTACTATGTTGAAAATAATTTAAATAAACAAAAACCAATGATTGAGAAGGTGTGTCCAAACTTTTGACTGGTACTGTATATATAGGCGATTTTTCCTATCGTGATGCCCTGCAGCACCACAATAATAAGAAAAAAGAGAGGCGGCACTCCCAATTGAAAAACAAATCAAAACGTGTTTAAATAAGAAAATGCATGGGATATTATCTGTATCCATGCATTTTCTTATTTAAACACGTTTTGATGTGGTCAAAACGGAAATTGGTCAGAGCAAACCCCAGGGAGCTTTCCCGGTAGGCCACTGTTTGTGTTGGCTTGCTGTCTCGTCCTGAGGTAGGTCTCATAGCAGAACGAAACATCACTTATATGTATGGATTACTGTGAATAAACTTTTTCTTCTATCAAAAGTCATGGTGACTTTTTTTTTATAATATATCCTGGTCTTCATTATATTTCCACCGACCAATAGTGGTTATCAACCTGATATCTCTATCACTGTTGATAACTCAACAATCAACCCCACCCCACAAGCCACTGCGTAGGTGTCATCCTTGACTCTGAACTGTAATTTGTTCCCCACATTCAATCTGTCTCAAAATCATGTTACATACATCTAAAAAAAATATCCAAAATTTGACCACATCTTACACAAGACACTGCAAAAGCTCTAATCCATTTATTTATTTATTACCAGTTATTTATATAGCGCACACATATTCCGCAGCGCTTTACAGAGAATATTCGGCCATTCACATCCGTCCCTGCCCCAGTGGAGCTTACAATCTATATTCCCTACCACATGCGCACATACACACATACACACACTAGGGGTAATTTTGTTAGGAGCCAATTAACCTACCAGTATATTTTTGGAGTGTGGGAGGAAACCGGAGTACCCGGGGGAAACCCACGCAAGCACAGGGAGAATATACAAACTCCACACAGTTAGGGCCGTAGTGGGTATCGAACCAACGACCTCAGTGCTGTGAGGCAGTAATGCTACCATTACACCGTCTGTGCTGCCATGCACTCATTATGTATTGCAATAGTCTTCTTACTGGTCTTCCCAAAAACAGACTCTTGCCAATACAATCCACTTTGAATACAGCTGCAAGGATGATCTTCCTCAAACGTTCATCGTCTGCTGATCCGCTCTGTCAATCCCTCCATTGGTTACCGGTTTCTCTACCATATTCAATATAAAATACTTCTACTTACACATAAGGATATTAACCAAACCACACCAACATACATCTCTACACTTATCTCAAAATATCTCCCAACACGACATCTCCGCACTGCGCCTCTTAGCCACATGCATTTCTTGCTCCCATTCACGGTTACAGGGTTTTTTGTGGGCTGCACCCACTCTGTGGAAAGCCCTCCCATGCACGATAAGACTTTCCGCTAGTCTCCAAACCTTCAAGCGTTCCCTGAAAACTAACCTCTTCAGACAAGCTTATCAGATTCCAGGTCTGCCCACATAACCCTCATATCTTCCCTATCTAATTACAGCCATTATAGCTTCTTACAGTCCTCACATATTTTCCTTTGTTCACTTTAACAAACTCCTAACCCTAGGCCAACATTCCTGTGTGACTGGATCATACAGCCCAAGAACCTCTGCAATCTGGCTGGACCAATATGCAATACCAATCCTTGTGTATCAATGCATATTTCCCTATAGATTGTAGCTTGCAAACAGGGCCCTCTTACCTCCATGTCTCTCTGTCATTACCCAGTTTTGTTCTATTAATGTTTCCAATCGTAAAGTGCAGCGGAATATGTTGCGTTATATAAGAAACTGTTAATAAATAAATAGTTACTTGGCTTTCCAGGAGGTAACTATTATCTATCTCTCCTCCAAACAGGACCTAACATTCAAGAATCTGGCCCAATTCGCTAGCGTTTTGTCTTAGGTTCGTACTCGAAAATCCATGTTTCATCACAGGTAATAACTTTATCTAAAAAAATGCAAATCCACTTGAATTTGTTCCAAAATACCTGTACAAATTTGCTCTCGATTTTCTTTCTGCTCGGCAGTCGCCTTGGAACCATCTTAGAACAAAACTTTCCTAACCGTTTCTTTGTCGCTGTTTACCATTTCTGCTATCATTCGGATGCTGATTCGACAGTCAATTTGAACAATTCTCTAATTGTTTTCCACATTTTAATTTGTTTTTGATGTGCAAGGCCTTCTGAAACGTTCATAATCTTCGACATCCTCACGACTCAAACACACGTGCACGTGACATACAATCTGCCCCGTAAAAGTAACACGTTGCTCTACTTTTAAACTAAGCATTTTTACAAAGCACAGGAAAACACAACTTCTTTGAACAGCAAACTGTGTTTGCGAAAGGGGTGAAACTTGCAAAACAGTTTTGGGATAGTCCAAAGTCAAATGTTCCCCCAGTCCCTTTTAACTCATGCAGTAAGGGTTATGTTTTACAAGTATCAATTAGTATTTATTCATATATCTTAAAACATCATAAATATCACACCTTATATAATTATAACATTCAGTATCTGTGTAATATCCGGAAGTTAAGTTTATATTAACACACAATTATTTTTTGTTTGATTCCACTTATTATTTACAGACACATGGTACGGTCATGGGTACCAGGTTCGCCCCGAGCTATGCCAAACTCTACATGGGCTCCTTTGAAGAGGAGCACATTTGGTGCGGGCATGCCGGGGCGAGCCTGGTATACTATGGCCGGTATATAGATGACTTGTTTTTTATTTGGGATGGGGATCACAAGTCTGCGGACCAGTTTACCAATTATTTAAACCAGAATAATATGAATTTACGTTTCACTTCGCACGTTAGCCACTTATATACGAATTCCTTGGATGTCACCCTATCTGTGGAGAACAATAGAATTATAGCAACTTTGTTGTTTCTACTTACATTATGATAGTGGACATTACCGCCCCTGGATCAATAATACCCCTGGAGTCAGATGGGGCGGATTAGACGCAACTGCACAAGGAGCCAGGATTTTGAAAATCATGTGACAAATTAGCAGAAATGTTTTCTAGAAAGAGGATACCCTGATAGATTGATTGATGAAGCACAGGATTATGCAGATAAAGCCTGTAAATGACATGAAAATACCACTATTGGTAGGTGTGGGAGTGGTACTACTATAATTAATTAGCACAGTAATGAGGTTGTAAGAGATGGTAGAGATATAGATATGAGACAAGATACACAGATAAAAGTTAAAGACAAAGAGATGACTTCTCTCATCTTTGTTTCCCAATTTAACAACGATTCCAACAAAATTAGGTCTATAATAAATAGGAACTACAAAACCCTACAATATGACCCAATACTAGTTAAAATACTGGAGGAGAAACCTAGAATAGTTTTTAAAAAGAATCGGAATCTTAGGAGCTATTTGGCTCCTAGTATGTTCGTAAATCAACAAAAAAGTGATAAGCCGGACACCTGGCTGTCGAATAAATTTTGTGGTAATTTTAGGTGTAACCACTCTAGATGCTTAACCTGTGATTATATGATGAATAAGGCTAATAAGATCTGTGCAAATAATGGGAGTATTTTTCATATCAAACAATTTATCAATTGTGAGACTTGATTTGTAATATATGCCTTACATTGTAGTTGTTCCAAATTATAGATAGGATGCACCACTAGGACCCTTAAAGAAAGTTTTAGGGAGCATCGTACTAACATACTGAAAGGTCTTGAGACACAGTGTCTGTAGACACTTTAGAGGAATACACAATTGTGACCCTAAGGGTCTCCTAGTTCTGGGGGTTGAAACAATGCCTAAGACTTTGAGAGGTGGTAATAGGTTTTGTCGGTTGTGCAAGGCAGAGTCCGAATGGATATTTAAACTCCAGACTCTGCAACCAGATGGTCTGAACGAAGACTTAGAATTTATAGATTGATGAGTGCGGACGTGAGACATGTCTCCCCTTCCATATGTACTGTCAGGTCCACAGGGGGGGGGACATCTGTCTCACGCCCGCACCCTATTATTGATAGCTAGTGCAATTTATTTTAACATTAAATTGTTATCTATAGATGATTAATGAGATTTCTTGTTTCCTCATGCTCTTTCCATCTCCTTCTATCCCCTCTTTTTCCCCTTCTATTTTCCTCTCCCTCCCTTCCTTTTCTATCTTTCTTCCTCCTTTCAGCCCCCCCTTTTTATATCTCTTTCCCTTGTTTCTTCCCCCTCCCCACCCTTGTTTTCCTTCTCTTATTTCTTTCCTTTTATCTTAATCTATAATGTATCTATCTATATGCTTTGCCAAGTGAGGCTTTTTGTTTAATATAGAAATTTGATTTGTTCTAGTATTTACAGTACAGTATGTAGTAATGTGTATATATATTTATGTATCTCTGAATATCCATTTTTAATAATAATATTATTATTACTTTTAATGGTAATATTTGTTTATTTTAATTATTTAATTTATATTACGATCAATTTTTTAATAATTATGCTTTATTTGTTAGTAAACACACTGCTATGATTACCCTTATTTTTATGGTGGAGAGTGTAATATATATATATATATATATATATATATATATTAGGGGTGTGCACCGGCCACTTTTCGTGTTTTGTGGTTTGGTTTTGGATCTGGATCTTTCTTCGTGTTTTGGATCTGGATTGGTTTTGCCAAAACCACCCTTCGGTGTTTTGGGTTCTGGGTTTTGTGTTTTGGATCTGTATTTTTTTTTTAAAAAGCATAATAACAGCTAAAATCACAGAATGTGTTGATTTTTCTGCTCCTATGCTATTATTAACCTCAAAAACCTTAATTTCCACTCATTTCCAGTCTATTCTGAACACCTCACAATAGTGTTTTTATGTCCAAAAGGTTGCACCGAGGTAGATGGATGACTATGCTAAGCGACACGAGTGGGCGGCACAAACACGTGGCCCATCTAGGAGTGACACTGCAGTGGCAGACAGGATGGCAGTTTGAAAAACTAGGCCCCAAACAGTACATAATGCAAAGAAAAAAAAGAGGTGCAAGATGGAATTGTCCTTGGGCCCTCCCACCCACCCTTATGTTGTATAAACAGGACATGCACACTTTAACAAACCAATCATTTCAGCGCCAGGGTCTGCCACACGACTGTGGCTGAAATTATTGGTTCGTTTGGGCTCCCACAAAACAAGCTGGCAATTAATCTGGCCCTGCACAAACTGGCTCTACGGAGGCAAGATGTCGTCCTCATCCACTGATTCCTCACCCTCTTCAGTGTTGTGTACATCCTCATCATCACAGAGTATTAATTCGTCCCCGCTGGAATCCACCATCACAGGTCCCTCTGTACGTTCTGGAGGCTGGTCTCCCTGGAAAAGTTGATAATTCATTTTTATGAACATCATCTTCTCCACATTTTGTGGAAGCAACCTCCTACGCCTTTTGCTGACAAGGTTCCCGGCTGCACTAAACACTCTTTCGGAGTGCACACTGGAGGGGGGGCAACTCAGGTAAAATAGAGCCAGTTTGTACAAGGGCCTCCAAATTGCCTCTTTTTCCTGCCAGTACATGTACGGACTGTCTGACATGCCTACTTGGATGCGGTCACCGATGTAATCCTTTAACAGACAGACACATGCTTGTCGCTGCTGCTTTGAGGATGCAGGTGCGGCTACAGCCCACACAATTCACAAAGACAGGGGAAAAAAAGAAGAATTTTTTTATTGTTTGTGGAGCACACTTTGAGGGTTACATCACCCTTTAACAGACAGACGCACGCTTGTCGCTGCTGCTTTGAGGACAGTATTATATGCAGTGACAGTAGACTTGTCAGAAATTGTTGGCACGTCCTTCAGTCCGGACCAGATGTCCAAACCGGCCCTTGACTTATGACACAGGCGCACGCTTGGCGCTGCTACTGTGTTGATGCACGTGCGGCTACATCGCACACAAGTCACAAACACAAAAAAAATAGTTTTTTATTGTTTGTGGAGCACACTTTGAGGGTGTCACCACCCTTTAACAGACAGACGCACGCTTGTCGCTGCTGCTTTAAGGATGCAGGTGCGGCGACAGCCCACACATTTCACAAAGAGAAAAAAAAAGAATAATTTTTTTATTGTTTGTGGAGCGCACTTTGAGGGTTACATCACCCTTTAACAGACAGACGCACGCTTGTCGCTGCTTGAGGATGCAGGTGGAATCTAGACGGGATTTGGAACCGGGGACACACTACCTCCATCAATTGTCTAAATCCCACTGCACTAATGGCGGATACCGGACGCACGTCTAACACCAACATAGCAGTTAAGGCCTCAGTTATATGTTTTGCTTCAGGATGACTGCTGTCTTACTTCATCCTCCTCGCTAGGGACTGTTGGAGGGTCAATTGTTTAGTAAAAGTAGTGGTGTTCCTACTTCTTCTCTGGGATGATGAACAACTCCCAGCAGCAGCAACAGCACTAGGAGGAAGTGGTTCTTGATCTTTCCCTATTTTATTTTTATCGGAGAAAGTTTGGTCCTCCATTTATGTTATAGTGATATATACGTGCGGCTAAGGCGCACACAAACACAGAAAATAGTTTTTTATTTTTGCTGGAGAGTAGTGCACTTTGTGGGTTACACCACCCTTTAAGAAATGAGCCAGCCGGCTCTTTACTTATGGGACACAGGCGCACGTATGGCGCTGCTCCTTTGTTGATGCACGTGCGGCTACAGTGCACACAATTCACAAACACAGAAAATATAATTTTTTTTGTTTGGAGTGCCCTTTGGGGGTTACAGCACCCTTTAACGGACAAGCCAGCCTGCCCTTTACTAATGGGACACAGGCGCACGCTTGGCGCTGCTCCTTTGTTGATGCACGTGCAGCCACAATGCACACAATTCACAAACACAGAAAATATATTTTTTTGGGTTTGGAGTGCCCTTTGGGGGTTACAGCACCCTTTAACGGTCAAGCCAGCCGGCCCTTTACTTATGACACAGGCGCACGCTTGGCACTACTTTGTTGATGCACGTGCGGCTACTGCGCACACAATTCACAAACACAAAAAAATATATTATTTTATTTTGTTTGGAGTGCCCTTTGGGGGTTACAGCACCCTTTAGCGGTCAATCCAGCCGGCCCTTTATTTATGGGACACAGGCGCACGCTTGGCACTACTTTGTTGATGCACGTGCGGCTACTGCGCACACAATTCACAAACACAAAAAAAACAGGATTTTGGTACTTACCGATAAATCCCTTTCTCCGATTCCACAGGGGACACTGGAGTTCAAGACAGTGGGGTATAGACGGTGGTAGAGTAGAGCCTGGCACTTTAAATAATTTAGAAGTGTGACTGGCTCCTCCCCCTCTATGCCCCATCAGCCCCAGTTTAAGAACTGAGCCCGAGAGGAGACGGAGGACAATAGGAAGACCAGGTGAAGGAGAAAGTCCACAGAACGGAACAAGACCGACTGAAGGAGAACAGAGGACCACTGCAGGGAACACATGCAGTCACACAACCATATAAGGACTCAACAAAATGGCATGTACGCAGCGCTGGGCGGGCGTCCAGTGTCCCCTGTGGAATCGGAGAAAGGGATTTATCGGTAAGTACCAAAATCCTGTTTTCTCCTTCATCCACTAGGGGACACTGGAGTTCAAGACAGTGGGGACGTCCCAAAGCCAACCTCCCGGGTGGGAAGCGCGGAGAACTTGCTGACCCTTCAGCCAAACGAAACAGGAACCTCCCAGAACCGGAGGCCCAACGGAAGGCAAGAGCCGAGGATCAAGTGTCGTAGAGCATAGGAGACAATCAGAACTCCTTGCTGAACAGTCACAGAAATTCCACAACTTACAACGTAAATTGAATGGAATAAAGCGGCTAGTGAGAAAACATTTGCAGATGAGAAGCATCAGAACACTGTAAACTCATCGGAAAACAGACCAAGCCGGACCGTTGGGAGCAAAGAACCCCAACCAGAATCCATAGGAGAAGGGCAGTAACTCAAGAACAAAACTCGAGAAAACCGTACCAGATTCGGAAACTGTAAGCTGCCGCAGTTGCAGACAGCAGAATCCCAGCACTGCTCGACATAACTCATATAGATATAAGTGTAACGATACCAATCTACATATACAGAGCTGATCCTGTCCACGGACTCCTAACAAAGAGTATACACGGAGACAAAAGGTAAGACCGAACAGTCGCCCTGAAACAGTCTTGAGGTCCAACTACTACAAGGTTTTTAACCAACAAAAGGGTTAGACCATAGACGTCTAAAACGAGTGGAGATCCCACGGGAATGAGGTAGAGGCGGCTTCGAGAGGATTGAGACTACAATCCCTTCAGAGGGTCAGACAGTAGTACAACCCAATCTGGAAACAGAGGGATAAAGCAGCAACTGAAACCCTGCAGTAGAAAAGAAACCACATCAACAAACCCTAAACAACAGACCTCTTCCAACAAGATGGAAGTGCGTAGTCAGTACCAACTGCTGGCCCAAACATAGTCTAAAACAACCAGGACACCCTAGCAGTTAAAGAGCACGGATGCAACAGCCAGCCAGGGAGAGCTACCAATATAGGGAAGCATCCCATACAGCAAGGCTAGAGCACTTCAGACAACCATGAAGGTACCCGTCAGGTACCTGTCAATGTGATGAAATAGCAACAGATGCTGAACGGAAAAACCCACCAGGCCCCCTGCGTGGAACATAGTGACTGTCCACTTTAAGGGATAGATGTGCAATTCAGTCCAGAACCCCAACAGATTCTAGTAGAATAGTGTAACTAAGCGCAATGCTGGAACAATGTACCCACACACCAGGAAAGCGCTAAAAAGTAGAGCCAACTGATTAAAAGAGCGGATGGCTGCTAGGACAGCAGCTAGGGTGCGTAAGGGAGAATAACGGCTATGTAATGTCAGGTTGCCTGAAATAGGAGCCTCTTCCAAGGCATTTAGCGGAGTAAGCCCGCTTACCTGTGAGCGACCAGAAGCCCTCTGGACGCTATGTAGAATGTCACTGACCTTTTCCATCTCACAGCAACCAGCCACGTCAGGTATAGAGAGTAGCTTCAGTGGGTTAAGACCAATGCTCTACAGCACAGACTTTAGTCTGGCAATGTTGCAGTAGAAAATACTGTAGAAAACTAGCAAAATGTTAGTGGAGACAAGAAGGTTGTACAACAGGACTCTATACTGGAGCGTGTTCCATAAGGGATGTTTATCCATATAGAGATCATACATATAACCCAAACATTGGGCCTGATTCAGACCCACTCGCGAGCGGCTGTCCGCTCGCAAGTGGGTCGATGTTATGCACTGAGCATGCGCACGACGGAGGGAGCTCCGTCGTGCGCATGCGCCAGACGCGACGAGCGAAGGAAAGTCCTTCGCTCGTTGTGTCTGATCAAAGGGGGCGTGCTGTCGATGTTGATTGACAGCACGCCCCCTTTGGTGGGCGTGCCTCCCTGACGGGGGCGTTCCCACGGGAACGCCTCCCGTCAGAAGCCGGCCCACTGACATCACTAGTGATGTCAGTGGGAGTGATTTTGGCTCTGATAGAGCCAAAATCACTCCGGAGCTTGCGGTTGAAAACCTCAACCGCAGGCTCCGGCTCGCAGTTTCGATGGTCGCGATGGTCACGACCATCTCGGCTATCAAAATGCACGCTCGTATAGGCTGTGGGTGGTGACCCACAGCTATACGAGCGTCCAGGAGGACGCTCCATTTTCATGGAGGGCGGCCCTCATTCAGAGCGTGCGCTCTGCTCAGAGCGAACGGCTCTGAATGAGGGCCATAGTCTGCTAGCCTAACATCCTTACATTAACACTTATAATGGTGAAGTGTGTATTACGCCCACCAAACTAATACAATCCAGGCCTGAACCCTGCCTATATCGGCGGGTGGCCCTGGGCCTTCATGTAAATTAACTAAGTAAGCCTGGAGGAAGGTAGAGAACCTGGATGCTTTATAAACTGATAGGAAATGTACGTAGGGGCCCCTTAGACTCATTTTATTGAGATATGCGACATGACAATAATATGGAGTACCGGAATCTATGCTGAGACAGGTACTTGTACATAGGACATAGAATGCGTTAGTTATCCCAAGTAAAGAAGGGATATATCTGTCGTGACAACCCCAGTTAGGGTTAAAAAACAGGATTTCCCAATGAATAGGAAATATTCATAAACAAAGTTGCACGAGAAGGCAAACTCTTTGAAAGGAAGAGTTAATGCCAACATAGTAAGTTTACTTGTCAGACTCCTGCACCAGGAGATCAGCATGCTATATATATATATATATATATATATATATATATATATATCCTGCATTCTTGGTGTCAAATCAGTTCGCTACCAAGTGCGCCACTGGAGTGTAGATGTAAATAATAATAGGTCCCCCGAAAAGGAGCGCCATAGGTATAGCCTGACAGAAACAGAACTATAACCCTTCGAATACATATCGTTATTACATGTGTGTAGATACAAGAAGGCCCCAGGACCTGTATCAGGTCCATACTAGAAGCAATGCCTTAGGGAATTGTGACTATCCCTATGTAAGCTGCAGAACATGACTTGTCTATAGAGCCACAATTTAATATATATTGATATAGCCTACAGCTTCTGGTAATCTCAGGCAGCTTCCCATCTGTTACATTATAGGTAACCTAATGATTGTGAAAGTATAGGCATACTTAGATAGATAGACACATAACTACACACACACACATAATATATATATATATATATATATATATATATATATATATATATATATATATATATATATATACACACACACATACACATCCATCCAGATATGTACACACTTAGGAAGAGATAGTGTAAAGCGGAGTTCTTGTGCCAACTACTGCGTCAGGAGTGCTAGGTATCAGATATAAAACTGATAACAGATCCTACCCTTGCTTATGAGGATAAAAGCGATACATATATATATCCACATATGCTTACGCGTACCTACATACAAGATTAGTAAGGGACATATTTAAAAATAAAAAAAAATAATAAAAAAATAACACGAGCATAGTTAGAGCCGTGGAAGAAATTGAGCCCCAGGACAAAGTTCATTCCAGATTCTAAAGCGGGGCTTAGTATAAAATACAAATATATTATACATACATACATACATACATGTGGCTACTTCCAAGCAGGGAGACTGCTCATGTGCCGTGTGTGGCCGTTATTCTGCTACGGCGTAGGATATGTTAGCAGCACGCTGTCCCAGACTGGTTTCGATTCTGGGACCCTCCCGTTACTAGTGTACCCTCCTTATCAAGTGAGCCATTTTAGCTCCAGATGCACCAGGTTTTAGAAGTGGGAATGCAAAAAGACAACCTCAGTGCTGTGAGGCAGTAATGCCAACCACTGCCCTGGCAGTGCGTCACTAACTTATTCTAGTGTGTGCTGTCAAGGGAGCACATAAGATATAAATCTATATAGATGCACATATGCATACCTTTTAAGGGAAGCGCAGAAGGCTGGTTGGAAGGTTTTAAAACCAGCTTATAATATAGTATATGTGCTGCCACATATATGTATGTTCATTTAGGCAGGGTAACTAGTGTACCATAAGGTAGCCTTCACAGGCTATGATAAATAAATTCCCTCATGGGACTAGAACCCACTGTGTATGGCTCACCATTCCGCTGCATTAGCTGGTTGAGCTATTCAAGCTCATTCCGTGCGGAGTGCGCGCCAACCAGAGAGCAAGTCCGGAAGTCAGGCCATTAAATTAAGCTAGGTGCCCCTCCAAGGGGAAGCTTGACAGGCGAAATACCGGGCGCTGCAAAATGCCCAAACGCCGGGACCATGTCCCGTCAGCACATCGCTTTTAGTCGGAATTGTATATTTGGCGCAGAATACAATTACCGAGAGCCGCGCCACTAGCTACAGTGCAGAGCGCAACCTCGGGAAGCTCACCCTCATGTAAGGGAGAGGAGAAACACAATACTATGTCACAGCTGGAGTGCAGGACGCACCACACATAGGTCCCTTTCCTTATATAACGAAAGGAAAGCCTTACTGGGAATTGGCCGCTGAACGCTATGGTTGCACAGCGCTGTTCTTGCTTCACAAGAGTGACAGTGTGGCAGCACCGCCTGTCACAAATCCCCATTAAAATAACACCTCCGCTGCTAGACAGGAGAGGAGCAATATGCAGCTAAGGTGCTTGGCAGGGCGGGAGACCTGGACTCAGCCGGTATCAGCTGCGGCAGGCTCCGCTGAGTCGGAGGCTGTATAAGGCTTTTCCTTTTAAGAGGGAAACCCGATAGTTGTATAAATGGTTCCACCTGACTAGCACCGACTGAACAAGCTGCCCCTTCAACAGAACCACATAAGCGGAGATCCTGAATCACTCAGCATGCGCAACCGCGCGAGGATGGGGGAGGGTGCAGCAATAACTGGACATCACCAGCAGTGCATACACTGAACTAAACTGCGTTTATGCAGGTAGTTGCTACTGCTCTTGCAGGCACTTGCATTCATCACTGAGCCTCCCGCGGTGGATGCAGCCTCTTTGTGGGCCCAGACCTCTCCCTGCATATATCTTACTGGGAGATCTGCTAATAAATCTTGCGCTGTATGGATGAGGGAGGCGCCCTGCTCTCTCCGGCACAGCATGGCCGTCGGAGCTAAGCCCCGCCCCTTTACCGCCGGGAACAGAGTCCCGTCACCGACTCTAGTCGTTAGGAGCCGCAATAGAGGCCGGTAACACTGCCTTACCGAGAGCCGCGCAACTATGTCTATTGCAGGGAGAGGGGAGATCGCTCCCCATTGGCTCCCCTGTAATTGACAGCCGCGGCAAGGCACCGCGCTGCGGGATATGCAGGGATGCTGTTACCGCTCTCCTCATAGAGGGGGATGTCGGCTTGGACGCGCGACTCTATGCGCGGTAGCTCCGCCCCCTAGTTAGCTCTGGAATCTCCTATGCCGGGCATAGAACGGGGACTTCTAAAATAAGGACCCAATTGGAGCTTTAGCTTGCTGAGCTGTTTAGTTCAGCTATATGGGGGCGGAGGGGCCGCAGATCTACCTCAGTCCCCCGCTAGTCGGGGGAAGAGATTATACTTACCACTGCTGGCATCAGGTCTGCGGCTAGGCATACGGTAGCACGGACACAGCTTCTATATTAAGCTGTGGCGTGTCCCTCCCTGAGCTACTGCCAGGGTGCCTGGGACCCGGACACGCACTCTTTATTAGTGGTGGCGGGTCTCCTGATGCCTCCATGTAGCAGGCTGACAGACGCAGTTCTCTGTCAGCCTGTCCTCAATGCTTTGTGAAAGCTATAAATTAAAATAAAGTGAAAATAAGATAAAATTACTAAGTGTGGGCTGGAGCTCAGCCCTATGTGACCGGCTCTCTCGGGCACATTCTTAAAGCTGGGGCTGATGGGGCATAGAGGGGGAGGAGCCAGTCACACTTCTAAATTATTTAGTGCCAGGCTCTACTCTACCACCGTCTATACCCCACTGTCTTGAACTCCAGTGTCCTCTAGTGGATGAAGGAGAAATATATATTTTTATTTTGTTTGGCGTGCCCTTTGGGGGTTACAGCACCCTTTAACGGACAAGCCAGCCGGCCTTTTACTTATGGGACACAGGCGCATGCTTGGCGCTGTTCCTTTGTTGATGCACGTGCAGCCACAGTGCACACAATTCACAAACACAGAAAAAATATATATATTTTTTTGCACTTGGGGGGAGCACCCCTGACGGACAGAGCACCCCCTGGACAACACTACAGCACCCCTTTAGGACTGGGACACTGCACAGGATTTTGGAGTGGACACAGCCCCTATGGACAACTGACTGCACAACACACTCCAGCCAGCCCCTATGGACTTTGAAGTAGTGGACACAGCCCCTATGGACAACAGCAGCACAGCACAACACTACACTGCACTACACTACACAGCCCAGCCAGCCCTAACTCCCACCCTCCCTCTTCACTGTCCACAGCTGAGTGAGAAAATGGCGCCGACGCGGGTACCTTATATAGGATCCAAAACCTGCGAGACCCGGAAGGCGGGATGATGACATTTTGCCTCGATTTCAGATCCGAGTCAGGCGGGAAAAGTCGAGCCTGACTCGGATCGGCCTGGGGGGGGTTTCGGATTTCAGAAATCCGAACCCGCTCACCCCTAATTAATAAATAAATAAATAAATAAATATATATATATATATATATATAAAATGAGTTAATGTTTGCAAGCCACTTTGAATTCAGTCATCAATGGAATACAAATTAAGTGGAAAGATGAATGAACCCGTTTGTATATGAATTATTGTAGAATTATCTATTATATTGTGCACGTTTGGTTTCATTTATTAATTATTATAAATTAAATATAGAGATGTATTGTTTATATAATATATGAGCATATGATGTGTAGAAGAACAAGGAATAATCACTATAAATAAATCCCAAATAGTAAGCATGGAATAGGATCCTAGCAAGTGATCCAGGTGGATGCTAATCCTCAATTTATAAACACCAATTAAATAAGAGTGTGTGGTATTTAGCCCAGCAGAGTGAGACAAGGAACATCCAATTTGAAAAAGGTCACAGAAGTGACTGAAACACGTAGTTGTTCCTGTTGAATTGAATTTCATTTGTGCGGTGTCCTCCCACCTGGACGGCTTACAGCAGTCAGAAGTCCGTGACCACCGTACCTGACAAAGCAGCGGCGGCCAGCGCTCCGGCTAACAGACTGGATTGAATTGCGGCATCGCGATCTTAGCTTCTCCCGCTTGTCATCTTTAACTAGCGGAGGGTGAGTCAGGCCGGACCCGTTATCAAGTCACCTTGATTTGCTTTAGGGGGACGCCCCTCAGTAGCCGTAGAGGTTGGATACTATCTTACCTGGATATGTTTGCTCAAAAGAGCCTATACCTGGAGGTTATATATTGACTGTTTATTTTTCCATGTGCTTATGAGGAAATCCTGAAAACAAGACTTTTAATGAATTGTTACCAAGTGGTGCTTTTAGAATATACCACCTAGGCAAAAGGAATGTTTAATTGCCTAAATTGCCATTAAGTCTACAAACATGCTCTATCCTACTTATTAATGTATTGGTACCTAATTCCATTTAAATTGTTTTTTTTGTAGGTCAGATACTCATCCTAGATATTACGCAGATACTGTATGTTCTAATTATATAAGGATAACAACAAAAATCTGGCGCTGCACCTATTAGGACAGATGCGATAGATATGATTTCTCCAATAAATATTAGACGTTTAGACTGCAGCCCATTTGACAATAGGTGGTAATATATAACACCAAAAAGTAGAAAAAAAGGGAGGAAGTAAATAGGCGCTGTCTTATGTCCAATAATTTATTACCAAAAAATTATTTATAATTAAATGAATCACATATATAATATACACATGTCATATATAGTCTACAACATATACAATACACCAATTGGTCAATAAAATATCTAATATATAAGAAGACACAAAAATAAAAATGAAAACAATAAAAAACACACAGGTGGATATTCTGTTCAATTTGAACTGTCTGTTCCAAAGGTATTTTGCAATATGATACTTTTGTATCTATTTGATGATGACACTTATACATTTGTATCCTTTTGTATGTATATACACACAGAATTTCCACCACTGAATTGTTTGTACTGGAGAACAGTCTCTATCCCATTAGGAGAGACACTAAAAAGTATAGATATATATCTATATGTGGATATTAAATGTCCTTTGTAAAAATTACCATACATATATGAGACATCAAAAATAGTGTCTTATTGTATATCGGGCTCCTGTTCGAGTTAGTACAGCAATAAATGGCTCCAAAATACTTTTTGACATTTTGTTCATAAGTATCTAAAAATGTGTTAGTCCCACAGGAGTGTAGCCTATTTGGCTCAGGGATACTTAAATTGATCCTGGTATTACTTATCCACAGCGGTGTTTAAAACTGCTAATATGCAGAAGAAAATAAGTTTATCTCACCGCTGTTGTTTTTTCCTTCTCTCCCCCTTCTCCGAATATGGGGTATAGCACTCCGTCAGCGTGGAGTAGGGCAGGCGTTTCAATCCTGCTGTTGTACTTTAGTCTGCGGCACCAAATAGAGTGTCGGTCTAATGTGGATGGAGCTGAACAGAGCCGATGGCCTAGACTCACTGGTCAGATCACGGCAGCAGGAGAGACGGACGCCTTATCCCACGCTGAGTCACAAGTATTCATCCGGCTCCAATTACATTGAACTGGTGCCCTTAACTCGGTGCCTCGGACTGGAGCACAGCAGCAGGGTATTGGGATAGAGACCGGACCACGGCGGTGGGAGAGACGGACGCCCTGTCCCACGCTGAGTGAGTCTAGGCCATCCGGCTCTGTTCAGCTCCATCCACATTAGACCGACACTCCATTTGGTGCCGCAGACTAAAGTACAACAGCAGGATTGAAACGCCTGCCCTACTCCACGCTGACGGAGTGCTATACCCCATATTCGGAGAAGGGGGAGAGAAGGAAAAAACAACAGCGGTGAGATAAACTTATTTTCTTCTGCATATTAGCAGTTTTAAACACCGCTGTGGATAAGTAATACCAGGATCGATTTAAGTATCCCCGAGCCAAATAGGCTACACTCCTGTGGGACTAACACATTTTTAGATACTTATGAACAAAATGTCAAAAAGTATTTTGGAGCCGTTTATTGCTGTACTAACTCGAACAGGAGCCCGATATACAATAAGACACTATTTTTGATGTCTCATATATGTATGGTAATTTTTCTAAAGGACATTTAATATCCACATATAGATATATATCTATACTTTTTAGTGTCTCTCCTAGTGGGATAGAGACTGTTCTCCAGTACAAACAATTCAGTGGTGGAAATTCTGTGTGTATATACATACAAAAGGATACAAATGTATAACAGTGTCATCATCAAATAGATATAAAAATATCATATTGCAAAATACCTTTGGAACAGACAGTTCAAATTGAACAGAATATCCACCTGTGTGTTTTTTATTGTTTTCATTTTTATTTTTGTGTCTTCTTAAATATTAGATATTTTATTGACCAATTGGTGTATTGTATATGTTGTAGACTATATATGACATGTGTATATTATATATGTGATTCATTTAATTATAAATAATTTTTTGGTAATAAATTATTGGACATAAGACAGCGCCTATTTACTTCCTCCCTTTTTTAATTATAGAAGGTGTGATATTTATGATGTTTTAATATATATGAATAAATACTAATTGAAACTTGCACTCCAGCGCAGAATCTGTGTTCTTTGTTTACTTTTTGTGAGCTTGGCAAAACCTCTTATTATTCTGCTGCAGGTGTGCATAGAGATTATCAGCAGGTGGTTGATATCCTATTGTATATATGTTTTACAAGTACACATTGTTATTTAATAGCCACACCTTGTATCTACTTGTGCTACTCATTTAAACGTTGGCAAAGTTGGACTTGTGGCGTGGCCGGCTATAACTCACAATGGCTAGTCATCTGAGGATGGTATGCACTTCAAGACAGGTTAAGGGACATATTCATTGGAGCTTTTGTTGGGGATAAAGTATCGGGTGCGTGCCCGTGTATCCCCGTATTCAATTTGGAATCAGCGAAAACGGGACCCGGTGGAAAGGTAAGTAGCGAAAAGTCCGGTCACTTTTGGGGAAATCAGCCTGTCACCCCCCAAAAGATGCACTAACATGGGGGATCACTATGGGTACCCCCAAAAAGCCCTGCTAAAGGTATTTAGGGTTTTTAAACGGTCTCTACAGGTGCTTCAATGTGCCTTTAATAAAGTGGTGAAGAATAGCATTTAGCAACATTTAAAAAAAAAAAAATAACTAGTCCCATCAAATTTGGGGTACATGAAAATGGGTGCAAGCATATTTTTAACTCCCTAAAGTGATGCAACCAACCGCAACCTAAAAAACACCTGCTGCATACTTGGGGACCCCCCGAATCTATTTCGCTAGTTTATAAGTTTGTCCCCCAACTTTTTTTTTTTGCCCCCAAAATGAAACCACTTTTTTTGGGGTGTCCTATGGAACTTTTTTTTTTTTTAAATTGACACAGATTACATTTAGGGGACATTCCAAGGGGTGCAGGATACTTTTTTAAGTCTGAACCCCAAAACCTCAATAATGCACTTTTTTTCGCCACCTATTCTATGGTGAAAAGTTATTCCCGGTTTTTCGCTCGCACCTGCGAGCGAAAAAGTCTTTGAAATTGAATATGGGGAAGAGTGAAAATGGTGAAAATGATGTCATCTGCGATAAAGTATCGACAATAATGGGTTTTCGTAGCCTAATTGAATATGGCCCTTAGTGTTATGGTGCCCATCCACTAGCAGACATGAAAACGACTGCACGATTATGACATTGTAATCGTGCAGTCGTTTGTCAGTCTATGAGCCTGCACTGAACGAGCAGTCGTAGTGCAGGCTCATCAATCATCTGCAAACATGCTCAACCTGACGTTATTGTCAGGTTGACCAGCATGTTTGCACGATGATAGATTTCTAAACAATCAGCGGAAGCGCGCATCGCTGTCTTAGACATTTTTGCAAACGATTGAACGATTGTTAACGTTCAATCGCTCAACTTAATCGTCTAGTGGATCGGCACCTTAAAATACACTGTCCTTGAGAATGTATGTGGTTAGAGGTTACAGTTCCAACATATTGCAGTGAAAATCTAATTTACGCATTTAACTGCTATGAGACAAAAACTCCATGAAGTGGAGCAAGGCTTTAGCTCCTGAATATCCACCTAAAATAGAATCTTGACGCTTTGTATAAAAATGCCTTACAGCTTTACATTTTTAGAAACAATATCACTTATTTAAAAAAGGTAAATCAAGTAGAATACGCACCTTGTCTAGAATGTACATTTGATATACAGACAGAGGAAGAGTGACTGCTGTTCTCAGCAATATTGTTGTGCACACAATATTCGCCCACCATGGTAGCCCTGTAGCTTCTTGTACAGATATCAGAACATTCTCGGCCAAATGAACAGGAGCTGAGTCTGCCAGTTTTGCATACACGCCATGATCACCATATGGTTGCCCTATAGATGCTGCTGCGAGAGAGGCTGCAGATATAACAGTCCTGTTAGGCGGAGGCAGATGTGGTGTGAGGAAAGGACTTTTGCCGTAAACACCAGAAGATCTATGGGCATCCGGTATGACCTGCACTCGTTTTCTTAGCCCTTGGTTTTGGCTTTTGAAACTAACAGTCCCAAATAAACGTATATACTGACATCTTCTTGGGAACAGTATTTGGCATGAAAGGAATTCATTGCTTTTCGTCCAAATAATGGGGTTCTTCACATGTTGACAAAACATTGTCGCAAATCTGAACAAGAAAAATATGTAAATTAAAATCCACAATTTTCAACTTTGTTTAATAAAAAAACCATGCAATGTTAAATGGAACTGAAATTAAAGCCAATTACACTTTGTCTGCTTCAATTAGGCCTAATGTTTAATAAAGGGTCCAAAATGCATTGTTGGTCACCGAGTTCCACCTATTAACAATTGACCAATATAAAAGACATAATTTATGGTTCCTTAGGGCAAGCAGTTGCTGGTGGCTTAACATTTGTCTATAGTTCTCTGCATGCACTGAATGTTAGCAGCTTAAAAGCTTGTCACATAGCGACAACTATGGCAAATGCAGTAACAATACTCAGAATGTATGGGAGCAAATGACAATCGAACATTTGTTCATAAACACTGGAAAACAGACAAAAATGGACGCTCAGACAAATTGGTTAAATAAAACAAATTTAACCAATTTGAACAATCGTTTTTGTCTGTTTTCCAGTGTTTAAAACCATATAAATCGATTTACATTTGCTCCCATACTTTACCAGATTTTTATTCCAACCAGCCAGATTGGACAGATATCTGACAGATAATTGTATAGTGTATGCCCAGTATTAGCAATTTAGCAGTGAGATTTAGAGAACCAATTTTTTCAAAGACAAAACCAACCTTGTTTTTCTATTAAAAATATGCTGCTTTAAATATCGCGACCAAATCTCCAAAATATCTGGCCCAAAGAGTGATCTTTCGCTACCTTGAAAAAGTGCAAACTGCAATGCCAGATCATTTGATATTGGCTAATAAGATTCTAGTGTTCACTCTAGGTCCAAATCCCTGTCCGGACCTAGAGATAGGGCACTCCGGCACACGCGAGCTAAAAGGAACGTGTTTTTAAGACGCACCCCCTTTTCATCACTCTTGGGGGCATGCCCGGCATTTACAGACATGCTGGGCTGCCCGCAAGCTCTCCCTTCTCTGTGAATAGATACTATTCACCGGCGGTGATTGCGACAGTTTACCCCATCCGCGGGTCACTGCGGCCTGAGGGTGGGGACGGCACCCGCAGGCTGTTTTAGTGGGGCACCGCCAAGAAGAACAGGGCACATTATGCCTTTTGATATCGGGGTGTGCGCGGCACCCCACTAAAACAGCCTAGCAGGAACACTACAATTCTACAGTAACAAATTTTTCACACAGACTGTATACTGATGAACAGATATGCTAGGACTAGTGATGTTACAGGAAGATAATTCTTTTGCATTTTAGCAAAATGTCTGCTACAACAGATCCATATAATGCAGGAAAGTTAAGATTATTTACAAACATTGCTCGGAGCTGCAAATCTACACTAATACCATAGCACTCAATAAGCAAGTATAACAGTTAGTAATACACAGTGCAAGCCTATTGGTATGCTCGAGTGCTAGTAAGAGAGTCCAATTTGGCCATTTATGCAGGGTATTTAGTTGTGCCTTAATTCCCCCTCCCAAATAAAATCTATGGAGGGAATTCAATTCTGCAGGACCGGAAGGCCACATATCAGCCAGTTATGGTAGTGCCAAGATGGAAAGCTATCCCTCACACATCTATGGGGTGTGAAGGAAAACGCCGGTAGGATACAATGTTCCATTCCGAAACGGCACATTGCCTTGAGGACGGGAATTGAATCCCCCCATATACTACAGTTTGAAACTCATGATTGTATGTGTGTTGTCTGGGAGAAGAAAAGAAGAAAAAGCATTTCTGTATACCTCTGACCAGTCCCCAATTAGCCATTATGAGCATTATTGTCATCACGCCATTTCAGAATTATTTACTTTTTTTAGCTGAAAGTAGAGTTAATGGTGCAGCCTAGAACTTTGGGCATCCATCAGTGGATGCGAAACTCCCCAAGTATACCCTAGTCCCATTTTTGTGGCACCACCGTTTCTCTAAAGTTATCCTGATTACCTCTGAGACAATGCTAGGAGTTATGCTTTTCTTTTAGTCCACCTCACTAATCTTTGCTTGATTGTAACCTGTGATTGGTCTTCACCCATTACTGGTTTATGGATGGGGCGCAGAAGAACGTAGGCAAGGAGCAGGAGGAAAAAGGGCAAGGAGAAAGTAAGGGACATTGGCCAGCTGTATTTAGGTCTGAGAAGTGATAAAGTGGAGAGTGATAAACAACCAGCCACTCTTCTCCTAACTGTCATGTTACAGGCTGTGTTTGAAAAATGACAGTTGGGAGCTGATTGGTTGTTTATCACTCTCCAATTTATCACTTTCCGGAACTTAATACATCTGCCCCAATGATCCAGCAGCATGTAGTGAAAATGTCGAAAGTGAGGTC
This sequence comes from Taudactylus pleione, assembly GCA_031769625.1. Lineage (NCBI taxonomy): Eukaryota > Metazoa > Chordata > Amphibia > Anura > Myobatrachidae > Taudactylus > Taudactylus pleione. Next base: position 7,552,914 of record JAUIMM010000453.1, read on the forward strand.
AACCGGGAACATGTTGACATTGTCTGAATGTCGCTATTAGGGTTAGGCTGTAGGGGGGGGGGGGGGGGGGGGGGAGAATTTGAAATAGCTGAACGCTCGGAGTTCTGACCTGGAAATCACAGTCACATGATCCAGAAGATGTTGCTGGAGCCGTTAGGAACAGGTAAGTCATTGCTGGGCCACCAGGGACAATATGTCCACATTCTAACATGTTTTAAAATGTCATTACGAATGTCGACATGTCATACCCAACCCGGTTCAGCAGGTGGTAGTGCAGCGGTCATGTAGTAGATAGAACTAGCTACACTCTATTATTTAAATTCAGGGCTTTCATTAAAATTGCTTTACTTTTTTGTTAGGAGTGCAGGGATTGGCTACAGGCCGCCCTGATCACATCAAAGTAGCTTACACAGGAGTACAGCAACTGATGCTGCTCTAGGATGCCTCAGTCTTGACAGATTTTGCCATAGGCTTTTCTTCTACTAACACAGAATCTGATGTCTGCCCCAATATGTTCCTCCATGTGACACATGTATTACTGCCACACAACTCCATGGCAATGCGGCATGAGTGACTGCAACATATACAGTAGGAAGCCTCACTTCAATAAGCAGCGTCTCTGCAACAGATCTCACATCACCACCGATTCCTTCCTCTAGCGTGTAATGGCGACTGCTGCTTATTATATCGCAGAGCAGGTGACATCCATGTAAGGAACGAAACCAAAAGCACAGACTCACAAGCAGGAACCAGCCCCATTCACAGGCATCAGTTCAGTTCTTTTAGGTTTTAATTAATTGCCGGTAGGTGCCGCTGAAGGGTCAAAAAAAAGTACACTGTTGACCTTGCTGGCAGATCGTTATGAGACCGGCATGCTCTATCTTCACTTTTCCCAACTCTATGATCTCGGGAGGTTCCCAGAGAGGACGGGAAGCTGTGTGCTTTCTCGCAATGATCACGGCCCGAGTGCATTTTAATGTGACACCAGTGCTACTTCCTGTTAGCGGATCTCTGTCTCTCTCTAGTCCGGATCATTAACTGATGACGTTAGGGTATATCTACGGAAGGGGATATATCCATTACCCGGCTGAGTGATATCACTAGTTACACATAAGCTGAGAGGCTGCTTTCTAATCACTCAGACCCTCCAACATGACCCCATCCACCAGGTACAAAATGCTCTCTTTCACGTAAAGTATGATTGCAGCCACGTGTGTTGAAACACCATTCACATCAATCAGTTCAACACAGATGACTGCAATCATACATTAAGAGGAGGGTTGGTCTGTCGGTCAGTACCCTAACCCTCCTTCCCCCTCCCAGTGCCTAACGCTAACCCACCCCCTAACCCCGCTACTTCCCTTCTGGTGCAGGGATTCTGACAGGTGTAGGGATCCCGGCGCAGGCATTCTGAGCGTCGGAATCCCCGTGGTTGGGACTATGACCGCATCCCTTAAAAGCGAAGTCCAGGAGCAGAGCATTCTGTACCTGGTGAAAGGGGTCATGTTGGAGGGGATGCAATCGGACTTACATCAGCCGGACGTGAACCCCTTAATGTTAGGGACTCTGGTATAGAGGAGCCTTGACGTCGGCCCAGCACTTATTCATATATTTGCAAATGTATGTAACTAATACCTCTGAATTTCTATTATTATGTAGGATTCAAGTATTCTTGATTTAGCTGCAGTGTGCTGGAGGGCAAATTCCTTTTTTCTGTAGTTCAGTGTAAACCCCGCCCTTTACAAGCACCTGTAGCATATCATTAAGCTGATTGAGCAACTACCATATTTTTTGCTTGCAGTTTGGAGGCATGAAGGGAGTCAGCATTAGGAGGAGGTGCTGATCCTTATAGTGCCATGTGAAGGTTTTTTGGGGTACCTCCAAGGTAAGTTAGCTCTCAGCTCATACAGTACATGTACTGTTATAATGCAGTACACCAATTTGTAATGATATGACCCAGAGTGGGTGCTATTATGTAGCAATAATTATTTTGGGGTGAGCGTTTGGGAGTGGGGCCCTAGGGGTTGTTCTGGCTGGACCTTTCTCATGGGATCACCACTTAATTCACATAGAATATTTTTTCACTTCTCTAATCATTTGTATATTATTTATGTCATTATAATTCTTTTACATTTCATTAACACTTATTGATTTATCTTTACACATCTATCCTTTACACTTCACGATCACCTTTTTTCCCCTTTTCGTGTGATGCTCTGGGGATGGTCCTTGGCTGGAATTTTTCGGGGTGCCTTGCTTCTCAGACGTGAACCCCTTAATGTTAGGGAGGCTGGTATAGAGGAGCCTTGACGTCAGCCCAGCGCTTATTCATATATTTGCAAATGTATGTAACCAATACCTCTGAATTTCTATTATCATGTAGAATTCAAGTATTTTTGATTTAGCTGCAGTGTGCTGGAGGGCAAATTCCTTTTTTCTGTAGTTCAATGTATAGAAGGCGCCAACAGTACGGTCCAAAAGCCTTTCCGCCTTCAGTGAATATAATCGATATAGGGCCATATTCAATTTGGAGCGAAAAGTCCATTATCGGCGATAATTTATCACCGATGGCGTTATTTTCATTTATCCCCATATTCAATTTCAAAGACTACGCAGGTGCGAAAAGTCTTTGTACAAAAATGGGGATAAATTTTCACCACTGCATAGATGGCGAAAAAAAGTGCAGACTTGGGGTGCAGAAATAAAAAAATTACCCTGAAGCCTTTGGAATGTCCCTTAAAGTAATCTTTGTCAAAAAAAGAAAAAAAAAAAAATAGGACACCCTAAAAAAAGTGTTAATTTTGGGGTACAAAAAAAAATTGGGGGACAAACTTAAAAACTAGCGAAATTGACCTGGGGGGTCCCCAAGTATGCGGAAGGTGTTTTCTACAATGCGGGTGGTTGTGGCAGGTGTATTTTTGAAGAATTTTTAAAAATCACTTTAGGGACTTAAAAATATGCTTGCACCCATTTTCATGTACCTCAAATTTGATGGGAATAGTTAGCTTTTTTTTTTTAAAATAAGTGCTGTTCGTCACCACTTCTTCAAAGACACATTGATGCACCTGCCGCGGCTGTTAAACCCCAATTACCTTCAGCAGGCCAAATTGGGGGTACCCATAGTGATCCCCCATGTAAGACCACCTTTTGGGGGGGGTGACAGGCTAATTTCCCCAAAGTGACAGGACTTTTCGATACTTACCTTTCCGCCGGGTTCCTTTTTTGGACGATTCCTAATTGAATACTTGGATAAGCGGGCACGCGCCCGATACTTTATCGCAGGAAAAATGGCGATGATGGCGAAAAGTCCGACCTCGTAACTTATATCCACAAGCCTTGTTGGAGAGGGAGGTTTTGTTATATATTGGTGGTATATTCATTAGTATCATTGTTATACTAAACAAAATATGCTGCCAGTAATAAGGATCATTATTTATTGGATCCCACAGTGGGGTGAACCGATAATGATTAGAATGCAAATTCTCAATTTGAGGGATTTATATCTATTCAATTTGTGCTTTTAGTAACTATGGGGTATATTATGTAAATCTAAATTTCTGGGAAAAAAAAGTCTTCTCCAGAGAGTGGCTCATTTATCACTTCCTGCAATTCATGAAGTTGTTCTCACCACTGCAACAAGCAATTGAACGTACCAAATAATCTGCAGGAAATAAACGCTAACGCCATATGAGATAGAGGAGAGATGGTCACGGCGAAAAGCAGAAAGAGGACAAGTCAGGGAGAAAGAATGAGAGAGAGGGCCGTGAGGGGAAGTGAAAGAAGTACAGCTAACTTCAAAACACAAGTGATGACTTGCACCAATAGACAAGTAATTGAGATTAAATATTTAAATGTGGTCATAAACATTGCAGCCAGGAAGAGAGGATGCTTTCAACTTCACTTCTATGACAAACTTGATACAGAGAATGTTCTGACACATAATGGGGTCAATCCTATTAGGTGCGAATTGCAAGTTTCGATTTTCACTTCGAATTTGCATAGCAAATTCATTTTGCAATCCAATTAGCAACTCGCACTGATCAGTCAGACTGAATTCACAAGTTTCCATTCGCGCTTCCCTGAGGGTGAGAGATGGAAAGGAAAACTTTATTTTAAGGTTAAAATGTGGGGACACTGTGCTGTACCCCTTGGACACCCCCCTAATGACTAATTATGCATTTCGAAGTTTCTAATTAGCTTAATTAGTCCAATAATTACATGTAATTTTTTGAGGTAAAAAACAAAAATATCCCCAAATTACCCCAAAATCAACTTTCGTTAATTTAGACACCCCAAATTTAATAACCATTTTTTTGTTGAAAAATAATTGTTTTTATAATTTTTTTTCCATTTTTCAAGACGTCCTCAAAGTACCCCGAAATCACCCTTTTTCCTAGTTTTTTTTGCATTTTTCGTTTAATTCGTTTGAGATTTAACGAAAAAAGTTTATCATTTTCTAGCATTTAAAATTTTTTTTTAAAGAAGTCAGCCATTTGACATTTCAAAACCTACAGTAACTTCCTAATGACCACAAACAGCCATCTATACGGTCCTGCTAACGAAATGATCCATTTTGGGGGGTCCAGGATAGTCTCCCCACATTTTCATGCATTTCTCGCAAATCTCATTTGGCAGTTAATTCACATCCCTCCACTGCGAGTAGTGCGAATAGGTATTTTTAATTGGATTAGAGAATTCTCGGGAGCGCACTTCGCGGCGAAGTGTGCGAGTTTAAAGAAACAAACTCGCTACTTGCAATTCGCACCTAATTGGAACGAGCCCAATGACTTAAAGGAATAAAGAAAAATCTAGAGTTTTGATTGCTTAAATTAAATCTTTAAACAAATAGCATATGTAATCAGCAGTGGTACATAGTGGTAAATCAATCAGAAGGAAAGTGCGTGACCTAAATGGGGCCACTATGGCAGTGTCCCCGAGTGACTATTATATATACAGTATATGTAAAACAATATTGTACCATATATTTCTCTTGTATATATACATTGGGAGAAAGATGTTATATCAATAAGACAAGGGTGCAGTATTTATCATATGGAATTCCATGAGCGCCAGCTAGTAGAACCTTCTCATGTCTGCTCTTTTCTAAGCACAACCACGTGTTCCTCCAGGGGAAGTCTTCTCCAGGGCATAGTGCAGTGGCGACTGATTCTGACTGGGTCTCTGTGCATTGATGCAAATGGCGAGTTATTGCATACAGTACATGTGCAGATTGCAATTTATACATTTTGCTTATGTCAATCCTCTGTGTACGAAACAGTGCGCAGTGCTCTTCAGAGTGCGCAATGCCACATAGACAGCTCTTAACCTTTCCAGGGTACAGGAGTAGAGAAGTGATATATAGATGACTGCTACACATAGGTGAACAGGGTAGAAGGCAAATGGCATGAAAAACTGCCAAAGCAATTTTGCATTTCTCCATTAGAAACATCAGATTCTGCTGCAGGTAATTCCTGCAAGATTACTTGGTCACTGAGATTGCTGCATATGTCTGCCCAGTGCACATATACAACAGTTTCTCCAGTTCAGTGGTTCAGTCCAGTAGGGGACATTGTACCAGATGAGTCATCTCTTGTGAGTGCATTTTAATAGGATTTTTTTCTAAATAAATCCATTTGTTTTTATGGTATTGCACTAGTGTGCTTCTTCATTATCCTTTATGGCATTGGTCTCCTGAAGTTGATTTGTAGAGCAATCTATCCCTAGAATTTCAATTATGTCAGATTAGCCTATTTTAATTATTACAACGTACGCATGCGATAACCTCTTTTCAATCAGATTTCTGTTTTTAAAATATTGCACAACGAGCACATTCCCCCTCTATCGTTATTTTTATTAGAGATGAGTTTTATTAGAGATAAGCAGTTTGGTTGACAAGTTCGGATCTCGAAACGAGGTAGTATATCATCTTTTACGGACATCTGTGCTGAGATGTCTGTGAAAGATTAAGTTTTATTTAAACACAAAGAAAGTAGTAAGGCTATTTGTTGGGGCACACTTAGAAAAAAATATTCAAAGATATTAAGTTTAAAAATTAACTTTTAATATATGTATTAAAAATAATATTCAGAGGTACCAATAATGACAAGTATAAATAAATTGGCGAAAATATTTATTGAGACAATTTCTGCAATTCACATACCATACAAGAAAAATAGTGCATATACTTTAATGAAATAGGAAAATACCACGGATATTGGTATACAAGTTACACCATGTGCCGTCCTATTAACCCCATTGAAACAGTGCAGATATTTTTATCCTACAGTACCAGGTCTTCCTAGACGGTCTCCCATACTAGTACTAACCAGGCTTTTACCATATCGCTTCCAAGATCAGACGGGTTTGGGCATAATCAGTAAAATATGACTGTAGGTTTAATTGGTGTCACTGAAAGTAATGGGGATCTGCCCTATGCACATGATATACACTTGTAAGAAAAAAATGTAGGACTGTTTTCAACAGAAACGTCCAATTGATTGATGATAAATTTCAAAAGAAGGAATGCAGAAGCATACCTTACTAGTGATGCACACATTACATAGTAGATAATATGACTGAAAATAATGAAGATGACATTGGTGTACAGCAAATGTGATAAAGATCCTAAATCACATGGTATTAAGCAATATAAGAAAAAAAGAAAGGAAACATTGGTAAAAAGACTACGTATGTTAACCAAAATTAATTGAGAGCAGCACCCAAATGTATCTTAAGCTATACATATGTACTCAACACAGAGGATATCAACACCCTGTTTATGCTGGGTAACGAATAATAGGGTTAAATATCCCACATAAATCTCAAGAATACATATTTAAGTTAGAGCAAGAAAAATTGACATCCAGTCAGCATAAAAAAAGAAACATCATGTATATATTAGTTAATCAAATAACAAATTCAACCTCAAAAATTAAGCTAACCAAATTGATGATCTATCAGAATATTGCAACCTGATCTAAAATATAAGGTTGTCAGACCAAGTAATCAGCTGTTGGCTGAACAGGTACAATGAACCATAAGCAATGTATTAATATATAAATAAAATGTAAATCCCGCAAGCTGACAAAGGAAAATATGAACTGGGAATATTTGCTGCCCTAGTAGCAAATTGCAAGTTAATCAAATGAAAATAAGATAAGTATTAATTAAGGCTAATCAGACAGTAAATACGATACCAGTGTGAAGTGATAATGAGTCCTGTCCGTGCACTGACTTGGTCTCAAAAAAAGCATTAGCAGATTTGTCATAAACAGAGGACGCGCGTTTCGCCCATGTTGAGGCTTGTTCACCTCTGAACTTCATGGCAATTAGCAGTGTTATTTAAACCCGTGTAGTGTATACGTCAAACACTCCCAGATCAAATCCCAATATACGCTGAAAGTCGCAGCTAGTCAGGATAGTGACCCCACCCCCATATTCAGAGATACGCTTCATCAAACCAACACATGATCCGGTTAGCCAATAGGGTGAGTCAGAGCGGCCGCAGTGTTTGCTGGTAATTGTAGTCAAATAAGTCAAAATAACACAACGAAATTAACCACTGAATATCCTAAGGGGACAATAAAAAGGACCAACACAGAAACCCATGCCATCTACAAGCAAACACCTGGCCCAAAGGAACCGCGGCATCAAACGGAAGCAATAGTCAATAAAATAAACTCAATATATCAATATATGCCTCAGTCAATGGCAGCAACTCCGCCCACATGTCCAGAGCATTATAACTAATGAACTGTATTATAGTATTACATCTCCGCTATCAAAATTATATTTCATCGGTCTTAAAACACCACTTGATCTGGTTAGCCAATGAGATGAGTCAGAGCAGTCGCAATGCTTTCTGGTAGTTGTATTCAGGAATTAGATAACAATAATATAATCAAATAGTAACCAAATAGCTGATTTAGAGCGGGCTACGAAGCCTATTGGTAATTAAAGTTTTGCCTCATTCTGAGATCCGAACTTGGCAGGAAAATCTGAGCCAAAACAGAATAGCTAATTTCTAATTTTTATAGATGATTCAATAATCATATAGATTATTCCATAGGAGCAGCTGACCTATGTTTTATGGACATTCTCTTAACACAACAATTTGGAATACTTGTCATTGAATATCTACTAATGCAAATATTATATATGTATAGGGTACCAACCGCCAACTTCTACAGAAGATGACTAAATACAGCACCCAGTCTTCCCTGGAGATTTCTCATCCAGTTACTCACCAGGCCCTACAGTGCTTAACTTCCAAGATCAGATGAGCTTGGGCATATCCACTGTGATAAAACCACAGAACATTTTAACCCAACTCTGGAAGAGCAAGTTACCCGGCCTAACTAGTGTATTAACAAAACAGGAGAAAGGACCAAAAAGTGCACTGTAATAAGGGTCAGAATTTTTTTTTAACAGTACTGCCAAAAAACGTAGGACCTCCTATAGAAAACATGATAATAATAAAGTCTTGTTGAGCCCATGTGGTGCATGGTATGTAAATTGAAAATCCATGATGCTTCCAGGTGTAGCAGCTTCTTGTCATGGTCTCCCCCTCTTTTGTTCCAAGGGAAGTGGTCAAAGATCTTATAGGTGAGCGATGACAAAGAATGCCTTTGATCCTTAAAATGCTGTGCCACGCGTTGGTCGATGTCCATGCAATTGAGTGCTTGTGTTATTGCAGATCTGCGTTGTGCAATTCTTTCTTTAAAGTGGCATGTGGTTTTACCCACATATACAAGGCTGCAGGAACATTGGATGATGCATACCGCAAACTTGCTGTTACAACTCAAATTGTGTTAAATCGGGATACGCTTACCAAATGAGGGTGAACAACATGGCTCTCTGTCTCTATGCATCTGTAGGTGGTGCAGCCCGTGCACTTATATCAGCCAGGCTTCTTGGTAAGAAAATGTGGATCAGGTAACATGGGATTCAGAGACGCCATTATAGACCAGCCAGTCCTTTAGATTTTTTCCTCTTTTATAGCCCAACATAATTCTAGAGTCTTTCAGGGCCCTAACATTGCTGTCAGTATTAACTATAGGCCATAGCTTCTTTGATATTTTGTTAATCAGTTGGCTCGGCGTACTATGTTTATTGATAAACAATATGGTGTTTGTCATGTTTTTAGATTTCCTTTGAAGGTTGGTAAGTTCAGAGGTGGTCATGTAGAGAACCCTCCACTTGGCAAGTTTCAGGTCTTTAGTCTAAATCAGTGGTTTTCATACTCGGTCCTCAGGACTCCACACAGGCCTTTCAATTGTAAGAAGAACTGATTTTCAAAGAGAAAATAATTACGTTTCGTGGTTTTTTCCAGAAGGTTCATGTACAGTGCAATGTCAGGACCTTTGTATTCCTGATTGGAATGTAAGAAGTCTTCCATACATTATAGGCCCTGTTGGTGTGGGATGCCTGTGTATAGTGACACTACATCAATGGTGCATATGATGAGATCGGTAGGTAGATTTTTCAGATAATAAAGTTTTTCTAGAAGAGTTATGGTGTCCTTAAGGTATGTGCTTTGTCACATAATGAGCGTTTGGACAAAGTAATCCAAATATTTTGACATGGTGCTATATAAAGAGCCCATTGCAAAATGATTGGCCTGTCAAGAGATAATTCTAAAGATTTATGAATCTTGGGCAGAGTGTAAATTAATGGAACTACCAGTTTGTTAACTTTCAGGTTTTGTCTAGATGATTCTGTGATTAGGTTTTCCAATTCTGCTTTCAGTAGTAGATCATAGAGTTCTTTTTTATAATGCCGAGTTTGATCAGATTACAGTTTACAATAAACATCAGGTTTGGCCAACTGTTTTTAAATCTCCGTTTTATATGTGACAATATTCTGAATAACCGATCTTTATCCGCTGATCGAATGACAATGCTTTTGTCCTTGCTGAGTGTTTAGAGTGCTTGAAACTCTTCTTTTGTGAGATTAAATTGGATCCGTTGTGGTTTCTTACTTTCTGTGGTTACTTCCTGGTCCAGGAGTCTCACAAAACTTTTGATAGAAGTATTGTTCAACAGTGGCTCAAAGGTGAATCTTTTCTGTACTGGACCATCAATGTATGCCATGTTGGAGGTGGAGGAATTGGAAACAATTTTTTCCAGTTTCAATCCTCTATTAAAGCGCCAAAGGTGTCTATTCCAAATGAATTAGTCAAAGGTGCAGGTAGGTACAAAAGTCAAGCCCTTGTTCAACACTCTACGCTCTGTTTCAGTGATGGATCAATGGAATAAATTGACGATGATGTCTTCTTCTTGCCACCTTTTCTGCCTCTCATCCTGCCCACCACGTCATGTACGGGCCCCTCCGTCTCTGTGGATGCGTGGTTACCCCTAAAGGGGGTTTTTGCGCGGATGTTGAAGAGGTTTCACGGTCACAGTGAGGAATTGGCTTCACTTGAAAGGTCAGAGTCGAAGTTCCTTCTGTAATTTTTATACCTTTGTTTGGCAAATCTCTGTGCTGTTGGTCTGACTGTTGCCCAAGAATAAACACTCTGGTCTTGGTAATCAAGATTCACTTTATTAAGTTTTTCCCTCTTGTATTTCACCAATTCTTGTTTATAATCATTGATCTGTGCATTAAGCTTATCCAACCAATTTCTTGAGGGATCACTGCACAGAGTTACTTTCTGTGCGGACTCAAAGTTCTTAACCTTATTTTTTATTTCATTTAATTCTTTGGCCGATTCCTCTATTACCAATAGGATGAGGTCCAGTGAACATTTATTTAGGATAGCAACCCAATGCCTGCAAAAATCAACGTTGTTCCTGCCAATGGTGGGGACATTTCTAATCCTAAACCCCCTAGGAATTTTCCGCTCTTTATGATATTCAGTAAGGGTGACACCATGTAAGTAGTAATCTACTTCCTTCTTTTTTAATTTAAGTAATGCCTGAATCAGAGCCAGCTGGTATCAAGTAAGGAATCTTTGAAGTATAGGCTCTGGAGGGCACCTGGGCAAGTATTAACGCTTTTATCTGTGGAGTGCTGGCTTAACTAGTATGGAAACACCCTTATAAAAAGGAAATGAGTAAGGAAATATTCATCCAATGTCTACACATATGATATGGGAGTGGGGGAATACTTTTTAGGCTATTCACCAGTATGGCAGCCATTTTAAAGTCGGCCATATTGGATGCAATTCTATTTTTTTAATTGGGAAGGTGACATCAAAGAGATGCAGAATTTCATAAGAAAAGCAATGGTGTTCTTCATTTTAATGTATCTTTATTCATTCCTGAGTTTCAACATAAAGTTTATGGGATATGTTTGAAGTGCTGTCCAACATGTTGCAGTGTTAAGTGTATTCTCTTTTCCCATTCCTGATAAAACTTGACCAACATGTCTGGCTGAATCTGAGCACAAGCATCAACAATTTGTTGTTGCAGATGATAACGATCTTGTATCGTCACAGCATAAATACATTCCTATAGGTTACCACACAGGAATCCAACAGACTTAAATCTAGGTATCTTGGTGGTCACTGGACTGGACCCCTACAGCCAATCCACCTTTGGGGAAACTGCACATCAGGATATTCCCGGAGAATGAGTCCATATGACCCATCCTCTGATAACAGTGAGGGAAACATTTCTTCATCTAACAACCTCTTGTAATGTGCTGCTGTTAATATTCCATCAATGAAGAATGGTCCCACAGTATGGGTATCCCATAGACCACACTATACCAACTGCTACAAACCTACAGTCATCCATCCAGTGAGGGTTTGTCTCTGACCAGTACCTGTGGTTCTGTTTGTTTACCTCACCATTGACGAAGAAAATTTGCCTCATCATTAAACAATACCTAGAGTGGAAAATGAGGATTCAGTTGACGTTTCTGTGTTACCCAGTGTGCAAACTCCACCAGATGGTCTGGGTCATCCTCAGTCAGGTGTTGCAACATCTGAATCTTGTAGGGGTGCCATTTATGTGTAGACAAAATTTTCAAAATGGCCGTACCACTAACCATATTCACGAGGCAGACAACAAGTGCTACATTGTGGGGTCTTTCAAAATGATGCCAGAACAGCAGTTGCTTCACCTGTAATAGTTTTTGGCTGTCCACTCTTTGGTTTATCTGCAACCGATCAAGTTTATTTACATTTGGCAAGGAGTTTGGAAACTGCACTGTGAGCAATGGCCTATTTGGGTGACGGTTGAAATCATTTGCAATAGCACGTATACTTCGTTCTCCAGCTAACAAGACAATCTCAACACGTTCTGTTTGTGTTATTGCTATTGTCATTAATGTCACAAACTGCAAAAGAAAATTCAGTTAAAACTATAGAATGAATAGATACGTTAAAAAGAAGAACCCCATTGTTTTTCTTATGAAATTCTGCATCTATTTGATGTCACACTACCTTCCCAATTAGAAAATTAGAGTTGCATACAAGATTGATGCAACTTCAAGATGGCCACCATACTGGTGACATACCCTAAAAACTTTCTCTCACTCCCATATTATATGTGTAGACACTGGATTAATATTTCCTTACTCATCTCCTTTTTTTTATAAGGGTGTTTCCAGACTTATGGACCACCCTGTATGAATGTGTATACTAGCTGATGTACCCGGTTTCACCCAGGTAACCTTTGATATTTACGGTTTTCATCTCGCCTCTAGAATAACACATTAATCCTTCACCTGTACAGTAATGCATCACTGCTATAGTAACACATTACCTTCCCTTACCTGTGTACTAACACTTTCCACTCTCTTACCTCTGTAGTAACATTTCCCTCCATCGCCCATGTAACACATTCGACATTCCCCACACTCACCTCTGTAGAAATACAATCCCTCCCTCACACCTGTAACACATTATTATGACTCACACCTGTGGTAACTTGTTCCCCTCCCTCACTTCTGGAATAACACATTCCCCTCCATCACCACCTCTGTAGTAACACATTACCTCTTCTCACCCATGTAGTAACACATCCCCCTCCCCCACCTCTCTAGTAACACATTCCCCTTCCTCGTCTGTGTTGTAACATATTCCCTTCATCCCATCGTAACACATTTGATCTTGCTATTTTGCAGTCAAAAATTTAGAATACATATTTCAACAAAATGATTCTTTGATTTCTTATTTATCTCCAATTGTTTATTCTCTCAATGTATTCTGAAATGAAAGCATAGAGAAAATAAAGTCCATAAATGTCAATGAAAAATGGGGGTGTCTGTACATATATATATATATATATATACACACACACACACACACACGTGTGCCAAAACCCAGATGAAGTTGTTGATGGGAGGTATATGCCCCAGGTTCTTAACTCCTATGTGGTAATTATCCACGTAATAAGCAGCCTTGATTGCCAAACCACCTGTGAGAGGCTGATAAAATGTGTGTCCATTTCTCTGGGCAGTCACTCACTAACTGGGAGCAAGCTGACAGACCTGTTGAGTGACATTGCTATAGCTTTATCTAAGGGCTGTATTTAAATGCTGTTTTGTGTGAGTTGGACATTAGGTCTTTCCACCCTTAGAATAGGAGACTTCTGTTTAGATAGAGCTGGACAAGGTAGTATTTATTTTTATTTTGCAATGCAAATAAAATGGATACTTGTACCAAGGCCCTGAACTGGTGTGGTACTGATTGGCTGCTGCATGCAGTGTGCGGATGTTTACCCCCAGAAATGGCACTCCTTAACCTGATCTTGCAACAGTACACACATATAAAATAAGATAAGGGATGCCAAGCATATTACATTACCGTAATAAAAAAAGATGTTGTTTAAGAACTGATTATTGTATGTGCTGTACAAATGAATCAAACATGCTCTTCATATAAACTGTGATGCTGAAATTGCAGCTCAGAAGACTCCTCAATTATGTATATTGGTGTTACCTCTGAAAAAAAAGTGATAAACACAATAGTGTAGTAATTTATGTTCAATTTAAGTAAACTGTAAACAAGTAGTTATTTGTGTACCTCCAATGAGTTAAAATTGTGCTATACAGATATTCATTGCACTTCCATGTACCTCAAAACATAAATAAATGTTGATAATGTATGATGTTTTAAGAAATATTCTATTTATTAAATATTAAGAAATGCTCATACAGGAAATACTTAAGAAGCTTAAAAGGTACTCAAGGATCCAAACATCCTGAGGAAGTGCATTGGATTGGATGAAGCGCGTTGGGATTATTAATCTTCTGGGACCTACCTGGATAGAATTATCTGCCAGTCTTTTCCTTTGTGGACTGGTTAAAGAAATATTGAGGATCTCCGCTAAGCATTTTTATTATTTGTTTCATGTACAGTGATTTCTTATTGCAGCCAGGGTAGTCATTTCATGTCGCTCCACATTGATCTGAGGTATGATATTCATTAGAGGTGTTGCAGATTTTCAATGATGGAGGGTAACTTGAAGATTAGAGGTATGATTGTGAGGGGGGAGGCAGGGTTGGGATATGATTTTTAATGAGGGAGTGTGTGGGTCAGATTTTGAGTATGCTTTTTAATGAGAGGTAGGGGTCGTTTAATAATGTGGTCTGATTAATTTAAAATACCAGAGAAGATCTGGTGTATGTATCTACATATAATTTTGTGCCTTAAAAAAAAGTTTGTGTACATGGAACCATCAGAAAAAAAGTGTCACTATCTCAATCATGCTAAAAATATTCCTAATTTTTGGAAAATTTGGATATGGGAGACTCAACCTGTATACTTTGCACAAGTTTTAGGCAGGTGTGGAACAAATGCTGCAAAGTAAGAATGTTTTCAAAAATAGAAGGGTTAATAGTTTATTTTTATCAGTTAACAAAATGCAAAGTGAATGAACAGAAGAGAAATCTAAATCAAATCAATATTTGGTGTGACCACCTTTTGCTTTCAAAACAGCATCAGTTCTTCTAGGTACACTTGCACAAAGTCAGGGATTTTGTAGGATTATAGTCAGAGGTATGATTAACCAATTCTACCAAACAGGTAATAATGATCATCATTTTCATATGTAGGTTGAAACACATTAACTTAAACAGAAACAGTTGAGTAGGAGGCTTACAACTGGGTGAGGAACAGCCAAACTGCTACAAATTTGAGGTTGTGGAAGACAGTTTCATGTCACAGGTACCATAGCAAGACTGAACACAGCAACAAGACATCAGCAAACTCCCAGGTAAAGATTTCAAAGCAGATCGGGGTTTCAAGATGTTCTGTTCAAACTCTTTTGAAGAAGTACAAAGAAACGGGCAATGTTGAGGACCGTAGACACAGTGGTTGGCCAAGGAAACTTAGTGCATCAGATGAATGACACATCATGCTTCCCTTAGAATACGGAAGATGTCCAGCAGTGTCATCAGCTCAGAACTGGCAGAAACCAGCGAGTCCCAAGTACACCCATCTACTGTTCAGAGAAGTCTGGCCAGAAGTGGACTTCATGGAAGAATTGCTGTCAAAAAGCCATACTTTCGACGTGGAAACAAGGCCAAGTGACTTCACTATGCACGAAAACAGTGTAGAAGCCGGATGGTTGGCAGAGACCTAAATTGTAACAATAATATCCACAACGCCATTTTGCGTCGTCCGCATGACGCCATCTTGCGGCGCTTACACGATACCTCCGTGTATAGCGTTATATTATGATTATTAGCGTCGTGCGTCTGCCACTCCCCTATGTAAAAAGTCCTCATTATACAAACACGTACATTTATTAATGCATAGGAGCAAACCCACAAAGCACGCTTCATAATGTACTCCACAAACACGTAGACGCACAACGCATACTAGTGTCTTTACTTAATTTCCCCACACTTACACTGTAAGGTTCCCTAGCATTAATGTTAATATTAGAGGTTTTACTTGTTATCAATTATGTCATGAAATGCATGTATTTGATATCTAGGGTTTAGTACATGATAAGCAGACCATGTTTGGTGCCATTCTTTACCACTATTTGCAGATCTCCTGTTCCATCAGCAAAGAGATCGCAACATGCATCTGCAAGTTATGAATCAGAGAGTTAGGTATTGAAATGTACTCTGTATTGTAATGTTTACTAGCCAGTTTAGACTTGTTCTTCGGCGGGAAAAGATACACAAAGAGCCATTGGAGGGCTGAACTACCACTGTACAAACTGACCTATGAACTACATCATAACAGAAGAACAACCAATGGGATTATGCCAACCCTTTCTATTGTATTGCCCACTCTCTATACGGTATATATTCAGGCGCTCTATGTCCAGTAGTTAGTCATCATATTCTTTCTTTTGACGGAGGCTTCACCTTTGATGCCGGAAATCTGGATCCAGAGTGCCTGCGTATGTATCGACTGTACCTTGTAATTGTATAATCTTTTGCGCTAATTGTATTTTAGATCAAGGCGTGTAACTAAATTCTTTTATGTGAATAATACCTTTTTGTGCTTTGGAACCATACTCAAAGTCTGGAAAGCAATTATTTCTTGAGCGACTTGCAACGCTAAATAGCGACATTCAGGTATATAGATTATTCAGGTATGCATAGTTGGGGGCTCGTAGTGAGTTCACACTACCGGAATTTACACGGTAACACAGTTATTGATCTCTCACCAAAGGGTGGATGGCGCCATACGCAGGAAAGGACGCACTGTCCAAAAACCTGCTACCACTTGATGTTGAGAGGCCGATATTCTTTATTGTGTGAGTTCAAGGAGCGCTGATTAGAATCCAGGGACAAAGAAGGAAAAGTTTGTTTTCCTTCATTGTTAGCGTTTTTATGTTAGGGGGTAAAGTCGCACAATAGCATATGCATATTTCCTGTATTGCTGCCACGTGTTCAACCAGTCATTGTATTCATAGCGTGATTGCTTGTTAAACCTCTGAATTGCACTACTATATGTAAGGAAAAGGTTTAATTTTTTTCCTGTGCAGAAAAGGTGTATGTAATTGAAATATGTGATTGTAAAGTGAATGCTACTGTCTGTTAAGCCTAGGTTGGAAACTCAGTAGGTGCCTGACAGGGCCGTACAACCTACTGGGCCAGTGTACAAAGCAGGTACATTGTGGTTATCGAGAAATTAAGGAGTTTCTTGGTCCGACACCCATTAATCGAAAAGTCCATTGATCAGTTAGGTTCTTTGGGCATGCGATCGAACCACATGGTTATGTAAAACTGTGATTGTGAAGTGGGTTGTTGTGGGAGTGAAACTGCTGGCAAGGTTAGGAGTTATTGGAACTCCTAGATGCTACCAGCTGGGAGTAAACTCAAAAGTAGGAAGCCAAGTGTTGAAGCTTGAAATGAATTCACCACAAGTAAAATAATCAGCTAGGCGGTTATTTTACTCCTCGTTTATGCACACAGAAAATATCGCTCATCGGGAAAGTGGTGCATAACGGGATGAAGCGAGCGGCTGAAGCTTGGTTTGAATTCGCCGCAGGTAGAATAATTTACAATAGGTAATTCTGTTCCTCGTTGTGCAAGCCAACTGTAATGCCCTGTGGGCCAGCTGTGTATAACGGGAGGGAGTGCGTGAACGTAGCTCACTGAAAATCGTTCACCAATCGAAATTCTCTAGAAATTACTAAGCGTTTTCTCAGATGGGTGCGAAGCAATCTCTGGTAATGGTCGATGATGTGCTGCTGGTGGAAGGACCGACTGGATCGGCAAGGTATATCATGTTTAAAAAGTATGGTGCGTACGCTACGGCATACTGTGACATATGGGTCAACATGACCAAGGAATGTAGAAAACCTTTTCCTAAGATTGGTAGCTTTGATTTGGAGGTACTGAACAATGTTAGAGATAGTATATGTTTAGTGAAATCTCTAAAGGAAAGGATAAAGTTTCATGAGTGTTTGAAGTTGTTGCAGCACGAAGGGAACATGTGGCTTAGCGGTGTGCACGCAACGCAAGGGAGCGCGCATGCAACGCTAAATAGTGTGTGCGCACCACAAAGTAGCACGCAAGCACAGCAAAGTAGCATTGCGGAAGGTAATGTTCGTAGCGCACACGCACCACCGCCGCCCTATGCGGATGGGGGTGAAGGTACAGTCGATCTCAAAAATCATAAAAATTTAATAAGTAACTTGTACCCTCTCCTAAGTAACTATAAGGAACATGTTTATGATGCAGATGATGAACCTGTTGTAATGTCAGCTCTCTCCCATGTTGCCCAAATGTTAAATGTACCACCACAGTAAGCACTGGTAGCTGCCCCGCTAGTACCAGAAATGGAGGTAGCCCCACCAGTGCATGAAGTATTAACACCCGCTTTAACAGTAGCGGAGGTTGTTAATACCACATGTAGTAGTAGGCTGAACCCTCAACCAGGTAATCAGGCCAAAGGTAGCATTGTGGCAGGCATCCATCCCGTCCGGACAATAACTGTTCCCAATGGGAATCCAGACGCACATGGTGTAGTGGTCACCAGGAATGTAGCGATGCATTGTCCATGGACAAGAGCAGAGCTACATTCCATAATGACAGATTTCCCTGACCCTAGGAAAGAACTAGCAAAGTGCCAGAGATTTGTAAAGGATTTAGGTAATGCTCATGAGCCAACCAACAAAGATTGGCGAGTGGTATTACGGGCATGTCTTCCACACAATACAGGTGTGAAAAAGTTTATCACGGCCTGTGTATTGGATGGAGATAGTCCCATAACTGATGAAGGTAATCAGGACAACATAGCCCGCATTGTTGGCCGTATATTTCCCAGTAGTAGTTAACTGGAGTAAGATTTTTATGATTAAACAGAAAGAGTGAGTCTGCAGCAGATTATTTCACCAGAGCACTGCAGACTATTACCCAATACACAGGTATAGACAATATAAAAGACAACACACACCACAGGGAAATGACAATCAGTGCTCATGGATGGTCTTAAAGACACTCTAAAGGCCAGGGTTCAGACCTCACTTCCTGGTTGGAGGGGGAGTTACGGTAGACACTCGGGGAATTTGCAATTGAACATGATAAAAACATCCTTAAGAAGAGAGAAATGCAGAGCGAGAAACTAATGGCTGTTAGTATTCAAGCTCTGGAAGGAATGCAAATAACACCGAAGCACTCTTATAACACACAGCCACAATACACTCATCCCACACAACCTCCAAACCCTTATCCCCATACACAACCACAATCTTTTCACACTCCCCAACCCACACAAAAACAACCTTTCAATACACGTCAACCACGAAGGTGTTATAGATTTAACAAGGAGGGGCACATAAGTAGGTTTTGTAAAGCTAGACAGTGGGAAATCCCAAACCAGGTAACACCGAGATACCCACAGAAGGGACAACCACCACAGTCAGGACAAATCCAGCCATCACCTGCTTACATCGTAGCAGTAAGTGCTTTGCTGGAAGATAGTCAGCTCTAGGGGGTCACACTTGTAGTCTACAGCCAGTCAGGTTAACTGGTCCTCACTCAGGTCTCCCTCTACACACTCATGCTTCATGTCATCTGTCAGTCTCCCCTAGATTGTAAGCTCCTAGGAGCAGGGTCCTTCTTCCCACTGTGTCACAGCCTTCTTTAGCACTTCTATGAGAGCAGCTGTATTATGTATGGAGAATTGTGTTGCTAATTGTTACTTGTGCTCGGTTTAGAAGTTTGTTACTGTATTGTAATGTTCTGTGTACCTTTTACTGTATGTACAGTGCTGCAGACCTCTTGTGGCACCCTATAAATAAAATGTAATAATCAAGAGTGTAGAAGCAGACAGGGGAAGTTACCCAAAACAACTGATCAGCGTCTATCATTTTAAAGAATGATATGCCAGGATATTCTTCCTGGTTTTTCACTCCTTTTCTTGAGATTTCCACATAGGAACCATACACAGTGTAATACAATACCTAAAGGTCCAATTTTCAGCTTTCACTGTGAACAGAGGTCAATTATTCTTCTGCTCGTGACACTTAAAAAGAAATATACATGAATGTATTAATACAACACACAAAAGCGCTTGCTGGGAAGGTGAACATATGTGTCAACATACATTTAACTTCCTTGCACATTAAACAGCTTGTGTCGCTCCATTTTCACCTTCAAACGAGTGTTATTCACAAAGTGACGGAAATATATTATGCCCAAGGAACAGCGGCTGATTAAACTGATATGCGGCATGTCTATTCTGTGTGCAATTGCAGGTTTATCTGCATGCAAAATGCTACATTACTGTGTCACAGATGCTGACATTTCGCCTCCACTGTGAAAGATGCTTACATATAATAAAGAAAACAAAAAACATATATAGTATGTGCTGGGCATGGTAGGGAAAGCTTGTTATCTACATGTCATATTGCTCTCTGATGAGTCCAGTTTCCTGTGGACCTCTTGCCATTAAATTTTCTAAAACTTCTCTGCTGGTGGCTAATTTACTTGACTGAACGTTTCTTCTGAAAACAACTCAATTAGGGATTGTTGCAGGAGTTCAACAAGCATATTTGATTAACCTGTTGTACGAGGCATTTATGTTTGATCATCCAAGTTCTCTACTTAACCTTTTGTTTCCCATAGTAGAGCTGAGCAAATGTGTCATGTTCAGTTGTGCTTTGCCCAAAATTTCTGAATCATATCTTGGGCATTAAGCGAAAACACTAGTGTGGACCAGCAAGACCTTTAATGTGATTTGATTTTCAACACTATATACAACACCCTGCGCACACAGCACTGGGTACAGAGTTGAGAAAGTAAAAGTTGGTATGGCTGAAACCATTAAGTTGCTCTACACACTTCATTTCAGTGCTCAGTAACAATTACCATGTGACAAAAGCAGACACAAACGTTTGTAATAGAGGCCACTGTCCAGCAGCATATATGACTGAGGAAGCCTAAATGCTGGGAGTAATATCCAAACACTCTCTGGTTCCCAAGGTTTAGAGTAGATATTTTCACACTAAACAAGATGCTAAAATTATCAAGTCACTATACTGTACATTGTATTTTAAAGGGTATTCGGATGGAAGATCAACAATTAATAAGTTGATTTGAAATAAGTTCACAGGTACAAAAGGTTGACAAAAATGTTTTCAAAATTTTTAAGCTTAGGGACAGTGTTAGGCACTAGAGGTAAGGTTGGGTTTAAGCACTAGGGGAAGAGGATAGGATTAAATCACAACAAAATAAAAAAAGTACCAGTTTTGTGTCAACATTTTGTAAAATCGACCTCACCCCATCAACCTATTTATTGTCGATCTGTTATACCACGCCCATTTTAAAAAATGAGTGTTATGGTAAAACTTACCCTGGTTACCTCTTTCTTTGAAGTCTATAGGGTGACAATGTGGTGTAGGTGGTACTTGGAGGACCGGACACCAACAGCTAAACTCTTTCCTGTCCCAGGATGCTCCAGTCCTTCCCTCAGCCTGAGGGCACCTCAATTTTGTTAACAATCCCAAGGCAGGAGAGAAGGAAGACTGGCACACTGAAGAATCACACTCACACAGAGAAGGAAACAAGTGACCAAGAGAAGAAACTCATAGAAGTCAGGGCGGGTGCCCTGTGGACTTTGAAGAAAGTCAACAAGGATGGGTTTTATCATACAGTAACTCTCCTTTTCTTCTTCAGGGTCCATAGGGCTCCACAAGCAGACAATGGGGATGTCCCAAAGCAGTTGTTAAAAGGGCAGGGATGCTCCTGAGCTGAGAGGAGAACCCAGCGCCCGAAGGAAGCATCCTGAGAGGCAAATGTATCAAAGGTATAGAACATAAGAAATGTGTGGACAGAAGACCATGTGGCCGCCTAGAATAGTTCAGCAGACACGCCATGGCAGGCTGCCCACAGAGCGAGTAAAATGAGCAGATATTGTAGCCAGCAGAGGAAGACCAGTCTGCTTATAAGCCTGTGAGATAGTCATGCGAAGCCATTTGGCCAGAGTCGGTTAGCTGGCCAAACCACCTTGTGGAACCCATATAGCAGGGGTTCCCAACCATGGTTCTCAAGGCACACTAACAGTCCAGGTTTTAAGGATAGCCATAGTTGAGCACAGGTGACTTAATTAGTACCTTAGTTATTTTGATTAAACCATCTGTGCTTAAGCATGGATATCACTAAAACCAGGACTGTTAGTGTGCCTTGAGGACAGAGGTTGGGAATCACTGCCATATAGGATGCAGAGGGAGTTTGATTTCCTGATAGAACTAGTACAGTCCACAGAGATCTTCAGAGCACAGACCACATCCAAAGAGGCCTCACTTGCCAAGAGGTCTGGTGATTGAAAGGCCGGAACCACAATTTCCTCATTAAGGTGGAAACGAGAGACCACCTTGGGAAGGAAGCCAGGGTTCAAAGAACAGTCCACCCAGATGAAAGATTAGAAAGGGGAGCGACAGTAAAGTGCGCCTTAATCAGATACCCTACAGGCAGATGCTATAGCCAGAAGAGTCTTCGCAGTGAGCCATTTGACATCTACTAAATCCAGGGGTTCGATCAGAGGTTGCTGAAGTGCATGGAGAACCACTGGAAAATCCCACGGAGCCACAGGAGACACAAAGGGAGATTGTATACATAGAACACCTTGCAGGAAGGTGGGAACATCCAGTAGAGGCGCAATTCTGCGCTGGAACCAGATGGACAGAGCAGAGACATGCACTGTCAGAGCTAGATGGAGACAGAGATCCAATCCAGCTTGAAGAAAATCAAGGATTTTAGAAACCCTCAAAACCTGAGGGTCAAAGTTTTTTGTAGCACACTACAGGAAATATGTATGCCACACTCGTTGATAAATCCTGGCAGAGGCTGGTTTACGCGCTCGGAGCATGGTCTGAACCACATAGCTGGAAAAATATGAGATATGGTAAGAACTTACCTTTGTTATCTCTATTTCTACGAAGTCCATAGGGTTCCACAGGATACCTTGGGTATAGGTGTGACGTCAGTCATCGGGCACCATAGAGTTAAGCTTTCAGCCTCCCAGGATGCACTAGGGTCCCCCTCCTATACCCCGCCCCCGAGCCAAGGCATCTCAGTTTTGTACCAAGCCATAGGCCGAAGGAGAAGGAAGAGAGAGAGAAAAAAGATCTGGATACACACAAGAATCACATTCTCACCAGAGGGAGACGGAAAAACCGGTGACCAGAGCAAAGATCATCTGCAGCACAGGTGCGACAGGGCGGGAGTCCTGTGGAACCCTATGGACTTCGTAGAAATAGAGATAACAAAGGTAAGTTCTTACCATATCTCATATTTTCTACTTCAGGGTCCATAGGGTATCCACAGGATACCTTGGGGATGTCCCAAACCAGTATCCTTTAAGGGTGGGGACGCTCCTGTGCTGAAAGGAGAATCCGCCGCCCGAAGGAAGCATCCTGAGAGGCGAAGGTGTCAAACCTGTAATACCTCACGAAGGTATGGACAGAGGACCACGTAGCAGCCTTGCAGATCTGGACTGCAGAGGCACCACGTCGAGCTGCCCACGAAGGACCCACAGACCTAGTGAAATGAGCCTTCACAGAAGGAGGAACCGGCAGGCCTTCATAAAGATAAGCTTCAGAAATAGCCATACGGATCCAGCCTGCCAAAGTTTGCTTTGAAGCAGGCCAACCCTTTTTACAGAAGCCATAGAGGACAAACAAGGTGTCCGACTTCCTAAACGAAGAAGTGCAGTCAACATAAGTCCTCAAGGCCCGCACAACATCCAAAGTGGCCTCACCCACTAAAAGGCCAGGTGAGTTAAAAGCCGGAACAACTATTTCCTCGTTAACATGAAACTGGGAAACAACTTTGGGAAGAAATTCAGGACGAGTGCATAACACTGCCCTGTTCCCATGAAAAATCAAGAAAGGGGGTCTACAAGAAAGAGCCCCTAAATCAGAAACACGTCTGGCCGAAGCTATGGCCAGAAGGAAAACAGTCTTAGCCATTTAAGATCCACTGAGCCCAGTGGTTCAAACGGCGGGACGGGAGAGCCCTCAGGACCACAGCCAAATCCCAAGGAGCCACAGGTGGAACAAAAGGCGGCTGAATTCGCAGAACGCCCTGCATAAAGGTGCGCACATCAAGGATTGTAGCAATCCTACGGTGAAACCAGACAGACAGGGCCGAAACCTGTACCTTCAAAGAAGCAAGGCGAAGCCCATGGTCTAGTCCCGCTTGTAGGAAGGCGAGTATCCGAGACAGACGAAACTCCCGCGGTGCATAACCTCTCGGTCGACACCACTGGAAGAACGTATGCCACACGCGATGATATATCCTCGCGGAAGACGGTTTCCGAGCTCTTAACATGGTACGCACTACAGAGCTGGAAAACCCCCTGGACCTTAACATGGCTGTCTCAACAGCCATGCCGTCAAAGACAGCCGAGTCAGGTCCGGGTGAAGACAAGGACCCTGCGACAGAAGGTCCGGTCATAGCGGCAACCGCAAAGGACTGTCCACGGACAGAACCTGAAGGTCTGAGAACCAGTACCGTCTGGGCCACGCGGGAGCTATCAACAGGAGCGTCCCTCCTTCCTGTTTGAATTTCCGGATTACCCGTGGAAGAAGGGAAACCGGAGGAAACAGGTAAGCGAACCGGAACGTCCACCGAACGGACAGAGCATCCACCAGAGACGCCTTTTCGTCTCTTGTGCGAGACCCGTACACCGGCAACTTGTTGTTGTGCCGGGGGCGCCATGAGGTCGATCTCTGGAAGACCCCACTTGTCCACCAGCAGTTGAAAAACGTCTGGGTGCAGGGACCATTCCCCTGGATGAACGCCCTGGCGACTGAGAAAGTCCGCCTCCCAATTTAGCACTCCCGGGATGAAGACAGCTGAAATAGCCGGAAGATTGCGCTCCGCCCATACCAGGATCCGAGACACCTCTACGAGAGCTGCCCGACTTCGGGTTCCTCCTTGCCGGTTTATGTAGGCCACGGTGGTAGCGTTCTCCGACTGGACCTGCACTGGGCGACCCTGGAGAACCCGATGTGCCTGCTGGAGAGCATTGAAGACCGCTCGGAGTTCCAAGATATTTATTGGAAGCTCTGCTTCTGTCGGAGCCCACCTGCCCTGGAACAAGTGTGGACCCGAAACTGCTCCCCAGCCCCGAAGACTGGCGTCCATTGTCAACAGGACCCAATTCGGTACCCAGAACGGACGACCCTTGTTGAGATGGGTCGTCTGCAACCACCAGGCAAGGGACAGGCGAACCTCCGGGGTGAGCACGATCGTCTGGGATTTTAGAGACTGAGGCAGTCCATTCCATTTGGACAGGATTAGGTGCTGCAGAGGTCTGGAGTGAAACTAGGCATATTCCACCATGTCGAACACCAACACCATGGAGCCCAGTAACCTCTTTGCCGAGTGTAGAGACACCCGGCGGCTGTGCAGACAACTGCGCACCCTCGACTGTAAGGCAGAGATCTTTTCCCCGTCACAAAGATCCTTTGCTGTCCCGAGTCCAATAAGGCTCTGAGGTGCAGAATCCGCTGAGACGGGATTAGAGTGGACTTCTGCCAGTTTATCAACCAGCCATGCCTGTGCAGTAGGGCAATGGTCAAGTCCAGGTGACGCAGAAGGAGCTCCAGCGATACTGCCACTAAGAGAAGGTCGTCCAAGTACGGCAACATGCGGACTCCCTGCAGCCTTGGTGAACACATGCGGTGCTGTCGCCAGGCCAAAAGGCAACGCCCGAAACAAAGTGGTCGCTGCGGATTGCAAACCTGAGGAACTGTTGATGGCACAAAAGAATAGGGACATCCAGGTAAGCGTCCTGTATGTCCAATGACACCATGTAGTCCCCAGGTTCCAGCGCCAGAATGATGGACCGTAAGGATCCATCCGAAACTTCGGCACCCGCAAAGACTTGTTGAGAGCTTTGAGGTTGAGAATCGGATGCTACGACCCATTGGGTTTCTGCACCAAAAAGAGATTGGAATAGAAACCCTGGCCCCTCTGGGAGAATGGAACAGGCACTATAACTCCAGCCTGGAGCATAGTGTGCAAGACCTTCCGCAGCTCCGTGGCCTTGTTCCGGTCTGATGGTAGACCCGTGGTGAAAAAATCGAGCCGGGGGTCTGTGCCGGAAGGAGAGGGCATACCCGTGGGAGACCACCTCGAGAACCCAAGTGTCTGTCGTGGTGACCGACCAACACCGGGCGAACTGCAGCAGGCGGCCTCCCACTTTGGGATCCCCCAAAGGGAGGCCCGGACCGTCAGGCCGCAGGCTTGTCATCTGGCTTAGGGGCCGGACGTCTGGTACTCCAGGCCTGCTTCCGGGGCTTGGCCGATTTCTTGGGGCCAGCCTGTCAGGGAAAAGACTGTGGTTTGGGCCTGCCCTGGGCCCTATAAGACCAAAAGGACGATGGCCCTGAACCAGAAGGGACAGCAGCTGATGGGAGACATGCCGATTTAGCTGCCGCCAGTGTGGCTACAATCTTGTCCAGTCCAGATCTGGACCGAAGAGAACTTCTCCGTTAAAGGGCAACGCCTCCAAAACCTTTTTGGAATCAGCGTCCGCCTTCCAGGATCGCAACCACAAGGTGCGACGAGCAGCCACCGCTGCCGAAGAAATTCGAGACGCCAGGGTACTAATGTCTAAGGCCGCCTCGTTGATATAAGTGGCCGAATCACGGAGATTACCAATCAACTCCGCCTGCTCAGCCGGAATCGAAGGACGCCTCCAACGTATCCGCCCAGCGCTCCATAGCTCTGGCAACCCAGCAAATGGCCATAGCCGGCCACGCTGCCCCCCCCGCAAGTGAATAAGCGGACTTCAGGCAGATCTCCACCTTGCAGTCCGTAGCATCCTTAAGGGAGGACATGGATGGCATTGGTAATGTGGCACTACGGACAAGACGTGTCACATGAGAATCCACCTGTGGAGGGGATTCCCACTTAGCAAAATAATTATCCGCGAACGGATAAGCCACCGCCAGACGCCTCTGCGGCTGGTATCGCTTGCCAGTCTGTTTCCACGCCTCCTCTAAATGGTCCACCAACTGACCCGAAAGAGGAAAGACTGTGGCGTCACCCTTCACATCCTTAAAAAAGGCATACTTGGATTTAGCCGCTGGGGGAACTTCGTCCTCAATCACCAAGGCTGTGCGGACTGCCCGAATAAGTCCAGGAATATACACCTTGGACCCAGCGTCCGCTTCCTTAGTACGGAGAGGTTCCTGATCGGAAAGAACCAGAATCTCCCCGTCATCAGACGTCCCTTCGTCATCCTCATAAGGAGCTGACAGACGCCACCGGCCGTTTATGTGGCCGCATCACTGACTCCCCTTACAACACAACCGACAAGTGCTGTACAGAACTCGTCAGGGATTTAACCCACGCCGGCTCCTGAGAAACCGGGAGAGGGGAAATAGGGAGACTGCGGGGTACCAACAATTGTCTTGGGAAACCCTGCATGGGTGACGACACCACTGATTGCTGGGACAAACCCATCTGCGTAAACACGGGCTGAGGAGCTAACTGGCCCACTAAGGGCTACCCTCCCCCTCCGCTAAAGGTACTTTACACGTAGTACACTGCAGCCGGAGAGGAAAGTCACTTTCAGACATGATGGTAAAAAGTATGTGAGCCCTCTCACCATTTTTTTTAAAAGGCGAGAGACCACCCTGCAGCACCGCAAGGACTTTAGCAGAAAGAACAGGGACAGTAATAAGGCTGACAGTCAGAAAGGAAAGTACAGGCTGCAGCGCTAGCAGTCACATACAATGCAAAGAAACTCAATTCCTGCACTAACAGCGCTGATAAATCAACTACACAGACACAGAGTCTGGTAGGACACAGTGCTGCATACACAGACCTGACCACAGCGGAGGAGAGGTATGCGGGGGGACCCAGACCACGATGCCTCCATCCAGACTTCCTGCAGCGTTCACCATGCGTTCAGAAGATGGCCGCCGAGGAGCAGAGAGGAGGCTGGCCTGGGGGAGGAGCGCTGCCACAGGGCCAGTCGGCGATTTGCAGAGGGCTGTGTGCAGCGGGGGAGGCGCCAGCTGTGAAGACAGGGAAGGCACGCTCCCCTGGCATGCATTTAACCCCTGGGATGCTGCAGCGCTACTGCTCTGCCGCGGTCCTGTTGTCCCAGGGGGGTAGAGGAAGCGCAGGTTAGTACCTGGCTCCACGCTGCAGCCAGTCCCCAGGGAGCCCCCTGCCTGTGGACTTCTGGACCATGTATCAGCGGGGACCCACTGCGGAACCCCGCTGCTTACCTTGCTGCCCCCCTTGAATCCGGCCATGGTCCCAAACATCTGGGGTCACCGTTAGCTGTGACCCCAGATGCTTACCAGCATCCCCGGATCGGTGCCGGCGTTCTGGTACCGGCGGGGGTGTAGGGAAGACAGCATGGACGTCAAAACTGACTGTCCATGCTGTACTTCCAGATGTGGAGCCACAGCTGCAAAACGAAAACTTCAGGGGCTCTTCATGGCCCCCCTCTAACAGGTGCCTCCAACTCCGGCCGGGCACCGAACTAAACTGAGATGCCTTGGCTCGGGGGCGGGGTATAGGAGGGGGACCCTAGTGCATCCTGGGAGGCTGAAAGCTTAACTATGGTGCCCGATGACTGACGTCACACCTATACCCAAGGTATCCTGTGGAACCCTATGGACCCTGAAGTAGAAACAGTTTAGACCTTAGGAGGGAAGCCTCAAGAGCCAAGCTGTTAAAGACAGACGGGCCAGGTCAGCTGTAGACAGGGACCCTGAGACAACAGGTCTGGTTGTAGAGGAAGTTGGAGAGGAATGTCTATGGAGAGACTTTGATCTGAGTACCAATGGCGTCTGGACCAAGCCGGAGCAAACAGTGTCCCCTTCCTGCTTGAACTTCCAAAGAATTCGAGGCAGAAGGGATACCGGAGGAAAGAAGTATGCCAATGGAAGGTCCACTTCACAGATAATATGTCCACAAAGGCTGCATCAGGGTCCCTCGACCTGGCCCCATACACTGGAAGCTTGTGGTTGTGTCATGAGGCCATGAGGTCCATCTCTGGTAGACTTCTGAATTGAGAGACCACATGCACGTCGTGATGGCTGAGGAATCCACCTACCAATTGAGTATCCTCGGGATGAACACTGCAGAGATGGCGTTCAGCCCATGAGAGAATGCGGGACACTTCTGCCATTGCAGATTTCGAGTGCCTCCTTTGTGATTGAGGTAGGCCACTGCCAGCTTGTACAGGCTTGTCCCGAAGAATATCCTGAGCCAGAGTGAGGGCTTTGGTAATGGCTCAAAATTCCAGGACGTTGATTGGCAAGACCGCCTCAGCTGAAGTCCAGTGTACTTGGAAGGAGTGCTGGCCGATCACTGCGCCCCACCTGCAGAGGCTTGCGTCCGTTGTGAAGAGTGCCCAGTCCGGGATCCAAAATAGATGACCCTGGTTTAGGTGGGACATCTGTAGCCACCAGGATAGGGACAGGCAAACCTCCGGAGGCCCATCATCTGGGATCTGAGATGATCAGCCCGTTCCACCTGGAGAGGATCAAGTGTTGTAGGGGCCTGGAGTGAAATTGAGCAAACTCCATGATGTCGAAGGTGAACACCATGGATCCCAATGTCTGCATTACAGAGTAAATTACACTCGGCGACTGGAGTAATCTGCACAATCGGTGCTGTAATACAGATTTTGTCTGCTTGTCAGGAAAATTCTCTGAGCCAGAGAGTCCAGGAAGGCTCCCAGACATACCATCCTTTGAGAAGGGGTCAGGGAAGACTTTTTCCAGTTTATCAGCCAACCGTGCATTTGTAGAAAGGCAATGGTTACTTGTAGATGGTGGTGAAGAATTTCTGGGGAGCTTGCTAAGAGCAAGAGATCGTCCAAGTATGGGAGCAGTCTGATCCCTTGATGATGAATTAGGCTGCCATGATCTTGGTAAAGACCCGAGGAGCTGTAAAAATCCCAAAAGGCAGTGCTTGAAATTGGTAACGATGCTGTAGGACAGCAAACCAGAGATACTGCTAATGAGAAGGCGCTATAGGTACTTGTAGGTAAGTGTCCTGAATGTCCAGAAACACCATAAAGTCCCCAGGATCCATAGCCAGGACAATAGAGCATAGGGTTTCCATACGAAACTTTGGCATCATAAACTTGTTCAGAGACTTGAGGTTGAGGATAGGCCGATGAGACCCGTT
Organism: Taudactylus pleione; assembly: GCA_031769625.1. Lineage (NCBI taxonomy): Eukaryota > Metazoa > Chordata > Amphibia > Anura > Myobatrachidae > Taudactylus > Taudactylus pleione. The sequence continues at coordinate 7,582,944 of JAUIMM010000453.1, forward strand.
GGGCTTTTGAACCAAGAAAAAGGGTAGAATAGCCTTTCCCTCTCTGTGATAAGGGGACCGGAATTATTACCACCGAGAGCAAAAAGTACTGAATGGCCTTCTGTAAGAGCAGGGCTTTGCTTGGGTCCGATGGGGGTCCTGGGCAAAATAACTGCTTGGGGAGCTCAGGAATGAGGGCATGTCTGTAGGGGGCCACTTCTCTTACCCAGGCGTCTGAGGTGGTCTCATGCCAGGACTGGGCAAACTGAAGAAGTCGGCCTCTCACCCTGGGAGCAACTAGGGAGAGGCCTCCCCCCATCAGGCTGAAGGCTTGTCCTCAGATTTTGTAGGTGTACAGCTAATAGACCAGGCCTGTGTGGTCCTTGGCTTGGAGGCCTTTGTGGATACCAACTGCCGTGAAAGTACTGACCTTTAGCTTTGCCTTAGGGGAGAAAGGACCGAAAGGATGACATCCAAGGTTTCGAAGTAGATGCAGAGGGCAAGATCGCCATCTTGGAAGCTGCCAAGGTAGTCACAATCTTGTCCAATCTGGGCCAAACAGGATCTCCCCAGAATAAGGCAGATACTCGAAATCCTTTTTAAAGTCAGAATCTGCTTTCCATGAGCGAAGCCAAACAATACGGCGGGCTACCACGGAAGTAGCAGATGCCTTGGAAGCTAGGAGGCAAGTATCCAAAGCCGCCTCACCTAAATAGGAGGCTGCATTTTTAATGTGAGATATGTAGGACAGCTGTTCCCTGGAAGCATCAGAGGGAAATTATCTTCTAGGGCCTCTGCCAACTCTTAATGGCTTTTGCCACCCAGGTCGTAGCCCTCGGCAGGATGAGTAATAGCTCCTGTAAGAGTAAATCCTGCAAATGGGGATCCGCCTTACCTGTCCCCATGAGTCCCATCTGCAGTCAGTGGTCCGAAGGAGCCCTGCTAGCTAGGTCCCCACCCCCCCGGAGCCCCGTTGAAAGTACCTAGGCGAGGGCTGGTGTCGCAGCACCGCGGAGGGGTGATGGAGCAGCAGTGCAGACGTCCAGAGGACTAACTAGCGCTGCTGCAGTGTAGTAAAAAGGAAAAAAAAAGTAAAGCTTGGGCTGTTTAATAGCAGCCCCACTGTTCTAACAATGGTCCAGGTCCTGCCGGACACCAGCGAAACAGAGTTGCACTCAGGGTGTGGGCGGGTATAGGAGGAAGGACCGGAGCAGCCTAGGACAGGAAAAAGCTTTGCATTTTGTGTCTGATCCTCCAAGTACCGCCTACACCCCATTTTCTCCCTGTGGAGCCCTATGGACCCGGAAGAAAAATAAAAGATTTTATCTTTACAGTACAGTTAGCTCACAGTATGCCACTTTGCAGTTGCACTTAGATCACATTATGTCACAGTGCCCTCAGTTCAGTGCCACACTCACCTGTTCCTGTCTCCATAGTAAGGTTTAGACTTCTTTGGCGGGCTCCTGTTGCAGCTGCTTCAGTGTCACACCACTCACATTCACACTGTGTGAGTGGTGTGTGTCGGCATGGATTGTATTTTCTGTGTCTGGCATGGAGGCACACTCGTGCCAAGTTGCAGCTCACCAGTTGAAAATCACTGGTTTACTTGTAGGCTGAAAATATGATTGGTCAGAGCATACAGTCCCTAGTTTTTGTGTGGGATATCTAGTTGATCAATCTTTGTTATCCTAGAATGAAGTTTGCAAATTGGGGCTAAAATTATTAGATCTCCTGATCACACAATAGTGTTGTGCAGTGCATGTATATGTCCTGTGAGAAATATCCAGTTTTAAAATAAAACTGGTCCAGAGGCCAGATCTTCCCTTTACGCAAACCACAAAAAGCAATATATCTATTGAGCACAGTTCAGCACCCCATAAATAATATTACAAATCTGTTTATATATCTGGCTGTCTAGTGGGGTTTTCTGTAGCAGACCTCCATGTGCTATTCCAGGTCATCATGGAGCAAAATACAGCTCAGAGGTAGCACTAAACCTAGGTGTAACGGTAAGTTTGTACAAGATATTTAAGGCTAGATCTCCCAGCCTAAGCAGTACCAGTGATCAGAGGGGACTGTGCTCCTTGTCTTCTTATGGCATGTGGACAGAGGAGCATGAAACCCTATGCCACTGTAGTGAACAATGAATGTCCAGGTTGCTCTTTGGGGGGTAGATACAGTAGTAATTCTTGTACACAAAAGGACTGTAAGCCCACTTCTTGAGCTATACTGGTATGCATATGGACTTGCAGGAACATTTGTTATCCATATAATTAAGGATGACCTGTCCTGACTCAGTCATGTGCAGTATGAGCAGTGACAGGTCATCCATACTGTTTATAACTAACCTCAGAGACCATCTTGCTCAGGGTGGACATAATCAAGGACTTCATGTTCAGACTGGGTCAGAGACCCCAACACCAATTTGGTATCTGCACCAGGTAAGAGTTTTGGGTAAAAAAAACCAAAAAAACAAACCAGACCTCTTGTTTCTCCAGAAATGGAAGGACAACCTCCCAGTAAGACCTGAATCCCTCCCACACACAAAGCAAGACACCATGCCATGTCTCCGGGAAGGCTTGTGGTAAAAAAACAAAGCTTGTGGTAAAAAAACAAATGGCAGGGCACCTTAGAAGATCTAGGTCATATCCCAAGACATAATTTCCCTGAAACATGAATGTGCAGCAAAATAAAACCACTGGTGCTAGAAGAGAAGCAGACTGCTTCCATCACAGGGAATCCAGGGTGGTCCTGGTACCCGTGATGCTGGCTGCTCCTCAGATTTTTGGTAGGCTGGTCAAGACTGTATGCCTCTTTGCTTGCCATATAGTGCTTAAAAGGACAGTACACAAGGGATTCGCTGTATGATCACTGGCAAGGGGGATAACTGGATAAAAACCTACATGGAACCTGTAACTTAAAAACCAGCCTCACCTTGCCTAGACCATAATATCTGTAGAAGTAAATTAAACCAGAAGCTTTGCCTTACACTTAAACCTGTAACCTATGTTATCTAATCTGAGATGTCAGCACGGCTTTTAGTAGCACAATGTCCGGCCAATATGAGGCCTAATTATAGAGAACACCTCCCAGTCAGAATCAGCTGCCACGTCGCCCTCTCTCATGAAATTAAGAATCAAACACCTGATCCCCAATTGGACATGGTGTGCAAAAGGCAGCAGCACTTCATGGTCCTACTGGCAATTTAGAATGGCAGTTCAATTGCATATCTCCCTTGAAAAGGAGTACCACTCCCAGCCTTAGGGGGAGATTTATCAAAGCTTGGAGAGAGATAAGTACCAATCAACTCTTGATTGGTTGGTACTTTATCTCTCTCCAAGCATTGAAAAACGTCCCCTAGAGTGTTATAACAGACCAGAAAGCAACAAGCAGCCATAAAATAGAACAAAATCAGAAAAAAAAGGTGAACCTGCAAGACAGTCCTGTAAATCTGCTGTGCACGAAGAGGGAGTAAATTCCTTCACTCAGGGTCCAGTGCCAAGATGGCAGTCATTTCATAGGATGGTCCCCCTCAGTCCCTAGGTAGGACTGTCTGCAGTAACCCCCAACTGACCCGGCCCCTAGACCTCCATTGGGTCTGCCCCACTGAGGCTTATTAATAGACAACCTCTCCTAGCTCTGTGCTGGGAGAAGATTTACCCTACCTATCTCAGCTCCTCTGGTGTGCAGGGGTGCTTTGGTTGACTTCAAAGAGACGCTGCACAAGAGTCCTGACCACGGTCTATAGTGGCAGTGAAGATGCCACCACAAAGACCTCCATCATTGGAAGCAGGGGCTGACAATTGAGGTATTGCTGTGTCACCTACATTCCCCTTTCATTGCTCATTCTGTTCAACACCACAGAAGTGCGAGGGTCCTTAACTAAAACTACTACAGGCGCTGGGGAAATACTGAGAGGAGATAGAGAATGGTTTCAAATTTAATGTTCCTGCATCCACTCTGTACTCCAATATCTCTAGTGTCCTCAGTGACTGAGAAATTATTAGAAAAAGGTCTGATTTTGTTGGTGCTATATTCTGAATGTTTACTTCCTGCCAGTGATCAATTAATGCATACTGTAGTAAATCCTCAGATAACTGAATAGCGACATAAGACTAACTCTTGTCCACAGTGAAAGAAATCTTGAATTGTGCATGGGCAAATGGTAAGTCTACGCCAGGATCCTTTAGCGCTGGAGAATGGATACAGATATCAGTAACCTTCCAACTGTATATTTTCCTACAAGCTGCATTGAGCAGTTCTTTCCATCGGAGCGGTATTATTCTAGAAAGCCGCAGTGTTCAATATTTACAGACACCACCTCTTCCTCAGGCTGCCTCTGAAGAGCACAGCACTTGAAGTTTTTCTATACTTATACTAGTTCAAAATAACTTGTTTTTTTCATCAGAGTTGCGGTTTTCTTGTTCTTTTCATATAACAGATGACATGAAACCACCAGATCAGGTTCTGCAGTAAGCCTGGAACAGTTATTTTGATCAAACAAAGCACGCCTGCACATTATACTCTGGTGTGATTTCATTGCCTTATAAACCAGCAAGCAAAGAAGCTGAATATCAAGCTTCTTCAGTTTGGTTTCCCTCATGTATATGCCCATGTTGTCCCTAAACCTATTAAAGATGTATGAATCATCACCCTAAAAACTGCAGAAAAATAATAAAAAAAAAATGTTAAAACTGTTGTATGTGATAAAGAACATTTTTTAAAAATAATCTAAGGTCACCATATGAGTGTACATTGCAGAGTCTAGAGCCATAAAAGTGAAGATACACCAACATTATTTTAAATTACACAAGTAGAACGTTATGCTTATTAATAGTTTAATGTATGAAGGAAACATCCAGATTTCTGAATATGAAGGTACATCTCACATTAATTTAAGTCTACATAATGTAGAGCTTCTATGCCGACATATTGAATTCTCTGCTTAGCCATTTCTGTTATGTAAACAATTGTACATTTATTTGCCATTCTAAAACTTGAGAATCAGTTACATAATTTTGCTAATTTTTTCTGTGTTTGCTCAGAAGCAGCTTACAGTACTAAAACCAACCAGCCAAACAGCTTCAAGGGAAAAAAAAAAAAAACATAAGTTCATGTTCATAAAGAAAAAGATGGGAGGGAAGTTGGAGCAAAACAAAAAAAAAAAGCGAACAAAAGAAAAAGGAAAATAAAATAGGTGGGAGAAGGATAACTATAGTGAGGTTTATGGTGATGGGATTTGGGCGGTCACAACGTCACAGAAAAAGGTCAGTTAGTTTAATCTATTGTGGTATTGTGTTTTTATTTTCCCTACTCGCGGAAAAACTTTCCATGCTAGAGATAGTCCAAATCAACCCATCTGGTTCATGTGTACACTGTTCATGTGGGGGTTCCAGGTTCCAGTCCATACCTGCAGAAAGATTAGGGTGTTACTAAGTAGTAAATATATGTCGGTTACACACTAGATGAAGCTTACAAATAAAGAAAAAAAAAAGGATTTAAGCTAAATACAGCTCTAGGAAGGATGGAAACTATTACATGGTCTAGTTTATGTCCTCAGTTACACTTCTCCAGGATGTGTATTCAGTTTCACTACCTTGCTGTTAAACCAGAGACATTCAGAATAACCAGTGCATTTGTCACACACTTACATATTTAGTCTGCAGTTTATGTAGGCCATAGGTTACCAACTTCACTTTGTATTAATACATTTCGCACCTTTTCATGTACCCTACCACAACTTTTTATCCCTTATGGAAAGGCTAAATACAGTTTTATATATGTAGCGATGTCCAGGTTCCTTTATGGATTCTACAGAAAATACTCACACATTTGTGGCCATTTCTAGTTTGACTCTTTCCCATGACCACTGCCCTATTTTGGTTTAAACATAATTCATAGTTTATACAAAATGGTTGCCTGTCCTATCTTATTTAATTTTAATTGCAATCTAAGAGAAACACTAACACACTGTAACCTCACTTACTGTTTGTGGCCCATTTTCTGTGGAGTTTGAAACCATCTTTATGAGTGAATTCCAAGATGGATCAGCAGCATGAGGTCCATTGTAAATTGGTCCACCAGTACCATCTGGCATTGGAGCTACAGGGGGAATCATTGCATTTCCATACATTGAGAACGGCATGCCCTGGAAAGGAGAATTTCATTTTATTTGGATGCAAGTTAAAATGCAACAACAAAATTGATCACTACATATGCTTAGTCTCTATATTTTCTAATCATAGAAAATTCACTAATTATACACAGTAGGAACATTTTTAAAGACAATTACCCCAACTTTAGGAAAATCCATATAGCCGGCAGGTACATGTTGATGGAATGCCCCTGAAGCAGGTACAATGCCAGATGTGTCTCTCTCCATTCCTTGATGTTGTGAAAACACTCCAGGGTCAGACATAGGTCTGTGCATCATGTGATTTCCTAAGCCTGCGTGGCACCAATCTGATACTTTATCTGAAATGTTTTAACAGGACCACAAAAAAACACTGCATTAAGTAAAATGATCTGCAGCAATTTGTTATGTTCTTTGACATTTTTAATGTGCAGTCCACTGCACTGTCAATATAGGTATGAGACAGTGAGGTCAATGGCTGGGGAGGCACACATGGAAATGGGTCTGAGTGCTGGGAGCCTGTCTCACCCCCTACTCGCTGTAACTCTCCCCTAACTAAACTAAGCTTCAGTGTCCACTGATTCTCTTAACTTGCATCACTGAGTCTTCTCTTACTGCTGCTGACAGCTCCGATCTCTAAACACTGCAGGGCACTTCCTAATCACATGACACAGCCAAGGTGTCCATCAGTGCTTAAGGCATGCACCCCCATACTCAGAGGTATGCCTCTATTAGCTCTCTTTCTGTGCAGCTTACTGCCGTGGTGTGGTCACGTCCCAAGCTCTGCAAGCAGTGTCTGACTATACAAAAGCGGGGCTGAGCTGTGGCTGCCTCATCTCCCGTCTCCCTGCAGTCCCAGGGAGCTCCACAAAGCTAGTGAGTGTTAAGTATAACTAAGACTACAATAAACAAAGAACAAGAGATATGGTAAGAACTTACCTTTGTTATCTCTGTTTCTACGAAGTCCATAGGGTCCACAGGGTTGACCTTGGGGTATAGCTGGATCTGGATCCATGGGCACCACGCAGTTAAAGCTTTAGCTGCTCTCAGGATGCACTTGGGTCCGTCCTCCTCTATACCCCGCCCCCGGCCACAGCACCTCAGTTGGTAAGCAGCCAAGGCCGGAGGAGGAGACTAAACAGAGAGAAGGAAGACTGGAACACACAAGAAACCATACTCACAGAAATGGGAGACGGAAAACCAGTGACCAGCCACACAGCCAATTTGAAGCCAGGTGCGTCAGGGCGGGCGCCCTGTGGACCCTATGGACTTCGTAGAAACAGAGATAACAAAGGTAAGTTCTTACCATATCTCTTGTTTTCTACTTCAGGGTCCATAGGGGGTCCACAGGGTTGACCTTGGGGATGTCCCAAAGCAGTACAACTAAGGGCGGGGATGCTCCTGTGCTGAAAGGAGTACCCGGCGCCCAAAGGATGCATCCTGAGAGGCGAAGGTGTCAAACGCATAGAACCTCAAAAACGTTTGAATTGAAGACCAAGTGGCCGCCTTACACAGCTGAACAGCAGAAGCGCCACGTCTAGCAGCCCAAGAGGGACCCACAGAACGAGTGGAATGAGCCTTAACAGAGGCTGGCACAGGTAAGCCCTCCTGTGCATAAGCCTCACAAATAACGGAACGAAGCCAACGGGCTAACGTTTGTTTGTTGGCAGGCCAACCCCTCTTGTGAAAACCAAAGAGGATAAACAAGGAATCAGACTTCCTAACCGAAGCCGTCCGGTCTACATAAATTCTAAGCGCCCGGACCACATCTAAGGAAGTCTCACCAGCTGAAAGATCAGGGGACTGAAAAGCTGGCACAACAAGTTCCTGATTAATGTGGAACTTCGAGACCACTTTGGGCAAAAACTCAGGACGAGTGCGGAGCACCGCTCTGTCCTGGTGAAAAATCAGGAAAGGAGGGCGACAGGAAAGCGCCCCCAATTCAGACACCCTCCTGGCCGAAGCAATTGCCAGGAGAAAAACCGTCTTAAATGTCAGCCACTTGAGCTCCACCGCCTCAAGAGGCTCAAACGGAGGACCCTGCAGGACCCGTAGCACCACCGCCAAGTCCCAAGGAGCCACAGGAGGCACAAAGGAAGGCTGGATCCTGAGAACACCTTGGAAAAAGGTGTGAACGTCTGGTAGTATTGCAATCCGCCGTTGAAACCACACGGACAAGGCGGACACATGAACCTTCAGAGATGCAAGGCGTAAGCCGAGATCCAATCCTGACTGAAGAAATTCCAAGATCCTAGAAACTCGGAACACCTGAGGATCATAATGTCTGGACTCACACCACTGAAAGTAAGTGTGCCACACACTGTGATAAATCCGTGCTGAAGCAGGCTTGCGTGCCCTGAGCATGGTACCAATAACCGAACTGGAGAAGCCCCGAAACCTCAAGACGGCTGTCTCAAGAGCCACGCCGTCAAAGACAGCCGACCCAGATCCGGGTAAAGGCAGGGCCCCTGAGACAACAGGTCCCGACGCTGAGGAAGAAGGTACGGAGCGTCGATGGAGAGGCTCCTGAGATCGGAGTAGCAAGGACGTCTGGGCCACGCCGGAGCTACCAGCACGAGCATGCCGCCGTCCTGCTTGAATTTCCGCAGAACCCGAAGAAGCAGGGATATCGGAGGAAACAGATACGCCAGGTGAAACGTCCATTTCACCGACAGCGCGTCCACCAGACTTGCGCCTGCGTCTCTTGTCCTTGACCCGTAAACGGGCAACTTGTGATTGTGACGGGAGGCCATCAAGTCCAGCTCCGGCAGTCCCCACCTGTCCACGAGTAGCTGAAACACCTCTGGGTGAAGCGACCATTCCCCGGGATGCACGTCGTGACGGCTGAGGAAGTCCGCCTCCCAATTGAGGACTCCAGGGATGAAGACCGCCGAGATCGCTGGAATGTGACCCTCCGCCCAAGTCAGGATACGAGACACCTCAGACATCGCTGCCTGACTGCGAGTTCCGCCTTGGTGGTTGATATACGCCACCGTGGTGGCGTTGTCGGACTGCACCTGTACCGCCCTTCCGTGAAGAGCGGGGCCGGACGACTGCAGGGCCCTGTATACTGCCCGCAGTTCCAGGATGTTGATGGGGAGAAGTGCTTCTTCCGCTGACCAACGACCCTGAGGCGACAAAGAGCCGGTCACTGCCCCCCAACCCCGGAGACTGGCATCCGTCGTGAGCAGGACCCAGTCCGGGATCCAAAATGGGCGCCCCTCGACCAGATGAGCTGTCTGAAGCCACCAAGCCAAAGATTGCCGAACGTCCGGAGACAACACCAGCACCGGAGAGCGGATCCGGTGAGGTAACCCGTTCCATTCTGATAGAATCAGCCCCTGCAGGGGCCGGGAATGGAACTGGGCAAATTCCACCATGTCGAATGTCGACACCATGGACCCCAGAACTCTCATAGCCGAATGGACCGACAGGCGGCAACGGCTCAGGCAACTGCGTATCCGCAGCTGTAGGGAGGTGACCTTCTCCGGAGTCAGGAAGATCCTTTGCTGACGCGAATCCAGCAGGGCTCCCAAATGAACCATCCGCTGTGATGGAATCAGGGAGGACTTTTTCCAATTTATCAACCACCCATGTGCTTGCAGGCAAGCGATCGTCAGGTGGAGATGTTGAAGCAGTACCTCCAGGGAGCTCGCCAGCAACAGGAGGTCGTCCAGATACGGCAGCAGCCGTACATTCTGGTTCCGAAGATGTGCGGCCATGACCGCCATAATCTTCGTTAACACCCTCGGTGCCGTGGAGAGACCAAAGGGTAGCGCCCGGAACTGATAGTGGTGTTGAAGGATAGCGAACCTCAGATACCGCTGGTGTGAAGATGCTATCGGAACATGGAGGTAGGCGCCCTGGATGTCCAGGGACACCATGTAATCCCCCGGTTCCATCGCCAGAATGATGGAACGTAACGTTTCCACCCTGAACTTGGGAACTCTGAGGAATTTGTTCAGAGACTTCAAGTTGAGGATAGGGCGATGAGAACCATTGGGTTTCTGCACCAGAAACAGAGACGAATAATACCCCGTCCCTCCTTGTGATAGAGGAACGGGAACAATGACCCCTGCTTTCAGCAAGGACTCTATAGCCTCCTGAACCTGTAACGCCTTGGTCTTGTCCTGAGAAGGACTTGTGCAGAAAAACTGGTGGGGTGGTCTGTGCCGAAAAGACAGGGCGTACCCCTGGGAGACCACTTCTCGAACCCAGGCATCCGTGGTGGTATTGTGCCAGCACTGGGCAAATAGAAGAAGTCGGCCTCCCACTCTGAGGTCCCCCAGAGGGAGGCCCGTCCCATCAGGCCGCAGGTTTATCTTCCTGCTTGGAAGAAGGGCGCCGAGCACTCCAGGCTTGCTTCTTGGGTTTAGAGGCAGTCTTACTCGCAGACTGTCTCGGGAAGGACTGACCTTTCGCCTTACCCTGAACCCGAAAGGAACGAAAAGCCGAACTCCGAACCTTAGCAGGCAGTGCCGCCGAAGGCCGACTTGGATTTAGCCAGGGTGTCCACTATTTTGTCCAAGTCCGGACCAAATAGTAATTCCCCATTGAAAGGTAAGGCCTCCAGACCTTTCTTTGAATCAGAGTCCGCTCTCCAGGACCGCAACCATAAGGATCGGCGGGCAGACACCGTTGCAGCCGATACCCGCGAGGTCAGCAGACTAGCATCTAAAGAAGCTTCTCCAATGTAAGAAGCAGCGTCCCTCATTTGTCCCAACAACGCCCGCTGGACATCCGGAGCGTCGTCCGGGAAGGTATCTTCCAATGCATTGGCCCACCCCTCAATGGCCTTGGCCACCCAGGAGATGGCCATGGACGGTCGGGCCACCGCCCCGGAGAGGGAGTAAATAGACTTTAAGCAAGTCTCAACTTTCCTGTCCGTGGGATCCTTCAGCGAGGATATCGACGGTAATGGTAAGGTGGCGCCCCGAGTTAAACGGGTGACATGGGAATCCACCGCCGGTGGAGTTTCCCATTTTTTACAATGTGCCTCAGGGAAGGGGTAATTAGAAGCCAACCGCTTCTGAGGAAGGAATCTCTTACTGGGCACCTGCCAAGCTACCGCCATATGATCAGTCAACTGATCCGACAGGGGAAACACCGCAGAAGCCACCTTAGTTTTTTTGAAACTAGGAAACTTCGACTTAGGAACCGGTGCCTCATCCTCTATAAGAAGAATAGCTCGCACCGCCCTAACTAGTGCTCGCACATTAATGGACGACTTGGTATCCATTTCATGGACCGAGGCGTCCGAGTCAGTGTCATCAGGGACCTCCCCATCATCTGAGGAACCCTCTGAGTCCGATACCTGAGCAGCCCGTGTCATGAGTGGGTGTTTTGAAATCCTAGAAGGCATGTCAGTCTGCAACATTGACTGAAAAGCCGAGGAAGCGGCCGCCAAATTTTGCACGGAGTTGGAGAGCACATCCACCCATGGTGGAGGAGTCGCCATAGGGGCCTGAAAAGGTACCACAGGCTGCTGCGGCACAGGGGAAGCCTGTATATACATAGGCAACCCCGCATAGGGACCTACTGATTGAGACCCAGGAGGACTCCGCAATAACTGCGGGACACCCGGGGAATGGGGGATGGTCGGCTGGGGCAACGCCCTAGTAGGGAGAGCAGTCGGGACCGACAGACGGTCCGCAATAGACACCAGCACTTGAGAAAACATCGCCCATGGTGGTTCCTGCGCCAGAGAAGGTCTGGATGGGCCAGGAGCCACCTGGCATCGACTACACAGGCCATCCTGTGACAAATCCTCCCTATCTACTCCTGCAGAACAGCGTCCACAGGAGGCCAACACCGGAGCCACTGAGCGCTCAACCTCCTCGTCTGACATGACAGAATATATTATATAGTCAAAAAATATATCTGGCAACAGGGCAGAAGAAAACGCACTCACCGGTGTGCTAAACAACAGCCCACAATACAGCACTGTGTAGCGAAAACTGTATGTGACGGACCTCACAAATACGTGATTTATATAGGTGAGGTCTGCAGAAACGCCCCTCCCCCACACACCTGTAAGGCTTGTAGGAGAAGTAAAGGGATAGGTATAAGCTGACAGTAAGCGAAAAATAAGCACAGACAGGCAGCACTAGCAAAAGTCACATACCATGCAGGAAGATATACTCACTGCACCTTTCCACTACAATCAACCTGCCCAGATTCAGTGTCTGGGAGGGCTATAGTGCTGTGTACACAGTCCTTATATCGGGGGAGAGGTACACAGGGGGACCGGTCCGCGTGCTCCCTGAAGATCTGCGCTGCCACTTGTAGAAAATGGCCGCTGGAGACTTCAGGGGAGGAGTGGCCGAGTATCTGCAGCTCAGCGACGCCAGACTCCGTGTTGAAAGGCGCGCTGAGCTGAGGGGAGGAGCCGCTGACAGGGAAGGCTTCCTCCCCTGGCTAGCATATTAACCCCAGGGCTTGCCGGCATCCCGCTTGCCATATATCCCTGGTGGTCTAGTGGTCCCACGGGTTATTCCTCCTCAGAGGGGGAGCCCGCCGCCACCTAGGACCGGGGGCAAAGGACTGCATGTGCAGGCAATACCCGCGAGCCGCCACTAATCGGCGACTCGCGGCTTACCTTGTCCCCGGCGACTCCGGCAGCAGTCCAGGGAGGGACCCAGAGTCCGGCTAGTACGGACTCTGGCAACCCGCCGCGATCCCCAGTGCAGTACTGGCGTCGCGGCGCCAGCGGGGAAGGAGAGCGGCAGCGTGGGCGTCTGCATAGACAGCCCGTCGCTGCCACACTAGAGCCTCTGTTTTAAAATAAAAATCTAACAGGCTTTTTTTTTTTTTTTAAATAAAAATAGAAAGCTTTTGGGGGCTGCTCCTGCAGCCCCCCTGCGCAGGTGACCCGACTCCGGCCGGGCACCAACTCAAACTGAGGTGCTGTGGCCGGAGGCGGGGTATAGAGGAGGACGGACCCAAGTGCATCCTGGGAGCAGCTAAAGCTTTAACTGCGTGGTGCCCATGGATCCAGATCCAGCTATACCCCAAGGTCAACCCTGTGGACCCCCTATGGACCCTGAAGTAGAAATAAGGTTTATAAGTTATAAATATCTTTGTATTATTCTAATTTTGATATAAAATCTCAGAGCCTCCCCTGCCTGCATGTCCCTTACACGAGGAAAAATTTTAATCTCACAATATAGTACTTAAACTTTTTTTTTTTTTTTTTTATAATTTTAGAGATGCAGAATTATATTAGATCATCTGTGCCACCAGTATTTGAATAGCTGCAATCTTAATGCCCGTAAGATAAATATTAACTGGTGGTCAGTAAATCTAATTGTAAAGGTAAAGCAGAGAAAGTAATTTAGTATTTTAGAGAGCACACTAACTACACTCTATTTTATTATAATTACCAGATAGAGAAGAATAAAAAATAGGACTAGAGTGTACCCCGTTTTCTTATAACCAGCGATTACCAGATAAGCCTAATACCTTTTTTACTGATGTAATTATTAATTTTTCTGTGTGTTTCTATGATTAAACCTTTTCTGAAAAATTACTACACCATGAGAGTACTCCTTCTGCTCTTTTATATGGCTCTGGAGTAAGGGTGATGTGCATTGGAGTTTGAGAAGAATCCTCCCTGCGGAATAAGAGAAGGCTCATATACATATAACCCAATGCTCGCATATCTGGGTTAATACGGTACGCATTTTCTATATAGAGTGTGCCACTGATGCCCTAAATTACTACACTATATGGCGCTTTTTTCTCACTTTTCTTTTATATGTTATTGGAATCATTCGACAAGTAATTTATTGGAGAACACCAAGCTGCCACTGTGAAGACAGGATTATAGTGAATTAAGACAAAGTACATCTACGCATAAATACACGGATTTGAGCGCTACCTCAGTACCATTTTTTGGGGCAGACATATGGATCTTATGGTAACTTTATTGATAGACAAACAGTAGTACGAGAAATAAAGGGCCATCAAGGTCGGTAGAAAGGAATAGTGGCTAAACTAATTTGTATTTACCTTGACTACCTCCCATTCCTTCAAAAGACCAGATTCCACTGTGCCCCACTGAAGTTGCTAAATTACTCCCAATGACAGATGGTGTAGAAGTCCCAGTCTGCCTTATCCGTGCAGATCGCTCTGTTCCAATTGGCACAGGGACTTTCCTGTCATGAGGCACAGAGTTGGGTTTTTCAGACACCATAGGACCTCCTGAAGGTGAAGGAGACTGTGCTCGACCACCAGCAGACACAGTCTGTGCTGAAGAATCTGAAAAACAGTAATGCTACATTAGGTCTCCAAACTACAAGCTTACATAAAAACATCACAAGGTAAACAAATGTGCAAACAATTAGTCTTTCCTGTAAACTTGGGCCCAATGGTTAAAGGCTAGAAGGTAAACACTTCAATAAAAAGACTGCTGGTCTATTACCTATGTCCTGCTCTTATCCAAGTTTCAATTTATTTCTTAGAGACCGCTGACATATGACCTTTGTGTTAATCAAACTTTGCAGCTTCTTTCCTGTTCATTTGCCTATACAGGTGCCATGCCATGACCAGTGTGATGTCATGGAGAGAGCTGCTGCCATTATAAAAAACAAGCAAGCAATCTATTCCTAGGGCAGCTAAAACGCATCCAAAGAATCTTGTGCATGTGAATCGCCTAGAGCAGCGTTTCCCAACTACGGTCTTCAAGGCACACTAACAGTCCAAGTTTTAGTGATATCCATGCTTAAGCACAGGTGCTTAAATCAAAATAACTGAAGTACTAATTAAGACACCTGTGCTCAAGTATGGCTATCCTTTAAACCTGGACTGTTGTCCCTCCAGCAAAAAAAAAATTGATTGTTTTTTTTACAGTTGTTTAACTTCAGTGGCTGTTACAAATACATTAGGGCACAGGTTCTCAAACTCGGTCCTCAGGACCCCAAACAGGACATGTTTTCCATGTCTCCTCACAGAATCACAAGAGAAATAATTAGCTCCACCTGTGGATCTTTTAAAATGTGTCAGTGAGTAACGAATACACCTGTGCACCTGCTGGGTGACCTGGAAAATGTGACCTGTGTGGGGTCCTGAGGACAGAGTTTTGAGAACCTCTGCATTAGGGCTTCCAAACTGCACAAACATGGCACAGTCGCCGTGTTACAGCCATGATGACCACCGACTAGGACGGCTGCCGTCCACGGTTTCAATTTTAAAGATTAAAGAGATTCAAAACACATGGCAATAACATTACACACAGCACAAAACAGTTGTGTGTGAAAGGGACCGATCCACAGGAAAAAACCTGACTTTCTGTCCGGACAAAACAGTGTGTGAAAAGAGCCATAATGTGCCATGAGGACCGTGGTTGGGAACCCTTGGCCTAGAGAGTGATCTCTCTCAGCCCTGTAGTTAGGCCTTTGTTATTAAGCAGCTATCCAAACTTAAAAACTATCAAAGTTAGAGAAATAAACATTAATCGTCAACAAATTAATCAATATTTTAGTGGTGTATTATACCTACGTATATATAAATTATTCATTTCATTAAAAGGTAAAGTTCTGATCCTGTTAAATTGTGTTTGGAAGCTGGTCGCTTAGATGACCAAGCCTCTTTGTTAAAATCCACGCATAGAAGAGTACTGCCCTCTGTAATCAAGTAGTCTAATTTTTTTTTATTAGAAGCATTAGCATTAACAAGCAGGAAAAGTATCCTATCTGTGATTGGAAATGTTGCCAGATCAGGGACCAAGATTACCTGCAAAAGGTACTTAACAGTCATTAAAATGTAATAATGTATATAGGTACACACTCAGGGAACCATGCACCTTCACAATGACAGTAGGGAAGCTGTCAAAACGAGTTGGTAAAAGCAGAACCAACTACCATAAAATCACAAGCATTAGCGTTAGCATTAGCGTTTGAGCTCCAGGATGTTTTTGGTGACCTATTTCTGGGACAGTATTTTAATATGTTCTTGTCATCTGTTAATCGGTATGAAGTAAGAACGCTCTAGGTTCCAGACATCTAAGCAGAATTTGTGATATGCTAGTTTATCATTGTGAATATTGTAAGTGCAATTATATTACAATATACATTTTTAATTGAAAGGATAATATGCTAGATGCACTTTTTTCTACATACCATTCTCCAATGTATGAGTGAATACCTATAAAGAGAACAGGAGTTCCACAAATTTGTCCGGAACAGTTATTTATCTGAAAGGCATTGATACAAGTGTATAAAGTAAGAATACTGAGAGAAGGATTGTGCCCCATTTGAGAACAAAGTGTTTATCTTCAATGGGTTAATATTGAACTTTCCCTTCTACACTTATTCTTTCATCCATACCTCATAACATGAACCATTCCAGGAGGTCACAAAATACTGTTTCTGGAATCCACCTGGCAGAAGAGATGGCCAAGGGAAACAGTACAATACATAAGCTTCAAAGGTCCAGTGAGTCCAAAGGTTAAAAAGGGATGGCACAGAAGAGCCTGTAGGACCAGAACTAGGTCCCAAGGGGAAACAGGGGGTTACCAGGAGGCTGGATGTGGAGCACCTCAGATAATAAAGGAATAACCAGAATGACAGAAAATTCAGACATTAGCAAATGGTACACCTGAAGCTATAGGGATACTAAGCTCAGAACACGCTATAAGGCATATGTAGTATTAGCCGTGGCAGATTAAATTACCTCTGTTGCCATCCCTGGGATGGACACAGAAAAAAAGCAACAGAGTAGAAGTAACCGCGGTTATTAAAGGTCTCAACTTAACTGGACTAGCGTGATATCCTTCAGTAAGAAGGATAACTAATTCAGAGACCTGCTGACAAATCTCCTTATTTACAAAAAAATAAATCCATATAATAATGTACCCTTCTCCAGAACACTCCAGAAGAATTCAAGAGGAACCTGTGAAGGGATTCCAGCAGAGGGAATGTAAAAGTGGCCTGTGAGGAAAGACTGTGCACCAAACTGTAAAGCCTACTCCACAGGTTCTCAAACTCGGTCCTCAGGACTCCAAACTGCATGTTTTCCAGGTCTCCTCACAGAATCACAAGTTAAATAAATAGCTCCACCTGTGGATCTTTTAAAATGTGTCAGTGAGCAATGAATACACCTGTGCACCTGCTGTGAGACCTGGAAAACGTGACCTGTGTGGGGTCCCGAGGACAGAGTTTGAGAACCACTGGCCTACTCTATAATATTTGTAGCTTCAATGGGGTTAATCCTATTAGGTGCGAAATGCGAGTTGCTATTTTCACTTAAAATTTGCATAGCGAATTAATTTTACAATCCAATTAGTAACTCGCACTGAATCAGTCAGACTGAATTCGAAACTTTCCACTCGCATGGAAAGGAAAATATTTATTTTAAGGTTAAAATGTGGGGACACCGTGCTGAACCCCTTGGACATCCTGCCAAATGACTAATTAGGCATCTGGATGTTTCCAATTAGCTTATTCCAAAAATTACATTTTTTTTGTTTTTTGTTTTAAATAAGGCCTCAAATTACCCCAAAATCAAACTTTGTTTGTGTGGGCACCCCAAATTTAAATTACAATAAGTTTTTAGTTGAAAAATATGTTTAGAATTTTTTTTTCATTTTTCAAGGTGCCATCAAAGTGCCCCAGAATCACCTTTTTTCCCTACTTTTTTTTTGCATCTTTCATTTAATTTGTTTGTGATTAAACGGAAAGTTTTTTTTAAACGCAAGAAAATGATAAACACAAACCAGCCATTTGACACCATTTCAAAACCTACATTTCATGCATTTCTCGCAAATCTCATTTGGCAGTGTCAAATCTGATCACTAGCTATGGCCAGTGAATTAGTCCTTTATTGGTCACCCTCAGAGTCTTGTTTGCTAAAGGCGACATATAGTCATGTGTGTAAAGAAATGCGCACCCCCCCCCCCGCTGCGAGTAGTGCGAATAGGTATTTTTCATTGGATTGGAGAATTCTCGGGAGCGCGCTTCGCTGCGATGTGTGCGACTTTCAAGAAAAACTCGCTACTCGCATTTCGCACCTAATAGGATTGAGTCCATTGTTTCAGAGGTAATCTACTTGCGGATCAGAACGATAAAGATCGTACAGATCGTATAGTATGCACAGCAGATGGGATGACACAATCAACGCAGTGCTATTACATGCAGCCTGTAAAAAGACATTGCGCCATTACACACAGGAACGTGCAGTGTGCACAGTGCATGCAATGTATCGTTCCATCATATTATTGCGTGCAATATATGTGTACCCAGATTTAGCAATTTTATTTTTGATGTATGCTAATCTCTTGGGACTTGTTGTTGCTGTAACCTGAGCTCCAGCTCAGTTGAGCCTCCTGTTTATACAATTAAAGTCACAATATTTAGTCTGGGTACACACTGGAAGATATATTGGCAGATCAATTGATCAGCTAATATATCTTGTGTGCGTCGGCCAGTGTGTACAAGTGATATGTCTAAACGACGTCGTGCAGCACAGCTGATGCCCAATATATCAGCAGATATATTGAGATGTCGTGCTTTGTGTACGGGTGGTCAGAAGACCGCCCGTACACTTGCAGCGGCGGCCGCAGGGAGGGGGCGCGTCACACCCCCTTGGCCAGAAGACAGATGATTTTTGTTCAGTGTGTATGAACCATAATCATCTGCAGATATATCCGTAAGGTGTGTACCCAGTTTAACACACAGCAGCATCCTGCACACAGAATCACAATTTGCACACAAAGGTTCAGACTGCACATAAAAAGTAAATGTCTGAGTCCATCTACCACGGCACCTATATAGGGTGAGGAAGGGACACAGACTATATCGTAGCACCAATTTGCTAGGTATATAGGAGAAAGGAGCACTCCAGGAGGACGGCAAACTGTTTGCATGAAACTGTGTGAACACAGCACCTTAAGCATTGAGTTCCACAGACTAGCGCTGGAGAAAAAGGCTGCCCAGCGTCCCTAAGGAGTGCTTCAGCCTTTGGCGGGATGTAAGGAAGCATAAGGAGAGAACCGGGCAAAAGCTTCTCCACCAACATCAGGGACTTGCTGCCCTTTTTAAAGGCATCCCTGTTGCAACATATGTCCCTGGTGGTCCAGTGGGGGATTGGAGAACCGGGCCGCCACTGAGCCATCCCTCCCAGCGGTGTGGAACTTACCTGCTGCCCCAATGCTCTGTTTCCACTGTGCACCGGGAACCGGCCAGTGCCACTGAACAAGTCACCAGTGCCCTGGTCTCTAGAGCGAGGTCTTGTTGGAGCAATCAGTGAGAGCACAGCGTCTGTAGCTGCCCAATAGTAATTGTAGAAAAATAAACTTAATAAAAGATTTAAAAAAAAAAAAAAAAAAAAAAAAAAAGGTACAGCTGCAACAGCATCTGAACATGTAAAGCTTAATTGGGCATAAAAAGAAAACTGGCTGCTCTGGGCAGGGGATGGGGTGGGTATAGGAGGTGAGGAGCCTATGCTTAAGCCTCCTCCAGCTCCACCTATACCCTCATATTTCCAGTGTCCGCCATGGATGAAAGAGAAATTTATACTTCCAACTGTAAAACTTGGGAGAAAGAATAATGGTCGGAGGCTAATTTTTATATTTTGGCCTAGGAATATTTCCTATGATTGGAAGTGTTAATACAGCATACAATAACATTTCAGACGTGTGCGCTTTAGTGTTTGTGGCAACGGTTTGGGGATATGCCTAATCTGTTTTAGCATGACAATGCCCCCATGCGGAAGCAAGGTCAATCAAAAAATAAATAAAAGGTCTGTCAAGTCTGCGTAAGAACTTTACTAGCCTGCAAAGAGCCCTGACCTCAACCATGTCAAATACTTTTGGGATTAATCAGCACTGCAAACTAGAACTCATTTCCAACACCAGTACCCAACTTCACTAATGCTCTTGTGGCTAAATGGATACAAATCCATTCAGTAACATTCCAAAATCTAGTGGAAAGCCCATTATAACAGCAAGAGAGGGTGAGGAAATTGACAAATACTAAACAACCATGGTTTTAGAATGGTATCTTCAATGAGCCCATATGGGTGTAAGGGAGATTTCTACATACTAGCAATGCAGTGTACATACATACATACATACATACAAGAATACATAAATATTACATTATTATATAAAATACACACACAGGACTAACACCTATTTCATTTTAGGAAGCTTTCCAGAATATTTTGGGTCAGTTTTCAGCTAAAGCTCAAAAGTTAGCACTACATAATATAACATGTATTTGGCTCTTAAAAAGATCAAATTTTTGTGCATGTACTCTAAAAACAGATTTAACAGCAATGCAGATAGAAAACAGATGCCTTCATTCCAGCAAATGTCTCAACTAGAAAGAACGTATTTTTCATGTGTCAAGTTACTAAACTAAGGATGGGAAAGATATGACCATCATAACTTAAAGGGCGTGCATCAGTCTGTCTGCTTACCACTAGACGCTGATGAACACGGGGTCAATAAACTAAGAGGAGAAAAATGTTGTCTGTTGAAATTAGCAGCTGCAGGTGCACCTCCAGGTGCATACATCTGACCTCCAGAGATATTAGAGGCAAAGGTACCCAAATGATTAGTGGATGATGCCACAGATGTGTAAGATGAATCCATGTTCACAATACCTTAAGAGAAAATCACAAGCATATTTAATATGCTGGCAACACAATTGGTTTTAAGTATTTTATCCTTTTCAGATCAATTATGTTTGTTTTCATAGTAGGATCAAAAAATAAATGTACATTAATGGACCTGCAGTCAATTTAGTGGTTGTAAAAAGATAAAAAAAATAAAATAAATCAATCACATTTAATTGTTAAAACAGAAACTAAACTCACCTGATTGACTTAGAGCTGGCCTCTGCATTGGTGGCCTGAAACCTGGGGCTTTGGAAGTATCAGATGGAAGCATAGACTCTGGGTTTGGCAAATATGAAGACTGTGTGGACATCATGGAATCTGGAGTAGACTGAGATGAGACCATAGAGCCACCCCAGAAGGGATGAGAAGGGTTAGGACCGTTTTCAAACAGTGTGCTGAAAGGGCCAAAGGGTAAAGCAGAACTAAAATTGGGGGGTAAGGGTTTGTTTGAAGGATGACCGGAATTCTGAGCAGCACTTTGTGTACTTAGATTGGAAGGATGTGGACCTGAAGTTTGGGGTCGTTTAATATTTGAGTGAGACACAAGACCTGACACAGGGGAATTCTGCACTGGGACTTGATTCTTGTGAGCAGGGTTTGCTCCATGTAAGTGAGGTCTAACTGCAGAGGATTCAATTTTAGCAACAGACTGAGTGGACACTATAGATGACTGAGATAAGGGGTAGGATACTGGCATGTTAGAAGGAATAGAAACAGGCTGGTGAGTGGGACCATTGATAGGCAAATTAAGGGAAGGTGCCATCCTCTGGTCTGAAAGTGGGGGAACTTGTGTCTGCATTAGTGAAGGTCGGGAATCTTGCGAAACAGATGCTGGGGTGTGTTGTAGCGCAGAATGCATTGTTGTACTCCCAGAGGTAGAGCTCACTTGCTTACTGCTGCCTGGGCCATTTATCTCCATGACAGGTTGAATGCCCAAATCCTGCTCTGTGGAAATTGAGGTCCCTTTATTTGGAGAACAGGTCAGGCAATCAGAGGGACTGCTTCTACATCCCCCTCCAGGCAAGGATGGCGGGGAAGGTGATGAAGGCGATGATATAGGATGATGTTCTTTGGCAGTGGGAACAGGGTAGGTGGAGGCTGTTGGTGTGGTGACGTGGTTATTTGCAGTGGTGGTGACTGTGGTTGTAGTAGCATTAGAGGTTTTGACCACTGTGACAAAAAGTTGTCTCCTGGCTGAAGGTGAGCCAAGGCCCCCATTTGTAGAGGAGACAGGCACTGAGGCCGCAGAGTTTGTGGTACCTGTTGGGCTAGTAGACGATTGGACTCCTGGGATCACCTGAGGGCTACTCATGTTATGGTTCGTATGGCGAGGCATCACGTGAGATTTAGGAGAGTTGGTAGCGCGTGCAGGGCTTAGTGGCCTGACAGGAAAGGGCCCCCAGGTGGATTGGGCTGGGGGAAATGGCCCTCCAAAGTGTGTCATTGGTAACCGTGGAGGACGAATCTGCTGAAAAGTCTGAGCTGCAAGTAAAGCATGAGCAAACTGTGGAGGAGGGTAAGCCAAAGGTAGTGAAACTGGAAATCCTGGTCGCACATTATTTACTGGATTTTTTAGAGGCTTGTGAGCAGAAGCTGAAGTTATGACTGGCACAGTGAGAGCAGAGGCAGCTTGTGATGACGAAGAAACTGTGACAGATGTAACTTTTATACCCATAACTGAACTGTTAATAGAGGATATGGTGGCAGAGGTTGAAGATACGGTTTTCGAATTTGCAAAAGAGCTTTTTAAGCGATTCTTTGGGATAAGTTCATCAATTTCTTTGTCAGGATCCTTAATAAGTGCATTAATGAGATGTGTTGCTTGCCTGGTGGATTCTGTTCCTCCCCTGTATGAAAGAAAACAAAATATGCATCATAAGAGTAAAGAAAACAGGAACCCTCTACTAATACAGAAAACCCTTTTTATTTTACCACCAATCAGAAATGGAATTATTTCAGCTACCAAACAAATGTTTAGAAGAATGTTTTACCACGGTATCAATTTAAGCTACCAACTTATTAAATAGCCATAGAAATGGTAGGATGAGTATTTTACAGTAGACACAGAGGGCCTAAATCTGAGTTTGGAGCAAAGCAAAAAAAAAAAGTAACTGTACCCTGGGAAAACCATGTAGCGCTGAAAGTGGGGCAAATTTAAGATGTGCAGACGACTGCATTGTCCCATCTGATGTGCAGCACATCAGATGGCAAGATGCAACCACACAATTCAAACAATGAATTAGGTGGAATTAGTTGTACATACTATACGATGGTTGTGGCTATCCATTGCAGATTGTAAGATTGCTTAATATGTAGTGTGTACCCAGCTTTATAATTGAGAAGGGTGTCTCCAAACTCAAATTTAAATTGCTGACACAAAGCAAGAGACATGTTTTTGCTTTGCTCAAAAGCTTTCATTGGTTGCAACTTCAAGCATTCTAGTGGTACTTTTATAAAATACTGTAAACGAGGTTTATAAGGGAAAAGTTTACACAGCGTCACTGATGTTAAACACAGGGTAGTGCCCTGTGAACAATGTTACAATTGTGAATTTGGAGTCTGCGTGTGTACAAATCCCCCAGGAGTTCCCTGGACAAACCCCAGTATGAACTTGCTGCCATCATCCTTGTCTACCCTGAAAATAAATTAGTTTAATTCCATTGGCACCCAGTACTGGTAGCAAAATGGGTACATTTTCTTTTAAACATTGCCTTTGAAGAAATGGATTTAAGCACCAACCATAAGAAGCTGGGTTGTAAAGATGAAACGGAGACTCCTACTGTAATAAATTAATCCTGCTTTCAAGCAGGTAATCTCACTTTACATATTGCAAATAAGGCAGCACAATAGAGGGACCAATACATATGAAGTGAAACTCAACAGCAAACACAAATAGTTTAGTGTGAGGACAATTACCGGTAATATGGTCTGAGCCAGAGATCCGACGACTGCACTCCAACAGACTTGTGTTTGTTGAGATGACCTCCCAGTTCAGCAATATAGATTGATTTATGTTGCACCCTGATCAGATGTCAAATCCAGCCACCACAGTAGGGATTTCCCTGTTTTGTGTGATAGAGTAAAGCTCTAAAACAAAAGACGCAGACCCCCTCGCCCACCCAAAAAAACCTATGGGCAAATTCAACCGACAGTGGGTCCGCAAATTCGCAAGAATGTTCAGGCAGGTTGTGCCACCAGATCCTCGAATGGGGCATTGACTAGAAGGATGGAATTATCATGGTGCCTATCCAACAGAGGTGCTGTTAAGGCAACACAGAAATTGTAGTATTTTCCTAAACTAATATGAGCTAGTTTACGGCCCACGGCACAATTATAGTGCCCAATGTTGTGTGTATCTACCAACTTTTTCCAATTACAGATAAATGATCTTTTAAAACTAGCTCATATTAAATATTTAAAAAAAACAAAAATCAGTATCGGTCTGTAGGTGTATTGCCTGAACAGCAGCAATTTGGAGTGTAGGTAAAACACAAAACTGATGTATACAAGGTACTACCATTTCTAATACATGGAAGATACAGACTCCATATTAGTATTTAATACCAACAGGGCGAGTAGAAAATGCTGTTATTGCGTTTATGAAGATCCTGAAAATCATTAACAGACCAAATGAGAAAGCTCTGGATTTGAAACTGCACAATGACTGTACCAAAGTGAAGAAAGCAAATTCCCTTGCCAGATCAGAATGTGTAGATGGGGCATCTCAAATATCATTGGAAACCACAGCCACCCCAGTTGCAAGCCTCCATCTTGAACCATTACATTTTGAAAACAATATCAGGCAGAATATAAAAGGAAAAAAAAAAAAAAACTTGAAATGGATACAACACTGCCACCCAGTAGAGGACCACAGTATCCCATTGAGTCACATTTTGCAATAAACTACATATTCAGCATAAGAGAGCTAGTCAATGCCCTTCATCACGCTGGAAATAATGATCCTAGGAATGTTAAATTTGCTAGTGTAGAATGGTATCTAGAAAGGAGGAGACTGAATCCTATTAAACATAAGCTGGGTGCACACCTTACAGATATATCTGCAGATGATGGTTGTTCATACACAATGAACCACCATTATCTGTATTTTGGCTGCGGGTCCCGCTGGCCAGGGGCATGTCGCAGTTCCCTCTCCACGGCCTCCACTGCAAGTGTATGGACGGTCGGCTGGCCGCATCAGCTGTGCAGCACAGCTGACGCGATATGCCTGTGAACTAAATCGTTCACAGACATATCGCTGGTACACACTGGCCAACACACAAGATATATTGGCCGATCAATGATCGGCTAATATATATCTGCCAGTTTGTACCCTGCATAACCACTCAAATATTAACTGTGTGGAGAAGGCTTTCTGACACATGAAATTGCAGCATACAAAAGGAGGATTGTACATCTCACTAGCATTTAAACTATAAAATGTCATTATCGGCCCACTAACAGCACTAAACACGCTCAGCACTCAGCAGGCTGGAGACATGGGATGTGCTAAGAGGCACTGGAAAGTAGGAGAGGAACAGCTTACAGACCTTCTGGGATGGGAATAACTTACAGAGCTTCTGGGAAGGAGCTCCATTCTCGACCACTTAAACCCCACAGGAGATATGCATCACTAAATTCCCAAGTTAAATGGGCAGAGTAGTGGGAAACTGGATGGTAGAGGGAAGGATAGGGTGTCTGTTCCCAACACATGGATACTGTCAGGAGGTAGCTGACAATATGTGAAAGACAAAAAAGTTCTTGGCTATGAAGTTGGCTAGGTAAGGCGATGAGGAATTTAGTTTTATTTTCTATTGAACCCTGCTTTCTTTGGGTAGTGCTTGATAACAGTGTGTTAGTCTGTCTCCCAGAAAACTGAAAGATGCGCTATGTTTTTTTTTTTTCTAATATGAGGCACTCAACTAGTATTTGCCATTTTGCTTTTTAAAAGTAAATCAATCAACAAATTATCTGCTGCATTTCTGGGCCATTTGAGCATACCATTTGAAGAAGAAAATGTATCTATTTGAAATATAGATAAAGAAACCAAAAAGAGACCAAACAGAAATAAATAGCTCACTGCTGGCAAACAGGAAAATTCTATATATTTTTTTTTTTTTTTTTTAATATAAACCTAAAAGCGCCCTTGTGTGTTCAAACACTAAGTAGTTGTGAATGAAACTTTAATTAATGCACTATTTTAAAATATATTTTTTTTTCCCCTCTCCCTATTTATTATTATAGCAACTTCATATAGGTAAAATATGAAAAACAAACAAAAAACACAAAAAAGGGGGTCAATCAAATTGTCCGAAGGGAGAGAGTTGCCGTTGCACTGACGTTAAAATGCCGGCAACGGCACCTGACTTCGCACCCCTCAAATTTGCACAATTTTGCTGGAAGCCCCATGGGGCCGAGAGTATTTTTATGAGCGTTCAGGCTGCCGTAAACTTCGGCTGTTATCGTGATGATTCGCATCCACAAGATTGCGGTTAATTGGATTGAGCCCAAAAACTATTAAATTTAAATCCCTTTGTCTGAATCCATAAGGGGAAGGCTCATGCTGGAGTTTGGGCACAATTTGTTTAATTTTGAACAAGGAGAACAAGAGCTTAAAGAGTTATAGCCACATGATTTATAAAAGTATAAAAATTCTGTTTTTACCATCATCATTCTCTTGGAAGACATTGGAAAATGGGACATCCCAAGTTGACCACATGGAAAAATCTGCTAAGAAGTTTGCATCTATAGAGGCAGAGGGGTTTCATCTGTAAACCATTGTGAACATCAGATCAGATGACTACAGCTGTCCAGCTAAGGCCTAATGCTGCCCAGGAGGCACTCTCCAATCTGACACTGTGCCATCAAATGTTCAGGGACAGGCTGTACTGTTGCAAGAATGCCACCTAGCAAAATGTCTGCTTGTAAGCATCATAAAAGACCAAAAGATAACACATCATGATCATATTACTGACATATGAACATAGATCCTCAAACAAATAACATGGTGTGTAAAAGAGATCACCCTACTTATGGAGATTTATCATGCTCGAAGACCAGAGTCACAATATCCTGATTTAGATGGCACTTTGGCCTAAGGATTAGTCTGAAGAGCAACCATGTCATTATACAAAAAAAAAAAAAAAAAGAAGGTGACATATGGAGAGCAACAAGACTCCCAGCTCTGAAACAGTCCTAGCTTAGTGAGTGATAGGATAAAGAAAACATGCCTTCCAAATAAAAATGATTAGAGGTTTTTTTTTCTAAGAAAATCTGCATCTCTGGTGAAAGAAGCCAATTCTCAAAACAGCATCCACACCATACTGCAAAAATAGCAATAGTCGGGCCAGTATTTTGGAGGAAGATTACAGCTGAGAAAATAAATACTTTTTCATTCAAATACAATCAGAAAAATTATTGCCTGATGTTCCATGTACATTGGCTTGTGACACGTTACATTGGTATGTCGTCTTTCGGTCTTATTTATGGACACATTCCATATTTCTTGGGTTTTTATAGACCTATATTGGTTCCAACTGCTGGTGCATTTTTTTTGCAGAATGTCCTGTATCATCATAACTGAGCAAGAGAAAGTCGGCACTAGAATGTTCTTTATTGACAAGTTAGAAATGGCTGGGTGCATCAAGACGGAATGGGTATGAAATCATAGCAGCCGGGATGCCTGCTGTCAATATACCGACAGCGGCATCCTGATGCTCAAGCATACTTACCCTCCTCCCATCTCGCACTAACCCTCTGTTTGTACATCCTAACACTAACCTTCCTCCCAAACTATCATATCCCGCCCAGCTAGTGCCTAAACCTATCCCTCCCCCCTTACTACCCTAAACCTAACCCCCCCCCCCCCCCCCCCCCACACACACCAGTGGTTCCTAATCCAGAGGAGAAGAGGGCAAGTTTGCATTCATTTACACATTGTAAGAAAACAGTTGTATAAACATGACCACAAAAAAATTAGAAGGAAGTAGCTTTTCGAGATTTACGATTATACAGTACATCACTTTCACGAATCAGCCCCCAGATGTAGTCGCCCATCAGGTTCTTGTTATACTGTCCTTGGTAGCAGCGCTCAAACACCAGTATATCCTGGTGGAAGCACTCGCCTTTCTCCTCAGAGTAAGCTCCTATGTTCTCATTGAATTTCTCAAGAGGAGCATCAAAAATATGGACTTTGAGGGACATCCTGCACCCTATTGGGCCGAAGTTCTTCACCAAAGTCTCAACCGACTGCACATAGTTTTCGGTGTTGTGATTGCCCAGGAAGCCCTGAATCATGGCACTGAAGAGCCATAGCACTCTAGCCCGGTAGGCTGTCTCTGTTGTCATAATTCATCCATATCAAACCATGAAGTTGCAACCTTCTCGAGGCAGTCGACCTTCAGCCATCAAATTAAAAGCTGAAGAACCTTTGGAGACAGTCTGGTGAAATGGCTGGTCAGTGCATGGTATCATACAGTAAACTTCCAGTTTTGTATAAATTTCATGTGGATCTTCCAGGGCTGGAGGTGCACGTGAACTGGGTGCCCCGCTGCACCCGGCGCAAGTGGCCTCCAGCCCAGCGCCGCAGGGAGGCTCTAAGCCGGACGCCCGCTGAGATGTTATTACAAGCGGGTGCCCGGCTACTTCCCTGCAGCGCCGCGTTAGCCTGAGGCTGGAGTTCTCTTCTGCCAAGCGGCACTACAGGGGTTTAACTATGGGGGCACTGCTACAGGGGCATAACATGGGGGCACTGCTATAGGATTTTCTTCCTTTCAAATCAAGGGGGTAACGTCGGCGTATCTAAATATATTTTGGAGTAAAAGGTAATAAAGTTCCCTGACCCCTCTTCTAATGTATGGCCCATCTTTTGCATGTTGGCCTGACACAAGATGAGATAACTCCCCTTGATCAAGACATCACCTAAGTAAGGAATAACAGTCATCCCCTTGGGCGCCAGAAGAGCAGCCATAAATGCCATGAGCCTTGTGAACATCCTCAGCACGGAATTGGCCAAAAAAGATTGGGGAGGCACTGGTATCCTTCATAAATGGGGACATGCAAAGCATATCCTTTGTGTCCAAAGACACCAAGAAAATGAGGTATGTCTTAAGTATTGAGTCTTCATATTCCATGATTAACTTGCCAACCTAAAAGATGGATGTTTTAAGGACTTCAGGTTCAAAACAGACAAAAATCAACCTGGTTTATGGACCATAAAAATATACAAGAAGAAATCTAATCCCATTCTGATCTTGCGGGACTGTAATGACCATCACGGAGAACATTAAATGGTTGAAATAGTCCCCATAGGATAAAACGGTTTGTGTTGTCTTCAGGAATAGCGGTAATGAATAACTGAGTGGGGACTTTGAAACCTATGAGAAATCCCAAACTTACGATTCCACTCACTGAAGTGTGTGAAATGGAAACGAATCACCAGACTCTGAAGAGAAGCAGACTAGCTAACACAGTGAGTTCCCGGGCAAATTGAGGGCCTAGAATAGAAATCCCTCCCCGCGTGGCCAAGATTATAATCTTATACTGTTCTGTGCAGAATAAGACACCTAGAGAAAGATAGGGAGTCCAGAGTAGTCTTAAACTCTATGGGCCAGCTTTGCAATTGCTATCCTTGCAATAATGCAAATGCAGCAGGTGTATGACACCCCTGCTGCATTTGCGAACCCAGCACTGCGACGGAGGTCGCAGGCTGGGATCACAATCGATGGTCGCGATGGTGGATGGCGCCGGGAGGGTGTCCAACCGAGTAAGCCTCAGCTTACTCAAGCTAGCCGGCTTGCGAGCCCAGCAGACTGCTGAAGTCCCTGGGCTGGTCACTGCCGGAGAACGGAGCGGACACGCCCCGTTTACGGGAACACCGGCTGCCCCCGCAATGCCTCTGCCTGTCAATCAGGTAGAGGCATTCAAGGGCTTGTGTGCGTCGTACCAGGACTCATTCTGCACACTCGCAGAATGGGTCATGCGCAAGGGAATCTGTGTTCAGCAGTGCACTGCTATATCAGGCCCTATGTACACCTCGCAGGTCCTGTGCCAGAAGGCATAGCTTGCAGATAACTCTGAAATCCTAGTCACAATGAGCACAGCAGAGTCAGTTTTAAAATATTGCATGGATGTGCTAAACCAAAGTTAGCAAATCCAGTCTGGGCATACCAGACTGAAAAAAACAAAAAACAAAAACAAACTAGTCCTAGCTTTGATATCCCTGAAAGTCTTAAATGGGATGCACCTTTGAAGCCCTTAAGATGAAGCCTCCCATTTTACTGTATCCATGCTGGGGAGAGAAAAAGTTTGCAACCCCTGTGAGACAAGGTGAGGCATTGTCCATGCCTTACATTACAGGGAACAAAACAATCTGATGTTTCATCTTTTACAGGAGAGAGTACTCTGATGTACATGACAATTTGCTGTTTATTTAGTTCATTTTGGATGGCAAGCACTAAATCCTCTATACCCTCTAAAATCCTTGTTAAAGCATGAGAAAACCTCACTGTCCAGATCTTTAGCTGCCTCACCTACTGGAAGAAATTTTCAGAGTAAAATCACTCCTAAGTATGAAGCGCAGGAGTCTGACATCTGTGGTTTAGCTTGAGGCAGATTCCAGAATCCTGAACATGTCACTACACTAACTTATTGGGCATATTACCCAAGTTGGATTGTCTGATAAGGTAAGAGCTTAAAGAAGAGTTAAGGTGGATTAGTGGAGAGCCAACTCTCACCCCATGGCCTGGAAGTGTGGTTAGCTGCATAAGGTCAGCATTGGACTGGGACAATGACATCAACAAGACTGGTTCTGAGCTTTCAGAGGATCCTCCAAGCACCCAAGTATGGTCATTGGCCATATGCTGCGCATAAGACATCAGTTAAGACTAAGACACCATTGAGGACGACAGTTCAGACAGCCTCTCTATTGCATTCACACATTTGTGCTAGATTTCAGTCCCGTGTGAGCTTCTACACTGCAGTGTTCCCAATAAATTGACAAAGAAAAAGCATTAGAATTTCACCAGTAGCTTTTTTGTTAATGCAAATAAAAAAATTTCCAACATAATCACACAGTTTGTTCTACCGCATCATAATACTCACAAAGGAACCAATTTAAGCAAACTTAAGTTTATACTGTCTGTCCAAATGGTGAAAAACAGTGTGAACTGGATGTTGGAAGAGGCAACTATAAAATTAATAATTTTACCTGATGGTAATAATTCTATCACCAGTTTTGTCCTTCTGTTTGTCTATGTCAATATGTGCTCCTGTGAATTCTCTGATAGCATTGATGTTACAACCACCCCTTCCAATAACCCGTGAAATGACTGTAGATGGCACGGACACCTTCTTCGACCTGGAAGAAAAAAAAAAAAAAAAAAGTTTAAACACAGACCACTTGAAACAACCATAGGACAAAACCACATTGCAAAATATAAATGTACTACCTGAGCATGGGATTTTGCTAAGTAATCAGCTCAGGTATGTTCTTGCCTGGTCTGCGCTACCACTTACAGGGGAACATGGTGAGAGGACCTTGACTTAACAAGATGGCCAAAGGGTGTCCGCTTAAAATTTTACACCAGGCAATTTGGTTCCAAAGTTAGAACATGACAGAGGTTGCCCCACCAGATATAGCTCTGATGAAGCTGGGTGCCCCATACCCAGCAAAACGCGTTAAGCAAGACACCCCACTTGGTCACTGATTGCCACCAACTGGATTCAACTCCTGAATTGATTGGGAAACGCTTGATTCATTCTTGGACTTTCTGTGCTCCATTTGGACTTACCAGAGCAGCTACAAGTGGAGTATGTACACAGCCCTACCATATGCAGATTTACGCTGAAAAGACTGTTTCGATTTCCCTCACCACTTAATTATCTGCTATTTATTGGACTATATTAAAGAGACCTTGGAGCAAGTCCTAATCATGTCCCAGGAGAGACTTTAGTGGCTTAATTTAATATGGTGACCACACATTTTACCCCCTTTTCTCTTTCATGCCATGGGGAACACTGTAGACCTTGGTTAGAGGTGGAGCCTGGGTACCAAAGAGTTAAGATTGAAGCAGCAGCACAGGCTCCTCCTCCCCTATACCTCATCCCTTGCCTCATACAGTCAGTTTTACTTTGGTGCTCAGAGCTGGGCACATTTTTTTTCCAGCTACTCCTGCTTAAGTTTATTATTTTATTTTTACTCGTCACTGAGCGGCTGGCGGCGCCGCTGCAGAAGCAGTGCTCACACCGGCTGCTCCATCTCCCTGCTCCGGTGGCTGGCACACTGGCTTCTGTGTCAGTGACACCGGGCAGTCCCCAGAGCCCAAGCAGGCTCTAATAGCAGGATTGCCGTTCGGCACCTCACATCAGTGCCTTTAGCAGGAGCACAGGAGCAGCAGGTAAGAGGTTCTGCGGGGAGCCAATATACAGCAGCGATTCCCCTCTGGTGGAGTAGGCCACCAGAGAGGATGGCTGTGGGGACCCGGTCTTTTCCACATACAACTATGTCCCTGGAGGTCAAGTGGGTAACGGAACGCTGGTTAAAAAAAAAAAAAAAAGTCAAGTGCCCTTCCATAGGGTTGCTCACATCAGGGTGCCTGCACTCTACAATAGGCGGCCATTTTAATTAACTACAGCCCACATCTGCTATGTAGCAGGGCTCAGTAGGATGATGTTCTATGTGGCCACAGGTTCTTTGGACTTACAGTATTTCTGGTTGAGTTCCATGCTACCTGACTAAACTGACAGCTATATTCTGCTTAGACCCATGCATGCTCCCTCTGTTAAGTCCCAGGTCAGACCATATTCTTAAGGAGAGTGCAATTCCTCCCAGGAACTATACTTTGCTAACTGGTGCTTTGGTATAGTGTGCCTGTCCCCACCTCACCTATTTTGGTGTTGGGACACAGAAAAGTTCAGTCTGCACAAAATATCAGTCAGTGTGCAGGTGCTGCTGTGTGTTATGCTAAATATTGTGACAAATGTAGAAACAGAGCTTAGAATTCAGGTTTCAGTAGAGTGAGGTCACAAGTTATATACCATGTATTACAGATATTGGTATTCTTCTGCATAAAGTGCCTATTTCTGTAGTTACTCACACCACATGAAGCCACGCATATCAGCTTCACAGTTCAGTGCACAGTCTTCCCCTCAGGCCACTTTATGTGCCCTCTGCTGGAATCTCCTCACAGGCTCCCATCTGGTATGCTCAACCGCATTAGTGTGTAACGCTCTCCTCTGCAGTCAACACCAATACCGCTTTTATACTAAAGTCCAGAGTCTGACCCGGATTTGGAACACATTTCCAACCCAGATCAGACCACCTTTTACACCGCAGCGCCGACCCGGGCATTCACACCGGACCCGGGCCAGCACTGACCCGGCTCAGATGAGCAGCGCTTCTTCCCCCTCCGCAACCCTCTTAGCTTACACCGCAGTGGTCCCGAGGCAGGGAGGGAGGGCGGGTGGGGAGCTCTCCTCCGTTCTGGTCGGCCCGGCAGTGGACGCTTGGCGATATCTCCAAGCGCAACTGAAGCCGGCCAATTGGGCAGCATGTGGCACGACCTGGGTCATAGAGACCCGGGTCGCACCATTTACATTGAAGGAACAGGAACAACCCGTGCTCAACCCTGCAAGCTAGCGAGGTCGGATCGCCGGGTCACTGGACCTGGGTTGATCCATTTACACTGACTACAATCCCGGGTTGATGCGTGTTCACGTGCATCAACCCGGGATTTTTCAGTCAGTGTAAAAGGGGCATAATCTAGATCCTAGCTGCTCCGCCATGGTGCGACAGTCTAGTTACCAGTGGCTCAGCCCAATACAGGAACTTCAATGTTCTAGCTGGTGCAGCAATACCTTTGTCTAGGCCAGGGGTGGGCAACCAGTCAGAGGCAAAGAGCCAAAAAGTATCTGTGGTCAAGTTGAAGAGCCAATCTCATGCGTCACAAGGCCACGCCCCAATTTTGTGCACACTCCTTTGGTATGACATTCGCAGGAGCATGACCAGAGCAATATAGAAGACATTGAAATAGCCACGTTCACAAAAAATACACAGAAACAAGCCAGATCCACATAAAATACATTTTAAGATACACATCCAAAAAAAATACATTTAAATCAGAACCACAAAATACATTGAGAAAGCCAGTGCCCATTAAGCTGTGCCCCATATGCAGTGCCCCCCTGTAGTCGTGCCCATTAAGCAATGCCCTCAGTAGTCGTGGCCCTTATGCAATGCCCCCCCAGTAGTTGTGGCACTTATGCAATGCCCCCAGTAGCTGTGATCGCTTCAGAGACTAGCGTTCTTAGTACTATTGGGGGCATTCCAAGCCGGGAGCCAGGAGCCACAAGGAAGACACAAAAGATCCGCATGCGGCTCGAGAGTCGTGGGTTGGCCACCCCTGGTCTAGGCAGTTACCTCCTAGCTATTGACTCTGCGGGTACCTTTAACTGGCTGTTTGCAAGCCCCTCAAAATCCCCCTCTAGGGTTGCGGGGATTATCCAGTCTGCATTCTACCTTTTGTTGTCCAGCATGCTAG
Organism: Taudactylus pleione; assembly: GCA_031769625.1. Classification (NCBI taxonomy): domain Eukaryota; kingdom Metazoa; phylum Chordata; class Amphibia; order Anura; family Myobatrachidae; genus Taudactylus; species Taudactylus pleione. The sequence continues at coordinate 7,617,210 of JAUIMM010000453.1, forward strand.
TGCGGGGACTTGACCCTGTATTCCTTTGTATACTTAGAGCCACAGCTACAGTCAAGGTTTGGACTCTCCTCCATGGGGTGGGACTATTGGCAAATTTTGAGGTACATTTTGCAGAGGAATCACCTGGAGGTTGAACCCTCTATTGTTACTAGCAGCGCGGACTACCCTTCCCAATGCAGGTACGTTTCAAAAAACACTATCGGAAGGGGATTTTACCTTTTCTTCAGCGCAGCTGCAAGATTGATAGTCGTACAGAACCTTAGAACCAACCTCCTGGTTGTTCAAAAGTCTCTAGTAACCTTTATTAGGTTTTTTTGGGCCACTCCTTTCACCTAATGGAGCCACAGAGTGTTAGGGACCTGCCCAATGAGGGGACCTTGACGATGGTGGGCAGGCCCGTATCATTGGCCACTGATATGCTAACTACCTCTGATAATATATTTAATTTCAATATACATTTAAATGTGAACAGTAATGATCGCATAGTGCATCTGCAACTCCTTTTTCTGTGTATAGCACTTTAAAATCTCAGCATGATGGCACCTTTCATTACTATTAGGGTGTGCAGTCTAGAGCCCCTCCCTGTAACCTAATGGAGCCAGTCAGCCATCCCTATCAGGAGCGGATAGCTCAGATGTTAAGTGTCTGACTAACAGCCAGATTGGTAATGCCAGACCCACCGGAGTATATTTACTCACTTGTCTAAAGCGGTTTGTTCCTTCCTAGTGTGACCACCTGAGGCAGGCGACTGGGAAGAAGCAGAGATTCAGACCTGTGCAGCGTTCTCTCTGTGGAAAACCGCTACAGGATCTCTGGTGAACTTCGGGAGGCCATCTTCTCCAGCAGCCTACACTATGCTACTGCAGATAAGTATGGTTGTTTTCTACTTTACGCTATGAGGCCTAACTTGCCTACATTACACAATGGCTAAGTGATTTCAGGAGGTGTACTATCGGACTTTACCAGCTATGTGTTTTATACATACTCTGCGTAGTTGACTTTCACACAATAGTTCTGTGGGCAGTTACCTTATCAGATCTCTCTGGATAAGGTACATATTTCCAGGCAACCATACGGTTTGAGTGCCTTTTAATATCCCTGAGGTGCTTTAAGAGGAAGGTCCATACACTTATCACGGATATGTCTCAGCTGCTCCATTTTCAGGGGTACCCTTTGAGAATTGGAGATGTCTGGCAGTTGCAATGTGTGGGCTCCCGCTCTCTGATCGCGTGACTGCAATCTGCATTCCAGGACACACTACTATTTTACTACTACTAAGTTTACTATTTTCCAGTGTTCTTCCTACTCCTGACTCATACTACAAGATGCATGCATACTCATACTAGCATGCATGCTCATACTACAAGGTGTATACCATTATATATAGGTGCGCTTTCACTACAGTAGCTGCCATGCCCATTAGGGCAAAAGAGCACACTTTCCATTGCCTAAGGTCACACCTTATTTGATGCCCTTGTTTATACCTCTGTTATCTACAACATTAATAATGAGACTAATACCAGATTATCCTACAAGATGGATTGCATTCGCTTGTTGGGACTTTGTGTTAACATAACGGGAGTACCTTTTACTCTCAGGAATTCTCAGTGCTCAGATTATCTGTCCTATACAGATTCCTCTGTGAACACCTCATTGCATGTGCAAGTACTTCTGCTTTACAGCTTTTGCTACATACATTTTTGTACTCCCTGCTTTGTGCATCCCTTCCAAAAGAAAAGGAAGAAATGGCAACAGAGGGTCATATTTACTTCTATAATAAACATGGACTTGTAGTGCACATCTGAGCTAATTACCCTATAACTTCAGGTGCACAGGCAGCACGAATGGTGTAATGGTTGGCATTGCTGCCTTACATCACTGAGGTCATGGGTTCAATTTCCATTATGGCCCTTTCTGTGTGGAGTTTGAAACCCGCGCAAGGACTGGGAGTATATACAAACTATTTGCTAAAACCTGAATTAATATTCTCTAGCTATTTCTCCTTTTTTTGCCTTCGGTAAATTCCAACAAATCAGTTCCACATTTATCCTATTAAAAAAGGTGTTGATCTTGCATTACATCTATTTGCCTTCTGGGTACATGTCCTCGACACTACCCACATGGATTTGAGTGCCTTTGGCTCATGTAGTGTCGCTCACTCCGAGGCAGTTTGGCACAGCCACAGCCACTCTGATTATGCAGTGTCCCTTCAGGGGCCTTGTTTATTTATTTTACTTGACCTTTCGTTACCTACTGTCAAGGTTGGTGTCGGTAACGCTCCTTCTACAGAATGCAATGGTTGCCTGACATGCTGTTATACAGAGAGATTTTCTCTAAAATATGCATCGGTTGTATACACATGCCACGTTGGTAACTGGAGCTTATCTTTCTAGCATATCTATCAGGAGTACGTTAACACCCAAGATCTACGGTATCCCTGTAGATAGACGTGGGTAAGTCTTTCTCGCACCAGCATGAACCGTTGGGTCTTTGGCTAACAGGATAAGTTATCCAACTGGTCGAGAGCACCATGTACAGCCTTAGGGTTTTCCCCTAGTATTTATATTGAGTCTTTTTGTGTTGCCTAACCACTCGCCAGGTCTGTTGGCTTACGTGGTCCTCTAGATATGTAAGGTTATCCCATTCTTGTCCAACCTTTCTTATCTCAGGGGATTAGAGGTACACTAGAGATAGTGAAGACTAACTATCCCCTAGTCTTACTGGTGGCCTCCTTCGGTTGGGGCTTATCACTATCTCTTCTCTGTGGTGCTGAGATGTTGTAGTAGTTTTGTGACAGTGCTTTAAATCTTCCAGGACTCTAGATCAACAGATTCTAGATGTCCCTACGCCCTTTGCCCTCTTCTTCCTCAGGTGAGATTCTATATGGAAATGTTACCTAGCTTCTCAGTACCTGACATACAGAATAAATAGGTTCAGCTATGGAAGGAGGACATCTGGGTTTTCTTCTAGTTGGTGTTTTCCACCCCTGCCCCCACTTCTCCGCTGGCTAAGCTGGTAGGCGGATCAGCTATTTGCGTGTCCCCAGCTACGCTTCGCAGGTCTTGATACGGGGAATCTTGCCAGCCGTTTGTAGACGCTCTATCGCTTTAGCATTCCTTCTGGGGCCAAACATTTTGTCCAGGCCTACGCCTGTAGCACACTTGATCTGCTTGTCAGGGGGACTGTTGCAACAGCCTTCTTGTCCTGTTTTAGGATGCATAGTGCGATTTGGAATTTGCAATAGGAAACCAGGGTCACAGCCTATTCTTGGGCGATGTGCATCTACCTAAGCAGGTGCTCAGTACGTAACCTAAATATGGCAGCCTTCTGGCTGTTCTATTGCATTTAGGTCACGGTCTTCTCTGAAGGGATACGTCTAGACCTTTATGGTCTGTTCCATCACACGTTTGCTCTTAGGCAGGCTGCTCAGGTTTTCCTCAAGGGGATGCTTCAGATTCAATCTGCTGCCCTCCTCCCATTGTCCTATAGGGTTTGTTTCTGGCTGTTACTGTCTTCCTCTCGAGCCCTAGCTCATGTGGACCACTGCTGGCCCCCGGTGGTTCCTTTCAGCTCCCATTCTCCAGCAAGATGGATTTCCTCAGTGGATGGCTGGATCGCATTGATTCCAGCAGGACTAGGCAATTCTCCACACCAGTCTTGATTGTTTTCCTACGGTGGCTTCTCCATTTCATATCACTGTGTGGTGTCCCCTCTTTTTGGATATGGGTCACTGGGCCAGTATTCTTTCATTGGGTCAGATTAATCTCTCTCAGTTCATCCGGCCTTCCCTAATTTGACCAAGCCGACCCCGGACTTGGTTGAAGCGCATCACACTCAGGCGGTGGGTGCTTCTTTGATAGCTGGGCAGGGTTCCTCCATGGAACAACGCTGCCGGGCCCGAGTGGTACTCTACAAATTCGCTATGCAGATTGGACTCCTTCACCGCTACGGATACCAAGATTGGTGACGGGTCCCCTTCCTTAAGGGGACAGCTTTAGGACACCCCAATGTCTCCAGTGTCCCCCATGGCATGAAAGAGAAAACAGGATTTTTGTTCTTGCCTGTAAAATCCTTTTCTCTGAATCCATGAGGGACACTGGACGCCTGCCCTTACGCCCCTGGCTGGCTAGGGGTTGGTTTATGCCACATATTAGGTCACAGGGCTCTTCAACTTTTTGTGACTGTGTGCCAGGTCCCAGGTCCTTTCCTTCTCTACTCCTACTCCCTGTCCTTGAGCTTTGTTAGTAGTAACTGGCTGCATGAGGCAGGGGGTGGGGTACAGGGGAGGAGGAGCATGTGCTGCTGCTTCAAACTTAACTCTTTAGTGCCCAGGCTCCCCCAAGCTCGACCTATACCAAGGTCTCCAGCGTCCCGCATTGATTCAGAGAAAAGGATTTTACAGGCAAGAACAAAAATCCAGTTTAATATATTATATTTTTTCGTGTGCGTTATTTAGGTTTAATAAATGTTTACTCATCCGTTATCTAGGACTTCTTAACTTTTATTGCATGTTTAGAGCGCTGGTATTTTATATGAATAGCTCTGGAATTATTCCTTTTGTCAACCTGACAGGAAAAAGAGAGAGTGAAGTGGACAGATTTTAAACTACAAGATCTCAAAGGAGAGAATAGGAAAATTCACAAATTTCTCTATTACTTGTGCTATAAGATATAGAGGACAGCAACCTTCAGTTTTTCAGCATCTGGACAGTTACTGACAAGAATGGGCTCCTCCATTCCTGTATACAGGACTTCTAGATAACAGTTGTTTAATGAACGGATCCCTGTCTTGTCCCCAGCAGTTCCTAATTGTTTTTATACATACCCTCACCTGAGCCATTACAGGACAACGGAGGATATGCACATAGTAAGTGTGCAATCGTTGGTAGCTGGCAGTTTGCAGCTCCACACTGCTCTTTTGCCAGTGTGAGGAGAGGAGTGGAAAAGCTACCATCTGTGCTTCCAAAGTGTGGTCTTATGCAGTATGGCTGCCAGCCGATATGGCACCAGTCGAACGGGGTCCGTGGTGATTACTTACAGTAGTAGTGACATGGCTAACCCTACAGGGCTAGGATACAAGAGGAGGGAGTAGCAGTTTGTGCTGCTCTTCCTAGAACACAGTGGGGGAGATGTATCAAACCTTCTAAAGAGTGGAGAACTAGACAAGTTGCCCATAGTAATCAATCAGCTTCTACCTATCATTTTATAGAATGTGCCTAAATTACTAGCTAGAAGCGAATTGGTTACTATTGGCATCTTCTCCAATCTATAGGTGGTTTAAAACATTCCCCCAGTGTCTGCTAAAGTGTCTGAAGGGCATTGCGATGGCTGAATGTATTAAAATAAAAGCAAATAATGAATCTAAAAAAAAAAATAAAAAAATAAATAAAAAAGGAAGAAGACAGCACTAGACAGGACAACAAACAAAATTATCCTGCTACTGAAGCACTTAGAAAAAAAAAGAGACTTGGTACAGCTAGGATATAGGGCAGGAGGAGCTCAGACTTTGGGCTTAAGGTCCTGCAGCACCTCTATACTATCAAGGTTCCAGATATGTTTTTTTCTTATTCTATATGGCATAGACACCATTTGAACTCACCTTCTGACCACTTCTTTCCACCCTTCCTCCCTCTTCTGCCCTCTCTTAGGACTGGCTATGGTCAATTTTCCATTTGGAGATGAGAGTGGAGAAGGCCCCGTCTTACTGCTTGTGGACAGCGAATTGCATGTTGCTTCGACAATGGATTCTGATAGCCTTTAAACACCATAAAGAAATAGTTAATATGAAGTTTTATTATTTTTTTTCCCTTAGAACATTATGAGTGTAAAACGATTTGCAGAACAATAAGTCTTTCAGAATTGAGATGTTGTAAACCCAGGATCTGTGTTCTAGTATCAGAATTTACAATTTTCACAAACTATAACTTAAATGCCATTATCTCTTTCTTACATAATCATTACATCAATGGGATTTTTATATTTACATTAACTCCTATTCCCTGAAACAAATGGGGGACACTGGAACCATGGGGAAAGGGGTCAGGCAGGAGCAAGAGCGCTTTTGACAAATCAAAACTCCCCCCGTCAACATCCATTACCCTTCTGGGAGTCTTATTTACGAAGCAAGCCCACAGAACAGAGGAGCAAGAGACATAGGAAGACTTTGTCCTCCTACAACAACCAACTTGAACATAAAAATGAGAAAATCAGATCAGAAAGGGTGGGCATTCAGAGTCCAACAATGGAGTCGGAGAAATTGAATTTAACCGAAGTACAAAAGTACCATTTTCTCCATCACCCTACAGAAAACAATTGAACCTTGGGACATCCCAAAGCTGCCCTCTATGGGAGCATAAACTCTGAAGTTGCTACATGCACCACCCATGGCTCGATCCAATTAGGTGCGATTATCTTACACGAGTAAGTGCAGCTGTATGCCATAGGGCTGCGATCAAAAATGTCGGTCAGGGGTGAGATCGGGCTGCAAGGGGGGCGAATTGCTGCACTGTTGGCAGTGTTTGTGTGCCATTGCAACAGCCCTTCGCACCTAATTGGATTGACCCAGTTGAGTTCAAATGTAGCATCCTTGGATGCAAAAAAAATCTAATATGTAATACTTTGCAAATGTATGGACAGACGATCAGGTGGCTGTCCAAAACACCTGCTCAGCTGAGGCTCCATACCACACAGCCAAGAGGGCACTAACCAATCTGCTCATTTTTATAAAGGGGTTTCCAAGGTCAAATGTTATTCAATTACATAAGTAATCTAAAAAAAAAAAAAAAAAAAAGTATGCTTATACAGAGCAACCTCTCGTGAGCATCAGAGGACCAACAGCTAACTCACTTTGCAAAGTTTCTGGAAACACAGGTCCTCAAAGCCCTGACAACATTTAACAAGTAAAGTGATCCTTCCTGTCCCAAAGACCCATCAGATGTAAGATATATGCACAAATTCCAAAATAGTCTTCACTGTAGGAAGTAAAAATGAACTGATGGAGATATCAAAGTGATTTTCTTTTACTGACTTTTATAGTGTTTCCTGGTAAAAGATGCTATCTTTTGACTACAGCGTTTAATACGGTTATTATAGTAACCATGGAGAGAACTGTGAATAGCAATAGCCGTATGAACATTTAAGATTGGCATCTGTTGTCATGATTGTCCGGTTCCAAGTGATGGAGAGGTCCCTCTGTTGGGAAAGTCTATCTTGAACCACTAAAGGATGAATTGGCTGGTCTGATTTGTTACAGTTCAGTGTGAGCTCAATCTGAATACTCTGGGGAGTAGAATATAAATTTAATTGCATCATAATTTCGAAAGCATCTGCCCTAAGGCCTTCATGCAAAATAGAATCAAGGACTATATGAGTGACAGAGAATATAGTTTATGTAATGTCAATCTAGAATACACTCTGCGGTCCCAGAAAAATCATTTGATGGGCCAGTACTAGGTTGGATTTCTGGTACTTCATGATCCATCCATGGGATTCTATGGTCTGGGCCACCACTCACATTTTTCTGGAGTAGAGTTGAGGAACCTTTCTTGTTGACAGGTTATTTCAGATAACATTTCATTTCCATGCTATCCTTAAAAAATACATAGTAATGGGAGCAGGGATAGTTGTGGTTATTGACAAATTAACTATGTGAGCATTTTCATGATCTCACAATACATAGGAAAAATTATTGAATACTTGTCATGTTTGGCCCACAACTCAGTTAACCCTCTAGTTTGTAGAAAAAGAAAGCAGGATTTTGGTACTTACCGATAAATCCAATTCCACAGGAGACATTGGAGCAAAGACACTGGGCAGGAGTTCAGTACCCCCTGTGAAATTGGAGAAATGGATATATCGGTAAGGACCAAAATCCTGTTTTCGCCTTTATTCACTAGGGGACACTGGAGCCAAGACCCTGGGGAAATCCCAAAGCTTCCCACCCGAGTGGGAGAGTGCTAAGAAAACTGCAAAACCCTGCGTCCAAAACTTGAATCAGAGGCTGCAAAGGTGTCAAAGCGGTAAAAACGTACAAATGTGTGCATCACGGACAAAGTGGCAGCACGGCAAAGCTGCGATGCAGAAGCACCGCTGTGCGAAGCACAAAGAGGCTCTCACCGAGTGCGTGGAGTGCGCCGAGATGGAAACAGGTGAGCAGAGTGCTTGCCACAAGCCTGAACAGCCGCCAAATGAATCCATCTAGCCATCTGCTTGGATGCAGGCCAACCCCACCTATCCGCATTATAGAGCGCAAAAAGGGCATCTGATTTGCGCGACAGCTGTTCAGGCAACAGATTCTGAGAGCCCAAACATCCAAAGAATCAGAAAACCCGGAGTCATCCGACAAGACCGGGAATACAATCAGCTGATTGATGTGAAAGGCAGAAACCACCTTCGGCAAAAAAGGCAGGCCACATGCGATGCTAAGCCCGATCATCATGAAAGATCAAGCAGAGAGAGCAGTAAGATAACACCCCAAGCTCGGACAACTGCCAAGCTGAAGCCAAAAGGACGACTGTCTTCCAGGAAGGACACTTTAATTCCATCTCCTCCAAAAAGGCTCAAATACCGCTGATTGGAGAAAAGCCAGGTTGAGGTCCCAAGGAGCTGTAGGCAGAATAAAAAAATGTTTGGACCCGAAGAACTCCCTGAAGGAACGTGTAAACCTCCGAAAGGAGGAGGAAACTAGACTGGAAAAAGAAAATTGACAAGGCAAACACCTGTACCCGCAGCGATCCTAGACACTCGCATCACACCAGACTTCCCAATACGACGGTAGTGGGCAGACGTCACCGGCTTCCGAACAGATTCACCCAGGTGAACAGGCTCTTTACCTGAAGTTATAAGATAGACTGATAACAGCTTTTGATGTGCTGTAAAACAAGAGATATGGTAAGAACTTACCTTTTGTTATCTCTGTTTCTACGAAGTCCATAGGGTCCACAGGGTTGACCTTGGGGTATAGCTGGATCTGGATCCATGGGCACCACGCAGTTAAAGCTTTAGCTGCTCCCAGGATGCACTTGGGTCCGTCCTCCTTTATACCCCGCCCCCGGCCACAGCACCTCAGTTGGTAAGCAGCCAAGGCCGGAGGAGGAGACTAAACAGAGAGAAGGAAGACTGGAACACACAAGAAACCATACTCACAGAAATGGGAGACGGAAAACCGGTGACCAGCCACACAGCCCATTTGAAGCCAGGTGCGTCAGGGCGGACGCCCTGTGGACCCTATGGACTTCGTAGAAACAGAGATAACAAAGGTAAGTTTTTACCATATCTCTTGTTTTCTACTTCAGGGTCCATAGGGGGTCCACAGGGTTGACCTTGGGGATGTCCCAAAGCAGTACAACTAAGGGCGGGGACGCTCCTGTGCTGAAAGGAGTACCCGGCGCCCAAAGGATGCATCCTGAGAGGCGAAGGTGTCAAACGCATAGAACCTCAAAAACGTTTGAATTGAAGACCAAGTGGCCGCCTTACACAGCTGAACAGCAGAAGCGCCACATCTAGCAGCCCAAGAGGGACCCACAGAACGAGTGGAATGAGCCTTAACAGAGGCTGGCACAGGTAAGCCCTCCTGTGCATAAGCCTCACAAATAACGGAACGAAGCCAACGGGCTAACGTTTGTTTGTTGGCAGGCCAACCCCTCTTGTGAAAACCAAAGAGGATAAACAAGGAATCAGACTTCCTAACCGAAGCCGTCCGGTCTACATAAATTCTAAGCGCCCGGACCACATCTAAGGAAGTCTCACCAGCTGAAAGATAAGGGGACTGAAAAGCTGGCACAACAAGTTCCTGATTAATGTGGAACTTCGAGACCACTTTGGGCAAAAACTCAGGACGAGTGCGGAGCACCGCTCTGTCCTGGTGAAAAATCAGGAAAGGAGGGCGACAGGAAAGCGCCCCCAATTCAGACACCCTCCTGGCCGAAGCAATTGCCAGGAGAAAAACCGTCTTAAATGTCAGCCACTTAAGCTCCACCGCCTCAAGAGGCTCAAACGGAGGACTCTGCAGGACCCGTAGCACCACCGCCAAGTCCCAAGGAGCCACAGGAGGCACAAAGGGAGGCTGGATCCTGAGAACACCTTGGAAAAAGGTGTGAACGTCTGGTAGTATTGCAATCCGCCGTTGAAACCACACGGACAAGGCGGACACATGAACCTTCAGAGATGCAAGGCGTAAGCCGAGATCCAATCCTGACTGAAGAAATTCCAAGATCCTAGAAACTCGGAACACCTGAGGATCATAATGTCTGGACTCACACCACTGAAAGTAAGTGTGCCACACTCTGTGATAAATCCGTGCTGAAGCAGGCTTGCGTGCCCTGAGCATGGTACCAATAACCGAACTGGAGAAGCCCCAAGACCTCAAGACGGCTGTCTCAAGAGCCACGCCGTCAAAGACAGCTGACCCAGATCCGGATAAAGGCAGGGCCCCTGAGACAACAGGTCCCGACGCTGAGGAAGAAGGTACGGAGCGTCGATGGAGAGGCTCCTGAGATCGGAGTACCAAGGACGTCTGGGCCACGCCGGAGCTACCAGCACGAGCATGCCGCCGTCCTGCTTGAATTTCCGCAGAACCCGAGGAAGCAGGGATATCGGAGGAAACAGATACGCCAGGTGAAACGTCCATTTCACCGACAGCGCGTCCACCAGACTTGCGCCTGCGTCTCTTGTCCTTGACCCGTAAACGGGCAACTTGTGATTGTGACGGGAGGCCATCAAGTCCAGCTCTGCAGTCCCCACCTGTCCACGAGTAGCTGAAACACCTCTGGGTGAAGCGACCATTCCCCGGGATGCACGTCGTGACGGCTGAGGAAGTCCGCCTCCCAATTGAGGACTCCGGGGATGAAGACCGCCGAGATCACTGGAATGTGACCCTCCGCCCAAGTCAGGATACGAGACACCTCCGACATCGCTGCCTGACTGCGAGTTCCGCCTTGGTGGTTGATATACGCCACCGTGGTGGCGTTGTCGGACTGCACCTGTACCGCCCTTCCGTGAAGAGCGGGGCCGGACGACTGCAGGGCCCTGTATACTGCCCGCAGTTCCAGGATGTTGATGGGGAGAAGTGCTTCTTCCGCTGACCAACTACCCTGAAGCGACAAAGAGCCGGTCACTGCCCCCCAACCCCGGAGACTGGCATCCGTCGTGAGCAGGACCCAGTCCGGGATCCAAAATGGGCGCCCCTCGACCAGATGAGCTGTCTGAAGCCACCAAGCCAAAGATTGCCGAACGTCCGGAGACAACAGCAGCACCGGAGAGCGGATCCGGTGAGGTAACCCGTTCCATTCTGATAGAATCAGCCCCTGCAGGGGCCGGGAATGGAACTGGGCAAATTCCACCATGTCGAATGTCGACACCATGGACCCCAGAACTCTCATAGCCGAATGGACCGACAGGCGGCAACGGCTCAGGCAACTGCGTATCCGCAGCTGTAGGGAGGCGACCTTCTCCGGAGTCAGGAAGATCCTTTGCTGACGCGAATCCAGCAGGGCTCCCAAATGAACCATCCGCTGTGATGGAATCAGGGAGGACTTTTTCCAATTTATCAACCACCCGTGTGCTTGCAGGCAAGCGATCGTCAGGTGGAGATGTTGAAGCAGTACCTCCGGGGAGCTCGCCAGCAACAGGAGGTCGTCCAGATACGGCAGCAGCCGTACATTCTGGTTCCGAAGATGTGCGGCCATGACCGCCATAATCTTCGTTAACACCCTCGGTGCCGTGGAGAGACCAAAGGGTAGCGCCCGGAACTGATAGTGGTGTTGAAGGATAGCGAACCTCAGATACCGCTGGTGTGAAGATGCTATCGGAACATGGAGGTAGGCGTCCTGGATGTCCAGGGACACCATGTAATCCCCCGGTTCCATCGCCAGAATGATGGAACGTAACGTTTCCACCCTGAACTTGGGAACTCTGAGGAATTTGTTCAGAGACTTCAAGTTGAGGATAGGGCGATGAGAACCATTGGGTTTCTGCACCAGAAACAGAGACGAATAATACCCCGTCCCTCCTTGTGATAGAGGAACGGGAACAATGACCCCTGCTTTCAGCAAGGACTCTATAGCCTCCTGAACCTGTAACGCCTTGGTCTTGTCCTGAGAAGGACTTGTGCAGAAAAACTGGTGGGGTGGTCTGTGCCGAAAAGACAGGGCGTACCCCTGGGAGACCACTTCTCGAACCCAGGCATCCGTGGTGGTATTGTGCCAGCACTGGGCAAATAGAAGAAGTCGGCCTCCCACTCTGAGGTCCCCCAGAGGGAGGCCCGTCCCATCAGGCCGCAGGTTTATCTTCCTGCTTGGAAGAAGGGCGCCGAGCACTCCAGGCTTGCTTCTTGGGTTTAGAGGCAGTCTTACTCGCAGACTGTCTCGGGAAGGACTGACCTTTCGCCTTACCCTGAACCCGAAAGGAACGAAAAGCCGAACTCCGAACCTTAGCAGGCAGTGCCGCCGAAGGCCGACTTGGATTTAGCCAGGGTGTCCACTATTTTGTCCAAGTCCGGACCAAATAGTAATTCCCCATTGAAAGGTAAGGCCTCCAGACCTTTCTTTGAATCAGAGTCCGTTCTCGAGGACCGCAACCATAAGGATCGGCGGGCAGACACCGCTGCAGCCGATACCCGCGAGGTCAGCAGACTAGCATCTAAAGAGGCTTCTCCAATGTAAGAAGCAGCGTCCCTCATTTGTCCCAACAACGCCCGCTGGACATCCGGAGCGTCGTCCGGGAAGGTATCTTCCAATGCATTGGCCCACCCCTCAATGGCCTTGGCCACCCAGGAGATGGCCATGGACGGTCGGGCCACCGCCCCGGAGAGGGAGTAAATAGACTTTAAGCAAGTCTCAACTTTCCTGTCCGTGGGATCCTTCAGCGAGGATATCGACGGTAATGGTAAGGTGGCGCCCCGAGTTAAACGGGTGACATGGGAATCCACCGCCGGTGGAGTTTCCCATTTTTTACAATGTGCCTCAGGGAAGGGGTAATTAGAAGCCAACCGCTTCTGAGGAAGGAATCTCTTACTGGGCGCCTGCCAAGGTACCGCCATATGATCCGTCAACTGAACCGACAGGGGAAAGACCGCCAAATTTTGCACGGAGTTGGAGAGCACATCCACCCATGGTGGAGGAGTCGCCATAGGGGCCTGAAAAGGTACCACAGACTGCTGCGGCACAGGGGAAGCCTGGATATACATAGGCAACCCCGCATAGGGACCTACTGATTGAGACCCAGGAGGACTCCGCAATAACTGCGGGACACCCGGGGAATGGGGGATGGTCGGCTGGGGCAACGCCCTAGTAGGGAGAGCAGTCGGGACCGACAGACGGTCCGCAATAGACACCAGCACTTGAGAAAACATCGCCCACGGTGGTTCCTGCGCCAGAGAAGGTCTGGATGGGCCAGGAGCCACCTGGCATCGACTACACAGGCCATCCTGTGACAAATCCTCCCTATCTACTCCTGCAGAACAGCGTCCGCAGGAGGCCAACACCGGAGCCACTGAGCGCTCAACCTCCTCGTCTGACATGACAGAATATATTATATAGTCAAAAAATATATCTGGCAACAGGGCAGAAGAAAACGCACTCACCGGTGTGCTAAACAACAGCCCACAATACGGCACTGTGTAGCACACAACTGTATGTGACGGACCTCACAAATACGTGATTTATATAGGTGAGGTCTGCAGGAACGCCCCTCCCCCACACACCTGTAGGGCTTGTAGGAGAAGTAAAGGGATAGGTATAAGCTGACAGTAAGCGGAAAATAAGCACAGACAGGCAGCACTAGCAAAAGTCACATACCATGCAGGAAGATATACTCACTGCACCTTTCCACTACAATCAACCTGCCCAGATTCAGTGTCTGGGAGGGCTATAGTGCTGTGTACACTGTCCTTATATCGGGGGAGAGGTACACAGGGGGACCGGTCCGCGTGCTCCCTGAAGATCTGCGCTGCCACTTGTAGAAAATGGCCCCCAGAGACCTCAGAGGAGGAGTGGCCGTGTAACTGCAGCTCAGCGACGCCAGACTCCGTGCTGAAAGGCGCGCTGAGCTGAGGGGAGGAGCCGCTGACAGGGAAGGCTTCCTCCCCTGGCTAGCATATTAACCCCAGGGCTTGCCGGCATCCCGCTTGCCATATATCCCTGGTGGTCTAGTGGTCCCACGGGTTATTCCTCCTCAGAGGGGGAGCCCGCCGCCACCGCTAGCGGCCCCCGGTCTGTCCCCTAGGACCGGGGGCAAAGGACTGCATGTGCAGGCAATACCCGCAAGCCGCCGCTAATTGGCGACTCGCGGCTTACCTTGTCCCCGGCGACTCCGGCAGCAGTCCAGGGAGGGACCCAGAGTCCGGCTAGTACGGACTCTGGCCTCCCGCCGCGATCCCCAGTGCAGTACTGGCGTCGCGGCGCCAGCGGGGAAGGAGAGCGGCAGCGTGGGCGTCTGCATAGACAGCCCGTCGCTGCCACACTAGAGCCTCTGTTCTAAAATAAAAATCTAACAGGCTCTTTTTTTTTTTTTTTTTTAAATAAAAATAGAAAGCTTTTGGGGGCTGCTCCTGCAGCCTCCCTGCGCAGGTGACCCGACTCCGGCCGGGCACCAACTCAAACTGAGGTGCTGTGGCCGGGGGCGGGGTATAGAGGAGGACGGACCCAAGTGCATCCTGGGAGCAGCTAAAGCTTTAACTGCGTGGTGCCCATGGATCCAGATCCAGCTATACCCCAAGGTCAACCCTGTGGACCCCCTATGGACCCTGAAGTAGAAACAGGAGTATGCTCTGTAAAATACTGAGCAATGTGTTTTTTAGACTCAGAGCGTACCAGCAGACAAACAAACAAAAAAAAAAAAAAACTGTGTCTGAGAGCAAGGCCTATAGTCAAACTGCTACCGGATGCTCGAGTGGACGGGCAAGAGAGCATAAATTACGGATCATCTGAATCAGAGACTAAGGTCCTGATTCAGAGGCTCTGAATCAGGGCGGATTTTTTTTTTTTTTTTAAATCTGCCTCCAGGCCGCTCGCATAGCTGTGGGTGCCCAGGCACAGCTTGTGCAGGCGGCCTGGCGATGGTCGCGATTATCGGGACCGTTGGGCTTGCGACGAGACCCTTGTAGTAGGGTCTCGTCCACCGCAAGCCCCAGTGAACTTATATAGTTAATAGAGCAGGAAGTTCACTACTGACATCACGTGTGATGTCAGTAAGGCCGCCCACAAACGGCAGGCGTTCCTTCGGGAACGCCTCTGTTTGTGAAGCCACCCCCCAACCCGCCTACAAAACGGGGCAAGTTGTCGATCAACATCGACAGCCGCCCCGTCTTGTAGCGAGCCCCGGAGCGAGTGATATCTCACTCGCTCCGGGGCTCGCGTGCGCACTTCCCGACCATCGACCCACTTGCGAGCGCTATGAATCAGGCCCTAAGTCAGCCCAAAATCAGGCCTTAAGTCAGGCCAAAATTGTATGGGCTGCAGAAGCCGAAAGCCTTTCCGTACGCCATTGCCATCTGCTGCAAACAAAGTGAGACGCCTAAAGTTTGCTCAGGAACACAGGGATTGGATAGTAAAGGATTTGAAATTGCACCAAGCAGATGGTGGGGTGAGGATATGGAGACAACCATACGAAAGTATGGATCCTTCTTGCATTATCACGACTCTTTAGACTGGCGACATCATGGTATGGGGCATGTTTTCATGCGAGGGACTGGACCCTTTCATTAGTGTGGACAATTAGTAGAATACATGCCTAGAAAAAGTCAAGCAAAAGGTGGCCTAAAAGTACTAACCCATTGTTCATAATTCGTAATAAATAGTAACTGTTAAAATTGCTTACCTGTGCCCTAAAGTACTTGTACCAGATTAAGGGGCATATCCAATTGTGGGCAGGCTTTTCAAAAACCCTGCGGTGCAGGGTTTTTCCAGCAGCCGCGGGGTTTTACTATTCAAATTACTCGCTCCTCCAAGGCAAGTCTGGTTTTTCCTAAAAGTCAGTAATTTTAGGAAAAATAAGCGGGACTTGCTCTGGGACCCTGGCGACACCCCCTCAGGACTAATTAAGCAATTGGAAGGTGTATGTGTGGGAGAGAGTGAACCCCGGGTGTGTGACCCCCCCCCCCCCCCCAACATCTAAGTGTACACCTCCTTCCCTGTAGCTGGTGCTGGGAGAACTACATCTCCTAGTAGCCCTTGTGCCTCCCAGCACCCCCCTCCCCAGTGAGGAGGGGAGGCCAACGAGAGCCGTGTCTGTCCATCATAAAGGATTAACAGGCTTTTTTTTTCCAACAAAAGCTGACCTATTTAAATAGATACGTAAAGCATATATTACATCCAACAAAGAAACCTGCAGCACTGAAGTTGGGTTAGTAGACAATGCTCGTATAACGGTGTCTCGATTTAAATGAAAACGTGACAACTTTATGTTGGAAAGTTGGTCTAACATGTAAGACCGCTCTTACTTGAAATACCAAGAATGGAGAATGAGAAGAAAGAGCTGCAAGTTCTGACACACAGCAAGCTGAAGCAATTTCTAGTTTAAAAAAAAAAAAAAAACTTTTCATGTTAAGACTTTTTAAGTCTACAGAGTATAAAGATTCAAACGGGGCTCTCTGTGCAGCTTTTAACACCAGGTTAAGATCCCATATGAGGACGCCGAATGTGTAAAACTCGTTGAAAGAAAAGTTTGGACCTTTCGCTAATTTCCTCTGGAAAAACACAGACAGGGCCGATAATTGAATCTTGAGAGAAAAGACTGCCTTAATTCACTGACTAGGCCCTTTGTAAAAAAAACGGAAAAAAAAACCCCATAGGCGTCTAGACATTTAAATGCAGATGTATGTTCTTTTCGCACCAAGAAATGCATATTTGTCATACTCCATGATAATTTCTAAAACAAGAGATATGGTAAGAACTTACCTTTGTTATCTGTTTCTACGGTCCATAGGGTCCACAGGGTTGACCTTGGGGTATAGGTTGGGAACCAAATCCGGGCACCACGCAGTTAAAGCTTTCAGCTCCCAGGATGCACTGGGTCCACTCTCCCTATAACCCCATCCCCAAGCCAGAGGCACCTCCAAAGGCCGGAGAAGGAAAGAAAGAGAAGAACGGAACACTCAAGAACCATACTCACAGAGAAAGACGGGAAAACCGTGACCAGTAACAGCCCAAGTGAAGCCAGGTGCATCAGGGCGGGCACCCTGTGGACCCTATGGACTTCGTAGAAACAGAGATAAAAGGTAAGTCCATCTCTCTTGTTTTCTACATCAGGGTCCATAGGGGGTCCACAGGGTTGATCTTAGGGATGTCCCAAAGCAGTCCTTATAAAGGTGGGGATGCTCCTGTGCTGAGAGGAGAATCAGTCACCCAAAAGGGAGCATCCTGAGAGGAAAAGGAAACCAAAGCATAGAACCTTAAAAAGGTGTGGACAGAAGGCCACGTGGCCACCTAGCAAGGCAGAACAGCCAAGACTCCACAGCGAGCCGCCCACAGCCTGAGTAGAATAAGTATCAACCAAAACATAAAGGCCTAGCCTATGTGTAGGCCCCTGAGATAGTCATACAAAGTCATCTAGCCAATGTCAATTTATTGGCCGGCCATCCTTTCCTGTGAAATTCAAAGACCACAAATAAGTAGTCTGATTTCCGCAAGGAACTTGAACAGATCACATAAATCCGGAGAGGCCGGACCCCAGTCAGTCAGTCAATGAGGCCACACCAGCCGAGAGGACTGGTGACTGAAAAGTCAGTACCATAAGTTCCGGAATAATATGGAACTTAAAAACCACTTTAGGAAGAGACACAGGGCAAGTGCAACTCACAACCCTGACATGGTGAACTAACCAGAAGAGGGAGCCACCTGAGAACGCTCCCAATTCTGACATTCTCCTGGCGGATGCAAACACCATAAGAGAAAGAAAGAGCCTAAGCAATAGACCAAGTAATGGCTATCACAGCCAGTGGTTCAACTGAATGTCCCAGGAGGGCACGAAGAACCACTACTAAACCCCAAGGAGCCCTTATGGGGGAGAAAGGGAGACATAATCCAGAAAACACCCTGAAGGATGAACTGGATTCCCCGAGAGTGGAGAAATTCCACCTCCAAACTATACTGACAGTGCAGAGGTCCGCACTGTCTTGAAGGCCAGGCGGAGGGTGAGACCCAAGCCAGCTGGAAGGAATGCCAGAATTTCTGGAAATCCTAAACACCGGAGGATCGAAGCGACAGGTATGATACCATAAGAATTATGTATGCCACAGTCTGTGGTAGATCCCAGCAAAAGCTGGTCTATGTGCTCTAAACATCACAATGATGACAGAGCCAGGGAAGCCTTAGGACCACAGTAGGGACGCAGCCAAAGACGAATGATCCATGTCCAGGGCAAAACAAGGACCGAGACAACAGGTCCGGACAGTGAAGCAGCAGGAATGGAGTATCGATGAGGAGACTCCGAAAATCTAAGTACCCGTGATGTCTGGGGCAATCAGGAGCCACCAGCAGGACAGCACCTCAGTCGTGATTGAAAAAACTTCCAAAGACCTCGAGGAAGAAGGGAGACCGGAGGAAAGAGGTACACAAAGTGGAAGGACTACTTCACTAACGATGCGTCACCGAAGGTTGCTTTAGTACCTTAAGAGCTGGACTCCAACACCGGCAGTGAGTGATGGAGTCAGAAGGCCATGAGGACCCCCTCTGGGAGGCCCCCTCTGTTCACTAGGAGTTGAAACCTCTCTTGGAGAACAGACCAGTCCCTGGGATGCACGTCATGACGGCTGGGGAAGTCTACTTCCCAATGGAGAACTCCTGGAATGAACACTGCAGAGATGGCCGGGAGGAGACTCTCGGACTATGTCAGAATGTGTGACACTCCACTCATTGCTACCCAACGACCAGTGTCTCCTTGATGTAAGCCACTGTTGTGACACTGTTGGACTGAACAGTTTCAGGTTCACCATGAAGCCAGTGTTAGGCCAGAGGGAGGGCCCAAGACAGCTTAAAGAGACAGACGTCCAACAGCCTCGAAAGGAGTGCGGACCGGTCACAGCACCTCAGAGACTGGCGTCCGTAGTAAAGATTACTCTAGATGAGATGGCTATAACCACCCAGATAGAGACAGACACATCTCCGGAGAGAACATCTCTAAACAGTGATCCAATGAAGAAAACCGTTCCATCTGGAGAGTATCGGTCTTTGCAAAGGCCTGGAATGGAACTGAGCATATACCACCCCTCTGAAGGTAGGCACCCTGGATTCCAGAACCCACATGACAGTGTATAGACACTTGTCAACTGTGGAGACATCTCCGCGCTCGTAGTTAAAGAGTGGAGATCTTGTCTGGTGTTAGAAAGGATTCTCCGATTCTGAGAATCTGGCAGGGCTCCCAGATGATTCATATCCTGTGAGGAATTCAGGGAGGACTTTTTCCCAGTTGATTAACCCTTCGTGCTAGTGAAGGGAAGCAATGAATAACTGGAAATGCCTTCAAAAGAATCCTGGTTATCCTGAACAGTAGGTCGTCCGGATACAGGTACAGTCAGATACCCTGAACAGGTGGACTTTCATAAAAGCCATAAATCAGGTAAACCCCGGTGGGGCTGTGGACAGTCCAAAGGGCAGAACCTGAAAACTGGAAGAGTTGCTGTGGCACAGCAAACCTGAGCGATCGCTGATGAGAGGGCTCTATAGGTACGTGTCCTGAATAACCAGCGATACCACAAAGTCCCCAGGATCCATAGCTTGGCTGATGGAGCGTAGGGGGTTCCCTCCTGAACCTAGGCACCTTTAGGAATTGGTTCAGGGATTTCAGATAGAGGATAGGCCAATGAGGACCCTTCGGCCTCTGCACCAGAAAGGTAGAAAAGTCAGTCCCTTGCTGAGATAGCGGGGCTGGCATAAGTACCCCTGCTTATCGCAAGGACTGCACAGCTTTCTGGACTTGTAAGGCCTTGTTCGGGTCTGAAGAAAGGTCTGTGTAGCAAATTATGTGGGGAGGTCGTCTGAGCAATGAGAGGGCGCACCCATGAGAGACTTCGCCTCTTACCCAAGCGTCCGTGGTGACCTGACACCAGCACTGCGCTAACTGAGAAAGTCGGAATCTCACTCTGGGATCCCCCAGATGAAGACCTGTCCAGTCAGGCTGAAGGTTCGTCCTTCAGTTTGAGGAGCAGGGCGTCTGGATGACCAGGTCTGCTCGGTACCGGGTATGGTGGCCCTCGTGGAGACAGACAGCCTAGGAAAAGACTGAACAGATGTAGTCCAAGGCCTCATAGTGGGAGTAGCTGAAGGCGGAAATTTACAGAGTGAAACTGCCAACGTTGCTACAATCTTGTCAAGGTCAGGACCAAACAAGATCTCCCCAAAATAGTAAATTTTAAGGCCTATCAGGGAGACTACCTCTGTCGCCCATGAGCACAGCCATAGGGTATGGAGGCAGATACAGTCACAGCCGAAACCCTGAAGAGTAGGAGACCGGCATCCAATGTTGGTGCTCCAACATATTAAACTGCATTTTTAAATGTGAGTGACAAAATGTGTCTAATCCCCAGAAGTTGTATTTATTTATTTTTTTAAGGGAAAAAGCATTAGCCACCTCTGTGATAGCCATGGTTGGATGGGCAACAGCCCCTGAAAACGTGTATATTTCAGGCAAAGTCACCACCTATGGTTCTGTAGAATCCATTTCTGCATTTCCCAGGCAAGGATGGGAGGCGTAGTAGCGCTCTTAATCAGACAAATAACATGAGAATCCACCGCAGGAGGTGATTCCTATTACTTACAATGAGCCTCAGGGTATGGGAAACATGAGGCCCAACGCTCTTGTGATACCTCTTATCTGGCAATTGCCCGACCTCCGCCATGTGATCCACCCGCTGGTCAGAAATGGGGAAAACAGCCGAAGACACTTTAATTGCTTAAACTGAGGGTGTTTTGATTTTAGGTGCAGGTTCAACATTCTTTATAACTAGAATGCACATGACCGCCAGCACAAAGGCAGGAATAAAATATACTTGATTTAGGCACCCCCTTGTGTGAAGGAGTCCTACACCTCATCGAGTGCACCCTTGGCTGACTATCTGTGTAGACAGCAGTACAAACTGGGTAGTAACCACAGGGTGTTTATTACGCCATTTTGTGTACCGTAAAAACGACATCCTCCCAGGGTGGCTGTTGTGGTAGTCCCTGCCAGGGAAATAACAGACTGTTACCTGAGGGAATTTTAAAAACCCCGGCAGGGAGCGGTAGTCTGTGTCACAGAGTTAAACCGCAAGAACTGCGAGATACCCTGAGAAGGAAGGGTAGCATGTTGAAGCAACCCAACTAAGGGGGGCTGCCAGGCGATCTGCAATGGAGGTCAGTGCCCCGAGAAAAACTGCCCCAAGGGGATTCCCTCATACATAACCCTTTCCGAGTCAAATCCTCCGCATTCTCACCTGCAGCACATGACAGGCAGGATAGCAAGAATGGGTGCAGTATCGTGCTCTATTCCCTAGTCAGACATATCTGACTAACACCATCGTGGAAAATCAAGCAGCACTATACTGGTACTGACTAACGCTAAGATTAGCTGCAGGTACCCATTATCAGCCTATGCAACACACAGTTCCATCTAAAATATGGCAATGTGCAGCACGCAACAGTATGTGACAAAACCTCAAAAATATTGACAAGTATATATGAGGTCTCAGAACCACCCTAGGTACACCTGTATCCGGGCAGATTGTAAAGAAAAGGGATATGACTGACATGTGAGAGAAAAAGCAGTCAGCACTAGCATAAGTCACATACAATGCAGAAATTTATATATTTTTTTATAATACACACACGAACATGACATATTATACTGCAAAAAGTCGCTGCATTCAACTGCCCAGATTCAGTGTCTGGGAAGGCTATAGCGCTGTGTACACTGACCTGATGGTGAGGTACGCAGGAGGACTGGACCAACTGTCATCCTGAGAGATTTCTGCTGCACCATAGAGGTAAAATGGCCGCTGGAGACCTCAAAGGAAGCGTGGCCCGCGGAGGAAGCAGCTCAGCAACACCAGACTATAGACACTGAAAGGCGCGCTGAGCTGAGGGGAGGAGCCGCTACAAGAGGGAAGGCTTCCTCCCCTGGCCGGCTATTAACCCCCGGGACGCCGGCACCCTGCGCCGATCTTGAAGTCCCTGGTGGTCTAGTGTATGTGGGGGGGGGGGGGGGTGCGCCGCCACTGCCTCCGGTCTGTCCCCAGAGACATCGGACTGCATTTTAAATGCGCGGATCACCGGAAGCGTTGATCAGCGACCTTACCTGCTCCCCTTTGATCCGGCAGCAGTCCTGGGCGCCCACAGAGTCCGGCTAGTATAGACTCTGGGATCCCGTTGAGCTCCCCAGATCTGTACTGGCGTCTCAGCGCCGGCAGGGCAGCTTGGACGTCCTATGGACAGTCCGATGCTGCCGCTCTGAAGAGTCCAAAAGAAAAAACTGTGAACTCAAAATAAAATTAAGCTTAGGGGCTGCTAATCAGCCCCCCCTGCGATAACTGTGACCAGACTCCGGCCGGGCACCAACTTTAACTGAGGTGCCTCTGGCTTGGGGGTGGGATTATAGGGAGAGTGGACCCAGTGCATCCTGGGAGCTGAAAGCTTTAACTGCGTAGTGCCCGGATTTGGTTCCCAACCTATACCCCAAGGACAACCCTGCGGACCCCCTATGGACCCTGAAGTAGAAATACAGGTTTTCTTGCACTTCTAGTTTGAATAACCTGTTCCGAAAAACCTTTGGCGTGTAAGATCATGGCCTCAATAGCCATGCTGTTAGTTTCTACTAAAGTAATGGGCCCCATACATCTGCCAGCCGTTTCACTGACTGCCCGATCGGACCGGAACAGCAAACAAATGTGCGAGTCCGTAGATATTTTAACTGCGGCATACAGCCGCACTTACTCACAGGGGCGAGAACATCGCTCCTAATTGGATTGACCCCTAATATTTCACCCACAGATTTACAGACAATATTCTTAGAACTAGTGTGCTTAATAGAAGTTTACATTCCCGTATGTATAAACACAATCTAGAACACATCATAAAAATAGACTCACTTTAATGAAGTTTTAGAAGAAACTTTTCTTTCTTCCTTTGGAGAGGACACTAGAACAGAAGGCTTCTTTTTGCTCTGTAGACTGCCATCAATGGTAGAAGAATGATTGTCACTCTTATTGCTGCTGTTGCTGCTCTCATCACTACAGCTTGAGATTCTCATGTTGTCGCTGTCTCCACTTTCACTTGTGCTACTACTTTTCGACTCTCCATTTAGCTTTTCCTGTTGCCCATACGTAATAGGGAGCTGGTCATCAAATATAATCTGCACATTTTCAGTAATTTTGTTCTTTCTGCTTTTTCTCTTCATGCTGCTTGTGGTAATAGTATTATTTCTTTTTCCATGTGAGCCTGCTAGAGTGGTCCATGTAGCAGATATGCCAATTGTGGTGGTTGTAGTTGCACTAGGCGGCTCTGTTAAAACTGGGGGCTCATCTAACGAACACAAAAACATAAAAAACGTGTTAAGTTTAGGCAAGAGTCATATTTTAGATTATGGTTTAAGAATAAAATTGACAGAAACCTGGTCCCTGGCAATTACAGCTCACATACACAGGGTTCCAACATGTGGTTAGAGTTCAGGGCGATATGTCAGACATCAGCGAAACACAGTGCTGTTTTGGATTCAGTAACATCACATCACAGTACATGCCTATCTAATAGTCATGAGCATGAATATGTATTTAGCAGTGAAGGGAAGGGGGGACATTACAATACTGATTGAGGCAAATGCCAGTACAGTAAGATGGGTAAGTGCTGTAAGACAGCTGTGGTGCCAGGCTACTAATGTAAGCATATTGGTAATTATATCATGGCCATTACAGATGGTGTCATGTTAACTGCTGCATTCATCACCTTACTCCTAGACGTTTTCCCAGCTTTTGGAGACATTTACTGCCTACGCTTGTTTTAAAGCGAAAAATAAAGCTATCTATTGAAGAGACCTACGATATATAGCTGTGCAGCTGCTATGGTTCCTTATACAGATGCAATGATGTTGTGTTAATTCCAAGTTTGACACAACAATGCATCTCTTACTATTTATACTAAATGCAATAATCATTAGAGACTGGTTCACCTTCAACTTTTTGCTTTTCTCTCTCAAGAGCAGCTTGGAGCTCAAAGTTCTCTTTGTTTTTAGCTTCAATTTCCTCAAGCTTCCTCCTCTGCTCCTCTTTCTTCTTCCTCCGCTTCTCCTTTCTTTTCTCTCGCTTTGCAGCCAAAGCCAATCTTCTGCTCTCTTCTCTCAGCTGTCAATAGACATGCCTCAATTACCACTTACACTAATTATGTAACAATTAAGGAGATTGGTTAAATAGTTAAGTTTGAAGAATCCCATTATTACTTGTGAATTTGGAATTTAAACCTGTGGAAAAAAGGGCTTTACCTTTTCTAGATCCAGTTCTTCCAAAAGGATACTAGCATTTTTGTTAGCTTCAGCAGCCTGTCTATCTTTGGCTTGCACAATTGACTCCATACAAAGATGACACTTCTTCAACATCTCCTGAAAGAACATTACCGATGCTTTAAACCAGACCATTTTAAATGGATGAAGAAAAAACAAACAAAAAAAAACAAACAAACATGGAAAAAGGGTAATCAGGAAAATATTTCAAGTGGTGTGTGGAGCCTGGCATTTTCGGAAAACTGAATAGTTTGTAGCTTGGCTCCTCCCACAAGCCTAAACATACAGTTATTTCTAACTAAATTCAAAGGACAGCGGTGAAACTAGGGGAAGGAGAGAAGGGGAAAACGTAAACACAAAAGGAGTCTCAAAAGGAGGTTTATGAAAATGAATTAACCAATTTACAACCAACTTGTAAGAACATAACAGAAGGGCTGGGAGGGTGTCTAGTGTCACCCATGAAATTAGAGAAAAGGACATAAAGTACAAAAATCTCTCTCTCACATCAAGTGGAGCATGGTGCACATGGGCCTGGAACTGAAACTGTTCAGGGGCCTGTACTTAGAAGTGAAGTAGCTGTGACAAGTGTAAGTGTGTGTGTGTGTGTGTGTGTGGATTTATGGACGACCGTGTGGTCAGCTAGGCAGTAATTAATATATGGGCCTATTATGTGGAGCTGTAGTTCCATCCGCCACATTGTTAATATGGCCCTGTATACACGGACGGCCAAGTTGTTGACCTGCACAGCTGATCAGTGGAAGAACAATGCCTCGCAAAAGCTAAGAGAAAGTTCCATAGGTTCAAAAGTATCAGATTGCAAGAAATGAAGAACCAAGTTAAGGCCCAAGGGAACTAATGGTAGGACATAAGGGGGTTGCACATGGTTTGTCTCTATTCAGTTTATGATTTCCTCACCTTCAACATTGTTTAAACAAAGTGTGAAAATCCTTTTGCCTTCAGGATGACGGGCTCAACAGTTACCACGTTAAAGCTAGAGGAGATAACCCGGGGTGCCGAAAAAGACCCAGATTGTGAAGGTCGGGATGTAAGGGAAGGTGCAGAGGAGGGGCCTCAAGCATTCCCAGAATATTGGAATACCATGCTCTCACAGACTAATCTGGTGCCACAAAAGACTATCAATTTCTGAAGCGTATATAGTGCGAGAGAAGGTCAGAGGTGGGAATAGGTAAACGAGCAGAAACTCCCAGCTGACCATGATGACATCGATGAGGAGCAGAAGAGTGGACTCAATGGTTATGCAGAGATGCTATCAAGTTGATATCTGACATCGCATTGATCCAACAACCGAGTCTTCCAGGTGAAGGGACCACTCTCCTGGGTGAAGATCTCGTCTTCCTGGAATAAACACCGCAGAGATGACTGGTACATGTCAATCTACTCCTTTAATAATCCGGAGGCATCCACCATTGCTAAAGGACTCCAAGTGCCACCCTGTTGAATGAGGTATGCCACCGAGATAGCATCATCTGACTGCATCCGCAACTAATGACCCTGCAGTAGAGGTTGTGCCATGGTCACAGCTTGGAACTCTAAAGCTGGGCATCCACTATACAATTTTCTGTCAGATATCTGTCCAATCTGGCTGGTTGGAATGAAAACCTGGTAATGTATGGGAGCAAATGACAGTCAGTCAATCATATGGTTTTAAACACTGAAAGAAGGACAAAAAAACAAAAATTGTTCAAATTGGTTAAATTTATGTGTTTTAACCAATTTATCTGAACAACCATTTTTGGCTATTTTCCAGTGTTTGTGAGCAAATGGACAATTGTCATTTGCTCCCATACATTACCAGGTTTTCATTCCAATTGTATAGTGGATGCCCAGCTTAAGACATTGATAGGAAGCATGGACTCTGCCACCCAGCCTCTGAGACTGGCGTCAGTTGTGAGAACAGCCCAGTACCATATAGAGAACAGTCGACCCATAGAGCGGTTTTGTAAGCTGTAGTTGAAGATAAAATTAGTCTTTTTTTTTCTTTCAAAACATGGAAGCAAGTAAAGTTTCCTGTAAGTTTAAAACTTACTTAACGGAACAAAATTAAATATCTTTAAATGGAAAGACTTCTAGGAATTCAAAATCGCAGCAGAGAGAAAGCTTGGTGTGTGCGCAAGGTCAGCTGGAAGCAGATTTCATAATTTTTTCCAGAAGGAGAAATCCTGGTAAGATCCGGTTACAGATAGCAGACCGAGAAAGGCTCACCGACTAGTGGTTGCCGGGATTAACTAACTGGATCATTGCTAGGTCCTATAGGGGAATGTTGATTAGTGTTCCCGCTAGCCTGTTTTAGGGGGGTGGCGCGCACCTGCCCGGTTTTAAAAGGCCAAACTGCGCCCTGCCCTTTTAGTGGCACCCCGCTAAAACCACATACCCTAAGTCTTCCCTGTCTGCACTGTCCCGCTGGTGGGAAAAGTCGCGGTGACCGATCAATGCCCGGTGAATAGTCACCTTGAGGGGAAAGCTTGGAGGAAGCCCAGCACCTCTAAGTGAGGTGTATGCCACCAAGCGTGACAAATTGGAGGAGTGTCCCAAGGACATATACCCTCCCTCACCGGCTATGCCCCCTTTTCGTGTCACTTTTCAATTCTGTTTTAAGATGAACCAGGCCCCAAGTGTTGATTTCACAATCTCCCCGAAATGCATTTACAAAAGCAGGCAAGTATGCTTTACAGAAGCAATTTATACAAATAAAAGATTTTCAAAAATGCTCTAGGTCAAACAGCATTGCAATGGCAAAGATCACAGACATCAAGGGTATAGAAAAACCAGGCACAAAAAAAAAAAAAATGTAGCCTAGACAGTAACACTACTATATATACACACACACTGATTCATTTACTTGGAAGACCTTACCTTATCTGTAATAGTGGCAATGTATCTCATGCACTCAGAGTCTGATGGGAACTGGTTTACCTCTTTCACAAGGTAACGCACTACTTTAACATGACCCTGCAATGCAGAAAACCATGTATATTTCAAGGTACAATTCAAACACATTGTATCCCAGTTTGAAATATTGCTGCAGTAAAAACATACCTTTCTAAAAGCTGCCATGAGAGGAGTTATTTTCCTATTGTCTGCTGCATCTACATCGGCTCCAGCTTGCACAAGCAGTTGAACAACATCCAAATGACCTCCATTTGCTGCCAGCCAAAGTGGAGTGTTCCCCTTCTTGTTGCGCACATCAATAAGAGCTCCCCTGGAAGAAATCGGTTCAATACAAACACTGCTATAGTATACACACAAATCTATAAATAGTATAATAAAGTCCCTGGTGTACATCTGTCTGTTTGGGCTAATCTCAAGAACCACTGGACAGATTTTGATTCAGTTTTCACTATTCTATGGAGCATTTGTCAAAGAAGTTTTAGTATAAAACATTAATGTATGACAAAAGGGCGCCGAGCAGTTATTTGTGTGAAGCAAGTCATGAATAAAAAAAAAAAAAGAAGACAGACGTTTAAGTGCTTTCTTGTCTTATGCTACGTAAACCGTTAAAGAACAGGGACAGACCCTTAACATTGCTAAAGCTGACCTAAGTGGAGACTCTCTCATGGATAACTTTACGTGGCCTTTTGAGTGTCAAAACTAAATCTTTTCGTGGTGACATCAGGCGGAAAAACGACTAATGTCGCCTACAAAGGAATCTAAGACTTCAGTTAAAAACAAAACAAAAAAAACAACCACTATAGCCGTAAATTCAAGGCTAACCTGGGATAGATAGATATATATATCTGCATACACACACACAGGCTCCCACCTAATGTACATGGCACGCAGGAGCTGAGGTACATGCTGTGCACATTGTGTGTGAATTGCATATGTGCACCACAATGAACAAATCAACAAGCAAAAAGGATTCCAATATTATAAAATATGTCTATTCATACATATAACACATCTGAAGACCTTCCCTGACAAATTAAAAAAAAAAAAAAAAAAGCATTACTAACCATTTCCACAAACAGAAAAAAAATCCACCTGCCTAATCTACAATTTAACAGGTGCATAGAGACCATACTATCTTTTTTTAATCTACAAAAGGGTAACTCACCTAGCAGAATTTACAAAAGGTCTTACTTACCTATGAAAAAAATATATAGACATGAGCAGGGAGAAAGGGTTCTATGTGGTATTCACTGTAGCAAACATCTCATTTTACTGAACATGGACAAATTAAAATGTTAAATTATATCCTTTTAACAATGGCTTATACATGTACCTGCTAATAAGCAGCTCACAGAACTTGTAGTGGCCCTTGTCTGCTGCAATAGTCAGAGCTGTATCCCGTGAAGATGGCACTGGGGGAGCATTAACATCTGCACCTTTGTCAAGTAGCACCCGTCCTACTTCTGCATAGCCACCAGATGCAGCTTCCATTAAAGGAGTTAGGCCAGTCTTTAAAAAAAATAAATAAATAAAACAGTGGTAGAACTAAACCAGCAGAGAGGTTTGAAAACTAGAAATTTGTGAGGGGGGGGAGGGGGGAGGACGGTAAACAGAAAAAACAAAAAACTTCTATGTTACTGAAAACAGGATTTTAATACTTCTGTTAATTCATCTTCTATGAATTCATTGGGGGGCGATGGACCATGAGGACAGAGCCCCTCCATTGGCACTTTAAATAAAATTAAACTGCTTACTCTTCTATATCCACAATACACAGACCTCAGTTATTTAATTTACGAACAAAGAACAGAACTAGAATAAAATGAAATGAAACAAAAAAAAAAAATACACAAAAGAAAGTCTTTCACCTCTGACAAAAATGTGTAGGCTTGGTAAACTTTAACATGAGAACAAGAGCATAAAAGGGTGGGGGCCTAGTACTCTCCAACAGATAAAAAAAAAAAAGATTACACACAAATATTGAACAATAATTCTCATTCATGCAATTGGTGGACACCAGACCATGGGTACGAGCCTGTAAAAAACATTAGACAGATCTTTAATGCCATCCAATAAATTAAGTTTCACCTTCCTCTGAGGACAGATTATGATCCAATGCCAGAATCAAGACGTCTCGATTTAAGAGGAAATTAAAAAATCTACCTCAAGCTGAAAAGATGGATTATTGCGAACACCACACAAAAAAATTAGATGGTGAAATGTGGAAGACCTTGGAAAGGGAAAAAACAAATCTTCCATGCAAGATACTTAAAATCTATTGATTTCTGTTTAACAATATTCCCATAGAGTAGCAAGTGTAAGAAAATACACACATCCATCAGGCATGTTAAGGTCTTCTTATAACCCTCCCTACACATTTTCCCTCTACAAAATGGGAACAGAAGCACTGGCAGTGTATAAAGATAGTGAGGAATGACAATTGCAGAGGCATAGCTTCCACTCTTCTGTTTAGTAATTTACAAGTGTGCAAGGAGCATTTGACTAGCAGTGTTTAACATTAAGATGTGGTTGACTGCAGTGCTGAGTCACAAATACAGTTGAGCTACATGTAGTGGTGCAGATGTGTCCTCATACATCAAGCCTCAATACGCCACCCAGCGTGACATGCCTGGCGCGAGTGAGCCGCCAGGTCCCATGCAACTCTGCTAGCGTCGGGTGTCTTTTTGCCAAAGATGCATCTAAATTGCAATGCAAGGACGCACCAGCAGACTGTGCCGATTACTTTGATATGCGACACTTGTATATCTGTGTGCCCGCACCACAATGGAACTTGGAATGAAAAAAGCTGCAGCCGCTACATTGAAGCACTTCATACACAAATTCTGAGCCTTAGTTGCAGTATACAAGTGTTGCATATCAAATTAACCAGCAGTCTGCTGGTGCATCCTAGTTGCATCACACCGCATCATGAACAACAGATGGGACGATACAATGAACGATGGATCCGGCGTACACACTATAGGATGTGTAAGATATTGTTCTGATCTGCGGCGGAATGATATATTGTACTCTACACTGTATAGTGTGTAACCAGGTTAAGGTTAATAAAGCAGCTGTCACATAGCCAAATGTATCTAATTTTCAGAAGCCATCTAAAAGCAACTCCATTTCTATCAGTTTTCTTTACCTTTGCTCTGTGCTCCACATTAGCCTTCCTGTCCAGAAGCAAACTAACCACTTCTGTTCTTCCTTGGAAGCAGGCCAGAGTAAGTGCAGTGTTTCTATTAGTTTCAATCTGTGCATTGATGTCAGAGCCCATATCCAAAAGCAACTTAACAGCAGCAGTGTGACCATTCATTGCAGCCAACATCAGAGGAGATATTCCCAACTTGCTACCAGTTCTGCAGAAGTAAAAATAAGATATGCTTTGTCAGTTATGGAGAAAACAAGAGATATGGTAAGAACTTACCTTTGTTATCTGTTTCTACGAAGTCCATAGGGTCCACAGGGTTGACCTTGGGGGTATAGGTTGGGAACCAAATCCGGACACCACGCAGTTAAAGCTTTTAGCTCCCAGGATGCACTTGGGTCCACTACCCTATAACCCCACCCCCAAGCCAGAGGCACCTCAGTTTGTAAGTAGCCAAAGACCGGAGGAGGAGAGAAAGAGAGAAAACTGGAACACTCAATAACCATACTCACAGAAATGGGAGACGGAAAACCGGTGACCAGCCACACAGCCCATATGAAGCCAGGTGCGTCAGGGCGGGTGCCCTGTGGACCCTATGGACTTCGTAGAAACAGAGATAACAAAGGTAAGTTCTTACCATATCTCTTGTTTTCTACTTCAGGGTCCATAGGGGGTCCACAGGGTTGACCTTGGGGATATCCCAAAGCAGTTCAACCAAGGGTGGGGACGCTCCTGTGCTGAGAGGAGAATCAGTCGCCAAAAAGGAAGCATCCTGAGAGGCAAAGGAAACCAATGCCTAGAACCTTAAAAAGGTGTGGACAGAAGACCCACGTGGCCGCCTAGTAAGGCAACACAGCCAAGGCGCCCCAGCGAGCCACCCACGAGGGTTACATGGCCCGAGAAAAAACAAGCATCAACAACAGAAAGGCCTACCCATGGGTAGACCCCTGAAGAAGACATACAAGGCCATCCAGCCAACATCTGGCTATAGGCCAGCCATCCTTTCCTGTTAAAACCAGAAATCTCAGACCACCAATAAGGAGTCCGATTTCCGTAAGGAACCTGAACGGATCACATAAATCCACAGAGGCGGACCACAGTCAATGAGGCCACACCAGCCGAGAGGACTGGGGACTGAATGGCCGTACCATGTTCCAGAATAAAATGGAACCTAAAAATCACTAAGAAGAAACACAGGGTGAGAGCAACTCACACCCTGACATGATGCCCTCCAGAAGAGGGAGCCACATGAGAACGCTCCCAATTCCGACACTCACCTGGTTGATATAAACACCCTGAGAGAAAGAGAGCCAAAGCAATAGACCATGTAATGGCTATCACAACCAGCGGTTCCATGGACTGTCCCCGGAGGGAACGAAGAACCACTACTAACTCCCAAAGTCCCTAGGGAGGACAAATGGAGGCATAATCCAGAAAACACTCCAAAGGATGAACTGGATACCAGAGCGGAGCATAGAGATCCGCACTGTCAGGAAGGCCAGGCCGAGGGAGCAACCCAAGCCAGCCGGAAGGAATGCCAGAATATCAGGAAATCCTGGACACCGGAGGATTGTATCGACCGGTACAATACCATAAAAATTATGGCTGCCACAGTTTGTGGTAGGTCCCAGCAAAAACTGATCCATGTGCTCTAATCATTCCAACGATGACAAAGCCAGGAAAGCTGTAAGACCACTGTAGGGACGCAGTCAAAGATAAACAACCTAGGTACAAGGCAAAACCAAGGACCCTGAGATAACAGGTCCGGGCAGTGAAGCATTAGGAATGGAGAATTGATGGAGAGACACCGAAAATCCAAGTACCCCTGACATCTGGGGCAATCAGGAGCCACCAGCAGGAAAGCATCTCCGTCTCGATTGAAACACTTCCCTCGAGGAAGAAGGGAGACCGGAGAACACAGGTAGTCAAATTGGAAGGACCACTTTACCGACAAAGTCACTGAAGGTTGCTTCAGAACCCCCAGAGTTGGACTGTAACACCATAGTGTGATAAAGTCAGAAGGCCAGGAGGGTCACCTCAGGGGGGCCCCCCCTGCTCACCAGGAGATGAAACCTCTCTTGGGGAAGAGACTAGTCCCCGGGATGCACGTCGTGACGGCTGAGGACTTCAAATGAACGCTGCCGAGATGGTCGGGAGGAGACCCTCAGACTATGTCCGAATGTGTGACATACCTGTCATTGCGACCCAACGAACAGTGTTGCTAAAAAGGAAGCCACTGCCCTGACCCTGTTGGACTGAACTTCTTCAGGTTCACCGGGAAACAAGAGTTATGCCAGAGTGAAGGCCCAAGACAGGCTAAAGTTCCAACAAGTTAATTGACAGGGTGGAATTGACAGACGTCCAACTGCACTGAAATGCATGCGAACCAGACACTGTCCTTAGCAAAGAATACCCTGGACGAGATGACCATAGCCACCCGGAAAGGGACAGACTTGCCTCCGGAGAGAGCACCACTGTTTGAACAGTGATCCAACAGAAAAAACTCGTTCCATCTGGAGATAAGCCAATTATGGAAAGGCCTGGAATGGAACTGAACCCATTCCACCCTTCCAAAGGCAGACACTGAATAGTGGACCATGCATCCCAGAGTGTAAAGACATATGTCGACTGCGTAGACATCCATGTACTCCTAATGGAAGAGTGGAGATGCCGTCTTACGCCAGAAGAATTCTCAGATTCTGAGAATCCAGCAGGGCTCCTAGGTGAAGAATACCCAGAGAGGGATGCAGGGAGGACTTTTTCCCCGTTGATTAAACGTCTGCACCCTGAAGAAGCCACGGTCATCCTGACCTGGCTGTAAAGTACCCCGGGGATCCTGCTAAGAGCATGAGGCCGTCCAGGTACAGGAGCATTGGGATATACTGAACAGGAGAACTGTCAGAAAATCCAAAACGCTGGTAAACCCCTGTGGGGATGAGGACAGTCCCAACAGGCAGAGCCTGAAATATTGTAAGTGCTGTGATACAGCAAATCTCAGTCCATGCTGAGGCAAGGTCTCTGTAAGTACCCGTAGGCACGCGTCCTGTATATCCAGTGATACCATAAAGTCCCCAGGTTCCAAATATAGTATGATGGAGCCTAGGGATTGCCTCCTGAGCCCAGATAGCTTTAGGAACTGGTTCAGGGAATTGAGACAGAGAATAGACCAAAGAGGACCATTCAGCCCTCGCACCAGAAAGAAAGCAGAACAATCAGTCACTCGCTGAGAAAGTGGGGATGGCCTAATGAGCTCCTCCTACCGCAACAACTGTATAGCTTTCTGGAAGAGTAAGGCCCTGTTCGGGTCTGAATAAGGGCCTGCGTACCATCACCTGGAAAGAGGCCGCCTGAGCAAAGAGAGGGCGTACCCTCCTACCCACGTAGCCGCGGCAACTTGACACTAGTACCGGGTGAACTGAGAAAATCGCCATCTCCCAGTGGTAGGCCTGTCTAGTCAGGCTGAAGATATTTCCGTAGGTTCAGAAGCAGGATCGGCTGGCAGTCCAGGCCTGCTCGGTACTGGATATGTCGGCCCTCGTAGAGGCCGACAGTCTATGAAGAAACAGACCTTTAGGCTGACCCAGAGGACAAAAAGACTTAATAGACTTAGTCTGAGGCCTTGTAGTGGGCATAGCTGAAGGCGGTAAACTTGTACTGCCAATGTTACTACAATCCTGTCAAGGTCAGGACCAAACAAGATCTACCCTATAGATGTATCTGCACCTCTGCATTCCCAGAGCGCAGCCATAGGGTATTACGGAGGATACAGTCGCAGCCGGAACTCTGAAAGTTAGGAGACTGATATCCAATATAGGCATTTCCCCCTATGACAACTGCATATATTACGTGAGCGACCAAATACATTTGAACCCCAGACGTGCTGGAGGGGAAAAAACATTACAAATGCATCAGCTCAGTATGCAATAGTATTAACCAACCATGCTATAACCATGGTAGGATGGGTAACAAGCCCTGAAAGCGAGTATACTGATTTCAGGCAGAGTTACCCCCCACGGATCCGAAGAATCCGACCACGCAGGAATGGGAGGCGTCAACGTCTGTAATCAGACGAGTAACACGCCCATCCACCCCAGGAGGGGCTCGTGATGATCCTCAGGGAATTTGGGACAGGAGGCCAAACACTGTTGCAATACCTCGTATCTGGCAACAGCCAGAGTCCCGCCATGCGATCCACCTGCTCGTCAGCAACAGGGAACCTGAAGGCACGTAAGACTGAGGGTGTATGATACAGGTGCAGGTCAACATTCACTCTAACCAGAATGGACGTGCCACCAGCCCCAAAGCAGGGATAATAATACCTGAAATAGGCTTCCCCCCATGTAAGAGGGAAAGAGCCCAAAACAGTATCCAGTTCACGGCAGAGCCAACTGGGAAGTAACCACAGGGCGTCAACCACGCCACTTTGCGTTTCGTAGAAAACATCCACCCAGGGTGGCTGTGGTAATCCCTGCAAGGGGAATGACAGACTATGGTGGCACCAGGGGGGAATTCATATACTGCGAAAAAACCCTGCCGGGAGCGGTAGTCTGTGTCACAGGGGAAGAGTGCAAGAAACTGCGAGATACCCTGAGATTGAAAAGGGCAGTATGGTGAAGTAACCCCAAGTGAGGTACAACAACGGGGCACGCCCGGCGATCCGCAATCGAGAGGATCCCGAGAAAACAAACCGCCCAAGGGGGTCGTGAAAGGGGCCGGCACACACAGAACCCTTTATGAAACAAATCCTATACTGACAGGTGAGAGAATTAAGTACAGGCAGTCAGCACTAGCATAAGTCACATACAATGCAGATATATATATATATATATACACACACACACACACACGCATGACATACAATATACTGCACTATGTCACTGCATTCAACTTACCCAGATTCAGTGTCTGGGAAGGCTTCAGCGCTGTGTATACTGCCTGATGGTGAGGTACGCAGGGGGACTGGACTCACTGCCATCTCCGGAGATCTCTGCTGCACCACAAGAAAATGGCCGCTGGAGACCTCAGAAGAAGCGTGGCCCGCGGAGGAAGCAGCTCAGCGACGCCAGACTATACATACTGAAAGGTGCGCTGAGCTGAGGGGAGGAGCCGCCGTAGCAGGGAAAGCTTCCTCCCCTGGCCGGCTATTAACCCCCCGGGACGCCGGCTCCCAGCGCCGATCAGTAAGTCCCTGGTGGTCTAGTGGCACACGGGGTATGGTGGGGGGCCCGCCGCCACTGCCGGTCTGTCCCCAGAGACCGGAGGCACAGGACTGCATATTAAATGCGCGGATCACCGCAAGCAGTGATCCGCGACCTTACCTGCTCCCCGTGGATCCGGCAGCAGTCCTGGGCGCCCGCAGAGTCCGGCTAGTACAGACTCTGGGGTCCCGCTGAGATCCCCAGATCTGTACTGGTGTCTCAGCGCCGGCGGGGTGACGGAGCGGCAGCTTAGACGTCCTATGGACAGTCTGACGCTGCCGCTCTGAAGAATCCAAAGTAAAAGTTTAAAAACTGTTCTTTAGAAAAAAATCTAAAGCTTAGGGGCTGTTAATCAGCTACCCACTGCACTAAACGGTGACCCGACTCCGGCCGGGCACCAACTTAAACTGAGGTGCCTCTGGCTTGGGGGCGGGGTAATAGGGAGAGTGGACCCAAGTGCATCCTGGGAGCTAAAAGCTTTAACTGCGTGGTGCCCGGATTTGGTTCCTAACCTATACCCCCAAGGTCAACCCTGTGGACCCCCTATGGACCCTGAAGTAGAAATGGATATAGCAGTGTATAATTTGAACAACGAGTCAGATATAAAGACCCTATAATCTCCGAAATCCGACCATGTAAATACACAGACATGGACAGTGAGATCTATTTTGCCCAAATATCTTTAAAAAAAATTAAATCAGAAATTAAATAAAAAATAAAAATAAAAATACTGAGCACGAAGGAGTAAAAACCACATACCTTGAGTTTATTTCAGCCCCTGCATTAAGCAAGATTTTGATGATATTGACATAACCACCAGATGCAGCCAAGCTTAGAGGAGTATAATCAGAAACATTTCTGTGCTCTTTGTTTGCCCCACGAGCCAACAGCAACTCAACCACCTAAAAAATATTTAAGTGTAAACACAAAGTAGCAAAGAAAAAAATCAATACTTAAAACTTACATTTATGGCAGACTCAAGTAAAAGATAATTAGCACAAAAAAGTGTGTGTGGCCAGTATGGTATCAAACTATGCCTCACTGAGCAACAACTTAAACAATTGGTTGGAGCCCAGCAGTGAGTGTGACATCTGGGTCTGTCCTCCCTGATCCTCCTGTGTGACCACAGTAAGGCCCAAGAGCAAGCTTAGGAACCAGTCATCCTGATTGAGTGGGAAAAGACCTGAGGCATGCTCTTCAGTCTGTTCTCCTCAAAGAACTGTTCTTAAGAAAGGAATCTAGGATTGAATGTTTCTGTGGCTCAGATAAGTACATTTATTCCCATTTGGTACAGGGCTTTTCACTTATGAAATTATATCACATCACACTTATGTTTTGCACTAGGAGGCACCTTTCTTATGTTTTACATATACATACACCAATCAGCAACATTAAAACCTCCTGCCTAATATTGTATAGACCCCCCTTATGCCTGAAAAACATGTACTCCAGAAGACCTGCAGCACACCCTTTAAGTCCTGTAAATTGCGAGGTGGGGCCTCCATGGCTCAGACTTGTTTGTTTCAGCACATCCCAAAGATGATCACTTGGATTGAGATCTGAGGACTTTGGAGCCAAGTCAACACCTTAAACTTTTATATTCCGCAAACTATTCTTTAACAATTTTTGCAGTGTGGCAGGGCGCATTATCCTTCTGAAAGAGGCCAGTGCCATCAGGGAACACCATTGCCATGCAAGGGGTATACGTGGTATGCAACAATGTTTACTTAGGCGATATGTGTCAAAGTAACATCCACATGAATTCCAGGGCCCAATGTTTCCCAGCAGAACATTGCCCAGAGCATCAGTACCTCTGCGGGTTGCCTTTTTCCCATAGTGCACTCTGTTTACCTGGGGAAGAGTTGGCACCAAACAGGTATCCGGCTTTCCACTTGAAGTGAAAGAAATTTTGATCAGACCAGGCCACCTTCTTCCATGGCTTCATGATCTACCAGAGCTTTCACCAGGGGTCAGCCAGTCTGCGGCTACGCAATAAGCTGCATTACACCGTGTGCTCTGACACCCATCAGTCAGCTTTAGCTAATTCAGCAATTTGTGCTACAGAAGTTCTTCTGTGGGATTGGACCATATGGGCTAGCCTTTGCTCCCCACATGCATTAAGGAGTCTAAAAAGTCAGATTTGTCTGTTTTACAAATGAAATTTACACATATTGGGGTGCAGACAGTAGTTTTTCTTTGAAAATGTGCTTTAAGCCTACTGTTTTTAAACTCATTTGTGCATCTGCAGATTTTCTTTAAAGAAAAGACTAGTACCTGGAAGGAACCAAGCAATAACCGCTTTGTATCCGATTTCTGTAACAAGCTTGCCTAGGCAGTCTTGTACTGATCTAGATTATCTTTCATTTTCTTATAATGCTCTGGACGTGTGGACAGGTGACCAGGTAGCTGCGCGGCAGACCTGTTCTACCGACGACCCGTGGCGCACCACCCAGGAGGTCGCCACTGCCCTCGTAGAATGAGCAGACACCCTGGCAGGTGCCGGTCGCCCTGAATCCAAATAGGCCTGAGAAATCACTGATTGGTTCCAACGCGAGATTGTCTGCTTCGTAGCCGGCCAGCCACGCTTCTGAGCGTCGTAGAGAACCAGTATGGAATCCGTCCGACAGGGGGCCGAAGTCCTGTCCAAGTAGATCCGCAGGGCCCAGACGAAGTCCAACAGAGTCAGATCGTCCAGGGAGGTCTCCGATGGGGAAAACACAGGACAGACAAAATGTCCTGGTTTAAGTGGAAAGCCGAAACAACTTTCGGTTGGAACAAAAAGGTGCAGTTCAGAGTACCGCCCTATCATCATGGAAAATGAGGAACGGTGGTTTGCAAGACAAAGCCCACCAACTCAGAGACCCACCAAACCAAGGCAATGGCCATAAGGAAAACCAATTTCCAGGTGACAAATCGAAGGTCCACAGAAGAGCGGAGAGGACCAAGGTCAGATCCCACGGAGCCACCGATGGCTGAACCTGCAACACTTCATGCAATAAAGTCCAAACCTCTGGCAGGAAGGCCAAATGTCACTGAAAATAAATATCAACAGAGCCGAAATATGAACTTTTAAAGGAGCGAAGCCGCAAGCCGGCTTCTAGACCTCCCTGAAGGAAAGCTAAAAACTTTGGCAGGCGAAAACGGGATGTGTGAACCTTGCGCCGTTCACACAAGATGTGAATCTTCTAGACCCTGTGACTGTTGCGCGACGAAACTGGTTTCCATGCCCGCAACATAGTACGGACCACATAAAGGGAAAACCCCTGAGCCCTTAAGAGCTGTCTCAAAAGCCAGGCCGTTAAAGCCAATTAAGGAAGGTCCTCGTGCTTAAACGGAGCCTGCAGGAGCAGATCTGGCCGTTGCGGAAGGCGCCAACCTGGACCTACGGTAACTTTTCTGACTTAAAACCCAAAAAGTCAGAAGGATCGTGAGGCCCCGCGGACAGTTCGGAGCCACAAGGATCACCGGAACGTGTTGCTCCTTGATCCGCCGGAGTATCAGAGGTAATGGGAATCGGAGTTAAAAAAAAAAAAAAAAATGATATGCCAGCCGAAACAGCCACCGGACAGTCATGGCATCCATTGCAAAGGCCAGTGGGTCCCTGGACCTCGCACAAAATCTGGGCACCTGGTAATTGTGCCGAGACGCCATAAGGTTTACCTCTGGAAGACCCCACCTTCGTACAAACTGCTGGAAGACCTCCGGATGGAGAGACCACTCCCTCCTGCAGGAAGGTGTTCCTGCTGAGGAAGTCCACCTCCCAATTCTCCACTCTCGGAATGAACATGAACACTGCCGAGAGCCGTAACAAAAGGTCTCTGCCCAAGAGAGAATGTGGGCAGCCTCCACCATTGCTGCCATGCTCTTGGTGCCACCCTGGTGATTCACATACGCCACAGCCATGGCGTTGTCAGACTGGATACGTACTGGCCTACCGGCTAGGATAGACTGGGCTCCCAACAAAGCCAAATAGATGGCACGGAGCTCCAGTACATTGATCGGCAGGGCAGTCTCTGATGACGATTAAAGACCCTGAAAACAAAGGTTCGATGTCACAACTCCCCAACCGAGGAGACTTGCATCTGTGGTGGTCACAATGATCCAGTCTGGAGAAGCCAAGGAGTGACCTTGGAGTAGGTGATCGGAAACCAGCAACCACTGAAGGAATTGAAGAGTGTTGTCCGACAGAACCAGATGCTGAGAGGAGAGGTTCTCCATGCGACCTGTCCAATTGTGGAGAATTTCCCACTGGAACTCTCACAAGTGGAAACAGGCGTACAGGATGGTCTCGAAGGTGGAGACAATCATACCCAACAGCTTCATGCACAGCTGGATGGACAGGCGAGATACTGACAGCACAGTCGTGACCAAATCCTGGAGGGCCCGGGGCTTTGGACTCGGGCAGGAAGACTCGCTGGAGAGGTGTCGAAGATGACTCCTAGGAACATCAGGAGCTGGCAAGGAGTCAGGTGAGATTTTGCAAAGTTCAGGATCCAGCCATGATCCTAAAGCACCTGCACAGTGTGGCACATATGGGCCTGCAACTGGGAAGCTGAATCTGCTTTTACCAGCAGACCGTCCAAATCGGGAACGACTGTTATCCCGTCCTTGTGCAGCAGGCTCGACACAGCCGCCATGATCTTTGTGAAGATGTGTGGGGCTGTTGCCAAGCCAAAAGGCAGAGCCTGGAACTGATAGTGTGCCGGGCCGACTGCAAACCTGAGAAGAAAATGATTATCTGACCAAATAGGAACGACGTCGAGCGAGGCCAAAAATTCGTTGACCGACATTCCCTGGATCACTGAGCGGAGAAATTCCATGTGGAATCTGTCCACCCACAGTCTGGTGTTCAAAGCCCGAAGATTCAAGATTGGGCAATAGGTGCCATTGCCCAATGGCACCTCTTCTGAACAAGGAAGAGGTTGGAGTAGAATCCCCATTTCCGTTCCGACACCAGAACTGGAACCACAACTCCTTCTGCAAGCAGAGAACTGATGGCCCAGTCCAAGGCCAAACTCTTCTCCGTGTCTCGGGGAAGGCTCGTAGCGAAAAAACGTTGCGACAACGGACCCCTGAGGTCGATGACATATCCTCGGGAGACTATGCCCTGCACCCAGGCTCTGCCCACCCAGTCCGGTCGGGGTTAGGCGGACGTTATTGGGCAGAGACCTCGTCACTCACTAGGCTTCTCCGGAGTCCTGGCTCGAGCGCCTGTAAGTACCCGAGAACTTGCCCCGAGGAGCAGAGCCCCTGCTGGGGAAAAACCAGCCTCGGGGGAGTCTGACCTCTAGTAGACGCGCCCCCCCGCCCTGAAGCCGTATGACCCGCTGTTTTTGGGCCACCACGGGCAGGAAAGTGCTTTCCCCCTGGCAGCCTGGGCAATAATGGTGTCCAACTCAGTCCCAAAAGGAATGCCCCACCGAAGGGGAGAGATTTTAAAGACCACTTGGATTCAGAGTCAGCCTCCCAGGCACAGAGCCAGAGCGTCTTCCAAGCAGAAACTGCCATCGCCCAGACCCTGGATGCCACCTGAGTGCCGGACTCACACATTCAGCTGCACCGCAAAGCTATTCCCCCAAATCCATTAATGCCTCTCTGGACAAGTCCCCCTGAAGTCCAGCAACGTGCTTGTCGCCCAGGTTTCCATGGCCCGAGTGACCCACTCAGAGGTCAGCAAAGGGCGAATAACGACCCCCGAGGCAATAAATATGGACTTAAGGCAACCTTTCAATTTCTTATACAGCAGATCCTTGAAGGACGTAACACCCTGAACGGGAAGCGCAGTTTGCTTACCCAAACGGGCCACTGCCGCATCCACCATGGGAGGTTGCTCCCACTTGGTGGCATGGTCAGACATAAGCGGGTAAAGGGACGCAAACTTGCAAGGGATAGAGAACTTATCTGGGGCCAACCACACCTCTTCCACGAGATTGTATCTGAAACCTGCCGCACCAAACGAAGAAACTGAATGCCTGTGGCCAGGGTATATTTGGAGGAGGACCAGGGGCTTCCTGGGAGCTGGAAGCTTAACTGTTTGGTGCCTGGATCACTTCAACCACATTTCCCCATGGTATCCCTGTGGACCCCCTATGGACCCTGAACAAAATAGATAATTAACCGTCCTGGAGAGGCTAACAGCTGCAGAGGAGAGGAGCTAAAGGAAAACTGTGCCTGTGTTTATTGCCAGCCTGTAAAGGCAGATCAGAGCAACAGTATGGCTGCTCCAGCATCCTACGCAAAGGATGAGTGCGCACACACAAATGCGATATGGGAAAGGAGGGGGGGAGGGCTAGCCACCAAGGCTGCAATCTGGCAAGTTGAGCCAGCTTTCCATGGCCACTGCATTCCCACTGTGTGCTACAAGTACCTAACCATAAGCACTTGAAATACACTAGCTTGCTGGGGCTGTAGGGGGAGGAGCTTAGGAGTTAAAGCTACAGGTTTATTTTAATGCCAGTTCTTGAAGTTCCATATACAATTCCATGGCTCTTTGATGAAGGAGAAATACAGAATGCTTAAACGAGATCAGCTCTACCATTACTATCTTGTTCGACATGCTGTGGATATACCAAAGGCCATCCCAAGAGGAGAAAACTGCATCTTTGAAATCCTACAGACCATTCCCTTGGCTCACATGTATTTTCTTCTGTTTGTTATTGCTTTATTGTACTCTCTCCAGTTTGAGCTTCTGATTGGTATTATCAATGGCCATATGTAAAAGGACTCTACAGTATTGTCATCTCCCTCTGTAATGCACATCTTTAATTTTCTATTTTCCGTGATAAACTGATTATTGCACATGGAAATGTCGATAAAAGAGAATTAGAAAAGCGCTGTGTCAAAATCTTTGTTTTTCTACCAGCACCTAATATTTGCCACATTGCTCCTACTTTGATGTAAACCCAATAA
This sequence comes from Taudactylus pleione, assembly GCA_031769625.1. Lineage (NCBI taxonomy): Eukaryota > Metazoa > Chordata > Amphibia > Anura > Myobatrachidae > Taudactylus > Taudactylus pleione. The sequence goes on from JAUIMM010000453.1 coordinate 7,659,833, forward strand.
CCACCAAGTACTTCAGTTTAGTGTGCATGACTAATTTAATCACCTCTTGTCGGCCACCAGAGCAAGCCAATGATAATGGCGTGTCTTTGGTCCTCTCAGATTGAGCTTCAATGTCAGCACCATTGTCCAGCAAGATTTCCACCACACCAACATGACCAGCAGTTGCAGCCAAGATAAGTGGTGTAAAACCTAAAATACACAGATAGTGAGAGGAAAAAAAACAAAACATGTGCACTGCAATCAGTATTTATTACTGTAAAGATAAACTAGGTATATCTAAAGCATGGAGTAGCAAGCAATGGACAATATGTTATAGTGGGGAAAAAATGGCTTTTTGTGCTTACATTAAATCATTTTCTCTCCATCTGCTTGGTGACAGACCAGGAGGTACAGACGGTCCACCAAGGTGGGACCCCCTCCCACTTTTATGACAGCGAAAGATTGAAGAGTCTATTTAGGAAAGACTAAATGGAAGCACAAAATAAAAAAACACGCTCTGTGACATAACATGGGAGACCTTGATCATGGGGAATGCCTACAGCTGCCTTTAGAAGTGGTCATGCTCCAAACCTAGCATCTAAGGACTCCTGACAGAAGTCCAGCGGAGGCCACTTCCCACACTGGCCAGGAGACCATCAACAATCTGGTAAAATTAGTCTTCAGACTGGAGAAAAGGTTTCACTGCTCCACTGTAAGCCACCTTGCAACAGAATGTTTCGGATGTTCACAAAAAACCAAACCCTTGTATATGAATTAGAGAACCAAAAGATACACATTTCAGAAAGTCTAAAGTCATATTTACATAGCTCTCTAATGCCTTAACAAAACCAGTAAGTGAAGAGGTTACTCGTTCTCTGAAGTTTGATCTAAGTGTAAAGTTGGGATTACAAAGTCCAATGTCCAGATTTAAATTAAACTTAGGCCAACTTGACTGAAAGGATGAAATACAAGTGCTGTCATCATGGAAAATGAGATATAAAGATTTATAAAACAGTGTTCAGAGTAGCTGGGGAGAATACCTAAAAAAATTCCCTTTATAAAAACCCCACACTAGCTTAGAAGCTGAAGGGATAACCCACTGCTTTGGACCACTAGAATTGGGCACATTCCAAGACAAAATTTAGGTGAATGCACACATGTTGTGTATCCACCATTCCACACATCACATTTCCAAGGAGACCTGGCTTTTCACATGTTCACGTTTTGAGGTACTACACCCTATAGCAAAAATTACTAACGTACATTAGGAGGTCAGATAGATACGCTGAGGCAATACAGAAATTTGGCAAATCCTGTGGTGCTTATGAAGGCACAGCATTACATCAGTATAATTATACATTCTTTTTCTGATGGAAACTGAAAAGAAAAAAATCGCCCTGGACTAAGTTCTGGTCCCATCCCCCTCCAGATCATAATGCCATCAGTTTATATACTTTTTTTTTTTTTAGGAAGACCTTGAACATTCCAGCTTGACTGGCTGAACTGCTACTAAATAAAAAAGATTGCAATCTGTTGACAATGTTGAAAAATAGTTTGTTTTCTGTGCCGTGATGAGTGTGAGAAAGTTTCAATTGATTTCCCCCCCCTAAGAAACCAAATCCCTCCAAATCTATGATCATTTTGTGCCTAGACAGACTGCAAAGCTTGAGCAGGAGACTGGAGAACACTGAGAACTTCTTTGCCTTAAAGATCATGGTTTCTTTCAAAATTGTCCAGTAGCATATGAAGTCTCGTCAAAGTACAGGAAACCCTCAATGTGTAAATCTCTAGCCATTTCCTAAAAGTAGTACTCCACCTGATGCCCCAAAGTACTGGACTACAGAAAGACTAAAACGCTTTATAAAAAGGGGACAGAGCTCGCTAGGTCATGACTATGCTCTCTTCTCCTAGTTACGAGAGTTCACTTACCTAAAGCTGCTTCTCAGATTTGTGATTCAAAAGGTATAGCACCAGATGATGCAGTAACAGCATGTGTTCCACCCCCTTCCCACGGTCTAAACCAGGCGCAGGACCCGGGATCCCAGAATGCAGTCCCTCAAGTAGGGTATGGAGAACAATAACAAGAGATATGGTAAGAACTTACCTTTGTTATCTCTGTTTCTACGAAGTCCATAGGGTCCACAGGGTTGACCTTGGGGATATAGCTGGATCAGGATCCATGGGCACCACACAGTTAAGCTTTTAGCTCCCAGGATGCACTTGGGTCCTCCTCTATACCCCACCCCCGAGCCACAGGCACCTCAGTTGGTAAGCAGCCTAGGCCGGAGGAGAATATGGAACAGAGAGAAGGAAGACTGGAACACACAAGAAACCATACTCACAGAAAAAGGAGCCGGAAATACCGGTGACCAGCAACACAGCCCATTAGAAGCCAGGTGCGTCAGGGCGGGCGCCCTGTGGACCCTATGGACTTCGTAGAAACAGAGATAACAAAGGTAAGTTCTTACCATATCTCTAGTTTTCTACTTCAGGGTCCATAGGGGGTCCACAGGGTTGACCTTGGGGATGTCCTAAAGTAGTTCAACTATGGGCGGGGACGCTCCTGTGCAGAAAGGAGAATCCTGCGCCCGAAGGATGCATCCTGAGAGGCAAAGGTGTCAAACGCATAAAATCTTAGAAACGTTTGAACCAAAGACCAAGTGGCTGCCTTACACAGCTGAACAGCTGAGGCACCACGTTTAGCAGCCCAAGAAGGGCCCACAGAACGAGTGGAATGAGCCTTAACAGAGGCTGGAACAGGTAAATGCTCTCGTATCTAAGCCTCCCTAATAACAGAACAAAACCAACGGGCCAAAGTCTGGTTGTTGGCAGGCCAACCCCTCTTATGAAAACCAAAGAGGACAAACCAGGAGTCGGACTTTCGAACAGAAGCAGTCCGATCAACATAAACTCTGAGAGCACGGACAATGTCCAACGAAGTCTCCCCTGCTGTAAGATCAGGGGACTGAAAGGCTGGGACCACCAGTTCCTGATTGATATGGAACTTAGAGACAACCTTAGGTAAACACTCAGGACGAGTGCGAAGCCCTGCTCTGTCCTGTAGAAAATAATTAAGAAGGGGGGACTACATGAAAGTGCCCCCAACTCGGAAACCCTCCTTGCTGAAGCAATAGCCAGGAGAATCCTGAGAACACCCCGGAAAAAAAGTCTGTACGTCCGGTAACATAGCAATTCTACGTTGGTACCAAACCGATAAAGCAGACACGTGCACCTTCAGAGAGGAAAGGCGTAAACCTAAGTCCAAACCCGACTGAAGAAAAGCCAGAATCCTTGAAACTCTGAATACCTGAGGATCATAAGTTTCTGGACTCACACCACTGAAAGTACGTGTGCCACACTCTATGGTAAATCCTTGCAGAAGCAGGCTTGCGTGCCCTCAGCATGGTGGAAATAACGGAACTAGAAAAGCCCCGGGACCTTAAGACAGCCGTCTCAAGAGCCACGCCGTCAAAGACAGACGACCCAGATCCGGGTAAAGGTAGGGCCCCTGAGACAACAAGTCCTGCCGCTGAGGAGGAAGGTACGGAACGTCGATGGACAGACTCTGTAGGTTGGAGTACCACGGACGTCTTGGCCACGCTGGGGCCACCAGTACCAGAGTGCCTCCGTCCTGCTAGAACTTGCGCAGGACCCAAGGCAGAAGGGATATCGGAGGAAACAGATATGCCAGCTGAAACGTCCATCTGACCTACAGAGCGTCCACCAGACTGGCGCCGTCGTCCCTTGTCCTTGACCTGTACACGGGCAACTTGTGATTGTGACGAGAGGCCATCAAGTCCATCTCCGGCAGTCCCTACTTGTCCATGAGTAGTTGGAATACCTCTGGATGAAGCGACCATTCCCCTGGATGCACGTCGTAACGGCTGAGGAAGTCTGCCTCCCAATTGAGGATTCCGGGAATGAAGACTGCAGAGATCGCTGGAAAGTGGCACTCCGCCCAGGTTAGGATGTGAGACACTTCTGCCATCGCAGCCCGGCTGCGAGTTCCTCCCTGGCGATTGATGTACGCCACCGTGGTGGCGTTGTCTGACTGCACTTGCACCGCCCTTCCGTGAAGAGTGGTGCCGGCCGACTGCAGAGCCCTGTACACGGCTCTTAGTTCCAGAACATTGATGGGGAGAGCCGCTTCCTCCGCTGTCCAACGACCCTGAAGTGACAAGGAGCCTGTCACCGCCCCCCAACCCCGAAGACTGGCATCTGTCGTGAGCCGAACCCAGTCCGGGATCCAAAAGGGGCGAACCTCGAGGAGGTGAGCTGTTTAAAGCCACCAATTCAGGGACTGTCGTACATCCGGAGATAGCACCAGGGTCTGTGACCGGATCCGGTGAGGCAACCCATTCCAGTTTGCTAGAATCAGCCTCTGCAGAGGCCTGGAGTGAAACTGGGCAAATTCCACCATATCGAATGCCGACACCCTGGAACCCAGCACTCTCATTGCCGAGTGTACCGAAAGACTGGCACAATCCAGGCAACTGCGTATCCGCAACTGTAGGGAAGATACCTTTTCTGGAGTTAGAAAGATCCGCTGCTGATGAGAGTCTAGGAGGGCCCCCAGATGGACCATCTGCTGAGATGGGATCAGGGATGACTTCCTCCAATTTATTAACCACCCGTGCATCTGCAGACAAGCCACCGTCAGTTGGAGATGTTGCAGCAGAACCTCCGGAGAGCTTGCCAGCAATAGGAGGTCGTCCAGATACGCTAACAACCGTACCCCCTGGTTCCGAAGGTGGGCAGCCATAACTGCCATCACCTTGGTGAACACCCTCGGCGCTGTGGAGAGCCCGGAACCGGTAGTGACGGTGCAACAGAGCGAACCGCAGACACCTCTGATGTGACGTTGCTATCGGCACATGGAGGTAAGCGTCCTGGATATCCAGGGAGACCATGTAATCTCCTGGTTCCATAGCCAGAATTATGGAACACAAGGTTTCCATTCTGAACCTGGGAATCCTGAGAAACCTGTTCAAAGACTTTAAATTTAGAACGGGTCGATGGGAGCCATTGGGTTTCTGTACCAGAAACAGCAGAATAGTACCCCATCCCATGCTGAGATTGTGGAACAGGTACAATGACCCCTGCAGTCAGCAAGGAGTCTATAGCTTCCCTGATCAGCATAGCCTTGGCTATGTCCTGAGAAGGACTCGTGCAGAAAAACTAGTGAGGCGGTCTGCGCCGAAAAGACAGGGCGTACCCCTGGGAGACCACTTCTCGCACCCAGGCATCGGTGGTGGTATTGAACCAGCTCTGGGCAAAATGAAGAAGTCGGCCTCCCCTCTGGGATCCCCCAGAGGGAGGCCCGTCCCATCAGGCGGAAGGCTTATCTTCCTGTTTGGAAGAGGGACGCCTGGCACTCTAAGCTTGTTTCTTGGACCTAGCCAGTCTATCAACGATCCCATCCAAGTCTGGACCAAAAAGTAATTCCCCATTAATAGGTAAGGCCTCCAGGCCCTTGTTTGAATCAGCGTCTGCTCTCCAGGACCTCAGCCATAAGGAGCGGCGGGCATGCACAGCCGCAGCCGACACCCTATAGGTTAGCAGACTAGCGTCCAAGGAAGCTTCTCCAATATAAGAAGCCGCATCACTCATCTGTCCTAGTAATGCCCTCTGGACTTCCTGAGTATCCTCAGGAAAAGTGTCCCCTAAGGCATTGGCCCAACCCTAATGGCCTTAGCCACCAGGAAATGGCCATGGACGGGCGAGCAATTGCTCCCGAGAGGGAATAAATAGACTTAAGGCAAGCCTCAACCTTTCTGTCCGTGGGATCCTTTAACGAGGAAACTGACGGTATTGGCAGCGTAGCACTCTTAATAAGGCGTGTGACATGGGAATCCACCGCCGGTGGAGCTACCCACTTCCTACAATGCGCCTCCGGGAATGGATAATTGGAAGCCAACCTCTTTTGAGGCACAAATCTCTTACTGGGTGTCTGCCAAGCCACCGCCATATGATCCGTTAATTGATCAGATAGGGGGAATACCGCCGAAGTCACCTTAGTTTTTTTTTTTTTTTTTTAAACTAGGGAATTTCTACTTGGGATCAGGTGCCTCATCCTCTATTAGGAGAATGGCACGCACCGCCCTAACCAGAGCTCGTACATTAATAGACGACCGAGATTCCAACTCCTGAGCCGAGGTGTACGAATCGGAGTCGTCCTGGACATCACCCTCATCTGAGGACCCCTCAGTGTCCGAAATCTGCGCCGCATGCAACTTATGTGCACGCTTAGACGCCCCTGCAGACCTGTCATTGTGCAGCATCGACTGAAAAGTCGAAGATGCAGCTGCCAGACTCTGGACTGAACTGGAGAGCACGTCCACCCATGGTGGAGGAGCTGCCACATTGGTCTGGAAAGGCACCACAGACTGTTGTGTAGCAGGAGTGGCCTGAAAATAGATCGGCAATCCTGAATAAGGGTCCACAGTCTGTGACCCAGAGGAACTCTGCAATAATTGCGGGGTACACTGGTAATGGGAAATGGTAGGCTGGGACAGAGTCCTCGTAGGGACAGCAGACGGAGCCGCAAGGCGGTCCGCCAGAGACACCAGCACCTGTGAAAACATAGCCCATGGTGGCTCCTGTGTCATAGGGGGTCTGGATTGACCAGGAGTCAACTGACACCGCTCATAAAGGCCATCCAGAGATGCCTCTTCCCTATGTGATCCCGCAGAGCAGCGCCTGCAGGAAAACAACACTGGAGTCCCGGAGTGCTCAACTTCACCCTCAGACATAACCAAATATAATGTACAGACAAAATATATATGGCAATAGAGGAAAAAAGAACTGCACTTCCCTGTGTGCTGAACAACAGTCCTGAATATGGCACTGTGTAGCACACAACTGTATGTGACAGACCTCACAAATACTTGATTTATATATGTGAGGTTAGTAGAAAAGCCCCTCCTCCACACCTGTAGGGCTAAGGAAGAAGGAAAGAGATCGATATAAGCTGACAGTAATAAGAGAAAAATACAGACAGCAGCACTAGCAAAAGTCACATACCATGCAGGAAGATATACTCACTGCACCTTTATGGTGCATACACACGATCAGATTTTTTCTTCAGATATGAACGATAACGATTTAAAAATCGTTCAGTCGTTCATATCTGAAGGAAAATCGTTCATATCTGACATGCCTGAACGATGGACGATCAACGATGCGCGTTCCCGTTTGTCAGATAACGATATCTGACATCTGATGGGTTTGCAGTCAGACTTGGACGATTCCATTCATTTTAATGCAGTCAAAAATCTTCCAATCGTTCAAATCGTTCAAAACTTTGGTAAAATCGTTCAAATCGTTCATCTGACAAATCTGACCGTGTGTACGCTCCATTACACTACACTCAACCGCCCAGATTCAGTGTCTGGGAGGGCTATAGTGCTGTGTACGCCGTCCTAACAGGGGAGAGGTACACAGGGGGACCGGTCCGCGTGCTCCCTGAGAGATCTGCGCTGCCACATGTAGAAAAAAATGGCCGCCAGAGACCTCAGAGGAGGAGTGGCCGAGTGAACTGCAGCTCAGGGACGCTAGACATGCAGGCTGAAAAGCGCGCTGAGGGGAGGAGCCGCTGAACAGGGAAGGCTTCCTCCCCTGGCTGGCCATTAACCCCAGGGATGCTGGCTTCCCGCTTGCCGGTTATCCCTGGTGGTCTAGTGGTCCCACGGGTTATGGGGGGGGCCCGCCGCCACTGCCAGCAGCCTCCGGTCTGTCCCCAGGACCGGAGGCTAAAGGACTGCATTTAAGGTATTCCGCGCGCCGCCGCTAGCCAGCGACGCGCGGCTTACCTGAATCCCCGGCGACTCCGGCAGCAGTCCTGGGAGGTAGACAGAGTCCGGCTAGTACGGACTCTGTCCTCCCGCCGCGATCCCCAGATCAGTACTGGCGTCGCGGCGCCAGTCGGGGATCAGAGCGGCAGCGTGGGCGTCTGTACAGACAGCCCTTCGCTGCCGTCTGTAGTAAAAAGAGAAACTAAAATAAATAAAATCTATTAGAAAATAAAAAGCTTCTGGGGGCTGCTCCTGCAGCCCCCCTGCGCGGTGACCGACTCCAGCCGGGCACCAGCTTACACTGAGGGGCCTGTGGCTCGGGGGCGGGGTATAGAGGAGGACCCAAGTGCATCCTGGGAGCTAAAAGCTTAACTGTGTGGTGCCCATGGATCCTGATCCAGCTATATCCCCAAGGTCAACCCTGTGGACCCCCTATGGACCCTGAAGTAGAAAGGAGGAGATACCAGCCTAATCCATGCATCCTGTAGCTATAGAGGCAGTATAGATGCCGCTTGCCATAGCAATGGTCAGAAAGATAAAATTAAGTAAAAGGAGAAAATCAAACCAACGATGTTACAAGCTGTGTAATGGCCGGTACACACTGGACGATGTCTAGTGTGTACCGTCCTAGTTAGCGATGGGACACTGCGGGGAGCCGGCATTGGCAAGTGCATACACACTTGCCGATGCCGTGAGCAACGGCGGGGCCCATGCCGCATTCAGCAGTATGGCCCCCGCTAACAATACCACCTGACTAAACTGCTGCATGCAGGTCAGATGGGCGATGCCGCTAACGATGCGCAGGAGCAAGCACGGTCAGCGAAATAGCGGGTAAACACTGGCCGGATCGGGCGACATATCGTCTAGTGTGTACCCGGAGAAAGACAGACAGAGACAGACAGAGACAGAGCACGCTACCACTGAACACAGGGAAGAAGAAAAAAAAAAAAAAAAAAGAAGGTTTCCCTAAATGTAATACTAGGATGCTCAGCAGTGTAGGGGAAGGTAAGCACCACTTAAATTATACAAAAAAAAAAAAATATATAAAAAAAATCTAACACATTCTACATTTCACCTCATATACTTTGCCATGAAGGGGTGGCTTTAATACTAAGAATTGCATACTAAGAAATGCAGAACTTTTAAATTTAACCTGTACATAGGTAAATCTGCTCAACAAAAACGGAGAAACAATTTCTGCATTTGTATTAGCAATTGAACACTTACCTTTTTTATCTCTGTGCTCAATGTTGGCTCCTCTTTCCAAGAGAGTTTGTACAAGTTCCTCGTGTCCACCAGCACAGGCAAGTGTAAGAGCAGTGTCATGATTACTTTCAGTCTGTCCCACAAGAAAAGCAATGTAATTAGTTATATACAGCACATACTGTACATCGAGATACCCAACTTAACCGACTCATGCGACTTGACATATGATACAGGTGATACACTACCAAAAGTTTTAGAACAGCCCATTTTTTTCTGTTTTTATTGAATTCAGTTTCTCTCAATGTATTTTAGAATCATTTTGTTTATCTCCAGTTGTTTTTGTCCTATGCATTAGTTTCATAGTTTCCTTAACAAAATTTAATAATATTTTGACTTAAAGTAGCCGCCTTTTGCAGATACAACTGCTGAAAACACTGAGTATACCTTTCTACAATGGAAAGCAAATATTATTTGTGAAGTTCTACACTCTCAGAAGTTCACGAATGTGTTGAACTTGTAGGCGGCTGCTTTGCTGTCACCCTACTGTCCAGTTCATCCCAAACCAGCTCGATAGGGTTTGGTCTGGAGACGGTTGGCCATTCCATGAATTGAAACCTACAGTCTTGTCTTTTCCTCAAAAAGGTAGTTCTGACATAGCCTGGAGGTATGTTTTGAGTCATGATCTTGCTGTAGGATGAACCCTTGACAAACTAGGTGTGGACCAGAGGATAATTTGGCACTTGGAGTAACAGGGGTTTATTTATAAGCAGCATGTTGTAAAAGCCAGGGTGTTTAAGGGCAAAATTTAATAGGTTTTAAATTTAATAGGTAAAATTATTGCCCTTTCAAAATCTTTTATAAGTAGTTTATTAGTCAAATAAAACCCACACACTGGGTAAACCATACTTTTGCATACATGTGTACAAAATCCCTGTACGATGAATCAAAGTTTCCACATTTTGATTAATCGATCCAAAAGACCTTTCCAGTCTTCAGATGTCCACTGGTGGTGCTTCATGGATCAGGCTAGATACTTTTCCATTGCTGCAGAACAGCAGTAAGTTATGAACCCATTACTTGTTAAAATAAGTCTAGCAGTTTATAGCTTACCTTTTGAACAGTTTCAGGTTATTCACTTGAATTTCTTAAAATTTCAAAAAAATCTGGAAAATGGTGGTGTCCTAAAACTTTTGATCTGTGATGTATAACAAATATTAGGATCTAAAAGCACTGACTCTAAAGGCTGCCAAGGACTGATTATGCATGACGAGTGGAGTGCTTGACTACTTTGAAGAGCCATGGTTTTCACTAGGTCTCATATATAACCTGTAGTTTAGCATATAATTTACTTACCTGTGCATCAATATCTATGGAAGGGTAGATAGGCAGCATGGCTGAAGGAGATATGATGGGGCTTGGACTTGGCGTCTGGGGTTGGGAAATGGAAGTTGCAATGCTGTGGGTAGGAGTGTTTGAGATTGCAGATGTTCTTCCACTCACTGCTGTTGAATAAAATGTCTACACTTAGTCAGGCTAGAAAGAATGTATTGAAACAGTAGATTGTACAGAAGTAAGTGAAAACCTGCATCTTTATAGTAGCTACTGTTAAGCTTTGTAACACATCTGCCTTTCTAGCACTAACATCTAAACTACTAGAAGACTCAAATCATGTGATGAATATCTATATTTATTACAAGAAGTAGCAAGAAGTTTCACTGTATTTGTAAGATGGTTATTTTAGAAAATAATGGGGCAGATGTATGAAGCTCTGGGAAGTGATAAAGTGCAGAGTATTAAACAACCAGCCAATCAGCTCCCAACTGTCATTTTTCAAACACAGCCTGTAACATGACAGTTAGGAGCTGAGTGGTTGGTCGTTTATCACTCTGCACTTTATCACTTTCCAGAGCTTCATACATCTTCCCCATGGTGTGCAATGCAGCCAAAACCGTATGAAAACTGCCAGAATTATGTATTAAAGAAAATATTTTCCATAGCCCTGGACTTCATAGGCTCTGGAAAATAATGTTATGATGCAATAGTAACAGCACCCTCTATCAGTGGTGTGTTTTAGCCTCTCCATTAAGATAGGACAGCCATGTTCACTGTCTGGACAAAATGAACATCATGTAAGAAATTATCCAATAGTATGGTTTAGTTGATTCTCCTAGTTCTTAAAGCCCCAAATCCAGAAAAGGCAAAAAGTCTACCATTTGCAAGGGACACCAATACAACTGAGAACTAGATAAGACAGCAAGTGCATCCAGTCCACTGAATTCTGCCCACCCATTAAGCTTACGTTGTACCTTTTAAATGAATTTACATTTAATTTACTGTATTCTTGCAATAGAAAAAAAAAAGGGGTCATTTCATGTCAAGTGTACCTATTTGGAAGATCATCCCCACCTGCGGATTGTGTATTGCAGTTGGTAACTGTTGCACTTTGAGGGACATAGTTTTGCTACTATTGCATATTGTAAACAAAATCTTTCCCAAAAGTTAGTCTGATATATGTCAACCTTCAAGTCAATTTCTTAAAACTGGAGATTGTCAGGAGGGGGGCCCCTGATCCAATTGACATGGAAACTTTACGTTACCGGAGGATATTGATATTTTACAAAAGGTGTACTATTTGTACAGTATGAAAACAAGTTTACTTTCCTTAGACAGCAAAGCATGGGTATATCTTGGTATGCCACAATGCAAAACATGGTTCCTATATTAATATTGGCATACATAAAACTATACATATTAGAGTAATTCTTTAAACATTTTACAAGCAAAAAGCAATTGCTTTATAAAAAAAAAAAAATTGATTGTTCTTGGCTGAAAGCAAAGTTCTCAAAAGTATGCCATAAGGAAAGGCAGTTATACATACAGTGCCTTGCAAAAGTATTCACGACCCCCCCCCTTTTGCATTTTTCATGTTATGTTGGCTCACAACCTGGAATTAAAATTGTTTGAAGGTGTGCATCATTTCATTCACAGAACATGCCTACAACTGTGAAGTTGTTTTTTTATATAGTGAATCAAACATTTAGGACAACAGAAAACTTCAGCTTGCATAACTATTCACCCCCCTAAAGTCAATACTTTGTCGAGCCACCTTTTGCTGCAATTACAGCTGCAAGACGCTTTGGATAAGTCTATATGAGCTTGCCACATCTTGCCCCAGGGATTTTTGCCCATTCCTCAAGGCAAAACTGCTCCAGCTCCTTCATGTTGGATGGTTTCCGCTTGTGAACAGGAATCTTCAAGTCTGGACCACAGATTCTCAATTGGATTGAGATCTGGGCTTTGACTAGGTCATTCCAACACATTTAAATGTTTCCCCTTAAACCACTCGAGTGTTGCTTTAGCAGTATGCTTCGGGTCATTGTCCTGCTGGAAAGTGAACCTCCATCCCAGTCTCAAATCACAGGGAGACTGAAACAGGTTTTGCTCAAGAATATCCCTTTATTTAGCACCATCCATCTTTCCCTCGACTTGAATCAGTTTCCCAGTGCCTGCTGCTGAAAAACACCCCCACAGCATGATGCTGCCACCACGTTTCCCTGCATGGATGGTGTTCTTGGGGTGATGGGATGTGTTGGGTTTGCACCAGACAGAGTTTTCCTTGGTGGCCGAAAAGTTAAATTTTAGTCTCAGCTGACCAGAGCACCTTCCTCTATACATTTGGGGAGTCTCCCACATGCCTTTTGGCAAACTCAAATTGTGTCTTATTTTTATCATTAAGTAATGGCTTTTTTCTGGCCATAAAGCCCAGCTCTATAGAGTGTATGGCTTATTGTGGTCACATGCACAGATACACCAATCTCTGCTGTGGAACTTTGCAGCTCCTTCAGGGTTACCTTTGGTCTCTGTGCTGCCTCTCTGATTAATGCCCTCCTTGCCCGGTCTGAGTTTTGGTGGGCGGCCCTCTCTTGGCAGGTTTGTTGTGGTACCATGTTCTTTCCATTTGATGATGATGGATTTGATGGTGCTCCGGGGGATCATCAAAGATTTGGATATTTGTTTATAACCCAACCCAAAATTGTACTTCTCAACAACTTTGTCCCTGACTTGTTTAGAGAGCTCCTTGTTCTTCATGGTGTGATGCCTCTTGCATAGTGTTCTTGCAACCTCTGGGGCCTTTCAGAAAAGGTGTGTTTACACTGACAGATCATGTGACAATTAGTGAAATGAAGTCTACCTGTGAGAAATTTATGTGACTTCTGAAGGTAATTGGTTGCACCAGAACTTTTGAGGGGCTTCATAGCAAAAGGGGTGATTACATAAGCACATGCCAATTTTCAGAATTTTTATTTATAAAGATATTTTTTTCTCATTTCACTTCAAATTAGACTATTTTGTGCAGATCCATCACATAGAATTCAGATATAAAAAAAAAAAAAAAAAAAAAAAAAAAGCCAACGGGTGTGAATACTTTCGCAAGGCACTGTATACATTTAAAAATCTTTCTATACAAGACTACCGTATTTCTTTAATAGCCACTGAAGCAGCTAGGGGAAAAAAAAAAAAGATCATACTAAACTTTAGTGCAGTAATCAGTTCATTGAGAACTACTGTGATTTGCCAGGTAAATTAAGTATGCCACCTGAGGAACAATGGGGGAGATGTATAAAGCTGTGGAAAGTGATGAAGTGCAGAGTGATAAACAACCAACCAATCCGCTCCCACCTGTCATTTTTCATACACAGTCTGTAACATGACAGTTGTGAGCTGATTGGTTGGTCGTTTATCACTCTGCACTTTATCACTTTCCAGAGCTTCATACATCTGCCCCAGTGATTGGTAAATGTTTCAAGCATTTATCACTTTTTGTAGCATGAACCAGTCAAATTAGGGTCTATATATGACATTTCATATGCGTAAATATAAAATTATCAAAGCCTGCTAAAACCAAGCAGCAGCATCCTGGTACAAAACAAACAAAAAAAAAAAAGCTGGCAACATAGATGGGTCTTCCAAAATTCCTAACAGTCACAGGGTCAACAGGTTTACACACCTTACCAAGGGTTGAGTCACATGGGAATTTAGGAATGCTGCAATTTTCCAAGCAAAAAAACACTACAGTGCCGAAGGGATGAAATTCATTGAATGGGCAATGCTCCATAACACAAACTGCACTTTCATATACTCTGTGTGACAAGAGCATTACTTAGTAGTCTGTCTCACTGGTGGCATAGACCCAGAGAGATAATCAGATCCAATTAAAATATTGATTCTGCACGTCTTATTGCAACATTGTAAAATATTGTGTGATGTTATTACAGACACACATAGCTGAGTTTTGCTAATGGATTAGTAAGACCCTCTAATTAGAAGCCACAATGAAATACACCTACCGTCCATAGCAGCTGCATGTGTCTTCTCTAGTTTGATAAACAGGCTGTTTTAGATTAAATGTAGGTGTTCAAAGTGCTACACAAAATGCCTACATTTGGGTTTAAGTATTAAGTTGAAAAAGGGGGGCTGTACTGCACACCCTAATTTTAACCATAAAAGGTGCTACCATGCTGAGACTTGTAGTTCCATGCTCAAAAAAAGAAAATGCAGGTGCACACTGAAAGCACTAAGAATACTGATAACTTTTATAATAAACGGACATAGTTTTTTAAATAGGGTGCTTAGTACATTTAACCAAAAATGTATGCCAACCTACCACGTCAAGGTGAACCTCATCAGGTGGTCCCTAACATCTATAATACTGCCACATTACATAAATTTACCCAGGACATAAGGCCCCCTTAAAATAGCCAACGGTTTGCCGGATTCTGCCATGGGATCGGAAACTTCAATCAGCAATGGCAACTGGCGGCCATCGATGTTCAGTGATTCGTCGGAGGATCGGTGAAATCATAAATGCTATATCTGACCAATTTGCCACCATCATATTTTAATCACCGAACCTCCAAACCGGCATCGCAACAATCTGCCGCTAGTGTATGAGGGCCATTACCTATAATCGTGACAATTCTAAAGTGTAGACTACAATGCAAGGACCCATACTAATTAAAATCACGTGGGGCAGGTGGCAGGAGTTCTAATCCAGGTAGAAGGAGTCTGGTCTTCAAGTGTACATTAAATACACAAAGTATAGTGGGGGCTGGACTGCACACCCCAATTTTTACCATAGGAGGTGCTACCATGCTTATAAAAGTTTGATTATCAGTATTTTTAGTGCTTAAGAGTGTGCACTTTCATTTTTAGGCAACTTTTTAATTTGTTGAAAAGAAAATGCAAGATTACTTTAAGCTACAAGAATAGCCTCAGGTATGGGTTAACATATGGATGAATGCATGAAGTTTTTCCTAACTCAATTTAAATTACTCACCTGCTTGTGTCAGAATAAAAAAATATGCTGCCACACAGTAAAGACTTAAAGGCTTGTGCATCAACGCCATTCTTAAACTTGCCCTGGGCTCCAAAAACCATAGTTACGCCACTAATTGTAGCTACAGTATAATCATACAATGCAGAAAATTTCACAGAAATCTCCGGCAAAGTGCTAATTAGCATTACTGATCGCAGTCGCCATTATCATCATCAGTAGGGCTTACGATTTGACCCCTTTGTACCAAACTCCAAAAACCAAAGCTTTACAGAGTTTGGCCCTGGTAGTTTACACCATCTTCAGGTGCAAACTGTTTTAAGCCTATGGAGGTTCCAGGATAGAAATCTTTTTCTCTCTCGCAGCCCTCGGCTGGCTCCCGAACCCGACATTTGCGCATGCGCAGAGTCAGCTACCACAGAAGTCACTTCTACAATTTTCCGGTGATATAACTCGCAGTGACAGCAGTTACCGCAGCCGCTGTCCATGCGAGTTTCCCTTTGTACCTCGAAGATATTTTCATTCAAAATGAAATTAGCCCCCGCAATATGGATACTCAATCATCGCGGCAGTTCCACGATTATTAGTACATAGACCCCTTAGTCTTGGATGGAGATAAAATAAAAAAAATAATTTACCTGCCAGCACACTATTGGCTTCCAATCATTTCTACAATGATTAAGTCTTCCACCACACATCTCTGTGCTTACAGACAGAATTGTGGGCTAATGTAATAGTCTGCGAGATGCAAGCTTCGGCTAGTTTCCGGGAGCTCGCTTCGTATTTTTAAAGCTGCAATCATTTAAAAGGCAACACCAGTTTTAAATTATTGCCACTTTAAAAATATGGGCAGACTCACAAGAAATTTGCCAGAGCCTGCATATCACAGACTATTACATAGACCCCCTGGTGTTGGTTTGCCATCCCTACAATATTTCCATTCAGGATATTTGAAACAGGCCAAGCAGCAAACACCGATAAAGGGGGCATCCACTACACGATTTTAGCAGGCGATTGAACGATAACGGCGTTGTTATCGTTCAAAAATAGTTTATAAATCGTGCAGTGTCTGGTCGTTAACGATCAACGATGCGCGCTCTAGCTGGTCGTTTGATCGTCTCATCAGTCGACTGAACATGCAGGTCAATTTCACTTGATCTATTAAAGATAGTTTGCAAATCGTTCAGACTGAAAGATACAATTTCAAGGGAAAAAAAATCAAGGGAAAATAGTTAGAGATTGGACAGGGAGTAGATCGTCTAGTGGATGTGCCCCTTTAGAGTGCTGCCTGGCACGGTCACATCATCCTGACACCGGTAGATCTGGCAAGCAAGGAAAGTATGCTTTCATTTTAACACACACACACACACACACACACACACACACTCCATCACCACACATGATTATTTTTTTGTTTTGGGACTAACTCTTAAATTGCTGACTTAAACATTTAATGCTCACCATAAAGGGCAGGACCAATAACCATTTGTTACAAGTACCTGAAATTATTTTGAAATACTATTTAAAGAAGCAATTATATTAGATTCAGTTTTAAAAACATCACATAAGTCATAACTGCATAATACTCAGACTAAAATTATATTAAAGCAGTCTTGATATAAAAAAAAAAAACATTGCAAGGCTAATTCATCTTTAGAAACTGGACTAAACTAAAATTAAGACACACCAGAAAGATATGTCAATCATTGAACAGGTAAACAAACCAAATGGAACTAGTTTGAACCAAGATACCCACCTGCCATGATGTCATCCAGCGTGTCAGTGAGTGTCTGAGCAGGACTGGCTATCATTAAACCTTCTTGGGTTTCTGCCAGGACACCTTGCCCAAGACCCGTTAGCTGTGCTTGACACAATTCTTGCTGTCCCACAATAACTCCTTGAAGGTCTGCAAGATTAGCAATGGGCCCAGGGGATAGAGTACCTGCTGCCAGAGGCAAAGCTTGAGGCATTGCCAGAGGCTGCATGGGAGTGAAGCCCATCTGTACTGCAGTCTGCTGGGAGTCCTCTTTGAGCAAGATGGTGTCAACCTGCTGTAAATGGGTATAGTCTACCTCAGTGATCTCTTCCCCAACCCCTACTGGAGTTAGAAGTCCCAGATGTTGGCAGGTTTGCTGTTGTTGTTGCTGCTGAAGTTGAATTCTCTGAGCTTTTACTTCTAGATACTGCTTTTTAAGCTGCTGTTGGGTCTTTAGCTGCAGCTCTCGCTCAACTTTTTGTAGCTCTTCTAGTATTTTTTGCTTCTTCTGGATCTGCTCTTCACGCGTTTTGTTCAACTCCTCTATCTTCTCTTTAGTCAACTGGTCTGCATGGGCTAGCTCCAAGGACTGTAACTGTGCATTCTTTTCAATGGCTTCTTTGATCCTTTGCTCCAGCTCAGTCAGCTTCCCCTGAGCTTCTTCTACAATGCTTTCTGGAGATTGACTGCTGATGTATCCTTGTGCATCCTGGCTGCTGTCTGGCACATGGCCACTGGACTTCTGCTTAGATGCAGCTGTGTGAAAAAGAAACCCCCTCAGAACCAATGGAAGCGCAAAAGGAATGGCACCCTCATGACTGCTAATGCCAGACATGAGGAAACTTGCAAGGATAGGTACATGAACTACATCCACAAAACTATGACACTATTACAAAAGTTGATACTGAAAGTATCCTAATTTTGCTAAATATATAAGGATTGTAAAAGGTGTTTGAGGGGCTGAATTTGGAAACTATAAAGCCTATTATTTATTTAAACATATAATCACTAAAAGTGTGTATATTTGCACTTACCTGTCTTGAAGCAGGAGCAATCTATGTTAGGGGAGGTGCCGCAGAGAGGACTTGCCCCTCCCCTCCTGAGGTCGATAGCTCCAGGACAGATAAATGATATATATCCACTAGATATTTACTAGAGAGTGAATAAACCTCAATAAAAGTGGAGTCAGCCTTAAAAATAATGGTATGCACATATTGTTCTATTGCTAAAAGTTGATCTTATCACTAAAGCATGGGGCCTTGCTCATAATGTAAGTGTCAGATAACAGCCTCTGAAAAAAATAACCTGGCTAAAGTTGCTCCAAAAATAAAAAATGTACATTTTTATAACTTATCCAAAGACTTTCAAGACAACCAATGTGTTATATTCTGCTTAAATTCAACCAGTCATTCTGCAGCTAGACTATGAGTATTGGGTTAATCAGAATGGAGCATAGACAGGCATGCAGGTATGTTAGTTATGTAACAGTGGAGAAACTAAAGCATATAAGACTTTAATTACACAATGTATATAACGTCTACCCTAGAAACAAATCTCATGCTAAAAAAAAATAAAATAAAACATGGCATTGGCCCAAACTATAAATATATATATAGTTATGTTGCAGGGCACTTGACTATAAGGAAAATCGTACGGACTGGGAGTAACCACTTTTTATATTCAATAAAAAATACCTCTTTAGGTCCCAAATCAATGGTTTTTCCATAACAAGTTAGCTAACTTCCAAAATACATTGTACAGGAGCTGACCACATTCACCAAATTCTTAGCAATGTTAAAACTAGTTGATGACTGATGTGATAGTACTATCACGGTAGTTTATAGTAGCTTCTCTTGTCAAAAGACCGTGCATTACTGCTTACAGATTAACAAGCACTACTCTGTTTAAATGCTAAATACTGTATATAAACTAAAAAATTAAAAACTGGTAGGATAAATAAAATAGTAACACACAGCCAAACAAAACTTTGGAAAATACACAAATAGGTTTAAAATGTAATTTTGAAATAAAAAGTATCCCTTAAACAGCAATACCAGCATACAAGTAGTGTCTAAAGGAAAATCACAGCACTAAACATTGTAATGCACGCTAATATAAAAAGGGTAACAAAATGTTAACATTTGAAGCAATGTTTATTTTCAGGCACCAATGTACATTGAACTCTGTACAGGTCCAATATAGATAAATCAGTCAAATAAGTAAGAAACCTGCAGGTGAAATGATTGAAAAGATAAAACCATTTGCAAACTTTTTATATTGTAAACAAGGTTATTTTTACAAGCTATAATCCACCATCATTTGTGGATGTTTGGTTAAACTATTGGAATCTAGCCATTATATACAGTATGTATGCTATGTATATATGAAGAAATTTAAATTTTTTAGCAACCTGCACGGTTGAGGGGGTCAGGCACTTTTGGAACATGCCCACTCACACCAGGTGTCAAATGTACAGTGTGAAAAGCAATTTAAGATGTCCTTTCCAAATCTGTATTTAGCCCATTAACACATTGTTGTGGGTTCATGCAAGACTGCAAAAAAAATGCATTACATACATGCTACCATTAAAAAAAAAATATATATTAGGTGGACATATTTAACTTCTGACTATCTCATCTGAGACATGCAAATGAGAGATACATGTTAATTTTAAATGTATAAGTCCTGGAAATGTTCTTATTGTATTTTGATGCTTTTGTCAATGTGACCCAATTGTATTTTTTGTGAATCAAAATATTTTATAAAAAAAATGTATAATCATTTAGTCTTCTAGCAAAGAAAAAACAACAGGACAGTGTTATGAAGCTGATATTGCTTATTTAAGAGAGGTAGAAACGTGAAAACCACCACCTATAGTCAGTTCACATGTCATAGTAAGAACAAAAAAAAAAAAATAGCACACAATGGAAAGTCAAAAGTACCTGAAAAGGAAGGAGTATTAGAAACATTGCTGAGGCGTACAAAACAGACGACCACAGAACTACTACACACAAATTAAAGAAGGGTGAAAAGGATAAAGAAAAAAAAAGTGACTGACAAAATGTTATTTATTTACTACGAGGTGGTTGGCTTCCCATTATTAAAGGGTAAAAACAAACAGCTGTAGCAGTTTACATAAATGCAACCAAAGCATAGTACAGACACTGCAAGCAATTGAAATACAATTACTACCAGAAAAATAAAGTAAAAGCTAACTTTTTCCATTTTTTAAAGAGAAGTACAATACTAACATTTTCTAAACAGAAAAGCTGGAAAGACTGTTCAAGTCTGTAAATTGCTATACATTATCTAGCATCTCCACTTCCTCAAAAAAATGTTTGAGATAGATATATATATTTAAATTACATTTGATGTAATGTGTTTCCACCACAGCCCTACAAATGAGCACATCATTAGAATTCAATGGCTGACTGCTCCAGTCTAAACTTCTATGTGGTGACCCAAATAGATGTATAGAGAAAATAGCTTTTCTCCAAAAACATTTCACATTGTTCCAAAAAGGAAAGAAAATTATCTCTGGGGCTTGTCATATCACTTAACTGTTAGTAACAGTACAGATCAGGGGAACAAACCATACTGACAAATTCACTGGACACTAAAATCATTAATTGTGAACTAGGCAAAAATTATAGTTTGTAAATGTACTTTACAGAGAACCACAAGGGCAGCTAGACCCAAGATCACTGTAAAGTACAATAGCACCTAGAAAGCAGCAACTGACCTTTATTTCTGATGGGAAGGTTTGTAGCAACATTTGCAGGGGGTTTATCTGGTTCCTGGGGTGGGACGACCATTGGCAGTGCCTGCATCGGTACCCGAGGAGCCTTAAAAAAAAAAAAAAAAAAAAGATTATGTACATGTCCTTTAAACATTTTAGTTTAAAAATTTAGTCAGTCATTCAGTCTGCAATTAACCATCAGCCTAAAAAAGTCAGATCACCAACAAACACACACGTTATATGAAAGAGATCACGTACAAAGACACGTGTTAAATATATATATTTTTTCCACTCATGATATATACACAACCAATCAGAATAGCTTATACAATCCAGGCACTCATAGATTACCCGATTCAGGTCATGGGAGGGAGGGGTAAACTGTGTAACATCAGGCGGAGGAGCAGAGAGAAGGTTATTGGGATAATCCAACAGGTAGCAAACCACACTTGTGTGACCTCCTTTGGCAGCTTCAATTAGCATTGTCGAACCATCCTGTAGAAAGCAAAGAAAAAAAAAAGAAAAAAAAAAGTGTTAGTTACTTCGATAGAGTAAACTAAAAGGCAAACCGTGACAGGTAAACTCCATTACCAAAAATGAATAAAAAAATCAGAACACACTACTAATTATTAAATCACTTGTTTCACATAGTCTTAAAAAAACATTGCTCAACTGTGGAATGGGTATGTAATGCCAGCTGTCGGGATGCCTGTCAGAATATAGACAGCGGCATCCCGATGGTTGGTAACCCGACAATACAATAAACTTAGCCTCCCCCTTTTCCCCCCTAACCCTCCCTGTTAGTGCCTAACCCTCCCACCATCGTGCCCCTGGACTTCCCTTGTTCAGGATGGCATCTGGATTGAGATAGGAGTCTTTATTTCGACACCTATCTTAAGTCCCTTGTTGTGGTTTCCCTGTTGGTATCGAGACAGTCTGCATTGCAGCCGCCAGTCTCATAACTACATCCCCTCAACTATATTATCATATAAAAACGAGAGAGATGGGCACTGTACCTTTAACCTGTGTGTTGGATCAGCTCCATGAGCCAAAAGCAACTCTACCACAGCCAGATGTCCTCCAGCACAAGCAAGAGAAAGCACGGTATGGTCATTGTTCAGTGTTGTGCGATTTACATTTGCACCTACAAAAGAAAAAATATATTTAAAAAAAAAAATGTAACTAAGCAAAAGTGAACAAAATCATCCTTGCATAAATGTATTGTATTTTAAGTACAATGGAGGATGTAACAGAAGATTAGAAAGATAAGTAAACAAAATAAATCAATCAGCTTCATTACTCCCACGTTTTTCACAAATGTTATTTCATGAAACAAGAGTTATGGTATACTTACCATTGATAACTTTCTTCAAGGTCCATAGGGTCCACAGGGATACCATGGGGTAATGTGGTTGGAGAGATCCAGGCACCAAACAGTTAAAGCTTTCAGCTCCCAAGATGCCTCAGGTCCTCCTCCATATATACCCCGCCCCCAGCCAAAGGCCTTCAGTTATGTAAACAAGCCTCAAGGCAGGAGAAGGAAAGAGAAGAACGACGAACAATTGTAGACCAGAAGCACTCACAAGATGGTAGAATCCATACCTAATGCAGCCAGGTGTGTCAGGGTGGGTGCCCTGTGGACCTCCAAGAAAAAGTTATCAATGGTAAGTCTACCATAACTCTTATTTTCTTCTTCAGGGTCCATATGGATCCACAGGGATACCATGGGGATGTCCTAAAGCAGTTCTCCTTAGAGAAGGGCGGGGTCGAACACTCCTGAGCAGAAACAAGAACTTGTCACCCAAAAGGACTATTCCTGAGAGGCAAAAGTATCAAAGGCGCAGAACCTAACAAAAAAGTGTAGACAGAAGACCACGTGGCTGCCTTGCACAATTGTTCAGCAGAGGCACCATAACTAAATCCCCACGATGGGCCTACAGACACAGTAGAATGTACTGTCACAGTGTTTGGAACAGGGAGTTCAGCCTGTGTGTACACCTGAGAGAGAGTCATCTGTAACCATCGAGCAAAGGTCTGCTTGTTAGCTGGCCATCTTAATTTGTGAAAAAACAAAAACAAAAGAGCATCTGATTTTCTAACAGTTTGTACGCTCCACATAGATCCGGAAAGCACACACTACATCCAGGGAGGCTTCACCTACCAAGAGCTCTGGAGCCTGAAAAGCTGGAAGTAAAATTACTTTATTTACATGAAAACTGGACACTACCGTAGGAAGGTAAGCCTTCCTTGTACAAATGGCTCTATCCTGGTGAAAAAAATAAAATAAAAAATAAGAGCGCTGCCACATCAGCAGAAGAGATAGCGAGGAGAAAGTGTGTCTTCGCTGTCAACCATTTCAAGTCTACAGAACCCAGAGGTTCAAATGGAGTAGCTTGTAGGCCCTTAAGAACCAAAAAGACAGATCCCACTGTGCTACCGATGGGACAAAAAGGATTCTGAACTCGCAGAACCCCTTGAAAAAAAAAATTCAAACATCTGGTAAAGAAGCAGTCTCTCTCTGGAACCAGACAGACAATGCAGAAACCTGCACGCTCAAAGTGACCAGACGGAGACCAAGGTCTAACCCAGCCTGGAGAAAAGCCAGTACCAGGCAAACCCTAAACACCTTCGGTTCATGCTTTCTGTGGGAACACAACTGACCAAAGGAATGCCAAACCCTGTAATAGATGCGGGCAGAGGCAGGCTTCCGTGCTCTAAGCATTGTTTGAATCACAGAGCTGGAGAAACCTTTGGCTCTTAAGATGGAAAAATCAAGAGCCACACTGTCAAAGCCAGGCGAGGTAAATCCGGATGCCGGCAGGAACCCTGCGTTAACAGATCCTGCTATAGAGGAAGAGGATATGAACTGTCTATGGATAGATTTTATATGTCAGTGAACAAATGACGTCTGGGCCAAGCCAGTGCCACTAGTATTACTGTTCCACCTTCCTGCTTGAATTTCCTGAGGACTCTTGGGAGGAGGGAAATTGGAGAAAATAGATACCCCAGCTTGAAGTCCGATCTTACTGCCAGTGCATCCACAATTGCTGCTGATGGATCTCTGGACATGGACCCGTACTTGGGGACTTTGTGGTTGTGACATCATGCCATGAGGTCTGTGTCTGGTAGACACCATTTGCTCATCAAGAGCTGAAACACTCCCGGGAGGAGACTTCACTCTCAGGCGTGTATGTCCTGACGACTTAGGAAGTCTGCTTCCCAATTGAGGACTCTCGGTATGAATATTGCAGAGATGATCGGAAGATGACATTCTGCCCAAATCAGAACCTTTGTCACTTCCATCATGGCTGCGTGACTTCGCGTGCTTCCCTGATGATTGAGCTAGGCCACTGTAGTCATGTTGTTGGACTGGATCTGGACCAGCTTGCCTTGGAGCAGGTCCTGTGCCATAAGTGCTTTGTATACGGCTCGCAGCTCCAGAATGTTTATTGGCAGATGACTTTCCTGATTGACAATCTCCCCTGAAAGGTCTGATTACCTGTCACTGCCCCCATCCACGAAGACTGGCTTCCATGGTGAGAAGCACCCAATTTGGAATCCAGAATGGGCACCCTTTGTCCAGATGATGCATTTTTAGCCACCACAGGAGGGAGAGACAAACCTCTGGAGTGAGAAGGATCCTCTGGGACCTTATTAGCGGATACTGTCCATTCCACAAGGAGAGAAATCAATCATTGCAGAGACGTGGAATGAAACTGAGCATATCCCACCATGTCAAAGGCAGATACCATTGATCCCGGAACCTGCATCGCTGATAGAAAGGATACCCTTCGCTTGCATAACAGCATGTGTACTCGCAATGATAGGGCCGCAATCTTGTCCAGAAGTGTTCCCAGATGTACCATCTGCTGTGTTGGAGAAAGAGGATTTCTTCCAATTGATGATCCAGCCGTACTTTTGTAGGCAGGCTATGGTCAGTTGAAGATGCTGTTGTAAAACAACTGGAGTTTGCGCCAGTATCAGAAGATCGTCCAGATATGGTAGTATTCGGATTCCCTGATGCCTGAGATAGGCAGTCATGACTGCTATTATCTTGTTAAACACCCAGGTGGCTGCTGATAGGCCAAAGAGCAGTGCCTGAAATTGGTAATGTTGTTGTAGGATAGCAAACTGTAGAAATTGTTGGTGGGATGGAGTAATAGGAACATGCAGATACGCATCCTGAATGTCCAGGGAAACCATAAAATCCCCAAACTCCATTGCCAAAACAATTGACAGGAGAGTTTCCATACGGAATGTGGGTACATTGATAAACCCGTTGAGGGTTTTTAGATTTAGAATAGGGCGATGAGACCAATTTGGTTTCTGTACCAAAAATAGATTGCAATAATTACCCCTTCCCTGTTGCAATACAGGAACTGGGATTATTACCCCTGCCTGCAGCAGAGAGTGAATGGCCTCCTGAAGGGCCAAGACCTTGACTGCACCTGATGGATGATCTGTGCAAAAACACTTCTAGGGAGGTTGCCTCCGAAAAGTGATCGCACACCCCTGAAAGACCACTTCTCAGGCCCAGGCATCTATTTGATGCCAGTAATCCGCAAACTGAATAAGAGGTCGGCCTCCCCCACCCTGGGATCCACCAGGAAGAGGCCAGTCTACCAAGCCGAGCATTTGTCGTACGGCTTAGAAGCTGGACGTCTGGCCGGGCCAGACCTCTTCGTTTGTCACTAGACGGCTTGGAGGAAGATTGTTCCTTTGCTCGTCCATGAGGACCGAAAAGAAAACTGCCTAGATTTTATTGTACCCGTAGATGGCACACCTGCAGACTTTGAAGCAGCCAGAATAGCTGTTATCTTATCTAACTCTGCTCCAAAAAGTATATTTCCATAGACAGGTAAGGTTTCCAGAGCCTTCTTTGATCCTGTATCAGCTTTCCAGGATCTTAACCAAAGGACCCTGTGTGGCACTACTGAAGCTGCTGATGCTTTAGAAGCTAAAATGCTAGCATCTACTGCAGCTCCTCCCAAATAGGAGGCCACTTCCTGTATGTGGGAGATATATATTATCTGTTCTCTGGTAGCATCTGGTAGAGAGTCTTCCAATGCCCCCATCCATTCTTCAACAGCTTTGGCTACCCAGGCTCCAGCCATAGCTGTACAGCTCCTGATGAAAATATTGGCTTGAGACAGGTTTCAGGTTTCCCATCTGTAGAACCCTTATGATAAGATGCTGACGGAATAGGCAAGTTAGCATTGCTGACTAAGTGTGTCACGTGAGCATCCACATTAAGCGGTACCTCCCACTTAGTACATTCAGAAACTGGGAAAGGATACAACAATGTTCATCTTTTATTCACATAAAACAGTTTATCCAGGTTACCCCATGCCTCTTCCATAAGCTCAGTGAGCTGCTCGGATTTAATAAACTCCATTTTGGCCATCTTCTGGTGTTTAAAAACTGGAGCATTATTACTAGGGGCTGGCTCATCATCCTGAATATCTAGGATTGATTTAATCGCCCTCACCAAAGAAGGAACATCCACTGTGGATAGATGGTCCTCCTCTCATGAGCTAGACCCTGGAGAAGAACCCTGCGCATCATCTGATTCCACTTATGCTAAATCTGAATCCATATGCTGAACAGACCGATAAAGAGAAAACTTTCGCTTAGGCGCCTTAGTAACTACCGGTCTGCTTGTAAGATGACTGAGCCATACTCTGACTTGAGTGGGCATAAGCATCCATCGAGGAAGGATGTATAGGAGGTGCAAACATAGCATGCTGTGGGTACCCCATACAAAGAGGTAGTATGGGAGTAGCCATACAATCCACAAACAGCTTCATAACCTGAGACAAGGAGGACACCCAAGATGGCTCTTGTACAGGGACTGGTATATGGACTGGTGAGGTGGTTCTTTATAACAGACAGCACACAAATCATCCATTATAAAGTCCTGGGAGGACAAGCCCACCAATCAGGCTTTACATTAAACCAGCACAGGGGGCTCCCCCTCCTGAAACAGTCACATACAATGCACATGCAAATTTAGTTGCACTGGACTCTGAATCAACTACTCAAAACACAATGCTTGGTAGGATATAGAGCACTATATAACTGGCCCATGGGAGAGGTGCACAGGGAGACTGACCCAAAACCTCCTGAGATCAACAGCTACAGTAGCGCACTGATCGTGGACTGTGAGCGTTTCATATACATGAGGTGGGTAGGAGGATCGACCCAGACACGCAAAAACCTTTGAAGGGACTGTGTCTCGGTTGGGGGAGGTGCACCTACCTCCCCTAAGCTGCATGAACCGGCCGGGTACGCTGGCCTCGTGGCAGAAGTGTCTGCTGCCGATCCCCGGCATCAGACGATAAGGACCTGGTGGTCTAGTGAGGACGTGGACGCTCCGGGCCCTGACTGAAGCAGAAATACTGCCGCGCACGATTCTCCCGTAAGCGAGGAATCGCCTTACCTGACTTCTCCGTGTGTCCGGTTGCAGCCCGTGTCCCAGCATTGCTGCTAGCAAGCTCAGCAGAGACCCGCCGACATCACCAGCCCTGTTACTGGTGTTGCGGCCCGGCAGAGGTAGTAGCAGTACACGAGTCTTAATTCAGACGCTCAGTATAAATAAAAGCTTAGGACTGCCTGAGCAGTCCAGTTTACAAAAGTGCGTCTGAAACCTGCCGCACCAATTGAACAACTGAACGCCTGTGGTTGGAGGAGGGGTATATATGGAGGAGGACCCAAGGCACCCTGGGAGCTGAAAGCTTCAACTATTTGGTGCCTGGATTTCTCCAACCACATTACCCCATGGTATCCCTATGGACCCTGAAGAAGAAACATTTTTATAGATTAAACTGAAACATTTTGCACTGTAAAGAATATAGGTTATGTAGCACTGTTAAAAGGCTTCGTACTGTGAAGCATTTCATTATTTATGATATTCTGAAAACTATTCTAATGGAAACTATGGCATAATTTGAATGAATTATAGTTTGGATAACCATTGCTAGTGTATATAATGGTAGAATTTATGAAACATACTGATAGAAATTAATTGCGACTAGGCCTTTAAAGCCATTTACACACATACTATGAAAGAAAATAGAACTGCTAAACTGTAGTAAGACAAAGCCTACTTAAGGCAGCATAAAGGATAAATAAGAACACTGCTTTGTAAAGTCATAACTCTATGCAATGTTCTAGGCTTTTGTAAGCGGACACATCTCGGCTTGTTTCAGGTAAAACTGTAAAGCTAGTGTCGAACAACATTTAAACCCACAACCCACCGAGAAGTGTAAATACACCTCAGGAGTACAGACCATGATTGTGCCAGCGTGAGGACATGCTAGTTCTGGAACAGAAGAGCTCCACTGCGTGGATCAGCAGAGATACCACCATACTGAACTCATCGGTCTGCAAAACTTCAGGAAAATATCTGGCGAATTAACTAGTCCACTGACATGAAGCTCCACCCACATGTTGAAATTACAGGACTCACCCAACCAGATAACCCATAAACCCCCTCTGAGAAGCCAAAGAGGTACTAATATGGCATAGTCTGATTGGATCCTAGAGATGTTACTACAGGGTCCTCCACCTAGAATTACCCTGCTTTCGTCCGGCGCCTAAGACCACCAGTCTGAGTTATCAGTCATCTCACCAACTGCTTGGGAGAACTCTTAGGAGTCCAGCTCTGCAGAGACATATCACATCATTCTAAATTGGACAGATGAGATTAGTCAGGATCATACACCAACTTCACCAGGCCTAGTGGCAAACTGGGTCTTCTGGCGATGTGGCAGTGAGGAAATGGCGCCGAACTGCCACATCTTTGAATCCCAGAGAAGCAAAGGGAAAGACCCCACTTCGCCCCTCAGATAGGACAGACAAGCTCTGCTTCACAAATACTAGGTCAGCTCTGCTCCACATGTACCAGGTCAAACACCTAACATACCCCCACTCCTTAATGGTTTACGGTCTTTACTAGATCCCCACTTCTCAGGCTGCACAAAGCATCAGCCCTGACTGTCCATCTGGAATCAGTAAAATATATTACCAATGTATCTTCCAAGGCACAGCCCTAACAGGAGCGATAAGAGGAGATCTGTTGGACAGCTGCAGTGCAGATAAACATGTCAGAGCAAGTTGCAATGCATATGCCATAAAATGCAAAAACAGTCCCACATTTAGAGCAAGTTTGCTGCGTGACTTTTGGCTGGCTTGCCTTTGTATGGCAAGCCTGCCCAGTACGTGGCGCTGGATAGGAACCTCCTATCAGGGCCACCGGTCTCAGCACTGCCTTCTCCAGGCACCCTGCAGCCACCACAGCTGTGCAGGCACTAGCAGAGTGGAGTTGAGATTTGTTCTGAAAATAAAGTAAAATAATAAAATAGACTTAAAATAGTGGCTGCAAGCAGCAGGCATTCAAAGTACGCCCAGCTCCAGCAAAAACGTAAAAAAAACAGGCTTCCAGCTGTTCCTCTGGAGTATAGAGGGGGTGGAGTTTGAGATTTTGGAAGAAAAAAAATTGAAAGTACCATAATCCCAGGGTACTCTATACGCCAAGGTAGTTCCAGTGCCACCCACTGGATAAAAGAAATTCACTTGTGGTAATTCTGTCATGGCGTACTAAATGTAGTATCAGATTAGCTCAACCATGTAAACATACCTTTACTAATGAGGAACTGAACAGTACAGACATGACCAGCTCTTGCAGCTTTCATCAAAGGGGTTCTCCCTCCTTCAGACTCATGTTCCTTCAAAATAAAAAAAAACTCAATGTTTTGTAGAACTTAACTTAAATCTAATTAAAATGATTCTCTGGAGAATTATTAGCTCACCAAGTCTGCACCAGCTTGAAGCAGCACATCTGCCACATCAGTATGCCCATTTTCACATGCATACGTTAGAGCTGTATCACCTGTTGCAGTTGTTGCATGCACATTAGCTCCTGCAGAATGCAAATTATGAAATAGTGTTCAAGACTATATAGATTGTCAAATAACTACAATCAAACAGAATTAATACTCCTAGCAGAACAATACAAACATCTAAATGAATTCAGCAGAGAACTGGCGTGCTTGAAGAGTGAACTAAAGTTTGAAAATGGGCAATTCAATTCAATATGCAGTCATATTCTGAAGCCATGTTCCCTCCATTAAAGGCTGCTTTGGATAGCGTCGGGAAGTTGGTACCAGAACTATTCAATTCAGTGCGTTAGGTCGACTAAATTATTTCTTCCCGCACCCGCCTAAGGGAGCAAGGGGAACCAGCCATGAGGCTGTTTTCCGGCTTAACATGGCGCTAACAGTCTCATGGCCCGCACGGTTGTCGAAAAATACCGGTTCTCATGAACACACACACACACACACACACACACACACAGGTTAAATCGCAAGAACCGTCATTCTCAGTTTTAACTTGCAATAGTCGGACTAAACAGCGTGTCGATTTCAATAGCTCTGGGACCAACTTCCCGAAGCTATTCAACTCATGCCGAATTGAATCGGACCCACTGAGAGAACAATTTTATTTTTAAATTAGATATGTATACTAAATAAAGAGTCAGCAGCTCCTTGAGGCCAATCTTGCTCTACCCTAAGCACCGCCCCCCCCCCCTGCTCTTTTGCAGTAATATCTTAATTAACTTCCATAGCAGCTATGTGAGATTTTGATATGCTTATCATGCGATAAGGAAGAATACACTGAATACTTTCAGCATACCGCCTTTTTCATGTAATGACTGACACTAAGTATGGAGCATAACTCCTAATTCAATGAATGAACAAGATCAATTAGCTATGGTACACACAGAAGGGCAACCTGAAATTAATTAAAATGAAACGGAGACCTTGGGGTGTAGGTGATGGAACTGAATCCGGGCACCACGCAGTTAAAGCTTTCAGCTCCCAGGATGCACTGGTCCAGTCTCCCTATACCCCGCCAGAGGCACCTCAGGTTAGTAATAAGCCAAAGGCCGGAGGAGGATAAGAGAGAAGGAAGACTGGTACACTCAAAAAGCACACACTCAGACTAGGAGACGAGAAACCGGTGACCAGCAAGATAGCCCAAATTAAGCAAGGTGCGTCAGGGCGGGTGCCCTGTGGACCCTTTGTTAACTTTCCTTCTTCGAAGTCCAAAGGTAAGTTCTTACCATAACTCATTTTCTTCTTCAGGGTCCATAGGCTCCACAGGGAGACTTTGGGGCATACCAAAAGCAGTCCTTTTAGGGGTGGGGATGCTCCTGCGCTGAGAGGATAATCTGGAGCCCAAAGGAAGCATCCTGAGAGGTGAAGGTATCAAAGGCATAGAACCTTTTATAGGTCTGGACAGAAGACCACGTGGCCTCCTTACAAAGTTGAACAGCCAAGGCGCCACGGCGAGCTGCCCACGAAGGACCCACAGACCAAGTAGAATGAGCATTAACATAAGCCGTAACAGGCAGGCCAGCCTGTGTGTAAGCTTCCGAGAAACCATCTAGCCAATGTTTGCCTTCTTGTGAAATCCATAGAGCACAAATAAGCAGTCTGATTTCCAAAGGGAACTAGTATGGTCCACATAAATCCTGAGGGCGAGGACCACATCCAAGGAGGCCTTACCTGCCGAAAGATCTGGTGATTGAAAGGCCGGGACTATAATTTCCTCATTAAGGTGGAAACTAGAAACAACTTGAGGAAGGAACTCAGGGAGAGTGCGAAGCACAGCCTGTGAAATATCAGGAAGGGGGAGCGAAAGGAGAGCGCCCATAATTCTGACACTCTCCTGGCAGATACTTTCTTCTGGCGATTGTATTAGCTGTTAACCACTTAAATTCTATAAAATCTAGTGGTTCAAATGGAGGACCCTGGAGGGCCCGAAGAACTACTGCCAAATCCCAAGGAGCCACTGGAGGACAAAGTTGAATCCGGAGGACACCCTGGATCTACGTTGGAACCATACTGACAGAGCAGAGACATGCGCTTTCAGTGAGGCCAGACGGTTTCAGAGGTCCAATCCAGCTTGAAGGAAGGCCAGGTCTCAGGAGATCCAGAACACCTGGGGGTCGTAATTCCTGGGACTGCACCACTGAAAATATGAATGCCACACTCTGTTGTAGATACTAGAAGAAGCTGGCTTCTTTGGACCTTAGGAGGGATGTCTCAAGAGACAACAGGACCGGACGTTGAGGCAGCAGGAACGGAGTGTCGATGGAGAGACTCCGAAGAGCTGAGTACCAATGACATGTCGGGGCCAAGCTGGAACCACCAGCAGGACAGTGCCTCCGTCTTGTTTGAACATTCGAAGAACTCGAGGAAGAAGGGAGACTGGAGGAAACAGGTACGCAAACTGGAAGGTCCACTTCACTGACAGAGCGTCCACCAAGGTTGCCTCAGCATCTCTTGTTCTGGACTTGTACACTGGTAATTTGTGATTGTGTCGGGAAGCCATTGTGTCGGGAAGCCAAGAGGTTTCAACTGCTAGTGGACAAATGGGGAAGCATCCTGAGAGGTGAAGGTATCAAAGGCATAGAACCATTTGTCCACTAGCAGTTGAAACCTCTTAGTGAAGAGACCATTCCCCTGGATTCACGTCGTGACGGCTGAGGAAGTCAGCTTGCCAATTGAGAACTCCCGGAATGAACACTGCCAAAATGGCTGATAGGTGACACTGCACGTCAGAATGCGTGAAACACTTCTGTCATTGCTTCCCGACTTGAGTGCCTCCTTGATGGTTGATGTAAGCCACCGTGGTGGCGTTGACGGACTGAACCTGCACGGCTTTTCCGTGAATTATGCGTTTGGCCAACTTTAGGGCCCTGTACACAGCCCAAAGTTCCAATAAGTTGATTGGAAGGGTGGCTTCAACTGCTGTCATTGTATGGTAAGGCTTGCAGGCCTTTCTTAGAATCAGCATCCACACTCCAAGAGTGCAGCCAAAGGGAACGGTGAGCAGACACGGCCGAGACCCTGGAGGTCAGTAGATTGGCATCCAGAGCAGCCTCACTAATATTATTCAGCCGCATCCCTAATGTAGCCAACCAATGACACCTAATTCTCAGGAGCTTCCATGGGAAAGGAGTCCTCAAGCGCATCGGCCCAGCTCTCTATAGCTTTAGCTACCCACGAGATAGCTATGGATGGACGAGCAATAGCTCCTGAAAGTATTGATTTCAGGCAAGTTTCCACCTTCCTATCTGTAGGATCCTTTAAGGAAGAAATGGAAGGCATATGTAGTGTAAACACTTTTTATTAAACGTGTAACATGAGAATTCACGGCAGGGGGCGATCCCCATTATTTACAATGAGCCTCAGGAAATGTGTTCTACCAGCTGGTCTGAGAGAGCTGCGACTGCACCATGAAGAAAATGGCCGCTGGAGACCTCAGAGGGGGCGTGGCCAAGGAGAACAGCTCAGGGAAGCCAGATCTCAGAGGAAAGGCGCCCTGAGCTGAGTGGAAGAGCCGCTGAAATGGGGAAGCAGTCTCCCCTGGCTGATCGTTAATCCCTGGGATGCTGGTTACCGCACCGAATGTCCCTGGTGGTCTAGTGGATCGCAATGGCTAGAGCCTGCGTCCACACTCAGACCGGAGGTATTGACTGCCTTAATACGCGAGTCACTGCTCTCGGTGACCCGTCTTATCCGTCCCCTTAGTGTCCGGCTGTAGTCTGGGTCATTGCCGGAGGCCTTCGCTAGTGCTAACCCCCAGTAAGCCTGCCGAGAGCCCCAGATCATACTCGCGGCACTGGTGGGGTGACGGAGCTGCAGCGCAGACATCCCACGGACAGTCTGCTGCTGCGCGCTCTGTTGAAGAATGAAACAAAATTAAATAATAAAAATAACAAGCTTAAGGACTGCCTAAGCAGCCCCGTGTTATGGTGACCTGACTCCGGCCAGGCACCAACGAAACTGAGGTGCCTCTGGCTCGGGGGCAGGGTATAGGGATAGTGGACCAGTGCATCCTGCGAGCTGAAAGCTTTTAACTGCGTGGTGCACGGATTCAGTTCCATCACCTACACCGCAAGGTCTCCCTGTGGAGCCTATGGACCCTGAAGAAAAATGTGCAAATATTTTAACGCCCAAGAATGAGTAACACGAACAGGGGAAATTATTGAGTAGCAAGGCAAACAACGTAAGCTACACTGTTGGCATGGATATGAAGACTAATTTATAGTTACACTGTACACTTACTGCATGAGGGGATTCAACAATAGAAAAGTAGGACATGATTGTATATATTGCTTTTTGGTTTTCAATATGCCCAAACAAGTGGCAAATAAAAAAAAAAAAAACTATGTAACATACTACTATATGTAACAGAAGGGTAAGCCAGTCCATAAAAATGCCATTCTACACTAAATTCTTTTAATTATGTCCCAAATAATGAATATCTATTTTACAACCCAAAGCATTACACTGGAGCTAGTCTACACTCCAAATATAATACATACCAGCTGCAAGTAGATATTTGACCAGCTCTAGATGACCTTCTTGTGCAGCTTCCATTAAGGGAGTAGAGCACCCTAGTTCTATATCTGCTCCAGCCTTAATAAGGAAGTCTGCGACCTCCAAAAAACCTCCACAACAGGCCAGCGTGAGTGCAGTCTCTTGGGTCTCCTCAGTCTGAGCATTGATGTTTGCTCCTTTAGAACAAGAAATGTGAGTGGGGTTAAAGTACATTTTAACAATCAAAACAAAATCAGGCAAAATGAGGGCAACACACATTTGATACAACTTCAAAACAAATGAAACATCCTATTTAGAATGGTACTTATTGTAAGTCAGGATTTGTGACAGATGTAGGTGCCACACACACACACACTGAACTAAATTAAAGCAATGTTAATGGAATTAGTCTTTTTTATTGGTGGGCACTGCTAGGGTATAGAGGACTGGGCCGGAAGTAGGAAATTAAAATTAAATCTGCAGATTGGGAAACTACACCACTCTATATTTAATTTCCAAAGGGATCTCAGTTTATAACTAAATACACAAGGAGTAGGATGTTGCTGTGCAGTACAGTGTTACTTAGAACAGATAAAAACAATTAAATTTTCTGCTCACCACTGCTGTAAAAAAGCAGTTTGAAGAGCAGGCCTAGAGGCTATGGTCAGCTGCTGCCCTTAAGCTGGGAATACAACATATGACTGTGCGACCCAAGTAAGCAATGCATGCGTCGTACACAGTATGAATGTATCGCTACATAGCTGCATGCCGTGCAGGACAGCAGCTGGGACAATTAGTTGAACGACAATCGTGAATGACGGATCAGGCGTACATGCTATACAATATGTACGATATATTGTTCCGATCCATTTCAGAACTATATGTCGTACAATACATCGTACAGGGTGTACCCAGCTTTACTCACTCCCATGACACCTGGAGGGGCTACCACT
Source organism: Taudactylus pleione (assembly GCA_031769625.1). Classification (NCBI taxonomy): domain Eukaryota; kingdom Metazoa; phylum Chordata; class Amphibia; order Anura; family Myobatrachidae; genus Taudactylus; species Taudactylus pleione. The sequence goes on from JAUIMM010000453.1 coordinate 7,694,984, forward strand.
GACAGTTGTGACCAGGGGACACTGATTTACCAGACACTTCACCATTCCCCAGAGCCGCAGCTTAGCAGTTTAGCCTTCTGCTACTACTCCTTGCAAGTAGTTCTAGGCTGCATGCAGTCAGGCCCAGCAGTCCGTCCAAAGCTTGGGGATGGAAATTTTGTAATGTATTTTACTTGCGCTGTGTCTCAAGTGTGCAACCATCAGGTTGACATTCACTATTGTCATGTCAGTGTACTCACTAATGACAATGCCCGCGCCAGGATCCCAACACATGTCTAATGCTACATGGTGTTTTAACCATGCAAGTGTTAGAGCTTTAAACATGCCACTTACAGGTTTGTATAAAGTTCTAACCCCCATACGGTAAAAATTATCTAAGTAGCATTACACCTGTGTTGGAATACTAGCACCAACTTTATGTTGACATACTCACAGTTGACATAGTGAGTGTTGACCTACTGTACAGAACCCCATACATATGGCTGAGACTTAGCCAAGATGATTTAGTCAGCCTGGGCAAACACACAGGTCAATCTATTGCCGAGATTACACAGCTCATCCTAATGATTTCTGCCCCCTGCTTCCCTCCAGTTAATCCTGGAAATAAATCACTAATTCAGGAGGTCATGATACATGGCTTTCCAGGATCTAGGTCACCAACACAGGTTGAATCATTTTGGGCTCTAAACCGGAATAGTTGGTACAGGACCTGAAGCAAGTTTCTTCCTAGCTGGAAAAGAAATGGCTAAAAATCTCTTTAGTCCAGAAGACCTACAAAGGCCAAAATATCACAGGGATATTCTTCTTTGGTGTCTTCCTCTAAGGTAAAAGCTGAATTGAGGATAATTCATACAGAGGATAGGTCTTTAATACAAGCAGCCCTTAACCTACTCTCCCACACTCATGGGCGAAGGCCTCTCTCACATCCTCTTGTCACTTTAAACGGGAGATCGGGCTTGCTAGAACAATTGAATGTTGGACAGATGGGGAGCCCAGATTTCTACAGGATGAAATCTTGCCTTCAAAGAACTGACAGACCACCTTCAGAAAAAGGTTTAAGGTGCATACACACTAGACGATATGCTCCCTGAGCGATATCGTCTAGTGTGTCCCCGGCAGGCTGTGCTCAATGTCGTTCATGACATTGAGCACAGCCGCTGAACGATACCATTAGCGATATCGTTCAGCGCCGGGCTCTCTCACCCATTCCCTGACATGCAGCAACCTGACGAGGTCGTCAGGTTGGCCTGCATGTCAGCGCGATGAACGATGATGACGAACGACCCGCGGGAACGCGCGTCGTCATCGTTCATCTTTTTTGTGTTAAAAATGGACGATAAAGTGGACGACTGAACGATAACGATATCGTTCAGTCGTCCACTTTAATCGCCCAGTGTGTACGCACCATTAGAGATCAAGTCTGATCTTTCAGTTCCATCCAGTAGAGATAATGCATCCACAAAATAAGTAATTCAAGAGCATTCCGGTGGATCTGAGCAGAGAGCCCAAGGTGCCTGCCTCTTCGAGCGTATTTCCTAAATGCAGTCATATTCTGAAGCCATGTTCCCTCCATTAAAGGCTGCTTTGGAAAGCCTACCAAGAAATCAGTGTCGACCATTTGGAAGGAAAACAAACAAAAAAAAAAAAAAAACACTTTTGGGATATGTGTTCATTCCATTTGTATTTTTTAATTGGGGAAGACTGTCCTCCCAAACATTACGCAATTTGCTGTGTTAACAATTATAACAATTTTCTTTTGTAATGTAAAGTGTGATCCATTTGATTGTATGAGAATTTCATCATTAAATAATGGAGATTCAGTTGTAGGGAGGACTGAGCAGCAGGAGCTTCGAAACCTGTACAGATTTCAGAGGAAGAGAATAAAAGTGGACCAGATTACATACCATCCAGGTAGCTAGGTCCCCCAATAGGATGAAAGGGGTTTCACTTTTCCCAAATGGTAAATCTTTTATTTAAGAATAAGGAAAGCCAGCAATGAAGGCTTACCTTGCCCAAGCAATAATGCAACCATTTCTTCATGTCCTTCCCGTGCTGCTTCCATGAGAGGTGTGTAGCCTTCATCATTTACCTCTTCGAGGTTAGCACCTCGCTCTATGAGTAAAGCTGCCAGCTCTACATGGCCACCACAAGCTGCAAGAGTCAGTGGGGACTCAAATGAGTCAGCGGGCATATTCACTTGGGCTCCACTATCAAGAAGCAGCCGTGCAACCTCCACATGGCCATCCTATTTAAAAACAAACAGATTATTAAAGCATGCAGAATATAATACATCAGAGTATTACACCTTTTAAGAAAACTTAAAACATGGACATGTCAAAGATCATTGTGTGATAACCACAAACATACAAAACTTGAAGCAAATAACCAAAATTATGGAACCTAAATATATCAGTGATTGTGGATCAGTGCAATATAGAAAACAAAAAAACAGCCACCAGCCTAGAGTCATTTTACATTCTTATTACAGCAGTTTTTTTCTAAAATTGACAATGTAAAGGTTTTCTGGATAACATTTTTGCTAGAATTTGAGTTCCATGGGTTGTCTCGAAGCCAATAGATCTATACCAAAAATCTACTAAGACACAAACACTAAATATGTCCATTTTCAAACACAATCATCCATTGCTCTCCCTCAATACATGGTTTAGCAAAGCAAGAGGAGCAGACTGACTAAAATAATTAAACCAGTAACCAGAAATTCTGCATCAAGTATTATCGAAAAAGACTGTACTTAAACTAGCTGGTACTATACTATTGTAAGAAACCTTCATGTATAGCAAAGCCACGATGGAAAAACTATGATAACTTGCAATTTGCATGAGGCAGATGGTTTAACCAGAAATTTAACTTTACAGGCAAGCAGCAATCGCGCGGAGCCAAAAAAAAAAATAAAAAAAAAAAAATTAGTGGGTCCCAGGGGCCCCTCGCTTTAAAAGATTGGGGTCCTATTCTTTTTCTGGGTCCCATCATATTATGTTACAATGCTGGGGGCAGGTAGCAGTTGGAGTAGAGCTGGAGGTAGAGGCAGGGAGAAGTAGGGGGTAAGGGCAGGCAGTGCTGGGGGCAAGGAGGAGGTAAGTGCAGACAGCAGTTGGGAAAGCGCTGGGGGGCAAGGATGGAGCTAGGAGCAGACAGTGCTAGGGGTATTGGTAGAAAACCGCTGGCGCAGCATTGGAGCAATGAGGGGGTTAGGGGCAGGCAGATAGCAGCTAGGACAGTACTGAGGGGCAAGGATAGCATCTGAAACAGTACTGGGGGGGGAGGGGGTAAGGATAGTAGCTGGGGCAGGCAGGTGCTTAGGGACAGGCAGTACTGGGGTAGGCTCTAAGGCACAGGAGACACACATCCCTACCATACAGGGTCACAGCCAAAAGCCTAACCGTCTCTCCGGGCACAGATGCAAGGCAGGGGAGTGTAGGCAGGCATGGGGTGTCATGGTGGTTCGCTGCCCATACACAGAGCACACATCATGGGGCAGTGACAGAGCAACGCTTACCTTTGCGGAGCACTGCACTGGGTGAGTCAGGTCAGTCTCTGCGGCATAGGTAAATGCTGCTGGCGGCGGCTACTGGGGTCAGTGCGTCCTGTAGAGGATGCAGGGGCACTGCTGGAAACCGACCTGAGCTGGAGGAAAGACCAGCAGAACGACACGCTGCGCTGGCGAGCTGAGAGAGGGGTAGGAAGACACTGCGGGCTACGATTGGCTGAAGAGATAAAGCCAGTGATCGGCAGGAGGCGCTGCTGTTTCTTCCGGGGAGTGGGCGGAGCCTGGCAGTCAGAGCTGCCTGGAGATTGGGTGAGCGGCGGGAACTAGAAGAAGAGGAACTAGAAGAGGAAACTCTGCCGATGGCTATTGGTTGAGGACGCCACCGGCGATGATTGGCTGCACACAGATTGGCTGCCACTAGGTTTTAAAAATTGGGTCCCCAGCAGCCTATAGCGCATATTTTGCGATCCCTGAGGAGAGTATAAATACTTCTCTTGTAGGGATATTTTTCAGTAGTGCATTTATTTGGACATTTTTTTCCCCCATTTTTCTTCAGTTCTTCCCATTTTTCTCACAGCTTATTTAGATAGGCAATGTCACCACATTTTCCACATGCTTTTACCAAAGCAATTTATTTTTCTCGTAACAAGTTAAGATGGGTATACAGTTGTCCAATTCTCAGCCAATCTGACCAACCAGCTGGTCCGACATTGGTCACCAATCACAGAGACCACTCCAGAAGTGTGTACGCCCCTGCGACTGGATTGTCCAATTGTTCGCCCATTGCATAATAAAAGTGGCAGTCGGTCTGCCAAAGATTAGAATAGTGTGTATGGTAACACAATCCTTTCAGCGGATGCAACTTGGAGATCTGCAGCAATATTGGACTGGTGTGTACACACAGATTGGGTGTTGCATCTTCAACCTAGGTCTAGAGTAGGATTGTGTCAAGAGTCTGGTCAGGAGTTTGATCCCCGAATGATTGGACATGTGTGTACCCAGCTTTAATCCATGAGAAACCTCCTGATTAGATTCAGTGATCATTCCTTTTCTTCAATATAATCCACTGCAGATATTACAATGGGTTAAAGCTGCAAACTAGATAGAAAACAAGAGGATTTTTTTAATTTCATTTTTAAACTGAAACCCGTCGAATGACTTTCAAGTGGTCCCTAATAACTAAAACAACTTGGAAAACTTGGAGGGCTATAGAGTATTTGGAAGAAAAGTTTTTTTAAGTTCGTATAATAGTATTATTCTTCAATATTCATTGCATAACCAAGAAACACACAGCGGGAAAAGAATGTTAAACAAAAAGGTCTCCAAAATAGTAGAATTTTTTTTTTTTTTTTAAATAAATGTAATTAGGCTATTTTTGCAAAAAAACACCTCAGAGGTTGTCTACAGCAAACCCTGTGGGCATATCTAGCCGTTCTCTATCATTACCCACCCACACCTAGAGCATTTTCTTCTCTCGTTGATCCTGCTGTAGAAAATCTACCCCACTGTAGCAGCCCCACCCCTCATAACCTCAGTTACACCCCCCAGTGGTCATAGAGCGCCCTCTTTGGTCCCAACTTCCCCTCCCATATACATATGTAGCCACGCTCATCTATCCTGCGGTGTGAGTGCATCGCAGCATGGATGGCGTGACTAGCGTGCCAGAGTCTATGGCGTGCGCGTATACACGAGCACACCAGAGACTTCAATGGGGAAATCGCCGGTTGCGATTGCTCGCAGCCTGGGAATTGCTGCCCTTTGCCACGATGCGTGTGCGGGCACATAGCGGCAAAGATGAGGCTGACTACATCTGTACTTTAACTGCAATCATATTCTATGTGACTACCTCAAGCAAGTTGTTAAATAGATTTGTCAAACCATGAAGATTGACACCATGTCAAGATAAAATAACTCCGCTAGCAGTTTGTCAGTAGAAATCGAAGATGGAAATTAAGAACGAACACTAGGACTCCCAGATAGAAGAACCAGGTTGAAAAAAATATTGGCGCAATTATTTTCATACCAATCGTGGCATACAAATCCGCTTTATAGTGATAAGTGTCATCATCCAGGTTGACTATATAAATTGCCAAGGAGCTGAGCTGGGACTTCTCTGGATTGAGGAATACAGATTGCACAAAAAGCCCCTTCAAAATTCCTGGGTGAAGGAACAGGATTTTTTTCAATCTCACTGACTGGCAATCAAAATGGAATCTTGTCAATTGATAACCCAGACATCAGATTCTAAGACATCCACTGCATTTAAAAAAAAAAAAAAAAAAAAATCGAGTTTCCTCATACATCCGATATGGGGACACTGTAGTACTGACTCAGACTTCCCAAAGCAAGCTTAACAGTAGGGGCCCTCATCTGGCAGAGCTGCACGAAAAACATTATGTCCAAAACTGGCGTCCACATAACCAAAAGTTATGAAAACATTAAAGCTTGTGTGCACAGAAGACCTGCCAAAACTACACCAACTACAAGAGTCAAATGAGCTAGGAGGGAAGGAGGAACCAGCATATTTGAAGATATATGCGCCTGGGAGCGTTCACCAGAATCAAGAGATCATTAGGTCCGATAGAAAAAGGTAAGACTGATATAAACCCTCAAAGCCCAGACTACGGTTTAGGGTACATGACATAGAAGAGTACAAACCTGGAACACCCAGAAGAATGTTGTGTCGGTGCAAATGGAGCTTTGAAATTACTTTAGGCAAAAAAGGATGGTTTGATTCGCAGAACCACCCTATCCAAATGACACATTAGGAAGGGAGGCTTACAGGATAACGCAACATACAGAGACAATAGCCAAGAGAAAAACCTTAAGGACAAGATATCGTAATTCAACCAATTCCAGAGGCTCAAAAGGGGCCATCTAAAAGAAAAACTAAATTCACATCCCATGGAACAATAGGAGGTATGTACAGCAGTTGAATGTGAAGCATCCCTTGAGGGAAGGGTGGCACCTCCAGGATTACTTGCCAACAGTCATGGCTAGAGAACCGAAAGGGCGGACAATTGGTCCTTAAGGAAGGAAAAAAAAAAAAAAAAAACCCCTCTGCTGTTGCTCGGGACAGAAAGTGACAGGAGAGTCCACAGTGCAAAGGCAGAGTGTCTGTGCGACCATCGCCTAGGGGATGACTTGACGTTCTCCCTCTTCAGCAGGGCTGTCGCAGTACAACTTGTGGAAGCTGCCTCCTGTTTTGCGACAGTAACAGGCAAAGCAGGAGCGGCATTAACTCCAGGAAAATTGGAGTCTTAGTATATGACTCCAATATGAGAAATATTTGCAGAGACATGCTTTCTAGCTCAGAGCATGGTCTTCAAATTTAAATGTTGCCATTGTGTGTATTTCCTCCATTATTAGCATAGTTATTGGATACACAAAAAGAGATTGGGGGGTGTCAGGGGAGCAACATTGTCAGATTAAAACATAAAACACGCTTCAATACTTACTTGCACATCTGTAAATACAAGAACAGTCATGCAGAGTATTTTTATGGTAGTGGTTAAACATCCAAAATTGCACATATAAAAAATGTACTGTACTCTAGAAACATTTTCCAGTTCTCTCATTGATGGTGAATATTGTATTATAGAAAAGTTTCTTACCATACAAGCTTCCATCAAGGCAGTGTGCATCTCATCTGTTTTATGTTCTTGGTCCGCCCCCGCTTCCAACAAGAATCTTACCATTTCTAAATGCCCTGAGGAAGGGAGAGGAAAACAAATGTTGTAAATCAACCAAAAATTGTACAGTTAGGTTAGTACCAACCTCAATTAGACAAAGGGAGATTAATTATATTTTAGTGGTGTTCCAGTTAGGCTGCACCTTGCCAATTATTTAAATGTTGCTATGCACTCTGCCTGCTTTGTGTGTGCTGACTGGCGCCCTGCGCCTGCACTTCCCCAGAGCAATCCAACACAGGGGGGAGATCAATTGTTTTTGGGCGCTCGTAATCACTTAAGGTCACCCAACGGGCGATCCTCTGTTTTGGGATGGTTGCGATTGCCTATACCTTATTGAGCATGTCACACTCAAAAAGCTATAGCCACCGTGATGAGTTTGGGCACCCAAAAGCCAGACTTTGGGTGGATTTCTGCTTGCCAAAAGTTGCGGGCAGAAAGAATTTCTGATCAGGAGCAAAAATAATGGACATGTGCAGCACAAACAATTGAATAGCCCATGACACTTTAGACAGGAACTGCGAGCACAAATAAGCAATTGAATTTCCTGCACAGAGACACTGCAAGCAACAGGAGATGGGTGGAGCCAAAGGCAAGGTGCTCGGCTACAATCCAGCCACCTGGAGCACCGCACAACAAAGAACAATGTCACCTGCAGCCCACCACCATAAGCCGGTAGCCTGTACATGGAGAAAGGGGGCTAAACATAGATGCACCTTCCCGCCAGTCATCTTTCGCCGCTTCACATTGCATACATTTTCAGTGTTAGCTCTGCAAGGGCAGAACGTCTTCACACTGTTGTGCAGACTATGGAAGCTTCAGCAAATGGGAGGAAACCCTAGGTAAGGGGTGGGGAGGCTGCACTGTAAGATCCTAATGAAGGCAGGCTGGGCAGGGAACTACAGCACAGAGCTGCAGGCAACCATTATCTACATGACATCCATATTTTAGAAGGGATTTGTTTCTTATTTGAAGGGACCTGGGTTTGAAATGGTGTATACTGTAGAAATTTTGTTTTTATAATAAGGTTGCATTTTGGTCCAGAGTGATAGTATTGAAAGTGTCTCGGAAGAATTACTGCAAAGTTCCTCGCTGTCTGCACATGTGCTGGACTCCAGGGTTCTCCTCCTGTATGACTGGGTAACACTATGTTCTGTGACATTTGGAGTCATATCAGCCACAAAATACTTGTGTTGTGTCACTAGGAGTTGGACCAGCAATATGCATGTGATGTAGTTGTAGAAATGCAGTGATAAAATGCTGAAGATGTACAAAACTGTGGACTGTGAATGTCTTATGAATGTAGGGGATCCTTCGTTATATAGTGCATCCGGAAAGTATTCACAGCGCTTCACTTTTTCCACATTATGTTACAGCCTTATTCCAATATTTAATAAAATGAATTTTTGTCCTCAAAAATTCTACATGCAATACCCCATAATGACTATGTGTAAAAAGTTGAGATTTTTGCAAATGTAATTGAAAAACAAAAAACAAACTAAGAAATCACATGTACATAAGTATTCACAACCTTTGCCATGAAGCTCAAAATTAAGCTCAGGTGCATCCTGTTCCACTGATCATCCTTGAGATGTTCCTACAGCTTAATTGGAGTCCACCTGTGGTAAATTCAGTTGATTGGACATTATTTTGAAATGCATACACCTGTCTATAAAGGTCCCACACTTAACAGTGCATGTCAGAGCACAAACCAAGCATGAAGTCCAAGGAATTGTCTGTAGACCTCAGAGACAGGATTGTCTCGAGGCACAAATCTGGGGAAGGGGAAAGAGAAATATCTGCTGCTTTGAAGGTCTCAATGAGCACAGTGGCCTCCATCATCCGTAAATGGAAGTAGTTCGGAACCACCAGGATTCTTCCTAGAGTTGGCCGGCCGTCTAAACTGAGCGATCGGGGAAGAAGGGCCCTAGTCAGGGAGGTGACCAAGAATCCGATGGTCACTCTGTCAGAGCTACAGCATTCCTCTGTGGAGAGAGGAGAACCTTTCAGAAGGACAACCATCTCTGCAGCGATCCACCAATCAGGCCTGTATGGTAGAGTGGCCAGACGGAAGCCACGCCTTAGTAAAAAGCACATGGCAGCCTGCCTCGAGTTTGCAAAAACGCACCTGAAGGACTCTCAGACCATGAGAAACAAAATTCTCTGGTCTGATGAGACAAAGATTGAACTCTCTAGCGTGAATGCCAGGCGTTATGTTTGGAGGAAACCATGCACCGCTCATCACCAGGCCAATACCATCCATACAGTGACGCATGGTGGTGGCAGCATCATGCTGTGGGGATGTTTTTCAGCGGTAGGAACTGGGAGACTAGTCAGGATAGAGGGAAAGATGAATGCAGCAATGTACAGAGAGACATCAGAGTGCTCTTGACCTCAGACTGGTGCAACGGTTCATCTTTTAACAGGACAACGACCCTAAGCACACAGCCAAGATATAAGGAGTGGCTTCAGGACAACTCTGAATGTCCTTGAGTGGCCCAGCCAAAGCCCAGACTTTAATCCGATTGAACATCTATGGAAAGATCTGAAAATGGCTGTGCACCAACGCTTCCCAACCAACCTGATGGAGCTTGAGAGGTGCTGCAAAGAGAAATGGGCGAAACTGCATAAAAGATAGGTGTGCCAAGCTTGTGGCATCATATTCAAAAAGACTTGAGGTTGTAATTGCTGCATCAACAAAGTATTGAGCAAGGCTGTGAATGCTTATGTACATGTGATTTTAGTATTTTTTTTTTTTTTTTATTAAATTTGCAAAAATCCCCCCCCCCCCCCCAAAAAAAACAAACTTTACACGTTGGCATTATGGGGTATTGTGTGTAGAATTTTGAGGACAAATATTTATTCCATTTTGGAATAAGGCTGTAACATAACAAAAAGTGGAAAAAGTGAGGCGCTGTGAATACTTTCGGGATGCACTGTATTTCATATGTACGTGGAGGTATATAATACACTACGGACGCATGAGTTAAAAAAATTAAAAAGAACATATGCGCTGTACATTGCACGTTGACTAGCCAATTTTCAAAAATGTGCCCTTCAAAATGAAAAAGGGCTCTCCTGCCTGCCCTAAAAGATCCTTCAGTGGACCCTAATTTAGTGCGAAATTATTCTTGTATCTACCACTATTAGCCTATTTTACATGCAGCAGAGGACAAATTAATGCAGAATGTGGAAGGCAGTCTGTCAAGTTACTAGATCTCCTAAAACAGTTATGAGCAGAATTCAGTTATTGGATCGCATGAAAGTTATTGTTCATTAAACAAGATCACTGAAGTAGCACACATCTGGTACCACAAGCATCCACCTTCAAATGATACATGCAAAAACTGCATTCAACATCTCACTGCACTGGACAAAGTAACTTGCACATTGTTTAAATATATTTATCAAAACTGTTCAGCTGCCTTTCTTAATATCCTCCGATGGAAGTCTCCTTAGAATTAGAACATCCTTTCTCTATCCCCCCCCCTCTGCATCAACACCTTATTGGCCTAAGTTCCAAACTTCCCTGCCCTCTAAGTGGGCAATTCAATTGTTTATAGTTCCAGTCTAAAGTGACTAGGATCTATTCAATTGCTTGCGTTACCAGAACAAGGCTGAAGCGGCGGTCGCATTCTCACACCCTAATATATGGGATTAGCCGTGTTAAGTGGCTACTCCCGTGCCAAGTACGCTGCAGTTAAGGCACGCCAGGCACTCTCGACAAGCCCCATTTTATGCAATAAGTGCAGCCTCAAAACAATTTAGACAGGAGCGCTAAACAATTGAATCGCGCCCCCATGCAGTCATGAAATGCAATATTCTTAGCCTGTTAGTACAAATTAAGACCTTTTAAATCTTATGCTGGGTATACACTATACAATTATCGGTCAGATCTCTGTCCAATTTGGCTGGTTGGAATGAAAACCTGGTAATATATGGGAGCAAAGGACAGTCGATCATATGGTTTTAAACACTAGAAAACTGACCAAAAAATATAATAAAAACTTGTACAAATTTGTTTAATTCGTGTGTTTTAACCAATTTGTATGAACGACCATTTTTGTCTGTTTTCCAGTGTTTGCGAGCAAATGGTCGATTGTTATTTGCTCCCATACATTACCAGATTTTCATTTCAACCAACCAGATTGGACAGATAATTGTATAGTGTATGTAGCGTTCCCGCTAGGCTGTTTTAGCGGGGCGCGGCGCCCTGCCCTCCTTCTGGAGGGCAAAAAGCGCCCTGCCCTAACAGCCTGCAGGAGCCGTTCTCACCCGCGGGACGCAGTGTCCCGCGGGTGGACAAACATGCGGTGACCCGGTCACCGCCGGAGAATAGACGCCGGGCGCTTGCGCCCGACATCTATTCTCCCTTTCTGCAGCGCTTGGGGGCTGCCCGGCATGTCCGTAAGCGCCGGGCACGCACCCAAGTATGACGAAAAGAGGACGTGTCTTATAGACACGCCCCCTTTTCATAACCACACCCCCTTTTCGGCCGCGCGCACAAGATTGCCCTCTCTAGCTCCAGCGCCCTGCCTGCCGCCGGAGCTAGAGGGAACACTATGTATGCCCAGCATTAGTCATCTTCTCTAACTCTTCATCATGCTTATTAAAGCCAGAGATATTAACATTTCATTCCAATTCTCTCAAAACCAATTATTTAACCTCAACTTTCAGCTTTTTCAAAAGGACCAACTCTTCTACTCACAGAGATGGCCACTGAACATTATTTAGTTTTTTCCTATTCTGTTTCCGATTCCTTTCTCTCAAGCAGATCAGTTGACCACATGCGAGATCTTCACCACTTGAACCTCTTAGCGCTGTTAATTATACCTTTTACACCAAATTCCCAGGTCCAGCCCAGGTCACTGAACACCGGTTACGAAACCTGTTTACACTGCAGACTGGACCCAGGTTACTGCCAGAGTTTCTCCTCTCCTGGCGCATGAAGATTATATCCTCTCTTCAAGCACCGGTGAGCAGGACGTTCCTATGCTGTAAACGCGGCCCAGGTCACCCGTTTACACTGCCCTGTAACCTTGGTACAAACACGGCTCGCTACCCAGATTGTATTGCAGAGTCACAGTACCCAGGTTATTTTTCGGGAACCCTTTTATACTGAGCTGCGACCCAGGTTGACATGGCAATAACCCAGATTTGGCCAGTGAAAAAGGGGTCCAACTTGACCAAGCCTCAAATCCACAGAAAAGTTAAATACACCAACATTCAACAGCTTTCCACCTCTCTACCATATCCACCTGCCCCGAGATAGCAGTCCCACATCTAAAATCACACCGCAGCTACACATCTTGATCCAGCGGCTCTAGCCACTCTTTCCTGTGTGCTCCATAGCAGAGGTAAAGGGTTAAGTGCTGAAAAGAAATGTGCTGACTGGTAAGACTCTCATAAGTACAGCAGAACATCACTGGCATAACTCTGCCAGTAATTCTGACACTGTCTTTAAATATACTGCTATTTACCACTCCTTTCAAAGCGCTCTAGAGCTTAGACCATGCCACAAACAAATACACTTCAAATTTCTATAAACTGTTAAATAAACCGTACAGATGTGTCCTCATACACCTAACCTCCTTGCGCGTTAAACAGCCCTTTTAGTCACGCCATGCCGTTGAGTGACTCGGTAGCACAGAGTCTCAGTGCGACTTTTCCCTTTAAATGTGTTTAAATTGTCCAGTGATGCAAATAGGATGCCCAAGCAGCTTCTGTTGATTAAAATTATATGCAGCATGCCTATATTCTGTGAGCGACTGTGTGCGAAACTACGTTACAGCTGCTGACACCAACGGATCATTTTATACACCCACAGTTGCACACAGAATATAGGCATGCTGCATGGTATTTTAATAAGCAGTAGCTGTTCGTGCGCCCTATTTTATTTGCTGTGCAAATTAGTTTCATTTGAAGAGAAAAACTTGCACGAAGAAAAGCTCGGTGCTACAACACGTGGTTGTGTAAAGCGACTTGTAGTGCACAGAAGATAGGAGGATGTAAACACATCTGTATGTCCAATTGTAATACTTCCACACAAGTAGAAGGTCACTGGCAGAGCTCCTGTACATCTGACGACTTCCTCAAATATACCATTTACCTTAACAAAATGCTTTGCACAATGCTGCCATTGAAGCTTCCAAAATAAAAAAACACTTCACATTTAACTCCATCGACCACCATCACTCCAAAATGTTGCTTCATGAGAAGCTTGTCTACACTACTTTTCTTCAAGCTACCTCTTGGACCCTTTACATTCAGGTTATTCACAAGACTCTATAAATAAACACTGACTACCATAATTGGTGCATTAAGTGATGAGTGATGTGTAATTTTTGTCCTACTGAATGCGAGTGCAGCGGGCGCCCATAACTTATTGTGCCCAACTGCACCGGGATTAGCCATGTAAAGTGGCTAATTCATACAATCTACTGGGCGCACTGCTCAAATGGCAGCTTAGGTGCACAAAAGCCTGACTTTGGTTGGATTTCTACACGCAGCATCAGGAGTGTTATGCAACACTCCATCTGTGTAACCCTTCTTACTGAAGGTCTTTCTGTCTGAACGATAACTATATCGTTAAGTCGTCTACTTTATCGTCCATTTTTAACACAAAAACGATGAACGATAACGACGACGCGTGTTCCCGCGTGTCGTTAGTCATCATCGTTCATCGAGTTAACATGCAGGCCAACCTGACGATGTCGTCAGGTTGCTGCATGTTGGGGAATGGGGGAGAGAGCCCGGCGCTGAACGATATCGTTAATGATATTGTTCAGCGGGTGTGCTCAATGTCATGAACAACATTGAGGACACCCTGCCGGGGACACACTAGAAGATGATATCGCTCAGGGAGTATATAGTCTAGTGTGTACGCACCATTTGAGTTTGGTGTGTGAGAAGACATCAATCTACCATACAAACAGAAACTATTTACCCAATATATTTATTTCAGTTGTTAAGACAATAAATCTTACAACTCAAACTTGCTGTCTGAAGCATCATTCTTACTCAAAACAGTCCTTTGCTCCCCATATTCAAGCCTTCTCCAAAACATCTTACATAAATTTGAGAAGCACATCCAGAATACACACTCATTTCACAAGCCAAGTTCATTCGCTCAACCTCATGCAAGGGATTTCCTTGTAGTTTACAAACCTTAACCAGATATTCAACCCAACAATATTTTGTACACAGCAGCTAAACTAATTCCTAATTTAGCAGTCTTCTAGTGCCAGTTTCCTCTGCCAGATCCTATACCGCCTTTCAGTACTTCCTTTTGCTTGTCTCGCCATCTACCTTCTAATGCAGTCCATCTGCACTGCCCAAGATGTGACTCATTATTTGCTCCTAGTTACATACTTTATTTTTGGCTGTACACACGGTAGATTTTTTTTCTAAGAATAAAAATTCTAACCTTAAAAAGCTTTAAACTTCCTTAGTACCCAACGCCTTACACAGTTCACGCAAAACATAAATTTAGTCTTTCAATACTCATACCGCCTTCCGATTATTGAAAGATTAAATGCATTTATTGTGTGAACCAAGGTAACTGCATTTTGGCCAAGCCAGTAGAGCTATATGAACCAATCTACCACATAACCACGAATGTTAAACTCCTTTTCTTTAGGATACTTCAATAGACTATACTAGAGTAGAGTACTTTAGTTAATATCCAATCTTGACTTATTACTGCATTTGTTTACAACTAAGGTAGAGCAGAATGTGAGATACATAAAATTGTATGTTATCGTAAGTGCCTCAAAAACTTTGGGGGGGGGGGGACACGCACCTCATAAAAGTTTGCTCTGAATATAAAATGCAATATACAGCGCACTAAGATATCATCAAAAGCAATCTACATCAGCATAACTGGATAATACAGTACATAAATTTCCAAAAGGTAATGCTACAAAAAAAAAAAACAACTTAAAACAAGATTCAAAAAAGGACAGCAATACGTTAGCACGATTGTACACAATTAAAATATCTACCTTTATAGCAGGCCAAAGTAAGTGCACTCTCTTTAAATTCATTGGAATGAGTATTAATTCCTGCTCCATTTTCCAGAAGGACTCTGGCCACCTCCACATGTCCAGCACTCCCTGCCTCCATAAGAGGTGTGTGACCATTCTCATTGTGGTCCTCAATACTAGCACCCGATTCCAGCAGCACCTTTACAACATCTACATAGCCACCAGCACAAGCATACGTAAGTGCTGTGTTTCCTGGATGAGGAAGAATAAAAAATAACATATAAAAAAAAAAAAAAAACACACACACACACACGAGTTCCTTAGTTCAGCACCCTTAAAAGAAAAGGTTTATACAATAAAATAAAAATCACTAAGCTTCAACAGCTAAAAAAATTAAAAAAAAATGAATCCTGAAAAGTCACAATGTAGGCTATAAAACAAAAAGAATACATAGATAGAAAAACCAACCACTTCACAAGAATGTCCATATTAAATAGAAGCATAAAAACTAGAAATGCAAACTAAGTCAACCTGTGGATGATTGAGAGTTCACATCAGCATCGTGGGCCAATAGCAGCTTCACAATTTCAACGTGTCCCCCATTAGCAGCAGCCATCAAAGGCGTAATGTCTCCTTTTATACCTCGATCTTCAACATTAGCATGCATAGCCAAAAGAACCTTTAGAAAAACAAAAAAAAAAAAGTATATTTTTTTATTTTGAAAACATTAGTAAATATTATAGTCAAATTAGATTTTATTCTGCCATGGTGAAATAAGAATTCGATACAAGATACTTGGTAAGGCTAAATTCATATAAAGCAGCAAACTGCTGCACTTGGCTATGTAACATTTGTATGTTAAACAGGACACTATTGTATATCACTTTTACATTAACAATGACAATGTTATTTTAATATAACATTTCTTTATTGCAACAACTTGAATTTTAAGCCGCATAGCCATGAAAAAAAAAAAAAAAAAAAAAAAAAGTTTGCATAGAAATCTATATCACTCAATGGGCGGTATTGAATTATTATAACACCCCTGATCACCCGTCTAAAGGTGACGGGTGATCGTGGGGCGCTATTCAATTGTTGCCGTTTTTCGTGCTGATCGCGCCCAAAGTGGTCGGATTTAGCAGCGTAAAACGGCTACCCCCAAAGTGCTGGGCGCGATCGCGAAAAGTGCTGTTTGTAACAGGTCACTTTTTGCCCATTTCAGCTCGCACCCCCCTGCGGCTGCAAGCTGAAATGGTGCGCTGGCAGCTGATCGTGCCCGACAGCAACAATTGAATAGCTCCTGTCGGGCCTGTAAAGGGGCAACACAATTGAATACTGCCCAATGCGTCTTTTGAAGCAGAAAATATTGGAGTTGCAAATAATGGAAAATGCTTGTGTCAGGTCTCTGCACTGTAATGTACACGAGTACTCTCAGAAAAATCCAAAACAAAAAATTGTATGAAATGATATTTCCAAACCTGTGCAAGTTCGTAATATCCAGCAGAACAGGCAAGGCAAAGGAGGGATTCCCCTTCCTCTGTGTGCTCATTAACACTGCGGCCTTCAATTAATAATTTCCTGACAGCGTTCACATCTCCTTCAGAGCAAGCTTCTGCTAAACTGCGGCTGTGAGGGCAAAATAAGTGGATTATTCTTTGAATATAAAACTCTTACTAATGATAAAAAAAAATATATGTACAGAGGGGATTACAGTATGAACTAGATTTGTAACCATGTTTGCTGTAAATTACATTTGTTACCCTCAATAAGAAAACCAATTGCTATCATACAATCCCCTCTGATGGTACCAGAGCCAACAAGCAGAGGCTTAAACTTATTAGTAGATGTTGTATATAATTCACTTCATAGTTTATGTATGCGATTTCATCTCTGGTGCTTAAGGAAAGCTAGAAATACATATTGACCGAAACACAGACATAAGAGTAGGGAATAAAGTCTAGTTTAAGGATTTGTAGAAGACAACAGTCCTGCTAGCATTCTAAGTAAACGAGATGCTATCTACTGTAGGCACACACACCAAATGGTTGCAAGCCATGTACGCACATGTTTCTGACACATGGTACTATTCTTCTCAAAGGTGCATTTGTGGACATGTGTCTTGTTTGGAAGAGCTGCAACATTGGTGTTCTTGTAAAATGAAAGTAAAAGGTCTTGCTCACATCCTATGTCTAATTGGCTATGGAGGGTACCTTGTGTATGTCACTGTAGAATCAGATAACCTGTAACATCCAATCTGAAGTTACTACATAAACCAAGCTCAGACAAGTCAGATGGTCTAAGCCGTAGGATAAAGACGGACTTTTAAAAAAGTTCTCAATTTATTTGAAACTAAAAACACATTGTTTGAGAAAGTGAACACTATCCTGTGTCAAGTGATTTAGTACTGTGTTTAGTTCTTTCCTTGTCATCTTAATTGTATTGACTTGTATGGTGCACACATTTTGCCATTTTTTAACTTAAAGTAGTTTAGGATATTTTGCTCTGCGAGATTCTGCAAAATGTGTAAAATAATTCTACTATTTACTCTGCCCAAGACCACTAAACAGTACCTTGCGTTTTACTCCATCTACTTACTTGTCCGTCTGCCCTGCATTTGAGGTGCTCTCAGCTCTCATTCTTGTAAGTGCAGCAGCAGCTTCATCCAACGCACAGCTAACCGAGGACGTCAATCTGCGAAGCACCTCAGGATCTGCGAACGCTTTACCATCAGCAGTGGATAATTTACCAATTCCTTGTTAGCACAAGTCGCCAAGCCAATTAGTAGGTGAATGTAAGAAATCAAACAAAAATAGGGGAAAGCCTACGGTTAGTTCAGTCCATGCAAAACTAATAGGTACAGCTGAGCTTAAAGGTTACTATTTGGCAGTGAAAGAATACCTCACATGCTGGTCAGAAATCTGCTTAGCACAGAGAGGCAACATAAAATTGCAGCAAAACAAATAGGATATTACATTCAATTTATTTAAAAAAAAGTTAATATGCCTTACTAAATAAATCTTACAAAACACTTCAATTAGGTAGTCCTAAAGCATGCAAAGACATCTCAAAACGTATATTCACTGTGAACGTAAATTCGACCTTATATAATAAAGCTGCATAAAAAAAGTATTTGGACATTTTGACCAAATAGAGACTGAAGTCACATAACCTTATTGGAGCAAGAGCCAACATTTATTAAAGCATTTAAGATAAAGTTACTCTAAATGGAACGGTCCAGTTCAACATGCATGTTACTTTCGGGAATGAAGTTTAAAACTACAGGATGGATTTTTATATTTTTAATAATCTATATAGCAACACCAATTAAAGATATGTAATTTAGGATTCATTAAAAAATTATATGCCGCATTGACAACTGGGGGAATTCAATAGTCTTTTGCGTGCTAATAAGTAATGGGCGTGCACTCAACTGAGCAATTCAATTGTTGCTCCGATTGGGCAACCATTACTTATCACGTCCTAATGTACCATCTACAGTCCTGGTTAAAGCGTCCAAATAGCCAATACATTTTCAGTACAGTAGAAAGAGACAGTCTGTTCTGTATAATAAGCCAGGCCAGTTTTTAGCTGACATCACAGGATATGAGACATACGTATTCCATGTTTTATTGTGATATAGAGAGCAAAAACCAAAATAAATATCTATATACAAATTTAGGAGTACCCAGTAAAAGACGGCGCAAGCTGCATCAAATGTTACGAGGACAGGAACAGTTTTAACTTGTTGTACTAGTTTAATTACTTGCATGCTGAAAATTAGAGAAATTAACTTCGACTTTAAAGTGAAGAGACAATATATGCTTGCAAATAATTCCATCTAAAACTAATCCTACATTAAAAAAATAAATAAAAAAAATAGACCCCAATTGTTGGACACAAAAAGCAGACAGAGGGTGATGTCGGCCTGTTACAGGAGCCCGGCATCATACATTTTTCTGTGCACATCTATGGGATGCAAAGAAAAGCTAGTCATGTTGCGGGTTGCAATCTGCTGTTCTGGAATGGCATCCAGCAGCTGAGCAACTACTTGAATCAATCCCATACAATTGGATGCTACGCTGCATACACAGCAGAGCCTTTTACCTTTTGGGTACATCAGGTAAATAGGTTGAATAGGTATTGGAGAATATGGAAGGCATCTTATTGGGATAGTGACCAACCTAATAATTCCAGTGTTAGTCATAATCAAAAAATATGAGATATGGTAAGAACTTACCCTTGTTATCTCTACGAAGTCCTTAGGGTTCCACAGGATACCTTGGGTTATAGGCGATGACGTCAGACATCGGGCACCATAGAGTTAAGTTTTCAGCCTCCCAGGATGCACTGAGGTCCCCCTCCTATACCCAGCCCCCGAGCCCAGGCAACTCAGTTACGTAACAAGCCATAGGCTGGAAGAGGAGAAGGAGAGAGAAGAAAGATCTGGAACACACAAGAATCACATTCTCACCTGAAGGAGATGGAAAAACCGGTGACCAGATGAAAGCCCATCTGCAGTATAGGTGCAACAGGGCGGGAGTCCTGTGGAACCCTATGGACTTAGTAGAAATAGAGATAACAAGGGTAAGTTCTTACCATCTCATTTCCCACTTTAGGGTCCATAGGGTATCCACAGGATACCTTGGGGATGTTCCAAAGCAGTATCCTTTAAAGGTGGGGACGCTCCTGTGCTGAAAGGAGAATCCGCCGCCCGAAGGAAGCATCCTGAGAGGCAAAGGTGTCAAATGCATAATACCTCACAAAAGTATGGACAGAAGACCACGTGGCAGCCTTGCACAGCTGAACAGCCGAGGCACCACATCGAGCTGCCCACAAAGGACCCACAGACTGAGCCCTAACAGAGGATGGAACAGGACGGCCTCCATGAATATAAGCTCCGAAATTGCCATGCGAATCCATCCTGCCAAAGTTTGCCTATTGGCAGGCCAACCCTTCTTACGGAAGCCATAAAGCACAAACAAGGAGTCAGACTTCCTAAAATAATTGGTGCGGTCAACAAATCCTTTGAGCCCGCACCACATCCAAGGTGGCCTCACCAACCGAGAGGTCTGGTGAATTAAAGGCCACTATGATTTCCTCGATGTGGAAACTAGATACAAACTTCGGGAGGAAACAAGGGCGAGTGCGAAGCACCGCCCTATCCCTTTGAAAAATGAGAAAGGGAGGTCGACATGAGAGAGCCCCCAATTCTGAGACCCTTCTGGCCGAAGCAATGGCCAGAAGGAATACAGTCTTACCTGTAAGCCATTTCAAAACCACTGAGCCCAGTGGTTCAAATGGTGGTCCTTGGAGAGCCCTCAGGACCACAGCCAGATCCCAAGGAGACACTGGTGGAACAAAGGGAGGCTGAATACGAAGTACAACTTGCAGAAAGGTGCGGACAACAGGAAGAGTAGCAATCCGACGCTGAAACCAGACGGACAGGGAAGAAACCTGCACCTTCAGAGAGGCAAGGCGAAGACAGTGATCTAAGCCCACCTGTAGGAAAGCCAACACTCTGGATATCCGGAATATCTGAGGATCATAGCCTCTAGGGCGACACCACTCAAAGAAAGTATGCCATACTCGATGGTAAATTCTTGCAGACGTAGGCATCCGAGCTCTTAGCATGGTGTGAACTACAGAGCTGGAAAAAACCCTTGGACCTTAAGAGGGCTGTCTCAACAGCCACGCCGTCAAAGACAGACGACTCAGGTCCAGGTAATGACAAGGACCCTATGACAACAGGTCCGGACGTTGAGGCAACAGCATCGGAGTGTCTACGGAGGACTCCGAAGGTCTGAGTACCAGTGACGTCTGGGCCACGCAGGAGCTATCAACAGGAGCGTGCTGCCTTCTTGCTTGAATTTTCAAACCACTCGAGGAAGAAGGGAGAACGGAGGGAAGAGGTACGCAAACTGAAAGGTCCACCGGACCAACAGAGCGTCTACCAGAAGAGCCTCAGTGTCTCTTGTTCTTGACCCGTACACAAGCAGCTTGTTGTGGTGTCGGGAGGCCATGAGGTCCATCTCTGGAAAGCCCGACATGTCCACCAGGATTTGAAACACCTCCTGGTGAAAAGACCATTCTCCCGGATGCACGTCCTGATGGCTGAGAAAGTCCGCTTCCCAGTTGAGTACTCCCGGGATGAACACCGCCGAGGTGGCAGAGAGATTGCCCTCCATCCAAGTCAGAATACGGGACACTTCTGCCAGACTTCGGGTTCCTCCATGGCGGTTTATGTAAGCCACTGTGGTGGCTTTGTCCGATTGTACCTGCACGGGTTTTCCATGGAGAACTTGTTTTGCTTGCTGGAGAGCATTGAATACCACGCGAAGTTCCAAGATGTTTAATGGAAGTGCAGCTTCTGCCGGGGTCCACCTGCCCTGGAACAAGTGTGGACCAGTGACTGCTCCCCAGCCTCAGAGACTGGCATCCGTCGTCAAAAGGACCCAGTTTGCCACCCAAAAGGGACGTACCCTGTTGAGGTGAGTCGTTTGCAACCACCAGGCCAGAGACAGAGGAACCTCCGGAGAAAGGACCATGGTCTGCGCCTTTATTCGATGGGGCAACCCATTCCATCTGGAGAAGATCAACTGCTGCAGAGGTCTGGAGTGAAACAGGGCATATTCCACCATGTCGAAGAGGGACACCATGGAGCCCAGTAACCTCATCGCTGAGCGAAGAGACACTCAGCGGCTCTGAAGGCAACTGCGTAACCTTGCCTGTAATGCAGAGATCTTTTGCTCCATCACAAAGATCCTTTGTTGTTGAGAGCCCAACAGGGCCCAGAATTGGAGCATCCTCTGCGAGGGAACCAGGGTGGATTTCATCCAGTTTATTAACCAGCCGTGATTCTGCAATACTGAGATTGTCAGTTGCAGATGAAGCTGGGGGACCGCTGGAGACCCTGCTAACAGTAGGTCATCCAGATAAGGCAAGAAACGGACCCCCTGCATCCGCAGGTGTGCTGCCATTAACGCCATGACTTTGGTTAAGACAAGAGGCGCTGTTGCCAGACCAAAGGGCAGTGCCAGAAACTGAAAAGGTTTGTCGAGCACTGCAAACCTGAGGAACTGCTGATGTGTTAAGATAATGGGGACATGCAGGTAAGTGTCCTGAATGTCTAATGACACCATGAAATCCCCAGGGTCCATCGCCAGTATAATGAAACGCAGGGTCTCCATCCTGAACCGAGGCACCCTCAAGAACTTGTTGAGGGATTTGAGGATGGGTCAGTAAGACCAATTGGGTTTCTGCACCAGAAAAAGATTGTAATAGAAATCCATGCCCTTCTGGGAGAATGTAACAGGCACTATAACTCCAGCCTGGAGCATAGAGTGCAACACTTTCTGTAGTTCCAGGGCTTTGTTCTGATCTGACGGAAGGCCTGTGGTGAAAAACCTGCTGGGGGGCCTGCGCCGGAAGGAGAGGGCATACCCCCAAGAGACCACCTCGTGTACCCAAGTGTCCTTGGTAGTCAGACACCAACACTGGGCGAACCGAAGCAGGCGGTCTCCCACTCTGGGATCCCCCAAAGGGAGGCCCGGTCCATCAGTCCGAAGGCTTATAGTCCGACTTGGGGGCGGGGCGTCTTGTACTCCAAGCCTGTTTCTTGGGCTTGGCAGACTTCTTGGGCCCGGTCTGTCTCGGAAAGGACTGCACTTTGGACTTACGCTGGGCCCTGTAGGGCCGAAAGTACGAAGTACCAGACCCCGATGGTACTGTAGCCGATGGCAGACACGCAGACTTACCTGCCGCCAGAATGGCCACTATCTTGTCCAGATCAGGGCCAAACAGGACCTGTTCATTAAAAGGCAAGCATTCCAAACTCTTCTTGGAATCTTCGTCCACTTTCAAGAGCGCAACCATAGGGGGTGACGAGCGGCCACAGCTGCAGAGGAGATTCGGGAGGTGAGAAGACCGATATCCAAGGCTGACTCATTAATGTACGTGGCTGAGTCTCTAAGATTGCCCACTAACTCCGCTTGCTCCGCAGAAGAGTCAGAGTCCAGAGACGCCTTCAAACTATCAGCCCAGCGCTCCATGGCTCTGGCCAAGCAACATAAGGCCATAGCCGGTCTGGACGCCCCTCCAGCAAGGGAATAAATGGATTGCAGGCAAATTTCAACCTTGCGATTCATAGCATCCTTTAAAGGAGGACATGGGCAAAGTAGCACTCCTCACTAGGCGTGTTACATGAGAATCCCACTTGTGGAGGAGATTCCCACTTGGAGAAATAATTATCAGCAAAAGAGGTATGCAAAAGCCAAACGTTTTTTGAGGCCGGTACAGTTTACCCGAATTTTTCCACGCCTCCTCTAAATGATCCACTAGCTGACCAGATAGAGGAAATACAGTGGCATCACCCTTAATATCCTTTAAGAAGGCATATTTGGCCACGGGGGGGGGGGGGGGGGGGGGGAATAGATAGTCATCCTCCATAACCAAGGCCGTACGGACTGCCTGTATAAGGCCAGGTATATAGACTTAGGACTCCGCCTCCTTAGTACAGAGGGGCTCCTGGTCAGAAAGGACAAAAATCTCACAGTCATCAGACACCTTATCATACTGAGCCGTCTGACACACTAAAGGCCGCTTATGAGGCCACAATGATGACTCCCCCTGTAAAACATTGACAGGTGTTGCACCGTATTGGACAAGGAATTGACCCACGCAGGCTCCTGTGAGACCTGGGGGGGGCGAAAGCGGGAGACACTGGGGTACCATCAACTGTCTGGGGAACCCCTGCATAGGTAACGACACCACTGACTGCTGTGACAACCCCATCTGGGGGAACGCAGGGGGCGTCGCTAGCTGGCCCACAAGGGTTGTAAGTGCCTTAGCAAAACAAGCCCAGGGCGGTTCCTGCACAAGCGCAGTGACAGAAATCGGGCATAAGATAACACGCCCTACATAACCCCTCAGAGTTTCCATCACCCTCCGCTAATGGTACATTACATGTGGTACACTTCAGCTGAAGAGGATAACCACGTTCACTCTCAGACATAATGAGTAACGGAGTGTATGTGACTCCCCTCACAAATGCTTGCATAGTGCGGCAATGAACACCCTGCAACACCGCACGGGCTTTAGCAGAGGAAGAACAGGGATAGGAAAAAGGCCGACAGTCAGAAGTGAACTTGCAGGCAGCAGCGCTAGCAATAAGTCACATACAATACAGAAATAAATCCCTGCACTATCAGCACTATGATCAACTACACAGACCAGAGCCTGATAGGAAACAGTGCTACATACACAGACCTTAATCGAAGGAGAGGTATGCGGGGGGACCCGGACCACGATGCCACCGGTAGTCAATGTCCAGCAGCGTTTGCACACTCCTTAGAAATGGCCACCAAGGAGCAGAGAGGAGCGCTCACACAGGCAGCCAGACCACTATGGAGAGGCACTGTGCAGCGGGGGGAGGCACCGGCTGTATACAGGGAAGGCATGCTCCCTTGGCATGCCATTAACCCCTGGGACGCCGGACTTTGCCGCGGCCCGCTGTCCCTGGGGTATAGTGGAAGCGCAGGTTAATACCTGGCTCCACATGCAGCCAGTCCCCAGGGAGCCCCCTGATGGGGACTTAGGACTGTGTACATCGGCGGGAACCCGCCGCTTACCTGCCCCCTTGAATATGGCCACAATCCAGGCAACCTGGGGTCACTGCTAGCTGTGATCCCAGACACCCACCAGCTGCCCCGGATCAGTACCGGCGTTCTGGTCCGGCGGGATGGAGGAGCGACAGCATAGACCCCCAAGGTGATCCAACGCCAGGCACCTACGAAACTGAGTTGCCTTGGCTCGGGGTATAGGAGGGGGACCCCAGTTCATCCTGGGAGGCTGAAAACAACTCAGTGATGCCCGATGTCTGACGTCATCGCCTATACCCCAAGGTATCCCGTGGATACCCTATGGACCCTGAAGTAGAAAAAAAGTGCGCCTTTTTCTTTTCACACAACCTCCACCCAGCACTATCCTGCTCCAGGGGTCTCACTGACCAAGAGTCAGAGTTGTATTTACATTACTGTGACAGGCTCAGTAACAGTCTTTAGGAGGTAGGGTTCGGTTTGAACAGCAGATTATTGCAGTGGGCATTGCTGGACACAATTAGATCTGTGCCCAGTCAGCAAGTAGGCAATATCTGCAAGAGTCTTTAAAAATGATTGAATTTATTTAATTTAAAAATTGTTAATCTAGAGTTTGCATTAACGAAAAATGTTGAAATTTGAATATTACACTGCCCCCACCCAGCTACTTCCTAATGACACCCGGCTGGTATTTGCTAGGGGAACACTGCTGTAAATAACATGCATATCGTATAATACATACCTGCAGCTTCAAGCAGAGCCTCCAGTCTAGCCTGTGTCTCAGGATCGACTGTTCTTAAATCTGTTCCATCAGCTGTGCCTGATAAAAGCAGTTTGGATGCAGTCTCAAGCATAGGATTTTCCAAATCATCTTGGTCTAGAATGAAGGATTCAACCTATGATAGAAAAACAAATACAAACTTGTGATTAGCAAAACATTCAAGGTTTAATAAAGAAACCTAAGATAAACAAACACCTTTGATAAGCAAGGTCTTGTAATAGACATTTCAACTCAACAGGAAACTACTAGAGCAGAGTAAAAGCACAGTACTCAGGTGAAATGTCTCCTTTATAATACAGGTTGAGTCTCCCATATCCAAAATGCTTGGGACCAGGGGTATTTTGGATATCAGAATATTCCGTATTTTGGAATATTTGCATACCATAATGAGATATCTTGAGAATGGGACCCAAATCTAAACACAGAATGCATTTATGTGTAATATACATCTTATATACACAGCCTGCATGTCATTTTATCCAATATTTTTAATGGTGCATAAAAAAGTGTGTACATACATGAAATTAAATTTGTGTTTCATATACACCTTATACACAGAGTCTGAAGGTTATTTTAATAATTTTGAACTTTAAACAAAGTTTGTGTACATTGAACCATCAGAAAGAAAAAGGTTTCACTTTCTCAGTCATGCTAAAAATATTCTGTATTTCGTAATAGTCCGTATTCCGGAATATTTGGATATGGGAGACTCAAACCTGTACAGAATTATGTTTTTACAAGGCTTGTAAGTTTTATACTTTTTTGTTTTTTTCGTGTCTGCGAGCTCCCATCTAAACTGACTGGAGCTATTCAATTGTTTGACATTGGGTGAGAGTTCCGCGGGCACCCATTACTTGGTCAGATTTCTGCAGAAATCTGACCAAAAAACAGGGCTTTTGGGGGCTTTAACCTTATTGCATCTGGCTTTACACCGCTAATACACTGCATTATGTAAGCGACATCCACAATAAGTGATTGCGGACCATGGCACAAACAATTCAATAACTTCCATCAGTTTAGACAGGAGCTGTGGCCACGAGCAAACAATTGAATTTCCCACAAAAGGCTCGATTCAATAGGACAGGAATTAAATAGCGTCAGGAGGGAGCTCCCAGAGCTATTCAATTCAGCGTGCGGTTTGGTAGGAGAATGCCCGTTCTCCCACCTTAAACAGGGTATTTAGTCGCGAGAAAGGGCACTCTCCGACTTAACTGGCGGGTGTGATGCTGTTTCCACGGAACTAAGGGCAGAAAACCGCATCGCACCTGTTCTTTTGTCGGATTTCTGCTCGCATCCCTGGAGGGGTGCAAGAAGAAATTCTTAATGCTCTGAATTGAACAGCTCTGGGACCTCACTCCCGGCGCTACTTTATTTGCGTTCAATTGAATCGAGCCCATTGAATTCAACATTCAGTAACAAAGATTTAAATTAATTACCATTAGCAACTTAACATTTACCCAAATTTTTTGTAAGAAAAACCACTGTCACCAATCCACTAATGCATTCAACACGTACAGGAAGATGGCTTTGGAGGATGATTCACAACAAAAACACACATATGTATACACTAGACATGTGTTTCTCAGTTCCAGAGCTCACACATGCCGCTATACAGGACCCAAAAGCACAAGTAAAAGTAAATCACTTGTAGATTTTCTAAAAACGGGTCGTTGATGAAAACACCAGGTCACAATCAACATTATGGAACTCATGAAAGGTTAAGCAATCCCAAAGGACAGAGTTTCAGAAAGATTATTCTAGTTCTTGGCTTTATGAAAAATACGCAGACATGATGGAACTGTACTGGAGGAAAGGTGACATCTGCAAATTGTACAAATGTTCATGCCTCTACATGGATAAGAAAACGCCTTCTGAATTTCAGTTACTTAGATGACCGGATGATCTCATTGAGTCCAAAAATTATGGACGGATCAGTATGTGGCATCATAAGCCAAATTATTTTTTTAAAATGTAAACGCTAGTTGATAATTTTAATGAGAATAGGCACCATAAGTCTTCTGTCATGAGTAAACCTGTGTCTCATACATTTAGCTATGGTAAGATTACAGAAATGACACAATGTTACAACCTTTAACCAGTATCACTAGGCAACACCCAATGCAAATAGGTTTATAGCAGAGGAACTGTAAGCTCCATGACAGAGGGGATATTGATGCAGTAAAGGAGCAGAATGGGTGAACTGTCCAAAACACTGCCACTACCTGGCTGTAGCTAGAAACAAGGAGAATCAACCAGGGTACTTTGATATGGATTTGGGTACTTTGTAAACTATAGCTCAAGTCTCAATATGGCTTTTTAGCATAGGAAATGCACAAAGTACATTAATGTAAAGTCTTGCCAGCAGAGCCCTCTTCTTTCATGTCCTCCTTGCCCTTGCTAACAGTGGGGTAGATGTATGAAGCAATGAAAAGAGTGGAGAAGTGTGCCAGTGGAGACATTGCCCATGGCAACCAAACAGCTTTGAGGTTGCATTCATCAAGTACATTCTATAAAATAAGAGGTAGGAGCTGATCGGTTGCCATGGGTAACTTCTCCAGTGGCACACTTCTCCTTTCTTATCACTGCTTCATACATCTACCCCAATGGCACGAAAACCTTATCCACACGGCCATTTTGACTGAACCTATGACTATTGTATATGCTGTAATCTCCTATGTTCTGTGTTTTGCACTAAGTTTTTTTGCACTTTATAGCTTATAGGTTTTTCACTGTATATGCACGATGTAAAACACTGCAGACTCCCTGTTGCACGACACAAAAGTTTAATATTCAAAATTTAGTGCCCAAAATGTATTCCACCTAAGTTTGTATGTTAGGATTTAGTATAGAAGTTTGTAGGTTTTAGGATTTAGTATATTTTAAAGGGGCTTATCCATTACACGACTGAACATTCCGACCAAAACAAGGAGGTTTTGGTCACATTGTTCAAAGCCGTGTAATGGATAGCCGGCAAGGACCAGCGATGCGCGCGCACGCTGGGTCCTTGCCGTCCCCGACTATCTACTGAACATGCCCGTCAACCTGACGATCATAGTCAGGTTCGGCATGTTCAGAGATAGGAGGTCGGGATTCTGCACTGAATGACGTTCAGTGAACGTCGTTCAGTCCAGCCACCGCACCTCAGCAACCTCAAGGTCTGAACGCTAGATAGGCCCCCTTTACTGTTAATGCCCTAAAATGTTTAATTTGTAACAAGGTAGTATAAAAAAATAAAATTAAAAAACCCACAAGCAAGCTTCCATGAAGATCATACCATCACATATGGCAAGCCAACATATAGAAAGCAACTCATTTAAGAAGCTTGCTAAATTAAAGGATTTGTACACCGACTACCACAAACGAGCATAACTTTGTAACAGCAATATAAATGCAGTTTATATAGGCAACATAGAAAATATGGGAAGATTTTAAAATCTGAAATGATTCTGTGCGCACCACACCTTTAGCAAAGATTTAATTTATTATCAATAATCAGAAACCAATATTTTAATCAGCCTGAGGCAATTCTTGTGTGGCCACAGGTGGTATGACATTTGGAATGAGGAAAGACATGAAAGATTAGTCATTGTAAAAAATATCATGACTTCTGGCAACAATAAAGGTCCTTCACCTTTTATATTACTAAAATCTCCTTTCTGTATTGAAAAAAGAAATCACTTATGTGCTGCACTGGCACTCTTGTGGCTAAATGCCAGCTGGAAGTAGCGGAATTGCTGGCACTTTGCTCCGACATCCTGCTTATTGCTGGACACTGATCCAGGACACTTGTTTCTATGTTTTCAACATTAAGATGGCCACAAGGAGCCAAAAAAATAAAACATAAAATATGAGATATGGTAAGAACTTACCTTTGTTATCTCTATTTCTACGAAGTCCATAGGGTTCCACAGGATACCTTGGGGTATAGGTGATGACGTCAGGCATCGGGCACCATAGAGTTAAGCTTTCAGCCTCCCAGGATGCACTAGGGTCCCCCTCCTATACCCCGCCCCCGAGCCAAGGCATCTCAGTTACGTACCAAGCCATAGGCTGGAGGAAGAAGAGAAGGAAGAGAGAAAAAAAGATCTGGACACACAAGAATCACATTCTCACCAGAGGGAGACGGAAAAACCGGTGACCAGAGTAAAGCCCATCTGCAGCACAGGTGCGACAGGGCGGGAGTCCTGTGGAACCCTATGAACTTCATAGAAATAGAGATAACAAATGGTAAGTTCTTACCATATCTCATATTTTCTACATCAGGGTCCATAAGGTATCCACAGGATACCTTGGGGATGTCCCAAAGCAGTATCTTTCAAGGGTGGGGACGCTCTTGTGCTGAAAGGAGAATCCGCCATCCGAAGGAAGCATCCTGAGAGGCAAAGGTGTCAAACGCGTAATACCTCACAAGGGTATGGACAGAGGACCACGTGGCCGCCTTGCAGATCTGGACTGCAGAGGCACCACGTCGAGCTGCCCACGAAGGACCCACAGACATAGTGGAATGAGCCCTCACAGAGGATGGAACTGGAAGGCCTTCATGAAGATAAGCTTCTGAAATTGCCATACGAATCCAACCTGCCAAAGTTTGCTTTAAAGCAGGCCAACCCTTTTTACGGAAGCCATAGAGGACAAACAAGGCGTCCGACTTCCTAAACGAAGAAGTGCGGTCAATATAAATCCTTAAGGCCCACACAACGTCCAAAGTGGCCTCACCCACTGAAAGGTCAGGTGAGTTAAAAGCCGGCACAACGATTTCCTCGTTGATATGAAAACGTGAAACAACTTTGGGAACAAATTCAGGACGAGTGCGCAGCACTGCCCTGTTCCCATGAAAAATCAGGAAAGGGGTCTACAGGATAGAGCCCCTAAGTCAGAAACACGTCTGGCCGAAGCGATAGCCAGAAGGAAAATTGTTTTAGCTGTCAACCATTTAAGGTCCGCTGAGCCCAGTGGTTCAAACAGCGGTCCCTGGAGAGCCCTCAGGACCACAGCTAAATCCCAAGGCGCCACCGGTGGAACAAATGGCGGCTGAATTCGAAGAACACATTGCATAAAGGTGCACACATCAGGGATTGTAGCAATCCTACGATGGAACCAGACAGACAGGGCAGACACCTGCACCTTCAAAGAAGCAAGGCGAAGCCCATAGTCTAGTCCCGCCTGTAGGAAAGCTAACACTCTAGACAGACGGAACTCCCGAGGTGCATAACCTCTCGGCCGACACCACTGGAAGAACGTATGCCACACACACACACGATGGTATATTCTTACAGAAGATGGCTTCCTAGCTCTTAGCATAGTTCGTACTACAGAGCTGGAAAACCCCCTGGACCTTAACATGGCCGTCTCAACAGCCACGCCGTCAAAGACAGCAGAGTCAGGTCCGGGTGAAGACATGGACCCTGGGACAGTAGGTCCGGTCGTAGCGGCAACCGCAGAAGAATGTCCACGGACAGTGCCGCCTGGGCCACGCGGGAGCTATCAAGAGGAGCGTCCCTCCTTCCTGTTTGAATTTCCGGATTACCCGTGGAAGAAGGGAAAACGGAGGAAATAGATAAGCAAACCGGAACGTCCATTGGACGGACAGAGCATCCACCAGAGACGCCTTTTCGTCTCTTGTGCGAGACCCGTACACCGGCAACTTGTTGTTGTGCCGTGACGCCATGAGGTCGATCTCTGGAAGACCCCACCTGTCCACTAGAAGTTGAAAGACGTCCTGGTGCAGAGACCACTCCCCTGGATGAACGTCCTGGCAACTGAGAAAGTCCGCCTCCCAGTTGAGGACTCCCGAGATGAATACTGCTGATATGGCCGGGAGATTGCGCTCCACCCAGACCAGGATGCGGGACACCTCTACGAGTGCCGCCCGACCTCGGGTTCCTCCTTGCCGAGTTATGTAGGCCATGGTGGTGGCGTTGTCCGACTGGACCTGCACGAGGTAACCTTGGAGAACCCGATGTGCCTGCTGGAGAGCACTGGAAACGGCGCGGAGTTCCAAGATGTTTATTGGAAGCTCCTTTTCCGTCTGAGTCAATCTGCCCTGGAACAATTGTGGACCCGTGACCGCTCCCCAGCCCTGAAGGCTGGCGTCCGTTGTCAATAGGACCCAGTTCGCCACCCAAAACGGATGACCCTTGTTGAGATGGGTCGTCTGCAACCACCAGGCTAGAGACAGGCGAACCTCCGGAGTGAGCACCATCGTCTGGGATTTTAGACTCTGAGGCAGTCCATTCCATTTGGACAGGATCAATTGCTGCAGAGGTCTGGAGTGAAACTGGGCATATTCCACCATGTCGAATACTGACACCATGGAGCCCAGTAACCTCATCGACGAGTGTAGAGACACACGGCGACTCTGCAAACAACTGCGCACCCTCAACTGCAAGGCAGAGATCTTTTCCCCAGTCACAAAGATCCTCTGCTGACTGGAGTCCAATAAGGCTCCGAGGTGCAGAATCCTCTGTGACGGGATCAAGGTGGACTTTTTCCAGTTGATCAACCAGCCGTGCCGCTGCAGTACTGCAATCATCAGATCCAAGCGGTGTAGAAGGAGCTCTGGAGATCCTGCTACCAACAAAAGGTCGTCTAGGTACGGCAACATGCGGACTCCCTGCAGCCGCAGGAACGCCGCCATGACCGCCATAACCTTGGTGAACCTACGTGGTGCTGTCGCCAGGCCAAAAGGTAACACCCGGAACTGAAAGTGATCGTTGCGGATTGCAAACCTGAGGAACTGTTGGTGATGCAAAAGAATAGGGACATGCAGGTAAGCGTCCTGTATGTCCAACGACACCATGTAATCCCCAGGTTCCAGCGGCAGAATGATGGACCGTAGGTTCTCCATCCGAAACCACGGCACCTGCAAGGACTTGTTGAGGGCCTTGGAGGTTGAGAATCGGACGGTACAACCCATTGGGTTTCTGCACCAAAAATAGATTGGAATAGAAACCCTGGCCCCTCTGTGGGAGAATGGAACAAGCACTATAACTCCAGCCTGGAGCATAGTGTGCAAAACCTTCCGCAGTTCCATGGCTTTGTTCTGGTCTAAGGGAAGACCCGTGGTGAAGAATCAGGATGGGGGCCTGTGCTGAAAGTAGATGGCATACCCGTGAGAAACCACCTCATGAACCCAAATGTCTGTCGTAGTTCCCGAAAAATACTGGGCGAACTGCAGCAGGCGGCCACCCACTTTGGGATCCCCCAAAGGGAGGCCCGGACAATCAGGCCACAGGCTTGTCATCAGACTTAGGGGCCGGACATCTGGTACTCCAGGCCTGTTTCCTGGGCTTGGCCGATTTCTTGGGGCCAGCCTGTGGGGGAAAAGGACTGTGCCTTAGGCCTACCCTGGGCCCTATAAGGCCGAAAGGACGGCGTACCCGAACTGGAAGGGACCGCAGCAGATGGGAGACATGCAGACTTGGCTGCCGCCAGTGTGGCCACAATTTTGTCCAGATCCGGACCAAAGAGGACTTCTCCATTAAAGGGCAAAGCTTCCAATCCCTTTTTGGAATCAGCGTCCGCCTTCCAGGATCGCAACCATAAGGTGCGACGAGCAGCAACAGCTGCCGAAGAAATCCGAGATGTGAGGGTACTAATATCCAGGGCCACTTCATTGATGTAAGTGGCCGAATCCCGGAGATTGCCTACCAACTCGGCCTGTTCAGCCAAACAGTCGGAATCCAAAGACGCCTCCAAACTATCGGCCCAGCGCTCCATAGCTCTGGCTACCCAACATACGGCCATAGCCGTCTGGATGCCCCCCCGCGAGGGAATAAATGGATCTCCACCTTACGGTCCATAGCATCCTTCAAGGGGGACAT
Organism: Taudactylus pleione; assembly: GCA_031769625.1. Classification (NCBI taxonomy): domain Eukaryota; kingdom Metazoa; phylum Chordata; class Amphibia; order Anura; family Myobatrachidae; genus Taudactylus; species Taudactylus pleione. The sequence goes on from JAUIMM010000453.1 coordinate 7,728,363, forward strand.
GGAGGGCATGGGCAATGTGGCACTTCGGACTAGGCGTGTCACATGAGAATCCACCTGAGGAGGGGATTCCCACTTAGAAAAATAATTGTCCGCAAACGGGTAAGCCACCGCTAAGCATCTTTGAGGCTGATACCGTTTACCAGGGTGTTTCCACGCCTCCTCTAAATGGTCTACTAACTGACCTGAAAGAGGAGACACTGTGGAGTCATCCTTAATATCCTTGAAAAAGGCATATTTGGACTATGACACCGAAGGATAATCATCCTCAATAACTAAAGCTGTGCGGACTGCACGAATAAGGCCAGGAATATAAACCTTAGACTTAGCGTCCGACTCTTTAGTATGGAGAGGTTCTTTGTCAGAAAGATCCAGAATCTCCCCATCATCAGTCGTCATCCTCATAAGGAGCAGACAGACGCCACCGGCCACTTGTGAGGCCGCAACACAGACTCCCCTTGTAACACATCCGACAAATGCTGTACAGAACTTGTCAGTGAATTAACCCACGCAGGCTCCTGAGAGACCTGAGGAGGGGAAATAGGGAGACTGGGGTACCATCAGTTGTCTCGGGAAACCCTGCATGGGTGACGACACCACCGACTGCTGGGACAATCCCATCTGTGAGAACGCAGGTTGCGGAGCTAACTGGCCCACTAGGGTTGTAAGCGCTTTGGCGAAACAAGCCCAGGGCGGTTACTGTACCGGAGGCGTGACAGTAATTGGTCGCGCCAATAAAAAACACTGCTGACATAGCCCCTCCGCGTTACCCTCCCCCTCCGCTATTGGTACCTTGCACGTAGTACACAGAAGCTGGAGAGGAAATTCAGTCTCAGACATGATGGTAAGTATGTGACCCCTCTCACTGATACTCGTTAGTATAGTGGGAGAACCACCCTGTAATCACCGCACCGCAAGGGCTTTAGCAGAAGAAGAGCAGGGACAGTGAAATGGCTGACAGTAGAAAGTGAAAATACAGGCAGCAGATGCTAGCAGAAGTCACATACAATGCAAAGAAATCAATCCCTGCACTATCAGCGCTGATCTTCAACTACGCAGACACAGAGTCTGGTAGGACACAGCGCTGCATGCACAGACCTGTTCCAAAAGGAGGAGAGGTATGCCGGGGAACCCAGACCACGATGCCGCCGAACAGCAGCTTCCAGCAGTTTTCACCATGCTTCTGGAAAGATGGCCACCGAGGAGCAGAGAGGAGGCCGGCCTGGGGGAGGAGCGCTGCCACAGGGCCAATCGGCAGGTGCTGAGAGGGCTGTGTGCAGCGGGGGAGGCGCCGGCTGTGTACAGGGAAGGCGTGCTCCCCTGGCATACAATTAACCCCTGGGACGCTGCAGCGGTACCGCTCAGCTGCGGTCCGCTGTCCCAGGGGGGGTAGTGGAAGCGCAGGTTAGTTACCTGGCTCCACGCTGCAGCCAGTCCCCAGGGAGCCCCCTGCCTGGGGACTCTGGACCATGTGTTCAGCGGGGACCCACCGCGGGACCCTGCTGCCCCCTTGAATCCGGCCATGGTCCAAAACATCTGGGGTCACCGCTAGCTGTGACCCCAGATGCTTACCAGCATTCTGGTACCGGCGGGGGTGTAGGGACAGCATGGACGTCAGTAGTGACTGTCCATGCTGTACTTCCAGATGGGCAGCCACAGCTGCCTTGAAGAAAACTTCAGGGGCTATCCTTAGCCCCCCTCTAAACAGGTGCTCCGACTCCGGGCACCAACGAAACTGAGATGCCTTGGCTTGGGGGCGGGGTATAGGAGGGGTGCCCTAGTGCATCCTGGGAGGCTGAAAACTTAACTCTATGTTGCCCGATGCCTGATGTCATCACCTATACCCCAAGGTATCCTGCGGATACCCTATGGACCCTGATGTAGAAAAAAGGAATAGCAGAGATGGCAACGACTATGACAGCTGATAGCACCAAGCCTCGCAGCTAAACGGAGAAGGTTTTCTAGTAGTCCTTGGTGTGAGGACACTCCTTGTTACTACTATGTAATGTCACACTGCCCTCGGCTCACAAATTGACTAGTTTTAGATTTAGGACAGTGTTGGCTAACCTTGACACTCCAGCTGTTATGGAACTAAATAATCCAGCATGCACTGCTACAGTTTTGCTATTAGGGCATGCTAAAACTGTGGCAGAGCATGCTGGGATATATAGTTCCACAACAGCTGGAGTGTCAAGGTTAGCCAACACTGATTTAGGAGAAGAATATGTTGGAGATATAGCCGTCAGTCATCCGCATTTCTCTTACCCGATAGTGAATGCAGTATAGAGCCATCTACCAAGGGCAAATACAAAAACTATTGACAAGTTTGATTTTTTTTTTTTTTTTTAAAGTAACGACAACTGCAACAAAACTGAAAGTGTTTGGCAATTTCACAAATGAAGAGGAGAGTGGATGAAAGGGTTTGGTTTAGTAGAAACAGATATTTAAAGTTACAGATAAATTATTAGAACTTAATAATTGGACATTTTATCCACAATATATCAGTAAATAGACTACAGGTTGAGTCTCCCATATCCAAAATGCTTGGGACAAGGGGTATTTTGGATAACGGAATATTCCGTATTTTGGAATATTTGCATATCAATGAAATATCTTGGGAATGGGACCCCAATATACACACAGAACGCATTTGTGTGTTATATACACCTTATACATACAGCCTGCAGGTCATTTTATACAATATTATCAATAATTTTGTGGTTCAAGCAAATTGTGTACATACATGAAATTCATTTATGTTTCATATACACCTTATACATACAGCCTGAAGGTAATTGTATACAATATCTTTAATAATTTGTGCCTTAGACTAAGTTTGTGTACATTAAACTATCAAAAATCAAAAGGTTTCATTAGCTCAGTCATGCCAAAATTATTCCGTATTTCGGAGTATTCCGTATTTCGGAATATTTGGATATGGAAACTCAACATGTATACAGTCTCAGTGAATGATGTGGGGCAGGGCGAGTGGTCTTATCCTGGCATAGATTCTCAGAGACCTGGAGGGACAGCCAGACCAAGCTGCTTACTGTATCTGCTGAATCATTAGAATAGCTCATTGTCACTTTAGACAAGTGTGATTAAACAATTGAGTTGCCCCCTAGAATATTAATGCCTACTATAAAGCTGACAGATATATTGGCTGATCAATTGATAAGCAATATATCTGGTGCCCGGCCAGTGTGTACCAGCGATGTCTCTGAACGACATCGTTCAGAGACATATCGTGTCGGCTGTGCTGCACAGTCGATAGACAGATATATCTATCAGCAAGTGTGTGGGCGATCAGCCAATCGCCTATACACACGCAGCGGCAGCCGCAGGGAGGGGTGCGTACCCACCCCTCAGCCAGTGGCTGCCTGGAAGATGTTGGTTGTTCTTATACACTGAACGACCATCATCTACAGATATATCTTTGCAGTGTGTACCCAGCCTAAGTGAAAGAATCCCTGGCTCACTCATTTACACTAATTCATGCTGTCTGTTAATAGCATATAAGTTATGACCACCACTAATATCCTGGGTAATAAGAGAACAGCTGATATTTAATGGACAAAGCCTTAATTCCTCCACACCCAATGTCAGAAGCTCTGTTGTTAAGTAGGTAAATGCACATAGAAAGTTATGACGAGGAGTATATGTTTGGCTGCTACAATTTGTCACCAAGTACTTCTGACTTCACATTGACACCTTTGATTGGATTCCCTTCATCTTGCTGTATATGACTGCAAGACTTCAAACCAATGATTTCCAGGACACAAAATGGTACAAGAAGTCGAGAGGTTATGAAGCATTACTCCAACTATTGATCAGACAAGCAAAATAAAATAAAAAAATTAAGTGTTGTGGTGGAAAGTTTACTTTTAAAATTCTATATGCCAAATGCTTGCCGTTCCTTGAAATTAAATATTAAAATCAATGAGGATAACATCATGATATTGCCAATTTGCATTATCACACACTGATCTATGTAACAAAAACTGGAAAAATATAGTTTGTTAGATAAACTGTACTGAACACTGATTTTCAACAATACAAAAATTAAATTTGAAATAGAACTCCTTTACATTCACCAATCTTAAATAATATACAGTGACAGACTGTCACAAAGAAGTATCATGTGACCTGTTGTCATACTGTTGCAACACTGCACATTGAATATACTTCCTCCTCAAACAAGCATAAAGTTAAAGACTTCAGCACAAAAGCATGAAGTGGATGTATGGCTTTTATACAAACTACAAAATATTAAAAAGGGACACTAACCTTGCAAATGTAATTTGCTAATCTGAAGTTAGCACAAAAGGAATGCATGCGCTAGAGATCATTTATAGGTTATACCTTTGCGCAAGCTAAGCGCAAATCTAAGACCGCAACACACAGGAACTACTCCAGTTTCACTCATGCACAACATTTCTAATGAAGCTGGAAAAGCATTGATGGTTTCTAATGTTTGCTTAAAACACTGTTCTAAAGCTCTGCTAAAGAAAAACAACAACATGAACACATCCATATGAAGTTGACTATGAGGTGTGTCAGTAAGTTTCTGGATGCACAAAAATTATATTGACAAAGTGAACATTACATTTTATTCAAAGTATTCGCCAGAGGAAACTATGTAAAGTTCCATGGTGAAGCAGCTGGACCAGTCCAAAGTAGATATGTTTTATACATGCTGGATAAAACGGTCTCCTCTGCAGCTTCCGGTGACTCGAAAATAAATCCCACGCATGTTGCGCTTGATTTGTGGGAACACAAAGAAATCGCAGGGAGCCAGGTCTGGAATGCACGGTGGATGACCAAGCTCCAGGATGCGTTCATTGTTGCGATTGAGAACTGCACCACAAGCGCAAGTGTTTGGATGGCAACTGGCAGGCATTGGTTAGCGTACCAGTTCCCAGTGACTGTATGCTGCTGCATGAGTGGTAAGGTAGCTACGACCAGCCACTGTCACCTTGGTGTCCACCTCAACTATGGCCCGCACAGCAGCAACGTTATCCTCTGTGATGGCAGACAGGGGTCGGCCGCAGCTCTCCTCTTTTTCCAGCAACAGTCTCCAGTGCCGAAATTTTGCAAACCAGTCTCAAACACGTTTGTTTAGGATGGCGCTTACTCCCCAAATGCAGCTGGCAGTTAGTCAAAACTCTGACCACTCCTGTAGTGATCGTAGAACATGATGGCTCTCCAGTGGCCTCTGTTGAGTTCCATAACTAGTTTGTGAAGTAAAAAAAAAAAGCTGATTTTTCCAGTGTGCAGTGATGCTTATATACGGTTCTGTGCACTGACATTTAACAGAGATTACAGATCACAACCAGACAGTCAAGACGGTGTCTACTTATTGCACACTCCTCGTTATCATGCAACAATGGGGCATATCAAAGTCACAGTTACTCAGTCTATGGGCGGTATTCAATTGTTTTCGCAAATCGGATTTCCCGTCTGTGACGGGAGATCACGACCGCCTATTCGATTGTTACTGCTTTTCGCGCAGACCGCACCCAAAGTGGTCGGGTTTAGCCACGTAAATCAGCTACTCCTGACTAAAGTGCTGGGTCCAATGGTGAAAAGTGCCGTTAGGGCACCCAAACAGGTCACTTTTCGCCCATTTCAGCTCACAGCCCCCTGGGGCTACGAGCTGAAATGCAGCGCTGGCAGCTGATTGCGCCCGACAGGAGCAACAATTGAGTAGCTCCGTCGGGCGCGAAGGGGGGGTGGAAACAATTGAATTCCGCCCTATGTGTTCAATGTAGACGATATGGGCAAATGTGAAGATCTGATAGACCTTGAAAAAAAAAAAAGGACCAAATCGTAGTGGTCAGACAACTGGATCAGAGCATAACCAAAACCGCATGGAAAAAGGGATGCTCAAGGGCAGTTGTGGCGAGTACCTATTCACCGTGGTGTAAGGAAGGGAAAACCACAAATCACACAGAAAAAGGTGTTGGACAGCAAAAACTCATCGCATGTAAGAGGTCAACAATTGCCATTGTTTAACAAGACGCAGAAAATTTTAATAATGGTGACAGGAGAAATGCATCACGTGGTGCATGAAATCCTGTTGCGGCAACAGTGCTTACAATGGACACTAAAGTGCCAGAACTGGACCTTGTAGAGCTGTTTAGGTCGCACATGGAGGAGCAGCAACATCAGGCAAATCTCACATACGCACTATATCGCACCTTTTAAACACTATAGGCGACAAGGGAACCAGCTTTGCAAGCAGCAGCCAATAGTGGGCCTCCTCACACTGCCCGCCCTCTCCTCGCAGTGACAGCATTACGATTGGTCTCCCAAGCACCAAGGACCTAATTGGCACAAGCCAAGCCGTAGAAAGCATGCCCCCACCGACGGAGTGAAGACCACCTTTCCAGCTAGCCAGAAGCCAAGTGAAGCAGGGAATCGGAAACCCGGTAAGTGTTCAGAACATGGGACCTGGGAGAACCTTAATGAGACTAATGGCAGGGGTTTAGCAACTGTAAACTGCATCTCCCAGGTGAACACCGCGACTAGCCCCAAACCACTAGTGAACGCGGATTTCTGCTTGCACCCTCCAAAGGATGCGGCCAGAAATTCGCTTGTCTCGTATTTATAACGCAAGCAATTGAGTGGCTCCGGGCACATAGAGCGAGAGACAAGCTTGTAGATGTAAAGCAACTTCTACATCCTAGTATTGAGTGACTTCCATTACTCCAAAGCAAATCCAGCCTATTTAAACGTAACTGTATGGATTTTAAATCATTTGGACCCCTAGTATACTTACTCTTAATCAGTCATATCACAAATGTAATTTGTTATAGGGGATAATACAACCCATAGATATTACCATAAATTGAGTCACCAAAAAAAAAAAAAAAATATGGAAAACACGAACTACAGCACTGCTGTGCAATCTTTACTGTATCATTAAACTAGATTATAATCCCTTAAAAAGTGTATTAACCTTTATTTTCATGAGACAATCTTTAAAACAGATTTGTAAAATATAAGAAATACAAATTGTGCAATTAAAATAACTTTTGACTCCAGGTACACTTTGCACCTAATACCCCTTACTCCACTTTTTATATTTTTATATATTAGCAAAAGTACCCGTCATTGCCTAGGCTTAAATCTTCAGGTTATTAAGTTTTATTATGTGATGTCATCCAAATCCATCCAAGGCACAGAACAGACTCCCTGGGTCAAAGTTCTGCCTGGCGCAGTCAGCAGTGAGAACCGATTGGGACCCAAACCACTCCATTAGGCATTGCAGAGCAAAGTTTTCGTCAAATCCATCCAGTGGAAGGCCCAAACAGGCTCCCTGGGTCAAAGTTCTGTCCAGCATACACCAATGGGAGGTCCGACCGGAACCTCAAGCCCCTAGTATGTCTTCTGGGATCCAATGTTATCACTCTGAAATTATTGTCCATATTAGGTGATGTCATCCAATTCCATTCAGTGAAAGGCCTGTCCAGAGTTTCACAGGAAACATGATCCGGCCAAAACTGTGTGTTTAGGTTTTGCGGTCAGATGAGACAAAAATTAAGTTTTTCGGCCCCAATTCAAGATATTATGTGTAGTGCAAATGCGAAAGTGTGGGGATGGGTGTCTTGTTACAATTGAAGTACCGATGGATGGTGAAAAAACAAACAAGGAGGTACTGAAAGAACCTGCTAAAGTCTACTAAAAAAAACAAACAGCATCGCAGAAAGGTCACCTTTCAGAGTCAATGGGGGCAATATAATTAAGTATACTATTGATAGCGCCGGGAAAGAGTTCCCGGAGCTATTCAATTCAGCGGGCTGTTTAGTCAGACTAGAGGATTTCTGACACACCCTCCTAAGGGTGCAAGCAGAATTCTGCATGAAGTGGTGGTCTCGATGCTGTTTGCTGGCTTAGCGCATCGGCTGGCACTTTAGTCAGAGATTGCTGGTTCTCGCGACTTAACACACAGGTTAAGTCGCAAGAACTGGCATTCTCAGATTTAAGTTGTACTAGTCGGACTAAACTGCGCAGTGAATTGAATAGCTCCAAGACCAACTTCTCAGCACTATTCACTTCCCGCTTAAATGAATCACCCCCAGTTATCCCAAACACAAGTCCAACACAACACTGGTGTCAAAGTCCAGATCACAATACAATTGAGGCACCGTTTGAAAATTGCAGTCCACAAGCATCATCCAACCAATTTGAACAGCCAGAAGCTGATCTGCTAGGAAACTTGGGCAAAAATAACTCCCAAACAGTGTGCAAACCTAGCAGAAACTTAAGCCGGATACACACTGGAGTGATGTTGGCTCGATAGGTCGTTACGAAAAGACATATCTACATCGCTCAGTGTGTACCGGCGAGTGCACATTCCCGCAGTCGCTAGCAATGATCGCCAGGTTTGATGCGCTAGTGGCCCATGCATTGTTCATGAACAACGGTGATCGTTCAGTCATTAAAATCATCCAGTGTAGGCGCACACTGTTCACGGGCATTCGTTAAAGATGTCGGTATGAATGCCTGTTGCTCCAGTGTGTACACAGGCTTACCCCAGACGTCAATTACATGTTGCCCATCACTGGCAGCTTGCATAAAGAATTTATTTGTAAGTAACGCAAAAAGCAGATAACATGTAAAGCAGTTCCGCTGGCTACGGTTAAATCTGCCCAAGTACTAGTTGACAGGGGTAAGAAAATCCGAACAAACACTGTTCGGACGCAAAGGTGGGTGGCAAGCAGAAATGTGCAACAAGTAGACACTTTAGGTGACCAGACAGCTAAACACGGTGTTAACTGGCACGTGCTTGGATGGAGCAATAATTGAATTGCTCCATTGGGCGCCTATAACTTAATTTAAGTTTTGCTGAATTTCTTAATAAGAAACTTTTGCCCCAGGGGTGCCGTGGAAAAAATGCCGATACTCTAGGGCGCCGTGATTCTAAAAAGTTTGGGAACCACTGCACTAGTGTATAGTTCCCATGTGGAAATAAGAGACTCCCATGGTTGTATCGCTACATACATCACGTCTAAAATTTTGTCCTTCAAAATTTAAATACGGCCTCCTCACCAATCAGCACTTTGCACCTAGAATGAACAGTACACTAATGAACGAGTCCACAGCCTGAAAGGTGCTTAAGGAGTTATTTCCTGAGCTTCCTGAACTTTGATATGCCCGTTTATCCGGGGCGCATATTAATTACAATTCACCACTGATATTTTTGTAATTAGTACACTAGAAGGCACTTGGAAAATATATATAATCATACAACTTTAAAATATTTAGTCCCATTAACAAGCATACATATAACTGATTTTAGATCAGTCTCCCCCCATTGTGGTTTTTAACAAGACGACTGAACAATGAAAGATACTCACATAAAGAGCACCATCATGGAGACTGATATTTTGTGTACATAGATGCTTTACTGAAGCAGATGAAAGTAGGGACGGGCAAAATTAGAACATGCTCTAGTTTTTCTAAGTCCTGCTCCATTCATCCAGCTCTATAATGTATCTCAGACAGCCTTCTATGCATAGAAATCAGTGATCCTTAGTACTTCTATCAGAAACCTTAAATAAAGGGGAGTTTAAGATACTTGCAATGAGATATATATAGTGGCATATGTATCAAAGCTTGATGTAAAATTGTGAAATATATATCAGCTCCAAACTATCATTTCTTAAGCACAGCCTGCAAAATGTAAGTTAGAAGGTGATTGGTTGGATAGAGATATAGATATCTATCTATATATCTCTCACATCAAGCTTTGAAACATACGCCCCATAAACCATATGCACACAGCAATTTTCATCAGTCTCAAATATAAACACACTGCATGGCCAAAAGTATGTAGACACAAAGGGCGGAATTCAATTGTTTCTACCCCCTTCGCGCCCGACGGAGCTATTCAATTGCTGCTCCTGTCGGTGCGATCAGCTGCCAGCGCTCCGTTTCAGCTCGCAGCCCCAATGGGTGCAAGCTGAAATGTGCAAAAAATGACCTGTTTGGGCGGCCAAACATCACTTTTTGCGGTCGCGCCCTGCACTTTGGTCAGGGGTAGCCGCTTTACGCGGCTAAACCTGACCACTTTGGGCGCGATCATCGCGAAAAATGGCAGCAATTGAATAGTGGCCCGCGATCTCCTGTCACTTTAGATGGGAGATCCGGACTGCGTAAACAATTGAATTCCGCTCCATATGTAATTGGTGCGTTAGGCCATTTCAGCCACATCTGCATAAAATAATAAGCATACAGCACTGCAATCTTCATAGTAAAACGGGTCATTTGTATTCTAACGGCAAGCGTTTCGGGCCATTTGTTTTTTGTCTCTAGTGGTGATTTTTTTTCTTGCATTACACAAATTTTTACAATCAGGGTCTTTTTGCAGTCTTATAAGTAACTTGAAACTGTGTGCAACTTGGAGGCCAGACCAGGTATGGAATGGGCATGGAGGCGCAGTAAGTGTGCAATCCCAGTGGGCGTGCAGCTGCAGTGTGCAATTAAAATGGCAATGGAAAAAAAAGTCTCGAACCTGCCTCCTGAAGTTGTGTGCGTAGTCTGACCCTGGTGTAAGTGTACTAATGAGAATTATAACAGCTTGCGAGTGGAAACTGTGAAAATCAGCACATATATGCAAAACCACTTAAAACTGCAGCAGTAAGTGATTTTACAATACACAAAAATAAGGCTTCATATTTGAGTGTGGAAGCCTGCATATATAACCTAAAGGACGGAATTCAATTGTTTCCAGCCCCCATCGTGCCCGAAGGAGCTATTCAATTGTTGCTCCTGTCGGGCGCGATCAGTTGCCAGCGCTCCATTTCAGCTCGCAGCCCCAGAGGGGTGCGAGCTGAAATCGGCAAAAAGTGACCTGTTTGGGGGCCCAAACGGCACTTTACGCGATCGCGCCCAGCACTTTGGTCGGGGTTAGCCGATTTACGCGGCCAAACCCTACCACTTTGGGCGCGATCAGAGCGAAAAGCTGGAACAATTGAATAGCTGCCCGCGATCTCCTGTCACTTTAGACCACAGGTTCTCAAACTCGGTTCTCAGGACCCCAAACAGTGCATGTTTTGCAGGTCTCCTCACATAATTACTAGTGAAATAGTTAGCTGCACCTGTAGATCTTTTAAAATGTGTCAGTGAGTAATGAATACACCTGCACACATACTGGGTGACCTGAAAAACGTGACCTGTGTGGGGTCCTGAGGACAGAGTTTGAGAACCACTGCTTTAGACGGAAGTTCCGGGCCACGAAAACAATTGAATTCCGCCCAAATTGTCATCTTATAATATTTTTTTTTATGTACATAGTCACATTACAAGACCCTATTCACTTGGACAATTATTTGCTCCAGCCAGCCATTAACTAAAATGTTATTGCATTGTGTGCCTTTTTCACTTTTTACAAATGCATGCTGAAACCACGCATCCAGTCTCTTAAGTCTCAACTTATCTAGAAATGACACGGGGAAGTAGCTACAGCCAAGACGGGGAAGTTCTAGGCTATTCCTCTACACAAGTCACACAAAAGATACATGTACTCTCTTTCGTTTTTCAAGCCACCATCTGACTCCCAAACCAACATGGCTTCATCACCCGATCACAGTTCCACTAAGCACTTCCCATTACACATAGGTCAAACGATAATGCAAAATCTGAACCTTAACCTCCTGTAGATTGTAAAGTTGCGAGCAGGGCCCTCTTACTTCTGTCTGCTAACACTCGAATCTTGTTTTAGGAGCATATGTATCAAAGCTCGATGTGAGATATATATCACCAATCAGCTTCTAACTTACATTTTGCAGGCTGTGTTTAAGAAATGATAGTTTGGAGCTGATTGGTTGTTGATATATATTTCACTATTTTATCTCACATAAAGCTTTGATACATATGCCCCTTAAAGCGCTGTGGTATATGATGACAATTAACTCCTGTCTAAAGTGGCCAAGAGAGAGTCAATTCAATTGTTTGCACAACCAGCCCTATGATAAGGTAGTCTCAGGGGCTGGCCACCCAAAACAATTTAATTAGCTACCAGCCACTTTAGACAGCAGTTAATTCCCGCAAACTATTGAATTGCACCATGTATAATAAAAAAAAAGATTAGCAAATAAGTGTGTTAAGGAAGAAAGGCAATAGGTTTCTGCATGTGTGTTGCAAGTGTTATAATCATGTTAGATTCCCTTTCTCACTGCTCTAAAATAAACAGGTATTGGCGAAGTTTACAGAGTTTAACATTTCTCTTAAGGTTGTAAACGGACAAAGTTATGGATAATAGCTAATTGATCAAACAATGTAATACTTATAGCGACATTTTATTCGTTCTTCTTGCATATTAGGGTAATCTATAAAATAAAAATCTATTCGGACAATACAGCTAGCATAAAGAGAAAAGAAAAAAAAAACGAAACAAAAACCCTCTAGAAATCCATATAAAGCCGCTATAAAAGAGAAAGGTAACCATTTTCTTTATTTTTCTATCGTATAATATAAATATGAATTAACATATTCAAATATATTGCGATGTTGAATAGCACCGGGAAGAAGGTCCTGACTGTGCTTCTAGTTGGACTTAAAAGCACGCTGTTAATTCCGACTAGAGGCACTTAAGTCGGAGAATGCTGATCAGCACGAGTAACAGGGCGTTTAGTCGCGTTAACCGACATTTTAAGTGCCAGCCAGGAAGCTGTTAGCGCCGCACTAAGCTGTAAAATAGCATCGCGGCCTGCACTTTAGTCGGATTTATGCTCTCACCCTCAGGTGGGGGATAACTTTGGACTGCACTTTTGTACATTTATTTTTTGAATGGCAGCCATTAGCACTGGTTCTGCTTATCACACTGAATAAAAATTTTATTTGGTACCTGACCACCAACCTGAGTCACCACTGCAAGTGCCATGAGGTATCCCAGGGTGCCATGGCACCCAGGTTTGGGAACCACTGATATAACACTGCAAGAACAGTTGTAGAAGCACTGCAAACAGGAGAAGAATGAAAGGTAGTTTGGTGGACATTATAAATATAAGCACTAGAATTATTTTCAGTGTGTGTATGGATAGATAGATATCTATCTATCTGTTTTTACATGTAATTAAAAATAAAAGCCATACATACCATCAAATAATGCTTTTACTGGCACAGCTTACTTCTTTAAGCTCATCAAAAATCCAGTACCTTTCAGAATGCAAGCAATGGATAATGGTCTCAATTTAAAAAAGTGATTTTCTTGATTTTGGGGCTAAACATTCTTAAATATAGTTTGAGACTAACGTAAACCGTCAATATGGCTTGCCAAGTGATCTTAAAAAGGCATAGAACCACACCTTCAGATAACTTATCCTGTACTAAACTGGCATACATTTTAAATACAGATGTGTAATAAACATTTCTCTATATGCACTAAAGACTGGTTCCAGATCTACCACCAACATTTTCCAAACATGTGCTGTTCAAAACAGTATGCCCAATGTATTCAAAGCAGCACACTGCTCCTAGCAAACTAGCTGTTGGTAACAGGTGTTTGGTACTACAACAATTATTGTTCCAAGACAGAATAAATGTGGCTACATTTCTGCCCACCAAGTCAAGTGATGGGCAATGGTAATGGAAAATCAAGGAAGAAAACCTGGCTGTCATGTCCGTTACTTCAAATACGGTCAAGATATATGTGGCAGAGAAAAAAAAAAAAAATGTATATTTCAGTGTAACTTTAAATACAAACTAGCTTAAATAAAAGCATATACTGCTTATTAAAGGCCTATGGGATCGCGCACACAAAACAGGAAATATTTTGTGAAACAACCATACACATGGAAATACAATATTTATAAATAATTTGACAGATTTAGTTTTTTTAAAGGAAGAAATCAGAAGTAGACCCCTAACAAGGTAACAGGTGATTTACTTACTACACAACAACCTTACCTGCAAAATCAGATCGAGAAAAAGACTACAGAAAATGACCACTGCTTAAGCAGTAAAATATAACAAGCAGATGGAAATTTCCTAATCCTGTAGCAGCAGTAACATTTTATTATTTAAGTGTGGGACTTGTGTTTACATTCATTAAGATGAAGTGCAAATGGAGAAAAAATATATGGGATAAGAAAATTTGTCCCAAGAGACAGAAATAAGAACTGAAGTATAAGGTTCATGCTATCTGGGAATTGCCAAAATATTATCAAAGTAGACAACTCAGATCCCAACAAACACTTAGAAATAAAATGTGAACATAAAACTTAACTTGCACATCACATAGTTGGGGACAATATCACATCAGACAAGTTTTCTTCAAACCACACACAATATAGTCCAACTCAAAAAGCGTTTAAAATGTGAGCAGTGATACAAGGGCCATAAAATTGCTGTTAACGTTTATAAAGTAGCAGCAAAGTCTACGTCTGCTTGCTCATACATGATCCAAGAGACGATAAGCAGAAACTGCGACCCTGGGAAATGGGAGAGCTGTAGGCCTCTTCGTGTAGACGAATTGTGTAAGACACATGATACTAAACCCGGAGAAAGCTGCTTTACAGACCCCACCTTCTAATGAGTTAATCTAAAGGTCACAGGCACGCAGGCATTAGAAGTAAGCGAAGGCCCTCTTTCCCCAGACTATGGCTGGATCTGTCAGAAACACAATGTTACAGAGAAACACAGCAGCTAGAACCGCAAACGTTAGCGGCTACCTGGGGAGAAATCCGCAAAAGCGGATAGCATACAAGGTCTAGCTGACCGCCTAGTTTCCCCCGGCACACATTAGACAGAGATCCGTCCCTCTACTCACTCCGCCCCCCTCGGTATAGCAGCTAGCTAACTCTCTGTACCTCCAGGATATCTTCTAGAACATATGCTTCCATTGCGGCCGCCGTCTCCACCATGTTTCCTCACACAGCCATTCCTCTTGCTGCACTATGCTGAGATCAGTGCCAGCAGCAGCAGGAACCCTCCTCTGTCAGCAGCAGCCAGGGAACAGGAAATGGAAGAGTCTATTCTCGCCCGGAGCAGCTCTGCAGTTTCTGAGCAGGCCGCTACCAAGTACCAACACACATAGGGGGGTGATTCACTCCCTTTACTTATACTGATACAGTCACAAGTATCCCGCCGCCGATTTTCTGATCACAGCAGTGACCGAGCTTTATTTGCTTTATGTACTATAGTGATCGTTGCACTGTGCTCGCTGCATTGTGCGAGCACATATACAGTAGAAATAATGGTGTGACTGGAGCAGCTGGGACGGAATGACACAACCCGTGACTACTGACACTGCAGATCAGCAGCACAACATAGGGACATACTGCCTGATTGCACTTTGCACCACACACATTGGATAGGCCTTCTCTCTGTTTAACATCATATATCTTAGGAATTTCTATTTATTGTTTTCATTAAGTAAGCAGCATATTTATCAATTATCTGATTTTAGACCAGCAAATTGTAATTGATTATTGCCGCCATTCACGTCAATAAGAAACCAAGTTTCACCTGGAAGTATCAAAATTCACATGCAGGAACAGAGGGTCCGAAAGGAGCCCATCCCTGCATTGTGTTCAGCCTGAAGTGACTACATCAGTTGTTACCTCTATCTGGACTCTTGTGAGCTACTGAACATGCACGGTCTGTTGACCATAGGGAGGATTCTAGAGGAACCCTCTCCATAATTTTTGCGAAATGTAGCACAAAGGTGACAGCGGACAACGCCAACTTCACACGACATTCGCTGAGGGAGCCAAACTCCAGAATGCAAAGTTTTTTAAATAAGGCAGATTCACAGGCCCCAGAGAAACCTATGGGGGCTGCGGTTGCTGTAGAAAATGAAAGGACCACAGCAGATATAGAGATATCTGCTGTGGTCCCTCTATGGTACATTCGGCGGATACCCCACGAAAACATGAAAATTCACGCAAATATTGTTTGATAAATAGGCCCATAAATGTTCA
Source organism: Taudactylus pleione (assembly GCA_031769625.1). Taxonomy (NCBI): domain Eukaryota; kingdom Metazoa; phylum Chordata; class Amphibia; order Anura; family Myobatrachidae; genus Taudactylus; species Taudactylus pleione. The sequence continues at coordinate 7,744,289 of JAUIMM010000453.1, forward strand.
AATCTTATCTGAGGAAAGCAATCAATGTTTTAGGACTACACCTGCCTATATATGGTATTGGAAATGCATATTTAGAACAAGTTAGGAATCTTTATTGCAATCTCACTGTGGGCTCTATTCAGCATTGATATTTTTACATAAAAAATATGGAAACTATGATTTCCATATTTTTTATGTAAATCCCCTATTCAGCAAGGGGATAATGGAGAAGATAACGCAGCTATGCGCCCCTGTCATTATCGGCGCTGCTATCTACAAGATAGCAGCGCCGATAGCCTGGGCCATGTACGAACAGTCAGATCACCTGACCGTTCGGCCCGCTGTAGCTGTCGTTATCAACAGTTACAGCCTGGCGCTAGCCTATCCCCACAGCAGGGACAGCACTGTCTCTGCTGCGGCGGCTGCCGGCTGCACGCGGGGATCTCGCAATACGGGACTGAGACACAGCGCATCAGCACTAGGCTGATGTGCTGTGGTCTCTTGCGGTTAGCGCCAGAGGGGGGAGTTAACGCTCACCCTCTCCGGCTGATGAGATGTTCTTACATCTCATCGGTAGTGCTTCCTGCTTCGCCTCGGTAAAGAGGCGAAGCGTTATATCGGCACGTTAAGTGACGCTATCATGCATCTACCCCATTGATCTCTACAGTGCTTTAACACTTTTTGCTATTCAGTATTAAATCACTCGATAAATATTTACTTGATATAACACCATTTCAGAATGGCGTTACATGAAGAATATACTTATATTTCCTGAAAACTGCAGAGACAGAGGGAGATTTTCCCATAAGTCCCTGCAGCATTTTGTAAGCCCGCCCAGTCTCCGTCCTTGTTTCCCAGTGATCGGCAGCAGGTAAGTCACTTTAGAGGCTTTTAAACCCCCCCAAAACTGATTGTGTATACAGGCTTTATACTAGCCTGTATACATGTATATTTATGTGCGATTATATTTAACATTTATATATAAATGTTAAATATAAAAGCACATAAATATACATGTATACAGGCTAGTATAAAGCCTGTATACACATATCAATTAGTTTCGAGATGAACCTGTACCCCCTCCGCGGTCACCGGGAAGCCAGGACGGAGACTGTTCCCGAGCGCATGGCTGAGCATGCGCAGAGGAACAAACAGAAGGGATTGTTTCCGGAATCCTGAAAATAATCCCTTCTGTGGCATCGCAGGGACAGCATCCCTCCTGAAAATATTGCTGCATAGCTTACTTATTTTATCATAAATGATAAAATATCGTGACGATGTTGCCAGATAATATTCTGGGCAACATCGTCACTTTTGCTGAATAGACCCTTGTATGCTGATCAATGGTAATGTTCATAGGGAGAGCAGCTGATTACCTGTGAGCAATGTGTTAATTTGCTTGGTGAAACACTATGGGGACATTTATGAAAGACGGTGCCAATATAAGGGTGATGCCCACAACCAAATGTTTGCTATCCTTTCATATCTGCATTAGAAAGATGTGCTCTATAGACACCAATCATAAATGTATATCAAACTAGACAGACCAGCTATACATGAGCCATAATCATAGCTAACAAAAGCTAGATTTTGCATTAAGGACTATGGGGCATTTTCACTAACGGGGGCCTGTTGGCCCAGATAATTAAGTATTCAACTCGCTGTAAGTTGCGGCAGTGGATACTTAAGTGCAGTATTGCTCCGATGCAGGTACAGCTGCTCTGTAAAGCAGAGGTTCCCTCAATCCCTAACACTGCTACCGCAGAAGCATTGTTACTTACCCTTCCAATCCAGAATACTTTGCATGTGTGACCAGAGATCTTATGAGTCATGCATTATGCTGTAGGGTACGTTTGCCTTGAAATAATAGATTACACTCATGAACTCATCTATTAGCTCAACAATGGATACTGCCACATTTTTGTATTTGTCCAAAGTTGTGATGCATTACTAAGAGCCTACTGCTGCACCCATTGTATAGCTGCATACACACACAACGATTGAGTTATTGAACGATTTTAGTAAACGATTTTCTACCTTGAAAAAATGAACTAAAATCGTTTACTAAAGTTGTTAATTTAGTATGTTCATTTAAATGTAATGAACGATTTTTGCATATTAACTGAATGAAAATCGTTGTGTTGACAAGTCTGACTGAACTACAAACGTGAACGCGCATGAACAATAATCGTTCATCGTTTGACTCAGAAAGTGAACGATTTTTTCAAACGATTATCGTTAAACGATAATTGTTCAAAAAATCGTTGTGTGTGTATGCACCTTAAGAAATAGTATTTCCTTGCCAAAGATCCAGCCTGTCTACTTTGGAGAGAGAATTTCAATAAGAGTCGGCAAGGTCCCATCAGATGACTTTATTCTCAAAAAATGGAGAGCCAGCAGAAAGGTGTTGTGTGTACTACATAGTGGATGTTACACATACTATGGGCCGGATTCAGAGGTAGACACAAAAGGCAAAGCAGTTGCTGCTGTGCGAAAATCTGCTAATGCTGTAGGAGGCGTCCTGTGTTAATAGATGCCCACTATCGCAAACATCTTTCGTAGCATCGCCCATCTGAGTGAGACTAAGGCTACTCCGAATGGCCGTCCCATATCCGATGCTGGTGCCAGTAAACTGACCCAATCTCCTCCGCCAATGGCCTGTCAATCATGAGGAAGGTGCTATTGTAGCACTGAGACCGCTGGCGTCAGGCTGAAATGCCATAAAAGGATGTCTGCTAGGAATGGGCAGGATTGGACACAGTGAAATGATGGCCTCTATGATAAGTACTGTTTTTAAAGTTTTGTAGACTTTTGGATATTTAAATAACTTTTGTATGCATTTTTTAAGTGCTTTGTTCCTATAAGAAAGAGGTAGGTGTTTAAAAAAAAAAAAAAAAAGGTCTTGCCTGACAGAGGTTTTACTTATTAGAGTGTGCTGGTCCTTTTCTGTGGGCCCTTTACCCTGCTCTGTAGCAGTGAGCAGCAACTATACACAATATAGATCTGGACTAATATGGTGTACTCATGCAAAAAGCTTCATGCATCTTAAGGTCTTATAAATTAGGGACCAACCCCCATGATCTGTAGTCTGATAGAAAAATAGTAAAGCTGGCCACACATCTAAAGATTATCTGTCCAACCAGCCAACTAGTTGATTGGTTGGAATGAAAATCTGGTAAGGAATACAAACAGCAATTTGCTCCCAAACGCTGAAAAATGGACCAAAACTGTTGTTTGAACAAATCGTTTAGATCAAACATTTAACAAACTTGTCTGAACGACCATTTTCATCTGTTTTCTGGCATTTAGGAGCAAATTGCTGATCAGTTACTCCCATACGTTACGAGATTTTCATTCCAACCAATCAACAAGTTGGATGTAAGTTGGTCTAGTGTGTGGCCAGCTTTAGAAGGGAAAAAAAATAGTGCTGGTGCAGAAAGTTTAGGAATGATTCAAACACGTTCCCACATCCATGAATTGTACACACATATGCACTGGGAAAATATGTAACACGAAAAAAACACAGGCTTTTGTGATGCATTTTTACTGAGGGCAATCAGAAAAGATTGATGAAAGATTAGGCGGAAGTAGTGCAAAAAAAAAAAAAAAAAAAAAAGCTACTTATGTCCAAGGTTTCTACTAGTGGTTTTAGATTTTTCCTGGAAATTATAATTTTCTTCATCACCATTTGGTTTGATAGCATCACCTTTACAGAGCTCTAGCAACTGCCAATTTGTAGTACAGTAAAGGGAAAGTCAATTTTGGATATTATAATCACAACCAAAATAAAATATTTCATTGTGGCTGAAGTTATACAAGAGAAAAAAAATCTCTTGCATGCATTTCACCAATCATACAGGTCGGCTTATGACCGATATTCCAAGCAGAAAATATTCTCTTTTGTACACGGCAGGCTTTTTTGAATATTTCCAAGGTCCCTGCCCAGTGGGCTCTCAAACTCTGTCCTTAGGACCCCAAACAGTTCACGTTTTCCAGGTAACCCAGCATGTGCTCATTACTCACTGACACATTTTAAAAGATCCACAGGTGGAGCTAACTATCTCACTTGTAATTCTGTGAGACCTGGAAAAGCACTGTTTGGGGTCCTGAGGACAGAGTTTGAGAACCTGTGGAACACATGCAAAAGAGGAACAGGTAAGATATATGTTTATTAATTTATTTATAATTTTGATCCCACACTGCAACAAAACTATGTTTATTTTGGACAATGTATCTTTTACCTTACATAAAAATCTGTGTATTACCAAGCTAAATATACCGGATAAAGCTGGGCATCCACTATACAATTTTCTGTCAGATATCTGTCTGGTTGGAATGAAAACCTGGTAATGTATGGGAGCAAATGACAATCGTCCATTTGCTCCCAAACACTGGAAAATAGCCAAAAATGGTCGTTCAGACAAATTGGTTAAAACACACAAATGTAACCAATTTGAACAATTTCTCTTGTCCTTTTTTTTTTTTCATTGTTTAAAACCATATGATCGACTGTCATTTGCTCTCATACATTACCAGATTTTCATTCCAACCAGCCAGATTGGACAGATATCTGTTAGAAAATTGTATAGTGGATGCCCAGCTTAAGCCTGGGTACACATTAGAACGATGTGTATCCCAGCCAACCAGATGCCTGATGGAAGGATAGATCAGGCGGCCGTACACACTGCATGATCCAGTGCACCCTTCCATCCTGCATGCGGTCGTCGACCAGATAATAAAGTTTACCTTCCAGCTTTAGAATTTGAGGCTTAACATTCAATAAACATAAGTAGCAAAAATAAAGTGTGGTTCTGGGTAAAAGAATTTGCCAATGGAATTGGGAATATTTACAGAAAAGTACTGTAATACTCCAAACACCTTTGGCAATCAAGCCGCATACACGGTAGATGATAAGTTGGACTATTTGAAAGATAACGATAGTTATCGTTCATCTCGTCCAATATCGTCCAGTGTGACGTGATTAACAACATCTTCAGCGACCTGCGGAAGCACATATAGTTGGTTGTTCACCGACAGAGTCAGGTTGTGCATGTTCAGGGATGAGGGTGTGTTCCGGCACTGAACGATATCATTAACGACATTGAGCCCGGCACTGTAGGGGAAACTAGACTATATATCGCTCATGGAGCAGATAGTCTAGTGCAGGGGTAGCCAACCTCGGTCCTCGTGAGCTACCAACAGTTCACGTTTTGCAGACCACCTAGCTGGTGCACAGGTGTATTCATTACTAACATATTTGAAAAGATCCACAAGTGGAGCTAATTCATATCACTTGTGATTCTGTGAGGAGACCTGCAAAACATGCACCGTTGGTAGCTCTTGAGGACCAGGGTTGGCTACCACTGGTCTAGTGTGTACGTGGCATTAGACCCACTGTTCTTTATTATAAGCATTTTACTAGCTAGATAAATGCATGTAAACTGTTATTAAGCTAGAAACCATCCTGTCTAGTGTCATTATACAAACAAGATATGTTCCCAGTGTTTGCATTGTGTTGTGTTCTATATTACGTATACGCTTCTATTTTGTAATGCCAGTATAACATATTAGAGTAAAACAAATATCATAAGCCAGACAGCCATTGCGGTTATTATATAAATAGAAGTGGAGAGAAAAAGAAAGCTTACTGACTCCATAAAATACCTTTCTGGCCCACTGATTTGACCGAATAGCTTCAACGTTAACCATATTATGCCAACCCCTACATTCTCCTAATATCACTACATGGAGAGAAGTATGTGGATACCCCATCTAATTTGAATTTAGTAATTTCAGCCACACCCATTGCTAACAGGTGCATAAAATCAGGCACACAGACCAACTCCATATTAATTCCAGTGGTTTGGAATAATGTATTCAATATGCACATTTGGGTAATGATCAGGTGTTTAGGAATAATAGAAAAGAACATGCCTGCGCTCTCTATAAAATCTAATCCTTCTTTTTTTTTTTTTTCTACTTATGACTCCAGAAAAACTTAGCTCCTGTCATTTTTCAAACCACCTGTAAAATGTAAGTTAGAAGCCAATTGCTTAGTACTTTATCTTTCTCCAAGCTTTGATAAATAACCCCCTCCACCTCATATTACTGCTTACTCTTCTGTATGCAAGTGAAGACATTCGGTAATACTAAATTTAAGAATTAATAGTTAATGAAGTGGTCCACACAAATAGAATCACATTTGCTACAGCAAAAACATATCCGTTGTTGAAGACATGGCTATACCATGCCTATAGAAACGCCCCACAAAAATTAATTATACTGTATACACTCAAGGTGAATACACACGTAAAAAATTTTTGAACAATTTAACTATAATGACGTTATCATTCAATTGTTGAAAAAATCGTTCAGTTTCTGAGTTATACACAATGAACGATTATCGTTCATGTGTGTTCCCATTTGTAGTTCATTCTGAGTGACCAACTGAACGATTTTCATTGAGAAGTTACAAAAATCGTTTGTAGTTCAAAAAAATCGTTCATTACACTTTAAAAAATCTGACAGATAATCTGACAGAAAATCGTTCATAAAATCGTTGGTAACAAAATCGGTGTGTGCGTATGCAGCTTAGCTACTACAAAGGTTGGTGGCTCCAGTAGATGGATTACAACACAGGGGCATGTCAACATCAAAGAACGGCAAGATATTCACAAATGTCTGTAATCCAGCTACCGTACATAGCCCAACAAAAGACAATTCTGAATAATGAAAACAAGGGTAAATTGAACATTTGCTACAAATGTATATGAGGTAGTGATGGGTACAAAAGTTTAAGCCATGGTAGTGGAATTCTGACAAATACATTTGATAATTATACAAAATGCACGGTGAATGGCCCGAACTGATAAACATTTGTTCGATAAGCACAAAGCGAGAAGTAGAGATGCATAAGATGAGGAAAAGGCAGGCTCCACAGGAAGAAGACTTCACCTTCAGAGAGGAGGACTTATGCTAATCACATATGCACCTGAAACACTGTTATTTAAACAAAGATTATAATTTTCGTGCATATACATAACTATTCAGCTAACTCCCTAAAGTCAAGTAATTTGCATACTGCCCTAAAGCTGGGTACACACTACACGACATTGTTAACGATTTGGCCTATTCAGATGCATCAGAGCGACAAATCCTTAATATCGTGCAGTGTGTATGCACTAAATCATGTAGTGCACGCTCCCATGGGGTCGGCAGCCACATCGCCTGATCTTTTGTACATGCAGGAAAATCGGGCGATGCGGCTGACGTTCCCATGCAGCGTTATGCGGCGGGGGCCGGCATATAGGCGGCCGGGCACGGGATCACCCAGTGTGTACGGACCGCCCAATATGTCAGCAGCTGGGTAGTGTGTTGCATCACTGGGTACACACGTCGTTTAGTGTGTACCCAGCTTAACAGCTTGAAGGGTTCTCTCATTGGGGGAATTCAATTCTTGAGGTGGCAAGCAGAAATCGTCAAAGTCCTGGTTTTGGGTGCCCAAACTGCTGTTTGAACATGCAAACCAAGAAGCACCCAAAACAATTGAATATCACACCCCGATCTCCCATCACTTTAGATAGGAGATCGTGTGCGAATAAACAATTGACACGTGCCACTTTCTTCTAACTGCTAGGTATGTCCAGTCCGGACCATTTTGCAAATCTAGCCTGTGCATTTTTAAATATAACTCAGTGGGGGGGGGGGGGGGGGATTCAATTGTTTGAGAGAATAAGCTCCTGTCTAACGTGTCCAGGAACTCATTCAATTGTTTGCGTGACCAGCCCCGTATCATATGCAATGTTGTGACACGTAGCATATAGTGAATGATACATGGTGCTGATGTACGCTAGATCAAGTAGTGTGTATGGTTACATTCTATCATTGCATTGCTGATGTGTAACCAGCTTTAGAGGCCTATGTATCAAAGCTATGATTAGAGAAAATTGAGAGACATATCACCAACCAATCAGCTTCTATCTTACATTTTATAGGCTGTGTTTGAAAAAAAATGAGTTAGGAGCTGATTGGTTAATACTTTTTCTCTCACAATTTTATCTCTCATCAAGCTTTGATACATAGACCCCTTTAATCATTTACAACAAAAGAAAATGGCTACTGACCACTTTTCACTAAAGCAAAAAAAAAAAAAAGTGTGTCTCCTATACTAGTGAATAAATTTGCAAATGAGATCAATTGGAGGACGTCAATCAGGACAAAAAAAAAAAAAGGATTTGACAACTGCCCTAAAGCAAAAAAAAACAAAACTGGCATCCTATTTAATTTGGGAAGAAAAGTTTATTTGTATATGCAAAATAAAACAAATGCCAACAATAAGCAGTTATGCTGAGCATACACGGCCAGATAAAATGTCTGTCAGACCGACAGACATTTTATCTGGCAGCCTGCCCGCCGCAGATGTCGCCAGCATACACTGAGATTTCTCTCAGTGTATTCGGCAGATATCCGCGATTCGCCCCCGGGGGAGGAGACATTTCCCTGTTCCTTGAACACAGGAAATGTCTGTCTGTTGGCCGCGGCTGGGCATACACTGCCCGATGTGGCCGACAGTTTACCGGTAAATATCGCATCTGACGGGCATGCTGGACAGTCTGGCATGCCCGACCGAGCAATATTTAACCCTCGGTCACCCCCCCACAAGCTACAATTATCGGGGAGATCCGCCGATATCAGGCGGATCGTCCCGATAATTGTAGCGTGTATGGCCAGCTTTAGATACAGATTTAGATTAATTATGCAGCTTTTTAAAATAAAATATTTTAGCTCTTAAATTATTTTTGGCTTTTCCAAGTTATACAAGTTTTTACATTCTTGTGGATCTATAAAACCGCTTTTTATGTTATAAGGCATTTTTAATGTATCTGTGGGCGCGATTCAATTGTTTTTAAGGCTGCAATTTGTTTTGGTCGCCTGACTGAGCAATTCAATTGTTGCTCCATTCAAGAGCGATATCGCTGGGCGCTAGCATTTTTGCTCGCACCAAGTAGGCTGCAAGCAGAAATGTGCAATAAACCCACACAAACAGCAGTTTGGGCACCCCAACCAGGACTTTAAACGGGTTTACCCATTTTATGTGGCTATACCCGAGGTAATTGGACGTGAAGACCGTGATAATTAATGAGTGCCCAGAACAATTGAATTGCAACACTGGGCACCCATTAATTGTCGCCGCCCACAAAACAACCGAATCACCCCCCTGTAATTTAATCAGATTTAAACTGTGGTGAAAACAATTAAATCCTCAACATAAGACATTGTACCTGATAAAAGATACTTTTCATGAAAAAAAAAATAGAGTAACAAATATTTAGGGGCTTATCTACTAACCACTTGCCTGGCATGATCTGCGAGTTAATTCACCAGCATTTTGGAGGAGTCTTCAACAGGGGGAATCCGACACTGAGCATGCGCACAGTGTCAGATCCCTCTCCTGCAAGTAATGACTCCATAGGCTTAAAGCTGTTTACACCATGTGAAGACTTATGGGGACAAACTCCAAAAAGCTTTGCTTTTTGGAGATTGGTACATAGGGGTCAGGTCATAGTCCTCATTGATAATAATGGGGACTGTGATCTGCAGTCCTAATTAGCACTTTGCTGGATATTTCTATGAAACCTTATGCATTAGGTTTTAAGTACTTGGCAACAATTGGTAAAAGGTTGACTCAAACTGCAGTTTCTACATCATTTTTTTCACTTGATAAATTGGCCCCACAATATTAAAAAATAGCTATACAATAGGTTGATCTGTGGCTATGGAGAGACGGGGGATAGGATCTAAGGCAATGTAGAGAAAGGGGGAACTGAGGCTGCTGGAGAGACATGGTGGGATGTGACAGCCAAAGAGACACAGGCTGGAAGGTGCTGTGGCACAATCTTCATTAAGACCCCAATTAAAAAACAAAAAACATAACTTGTGTTGTATGATGATGACATTGGTAATATTCCTACTTAAACAGGCATCTTCTGGCCCATGCGATTGTCTACATAAATGGTGCATACCGTCTGAAGCTATAGTCTGTCCAGGAAGGATCCATTTCTTTAGAGCAGTGTTGGCTAACCTTGACACTCCAGCTGTTGTGGAACTATATATCCCAGCATGCCCTGCCACAGTTTTAGCATGCCCCAATAGCAAAACTGTACCAGTGCATGCTGGGTTATGTAGTTCCATAACAGCTGGAGTGTCAAGGTTAGCCAACACTGCTTTAGAGGTTCCCCATTACAGAGGTAAGAAAAGACTCAAGCCGACCATCTTATAGCAATAGGGGAGGGATAGGGTGGTGACGAGAAAAATGAGTGTGATGGGCCTAAAAGGTTTCTCGCTCCAACCCAGCTCTGGCGCTGCTGTCGGAGGACGATCCTGCTTTTCTCCACCCTACAGCGCCAGCAGCAGCACTCCCAACGGTTACTGCCATGCTGCTTGCGACTGAGGCTGGAGATGAGCAGAATTAGTACCACACTGCCCAAGAGAAGGCTCCGGAGTCTGGCCCACCGAAAGCTTAATCTGGCCTTGACCAGCTTTCTGTGTGTGTGTGTATTATATAATGTGTGGCATCCCAATTTTCTCTGTACCTCCACATGGGCCATCCCCACAACCCTGTGTGCCACACAGCATGGGGCATAGCCTGGCATACAGGGACATGGGTATGTACCAAGGGAAACTCGCAGGGACAGTGGTTGCGGTAACCGCTCTGTCCCTGCGAGTTATATCCCAGCAAATTATAGAAGTCTTTCACAGAAGTGAAAGACTTCTCCAGGGGAAGCTGACACTGCGCATGCACACAGTGTCAGCTTCCGGAGCCGGCCGGGGGCTGCAGGGAAGAGAGATTGAAAGATCTCTCTCCTCATCTGAAGCCCCCATAGGCTTACAGTAGTTTACACCATCTGGAGACAGTGTAAACTACTGGGGCTAAACTCCGAAAAGTTTTGCTTTTTGGAGTTTAGTATATAGGGGTCAGATCGTAGTCCCCATTGGTAATAATGATGAAGTGCTAATTAGCACTTGCTGGAGATTTCTGTGAAATCTCCTGCATTGTGCCATTAGTACCTATGAACGATACGCATAATTTTAGGTAAAAACAGCTGTATACATTGGCCCCATATAGTCTGTGCTCATTTCATAAGTTTTTTTATTGATTTGGGTGCTGCCATGGGGCTGTGGGGGAGATCCCAATGATGACACTAATGGGATGGGGTTTGGTGATTAAGGGGTGTTTGGTCACTGACTTTCCATAGTGTACAGTATGTGTAGGGCATATGGGGAGCTCAAAACCATAAATTGTGATGGGACCCAGAAACTGTGGAGTAGGACCCCAATTTTTTTGCCCAGCGCGATCACTGACAACCTATACTAAAGAAAACATTAAGCAGTCCAGAGATGGGGAAATCTAATGCACATATTTCCTCATCCTAGGGGTATATTAACTAAAGTAAGAGTTTTTATAAGTGGAGATGCTGCCCAAAGCAACCAGATTTTACTTAACATAAAACTAGCACATTCTAGAAGATAATAGCTAGAATTCGATTGTTGCTATGGGCAACATCTGCACTTCTAAAAACGCTCACTTTAGTAAATATACCCCCTTACAGGGGTATTCAATATGGGTGCGATAACATCGTTTTTGCGTTAATATCGGAGGTATGACGTCATTATCACAGGTTTTAGTTTTACACCATATTCAATTTCAAAGACTTATCGCAGTTTTGAAAAGTCTTTGATAAAAAACGGGGATAAAAGTGTCGAAAAAAAGTGTAGAATTGGGGTTTAGGGGTGCAGACTTAAAAAAAAATAGCCTGCACCCCAGGGACTGACATTTAAAAAAGAACTGTCAAAAAAAGTTTAAAAAAAAATAGGGACACCCCAAAAAATGTAAAAATTGGGGTGAAAAAAAAAAATGGGAAACAATTGTTTAGCAATAGGGAAATAGGTTCAGGGCTATTCTGCAAGTATGCGGCAGATGTTTTCTAGAATAGAATTATAGCGGCAGGTGCACAAATGCAGAATTTTTAAAAACTTACTTTAGGGACATCAAAATATGCTAGTACCCATTTTCATGTACCACAAATTTGATGGGACCACTTAAAAAAACGAAAAAAATAACCTAAGTGCTCTTCTGCATCACTTCTTCAATGTCGGAAAAAAAACACCTGCTGTGGCTATTTAAATCCCTGACTTTCAATTAAAGGCTAAAACGGGGGTACCCATAGTGATCCCCATGTTTTTACTACTTTAGGGGGGTCTTACAATTTTTTTAAGGAAAAATTCGTAACTTTACGCCAATCCAACTTCGGAGTTTCCCATTTTTGTTAATTTTATATTGAATACGGGTATAAGCGGGAGCGCGCCTGATACTTTAACGCAGAAAAAAACTCCGATATGAAACGTAAACTTCGCCAGGGAAGTTTACCTTTCATATTGAATACCCCTCTTAATGTCAATAAACCCAGGGGTGCTCACATTTAATGTGGTAGGTTGTCTAGTTTTCAGAATGGTTTGATTGTTGGACTTCCCTATTATATATTCACAATTAGTGTTTCATTCAAATCTGTTTATACATAAAACACTAATTTAAATATATATATAATTTCACTCCTATAGTGTGGTATGGCAACCACACAAAATAAGGAAACACTGCACTTTGTCTATGATGATCTAATATAATTTTTTTCACTAATTCGGGAGAGCCACCTTTTCCTTATTTTGTGTGGTTGCCATACCACACTACAGGAGTGAACTGTATTATTTATTTAGGAAGGCACCCTGTGGTACTCTTTTTTTTTTTTTTTTTTTTCCAGCCAGAGTGCCAAGCAACAGACTTTGTGTGTGTGTATATATTTGGAATAAAATGTGCATTTGAAAAAGTTGCAGTTTTGGAAACATTCCATGGTAGAGTAATGAATAACTGGTAGTTAAGAGTTGCTATATCAAGTAAATATCTAGTGAAAATAGCCTCATACTAAAAATGCATTGACTAGCTGGCTATTTTAACACAAGTGACCCAATTACTGGTTTTTGCCTAATTCATATAGTCAAGTGATAAAAAATTCAGCAAACTTTCAAAGGGCTCAGACAGCATTTAGTTCTTCATGCAAAAATGAGACATTTACCCAATGGTGAAAGCTTTTACTGGCAACATAAAAAAGGTCAATGATTACCAACAATTTAAACATTATCCAAGTCACTACAGCTATGAAAAAAACAATGAAAATTAAACTAAATTTTTATTGCTTTCAACTTTAAAAGAAAAATAGCTATAGTTGGGTAACTGCAGATAAGATATTGAATGATATATAATTCTGAGTTCATAATCCTATTCACTTTCTATTAGTGCACAAACCATGAAAATAAATCTGTGGTTTTCAAGCAAAATTAATTGTCACATGTGAATGCAACACTACTAAGCTAACGTTTTACTTCTTTTATAAGGAGCCATTGTGTATTGCAGGATCAAGACCCTTTGACCAATATCTTTTGAAAAGTCTCACCAATACTATTATTGATGACTGTTATTTCTGGGCTTTTTTTGGCTGTTTCGGCGGTAGTCTAAAAGCCAAAACTGTCATGCCTACACACTACCCTAAAAAAAAAAAAAAAAACAACAGAACAATCAACAGATTATTGGCTAATCAGCCTAATAATTGTATAGTGTGTATCTATAGCGTGTCCTGAAGACTCAGTTGGAAAAGCACTCGACTAGCAATGTAATTTATGCAAGAGGTAAGCACTGGACTAGACCAAGCTGACTGGGGCAGGGATTGGAGTGCTTGTATAAAAGTCCAGTTGTCTTTACCGCGGCTATTTCTTTTGGATGCCTGACAGAGCAATTCAGTTGCTGCATTCGGACGCAAATAGCCACGGCTGCACTCATTTCTGCTCGCAGCCTCCCAAGGTGGAGAGCAGAATTGTGCAATAAGTCGGCGCTTTGTGAGTGGTTAAGAATGGCATAAAGCAGTATTCTTTTTTTTTTAGAGAAAATTAGTCCTGGCAAATTTGGGGTACCTGAAAATGGGTGCAAGCATATTTTAATGTTTCTAAAGTGAAGTTTTAATAAAAGTGAAATTCCCCTGTCATAAAAGCACCTACAATCCCAAAACACTTGGCCTCTTCTTAGAGCATCCCCCAGAACCTTATTTTGCTAGTTTATAAAGTTGTCCCCTCACTTTGCTTTTTCACCCCCAAAATTAAAGTACTTTTTGGGGGTAAGTTTTTTTTTGTTTTTTTTTAAAGGAATTTGACACAGTTGTCCTTTGGGGGGCTGTCCCAAGGGTTCTGAGTGGTTTCCCCACCTTTGCACCCCTAAATAAAAAATGCACTTTTCTCCTGCTATTCGGAGGCAAATCTTTTTCACCTATTACAGTGGTTCCCACATTTTTTTGAATCACGGCACCCTAGAGTATCAGCATTGTTATCACAGCACCCCTAAGTTTGTTTGTTTTTGAAAAATTCAGATAAAAAGTATAGTAGTAAAGTGAAGTAAATTGTGCTTACCTGTCATCCTTAGGCTTCTGTTTGATCACATATTTACATTACATTGACCATAAATAATTTTATTTAGTGCTGGACCACCAACCTGAGGCACCCCAGGGTGCCACGGCGCACAGTTTGGAACCATTGGGCTATTACATTGCATTGACTTTCCGCGTACGCGAAAAGAATGTGGAATTGAATATGGAGACAAGTTCCGACAGGTGAAAAGTATAAATCGGCGATACTTTTTCGTGGATCTCGTCTTTTAGAGACTAATTGAATACGCCCCTAACTCGGAAAATAGCTGCACGGCCGCCACTTTAGTCTGATTGTGCCTTCTGTCAGCCAAACAGCAAACTGAACTCCTTCCCAATGCTATTACCACTCTGAATTGAATCGCCCCAAATGAGTATCAGAGATTTAGTAGAGAAAAAAAGGAGCAAATTTGCATCTTGGCAAAACCATGTTGCACTAGAGGTATAAAATTTAGAATGAGCGGTCAGACTCTGGTATATTTACTAAAGATCGGTATTTCAAAGCCTACACAATTCTTGGCAGCTTTGAGAACAGGATTTTAAAAGGTCAATAGCATTGTTCTTCTCAGAAAAAGTTAACAGCTGGGTGGCGGTAGTGTAACCTGGCTGGATAAATGTAATAAATTTTGAAAGTGTCTTACAGATATTGTTTACTTTCTGGCTGGACACAAATAATTTTAAAAAGACTCTTGCACTTGCTGGCTGGACACAGATATAATTGTGTCCAATAAAACGCGATGAGACTGAGTGCACATCTGCACTCAGTCTACCTTAGTGGTTCCCAAATTCGGTCCTCAAGGCACCCTAACTGTCCAGGTTTTCAGGATATCCATACTTAAGGCACAGGTGACTTAATACCTCAGTCAGTTTGATTATAGCAGTGGTTCTCAAACGCTGTCCTCAGGCCCCCACACAGGTCACATTTTCCAGGACAGCTAGTAGGTCCACAGGTGTATTAATTATTCACTGACACCAGTGATCGCAAATACGCGCTATAGCGCATATTTTACTTGAATATAAGGACCGGGGACTCACTTTTGAAAAAAAAAAAATCGGTGGGTCCCCGGGGACGTGTCCCACTTTGGCCAATCCGCTGGCTATCGATCGAATGATTGATGTCTCCCTGGCCCGGCCAGGAAAGACTATAAAAAAGTGGAGGTGGAGCCAGCCAGCCCAAGTTCAGCCACAGCTTTCTCAGAACCCGGATGGCCCTGGCACCCGGCGGCAGGACGTCCCTGGCACACGGCGACAGAACAGGCCCTGGCGGGAGGACGTCCCCTGCACCCGGAGACAGGACAGGCCTCAGCACCCGGATGGCCCCAGCGCTTGGCGGAAGGTAGGCCCCAGCAGGACAGGCCCCGGCAGGAAGACTGCCTCGGCAACAGGAAGGGAGGTAGGCCTGGTACATACACGACAGGTGCTGTGGCTGGTGGGGGGCAGAGGATAACTACCTGCGGCTGCAGTGGCAGGTTGGGTGTAAAGCCAGGGCGGGTAGCACTAAATTAATTATAGAGTTCATGCCACCTGGTGCCTTTATTAAATGTACAACAGTGTAGCAATAGCATATAATATTGGTGGGGGAGGGCAGCTGCTACTACTACTTTAAGCTTCTCTTCCATCTACCCTTACCTCCTCTTCCTATCCCCAGCACTGCCTGCCCCTAAAATCATCCTTGCCCCAGCTGTTACTCATCAATGCCCCCTCCCTACACCCAGTACTGTCTGTCCTAACCCACTCCTTGCCCCAGCTGTCATCTCCCCTTGCCCCCTCACTACACCCAAGCACTGCCCCTAACCTCTCCATGCCCCATTTGCTATTCACCTTTCGCCCCTCTAACCCAGCTTCTTACTGCCTTTACCCCCAAGTGCTATCTATCCCCAGCACTGTCCCAAATGCTGTCTGCCCTCACCTCCATAATATGTAATGGAACCCAGAAACTGTGGAGTAGGACCCCAATTTTTTTAAAGCAAGGGGCCCCGGGACGCTCACAATTTTTCGTACTGCGCAATCACTGGACACATTTTAAAAGATGCACAGGTGGAGCTAATTTTTTCACTTTTGATTCTGTGAGGAGACCTGGAAAACATGCACTGTTTGGAGTCCTGAGGACAGAGTTTGAGAACCTGTCAATTATACAATCTATGCACAAGCATGGAAATCCTTACAAGCTGGACTGTTAGCATGCCTTGAGGATAGAGTTTGGGAACCCCTGGTATACACTCTGCAATGTTCCTAGCATACAAACTACGCTCTGCCTCTTAAAGTGCCTGTCACCGTAACAGAAGCGCCACGCGACTCCAATTTTGATGCCCTGGAGCAGGATAGTGCCTGGTGGCATGTGTTAAAAAAAAAAAAAGAAAAAACCCCACACAACCCGCTGGAGTGCCCATGAAATTTATCTTTGGGAGAACACTGGCAATAGTAATAAAATGCAAAATCAGGATGGTTTTGCGTGTCCAGTATTACTATTTCCCTTTTTAAATCCAGTCATCAAAGCTTTGGCGGCTTTGAAAAAAATATATATATATTTTTTAGTAATTGTAATTCTTAGAATTAGGAAGGTGTGTAGATTCTCTAATTTTTAAGCTTCAGTGTAAAAATCAAAGCTACCCAATATTTCTGGGCAATGTACAAAAGCAGCCTGAGGGCCTGATTCAGAGCCGGACGCTATTTGCGAACGGTCGTTCAGAAAAAAGGGCCGGCTATTTAAATTGAGCGCTCGCTCTTTGCGGTCTGTTGCCGCCTCCATGTCTGAGCGAGCGAACAAAATATGCGCTCGCTATTTTGTAAAGACGCCCCCTGGCCGCGCGCATCATACGTCATCTCCGCTATTTGATTAATCGAGTACATCGAAAGACATCTGAACTGTTCGCAGTGCTTGTGGTAGGATTTTCCTACCGCAATCATGCGAAACAACCAAGTGACGTGGCCGATGACGCTGCTTTGTTAATTATGCACACCCTTAAAACGCCCGTTTTGACAGTTAGGCACGCCTGCTTTCGGATCTCCACTCCCCGTTTTCAAGCACCTTCCCCTGTTACTACCCACAAACGCCTCATTCTGTCACTCAAATTAGCAGGCATTCGCTATTTTGCGAGCACACAATTTCCGACCGCAATGATTGGTTCGCGCATGCGTATTACAACCCATACGCATGCGCAGTTGTGCGAACATCGCTCAGAACGAACGAGCGGCCGCTTACGAGCGGCTCTGAATCAGGCCCTGTATTTGCTCCGAGTACAAAAAAGATAATTAAAAATAAATACATTTGCACTACTTGCATTGCAACATTGTTTGCATGAGCCCCTTGGTGTGCATTTACAAACCCTGACCTACTTTCACAAAACTTGTGTGTGACATAGTTTAACTTCTAATGTGATTAAAAATCATATTTAAACCAAATAAGCACCTTATTTATGAATACAACTCTACAGAAACACAATAGCTTGTTCAGAAACGCCTGTTTATGTATGGGGTCTCCAGTTCCTTAGAAATGCTATTTGAGAAAGAGACCTTTTTAACCCAATCAAAAACCCAAAAGCTATTTGGTGTACAAAATATTAGCATGTAAATCAGGGGTGGGGAACCGGAGGCCGTTTAAGGCCCGCGGAATAATTTGGTCTGGCCCTCTGAGCTTTTTTCAGCTAGCCACATCTGGCTAGCTGGGTGCCTAGAATAGTACCCTGCAGTCAGAATCTATGCAGCAGTGCCGCCTGGAGCATCCGTAGAACGCTTCAGACTGTCACACCGCTGCCCTCCTGTAATCACCGGCGATTGTGGTCCCGTCCCCGTGTGACATCACATGGAGGGGGCGTGGCCTGCACAGAGCCCGCGAATAATGTTATATATATCAAAAATAGCCCTCGGCAGAAAAAAGGTTCCCCCGCCCCTGATGTAAATAATCACAATAATTCAACTGAGGCACGTAATCAAACCAAGTTGCGGTCAGACCTTTTCAATTAGAAAAGAAAACCTATTGATTTTTATTATTTCCATTTTATTTTTATAGCAAACGCAGATTTAATTTCCCTTTGCAATTGGGAACAACAGTAAGCCCATCCACGCAGCTAAGATGGCCTCACTGCATATAAAACTTTTGTTCTGCGGTATCAGAAGGAAACTGTAATATAGTATACATATCTTTTGTCTTGTGGCTGTGCCACCAAGCGAGTTGAACCTCAGTGCTGGGTGATGGTACTATAAAAGTTGTCAAAATGTTATGACATGTTAAAATACATGAAAACATTTCCTATGTAATGTAATGCACTGTGCGTAGTTGTAGAACTGTAGAAACTTATGTTTAAATGTATGAACATCACACTTGTAGAAATGTATTGTAGTAGTACAGGGCTCGAGAAAACCTGGGGCCAGGTCGCCATGGCGACCAGATTTTCAGCAACCCCCGGGCCCTGTAGTGCAGACCGCGAGCGCGGTCCACACTACAGAGTAACAAACACAGCTGCCGGCGGCAGCTGTATTTCTGTTGAAGCAGCCGATGAGAGTCAGACAGACTCTCATTGGCTGCTGCGTCGTCCACAGAGTGAGCCGGCTGGAGCTCACACATGAGCTGCGCCTTCCGGCTCACCCAGGAGCAGGTGATGGGAGAGACGTCATGACGTCTCTCCCATAGTGCAGAGCGGGCCCGGAGGAGCGGACAGCGGCGGTCATCGGAAGGAGCGTGAGCAGGTAAGTTTTTTTTTTTTTTTTTGTTGTTGTTTTTTTAAGAGGCACTGCATAGGGGGGGTGGCCGCTACTGGGGACAGCGTGGGGGCACTGCATAGTTTGGGTGGCCGCTATTGTGGGGGCACTGCATTAGGTGGGGTTGGCTGCTACTGGTGACACTGTATGGGGGGGCTACTACTGGGGCACTGTACAGGATGGGGCCGCTACTGGAGGGACAGCTACTGGGGGCAATGCATAGGGGGTTATCACTTCTGGGAGCACTGTATATGGGGACCACTACTGGGGCATTGTATAAAAGAGGGGTGTTACTAGGGGACTGCATAGGGGGGACTACTACTGGGGGCACTACAGAGGTGGGGACTACTACTGGGGGCACTGCAGAGGAGTGCCCAAAGCATATTCTTGCATCTGGGCCCACCACTCTCTAGTTCGGCCACTACCGGCGGTGGCTTTGCTTGCCCGGGGTT
Organism: Taudactylus pleione; assembly: GCA_031769625.1. Classification (NCBI taxonomy): domain Eukaryota; kingdom Metazoa; phylum Chordata; class Amphibia; order Anura; family Myobatrachidae; genus Taudactylus; species Taudactylus pleione. The sequence goes on from JAUIMM010000453.1 coordinate 7,763,940, forward strand.
TTTCGGCTGCGGAGGGGTGGTCTTTCTGGGGGTTGGTTGCCTGGAGAGGGCGGTTTACCTGGGGTACCCAGATAGTGGTGTGGCCATGGGGTTGGTTGCCCGGGGCATAGGTGATCCAGTAATGCTGCCTCGGGGGAAGGGGGTTGTCTGGCTCCTACACTTTCATCCTGGCTCCTAGGTTTTAGAAAAATTTGTCAAGCCCTGGTAGTAGTATTAGTCACCTCAGGCTCCGTTCCTCGTCCTCTCTGCTGATCCTCCCTCCCCTCCCCACTCCGCTACATCCTTTCAAGGGGGCAATAAAATTGAACACGATGTGAATAGCACTGGGAAGAAGTTCCTGGAGCTATTAAGTTGTTTCCCCCACGCCCGGCACTTAGTCGGGAGATGTTAGTTAGCATGCCTTAAGCTAGGCGTCTTGCCTTTAAAATGATTCCCGATTTAAAAATATGGGAACACTCGCATGAATACCAGCAGTGGAGCCAGCTCGCACCTTATTACATAAGCCCCATAGACTCCAGCATCAATATAAAAACTTATCATAAATATCAGTGATCATATAAATGCATGTACAGGTATCTATGGGTCATATTGAATTAACCCCATTAACCTGCAATGCAAGTTAACAGAGAAGCCCGCAGATTTAACCGTAGTAATTTCAAGAAGATTTAACATAGCTTTTTGGCTCACAGCCAGTGTGCAGGTAAAAACTGAGAACATTTTATGTTGGGACTTTCTTCAAAATCCCAGAGACGCCTTCCCCCCCCAATGATTAAGCAGGCAGTTATTAGTGTTAAAATACCTTTATTTGGCCAGTAATTACAGATGTCTAGCCTCAACTTTCTAGTCGCACCATGCTGTGGCCTAACTATCGCCAAGCGTCTTTTTGTACAATGTTTTCCTTTAAAATGCATCAAAGTGAATAGGACATGCAGCTCCTGCTGATTAAAATGATATACAGCATGCTTGTATTCGGTATACAACTGCGGATGTATCTGCCTCTGAAATGTTATGTTAGTGTCACAGCTGCTGACACTAACGTAGCATTTTGCATGCAGATTTTGCTATTGGCCATTAATAGACATATTTACCTTTAGGCAATATTGATTTGCACTTTTTTTCATGGGCAGGGTTATGTCCCCATTTGTCTTAGTGCAACTCCAAACAGCCTGAATTACTGCATGAGTGCTTTTTTCAATTGAATTGCTCAGGAATCCGGACTATGCATAGCTGCACTAAATGAAAATTAGGTGCGATAAGCAAATTACAGCCGCGGTAACTTTTTTACTGCAGATAAATACCCCTATAGCTCATTCCCAATTTCCCAGGCACTACTCCAGATCAGTCTCACGTGTTTCTGAACATATGAGCCTGATCGTTAACTTGCAGAAAGGAAACGCTAAAATACAGGAGAAAGCCAATAAACTGTTGACCTAGGCAGCAGTATTTGTTCTCTGTTCAGAGACCAATTAAGTTTTGTTCATTACAGGAAAAAATAACAGCATATTGAAGTGTAGTATCCCTGATTCAGAGATAGACGCTAATACCATTTTTCTGGAGATTGACCAATTGTATGCCATTGTACATGCGCAAAAGCTGCACTGCAATTGACTTGTGATTTTGCATGCACAGGAGGATTTATTCGCAAAGCGAATGACAGGTAGTCAGCGTTTGGGGAAGGAAACGGAAGGAGAGTGTCAATAAAACATAGGCATGTCTGACCATTTAAAGAACGCAGTTACATTGGCGTTCAAGCACTTGCAATCTCCTACACAGCATGAGGGAAAATGGGCGCAGTCATTTTCCCTGTACTGCGCAAGCGTCGAGAAACTGGCCGCAGCGGCCATCCTCCAGCCGTTTTTTACAGCGCAGACATGGGACTCGAGAGGTAAGTATATTACGGGTGCAGGGTGTGTGGTGTGGGCCCCCCCCTGGACCAAGGGGCCCGTGTGCACCGCACACCCTGCACCCATTAAAAATACACCCCTGCCTCTGCCCCAACCCCTATGTGTGCTTCTGCCTGTCCCCTTCTGTCTCTCTACCCACCCTCCCCTTATATGCCTCTGCCGACCCAGCCTTTGTGAGCATCTGCTCGCTTCCCCCTATCTCTGTGTCTCAGATTGGGGAGCTCTACTTGTTTAATTTCTACTGGACCCCACAGATTCTGTCTGCACCAGCCATGCTGCATTACTATAGCCTGGTAGCACTGGACTGTTCCAGGAGGCTCAGGCGAGTCGACATGACGTCATATAGCTACATGCCGCCACAGTGATGCAGTGACACAAGAGGGCTGGCTGCAGCGCAATTAATTTAAGTTCATGTGTTTAATTTCTTTCCTGTAAGGGCCAATGTGTTTGGTTTTTTTTTATTTTTACTACCAGCGTCAATGTGTGTATTTTTCTTCATGTTGGGGCCAATTTTTTATTTTTTTTCCCTGCCAGGGGCAATTGTGTGTTCTATTTTTTAATGTTGGAGCCAAATTGTCTATCATTTTATCAAGGCCAATATGTGTGTTTTCCTTTACGTAGGGGCCAATGTGTGGTTTTTTTCCTATCAGGTCTGTAGTGTTCACTCTAGCTCCGGCGGCAGGCAGGAAAAGAGGGCGTCACTCTTGGGGGCAGCCCCCAAGCGCTGCTGACAGGGAGAATAGATGCCGGGCGCATGTGCCCAGCGTTTATTCACAGGCGGTGACCCGGACACCGCAAATTTCCCCACCCGCGGGACACTTAGTGTTCGAAGCATTAGCAAAGATGAGAGGCTGGAGCAGTTTATTTAGTAGTCTCCAGAACCTTTCAATAGGCGTATTAGGGAGCCATATATGTGAGGAAAATTAGGAGTATGAGATCTTTACCTTATGATAGTTAGGGGTTTTTTTTGTTTGTTTATTAGATATCGTGCTACTGTAGAGTACAATGGCTGATACTGAAGTCAACGTAGAGTGTTAACAGTAGCTGGAGACACTGCATCTGGGGCGATATCTAGTTTGGTTAAAATGTGGAAAGTTAGAAGAAAATGTAGAAATTGGTGAGAAGTTGTCACAGAACAGTGGAAAGTCCCTGAAAATGTATTCATATTTCTGTAGGGGTGCGGATGCTTGGTAGAGTTTAATAACAGAGCTTAAAGTAAGGCAGGTGATAAGGTTTTGATCTGACAGAGTGAAAGGAGTATTTTAAGAAAGTCAGAAACCAGGCAGTCAGAATACAAAATCACAGCAGTGGTCATCCCAATAAGTGAGAATCAGTCCACTGGGAAAAGCTAAGAGAGGAAGTTAAAGTGATTTGGAGTTACATAGGGAATGTGTGTCACGTCACTGAGGTTTTGTAGATTTAGATCAGGGTCCTTGGAATTAGCTTTGAATGTGAGAGAGTAGTAGAAGCTTGAGGCCTTGATAATGCTCCAACTAATCAGACCTCTACTAGGCAGCTATGAATGGGTGCTTAAACAATTAGGATATAGTCTTTAGGACAATACAGAATAGATTTCGGCAAAGCACGACAGGTATAGTCTTGTGGTGATACTGTACTCAGAACTGTAGTGAGCATTAACAGGCAGAAAATGACCACAGTGCCTGCAGGCGATGATACTGGAGTGCTGCACAATACTGATAGATGGACGCACCAGTGTGTAGTGGGACACCTGCTGGGATGGTTGCGAAGTGCAGAACAGCCCAGATGGTAGATGCTTGAAATGAATACAGACTGAATGGATGAAGGAAGCACTTATACACAGGTAGCTGGTGTTAAGAGTCAGTATGCCCTAGAATGCAGGACAATGGAAACTGAGTCAGATGTAGATGAACTTTGTAAGCATATGGATACTGGTAGTTGAATTAAATACAAATGCTCTTTGTAAGCGCAGGACACTGGAAGGGGAGTCAGATGCAGATACTGAACAGAGGTGGAAGCCACTGCAGCCAGGACACTGTTCTCAGAGAAAACAGTTGTTTTAACAATGAGACAGAAAATGGTTTAAATTGAGCGCTCCCAGCGCCTATTAGCCAAGTAGGTCATGTGAACGCTGCTGCTGTAATCCAGTTGACAGATAGTAGTCATGTGGACAAACCCAAGATGGCCACGCCCATACTCCGCCATGAGAACTGACAGGAGGGTAAAGGCATGCAGCAGTAGTGCCATCTCAGGCCTCAAGAATGCCAGAAGCGACCAGAGTGTGCACAAAGGCCAGTAAAGTGAAACTGCCACACCCAGTATATAGGGCATCTTGTGCTCTCATATTAGTAATGGTAGTTTTATTTCATGTAATTTGAGTTACCGTTTTTTCACAAATAACTAGCACTTTCAAAATACAAGAAGAGGTATGCTCTGATTCAGTGGAATATAGTGTGAAATGGTTTGTATGGCAAGTGCCACAGCGTGCCAGACACCGGTGAGCACGTAGCAGGTACCGCAGAGCTGGTCAGCAGCAGGGACAGGGCAGGGAGTCCCCAGTGCCCGTTGCTGTCTTCCTTCTTCCTCCCCAGCATCCAGTGGCAGTGTGCAGGCGGCCGCGGCTCCCCTGAGGGCACTCGCCGACCTGTATGAAAATTTAAAGGGGCAGGCATGCCAAACCTGATCTTCCCCCTATAAGAGGAAGTCTCTGGGCACTAGACAGTGCTAGAGTATAATCTCACCTGACATCTGTTCCTAACCACAGCTACTTCCAATGATCTGATTCAGTCTGATCCTTTTCGTACTGTGTTTGGCAATCCAGTTTGACCTTGGCTATTCTCAGTGACCTGATTCAGTCTAATCCCTGGTACTGTTCCATCCATCCAATTCTGACCCAGCTTGCTGACTAAGCTTTTACACCTCACTGTGTGCTCCGACCCAGTTACATTCCAGTGTACACCAGCACCCGTACTAGGAAACCTAGTTGGAGGTCTGCGACCTGTGCATCGGGTGGAGCCAAGTCCAAACCCCTTGCGGGGGTCCCTGATGAATACCACCGGCATGTTAAGACTCTGTGCCTCAGTACTGGGTATTAGCCAATCATGAAGTATAGGTAAGCATCAAATATCCATCTGTGAGCAAGAAAGTAATGGAAGGCATGTAAATGTACAGGAAAAGGGAAACCTCCAAGATTACATCCTTACTAAGTTCATGGAGCATTGTTATATCAAGTGGGAACAGTCAAGGAGCTACCAAGAAGATAAAGCATCATTGGCATTATCTCCACAAACAGCAATGATGCAGGTGGATTTTTCTGATAATTATATCTGTGTTTGTCAGGATGAAATCCAGAATACTCACTGGAACCAGAGTCAAGTGAGTATCTTTACTGCCGTAATATGGCATTCAGAAATATGCATTCTTTTGTTTTGGTATCTGATATTCTTGATCACTCCAAAAATACTGTCATCCCATATATAGAGTCTTCTTTAAGAACTGCCAGACGTTATAATTTGGTCAGATGGTCCTGCTTCTCAATTCAAAAATGTTGCAGAGGCTTTGAAATTCTAACCACAAAACACATCATCACATCTGAAAGGGCCAGTTGATGGAGCTGGCGGTCTTATTAAAAAGCAGAAAATGTACCGTTACAATGCAATGGACTTTGCAATTGCAGTACGTCCAACTTCCAAAGGGACAGCTATTCTCATGAATGAAAAATATATTCTTCAAAGAAGCAAGAAATGTAAACTTTCTTCATTGGTTAGAATTGCATAGCTTTTCACACCATCAACAAAGTTCATCACTTGGAACTTTGGTGAATGGTGAAGTAATTGGGCATATGACAACATCAGAAGCTTGAGGTGGATGATTGGAGGGTGGTAAAATATGACCGTGAGCTTTATCCAGGAATTGTAACAAGTATTATAAATGGTGAATATAGGGTTAATGTTTTGGAGAAAGATGGAAAGTTATGGAAGTGGCCTACAAATAAAGATGAAACATTCTATATCGAAGATAAGATAATCAGAAAAATCAATCCTCCAATACCCCTTTCACATCGCAAACGCGGGTCAGGGCCTTTCACATCGCCATAATAACCCGGGTTATTGCAGATTTGGTGCCTTAACTCAACCCGGGTTGCCCATGTTAAAACAGTGTGAAGTAATTTTTAAAGGATTTTATTGGCTCTCAATTATGACATTTTCAGTAAAGAAAAATGAGGGGCTGGGGAATGCTTGCAGTGCAGCAATCATGGCAGACAGAACACGTCACATATGCAAAGTGTGCAAAGGCCCTGATTCAGAGACGGACGCTCTGAACGAGCGCTTGCACTGAATCAGGGCGTTTTTTTATTGTTCGGCCTCCTGGCCACTCGCATAGCTGTGGGTGACCACCCACAGCTATTGCGAGCGGCCAGGTTGATGGTCAAGACCATCGCAACCATCGGGCTTGCGATGAGACCCTTGCAGTAGGGTCTCGTTGGCCGCAAGCCCCAGTGAGCTTCCGGGTCTAAATAGAGCCAGAAGCTCACCACTGACATCACTAGTGATATCAGTGGGGCCGCCCCCAAAGGGCAGGCGTTCCTTCAGGAACGCCTCCCCTTGGCCAGCCACCCCCCCTGCCTGCCTTCCAAACGGGGCGAGCTGTCAATCACCATCAACAGCTCACCCCCTTTGGTGCAAGACCCGGAGCGATCGTCGCTAGATATGCAGATCCTGACTTAATCACAAACAGACGTACAAATGTCAAAAACCAAACTGATCAGTGCAAAGTAGTTTTGTTTCTTAGTAGTTTTGATTTGTGCGACTAAGAAACACATTGGGGGCAATTCTATTCAACGGGAATTGAATAGCGCCAGGAGGGAGCTCCTAGAGCTATTCAATTCAGCGTGCTGTTTAGTCTTAAGGTGGGTACACACCTGACAGATATATCTGCAGATCGAGTAATCTGCAGATGATGGTCGTTCATATACACTGAACGACCATCATCTGCATGCTGCAGCAAGTCGGGCTGAACTGGGGGCGTGTCCTAATCACGGGAGGCATGGCCACGCCCCCTTCGAGAGAATCATTTGTGACGCTGGCAATGGGGGGGGGGGGGGCGCGATCAGCATGATCACTCCCCCCTTTGGCCTAGGAGACTGCTCGGGCTGCTGCTTTGGACAGTCTCCCAGTGCAGCCCAGCACACAGCAGCATGCGCTGGGCTGCTGTAGATGGGGAGCTGTGCCGGACCCGCTAGCGGATCCCCCCTCAGCGCCTCTGTGTACGGGCAATCGGCTGATCGCCTCTACACACTTGCCGATAGACAGATATGTCTGCAGACATATCTGTTCATTGGTTGTGCAGCACAGCCAATGCGATATATCTGAACGACGTTCAGACATATCGTCTGTACACACTGGCCGACGAGGGCACAATATATTGGCCGATCAATTGATCGGCCAATATATCGGCCAGTGTGTACCCAGCATTACTAATGATCATTTAGTCTGATTTCTCCTCGCACCCTCAGGAGTTAAACGAACTCCTAAGAAAAAAAAAAAAGTTGCCATCTCTTGTGAGTTCGTTTGGCTCAGAAAACTTCAAACTGCTGAAGATATCTGTCAACCATAATCAATCGTCAATAGTTATAGATAGATCTATGTGTTATCTAAATAACTATTGGACTTGTTATATGTAATGCTAATCTGTGGGTGCTGATCCATGGGATCCTGGGTATTAGCCAACAAAAAAACGGGATTTTAATCCCAGGATTGGAGGCAGCAATCTTGGTATTTCAGGATTAGTTAAATTTAAAAAACTGTGCCAGATGGAAGCCGCATCAGTGAGAAGCAGGCATCTGCCTCACACCGCCACTGCTACCACCTGATAGGGTGGCTATGTTTGCAGCATTGTGACTGGTCCAGCAACTGTGACTCAAACTACAGATGAGAGAGTGCACAGCAAGACTCAGGTGGGATCTTGCAAGAATTACCTTTGACAGTACCAATAGAGGAGTCAAAGCCAAATTAAGGGGGTCCCATGGGGCAAGAGGTGGAGTACTGAGCAGGAGGGCACAAGGTACACGAGAGGTAGGAAAGAGCAGGAGGCGGGGGCACATGAGGGAAGGGGGTGGGGGGATTTGGGAGAGATGCATGAGTGGAGGAGTGCTGTGTGAGTTAAGAGTTGTGTAAGGGAAAAATTGACACATTCTCCTGGGTCTCTCTGCCAGCTGGCTTCTTCTTTTATAGCTTGCACTTCAATCCTGGGTTTGAGATCTTTTAAAACCTGAATCCCGAGATTACAAAAATGGGACAGGATTGGCTTCCCTAAGGATGGGGGAAGTATATTTATGAAAGATCTAAAGGTGCCTACACACTTGGCGATGTGCTCACGATCCGGACATTGTGTCAGATTTCCCCTTGAACTCTCCCCAGCAGCTCCCCGGCAGTCGTGGGTACGATTTGGTGTTAAATACTGTCCAATGTGACAAACTATCTATTGTGCCTCCTAAGTATTCCAGTGCATTCTGACAGATTGTCAGATCTTGCCTATAGCACGGCAGATCTGAAGATGCGATGTACGACCTGTGGGGACGCGCATCGGCATTATCGTGAGTGGACACATTTTACACAATTTGTCGTCACGATACGTCGGAATCGGGCAAATCGTGTAAAATATCGCTAAGTGTGTAGGCACCTTTAGCATTACATGTATCACCACAATGCTCTTATCTTAAGATGACAATAGAGGATCCATATAGGGGAAAAAGCTTTAATATTTGAATAAAGCATTTTTTCAGATTAAACTAGAATACATATAATTTACTATTTTTGATGGAAAGTGGGCTTCTGGTGCAATGCACGTGTTTACTAAAAAAGTTGGGCAATGCACCCAATGCATGCAGACGCTTACAGGACTAGCTATCATATTTCCAAAGAATTCACCAATATGGTGCAGACAGCCACCAGGAAAACAGTGCAATGTTTGTAGGGTGAGCAGTGAGGGGGGGGGGGCCTTGCACCAGTTATAGATATGCCACTGTAGGTGTACCACATAAGACTTGGATGTTCTCGTGTGTTGAGATGAAAAGCCACAGAGTTAGAAGATGGAGTAAAAATTCATAAAGTGATGGCAGGCTCTTGTCAAACATTGTGGTGCCAAATTAATTTATATAAAATTAAGTTCACACATCTCACTTTAAATCAGATGATTTATACCAATTTAAATGTGCCTGGTTCATCAAAAAAGTATATTTTAGAATGTGTACGACTTTAAACACACATTAGTTCAATAGATGTTAGTAGCTATTTGTGGGCTAATAATTTTGTGTGGCTCCAAGTCTAGAGCAGGGATTTTTATGTAAATACATATTTTGGTCCCTGGCTAATTTAGTAAAAAGCTTTTATTACTACTAATATAAATCTTAAGCCTATTAATTCTAATTACATTTACATGTATTTCACCAGATATTGCTACCTATTTACGCACATTTTCCAAAATAGGACTTAAAAATGCCAGCTGTAGCTATGATTAATCAAAGCGCACCATTTAGTTTTCATTGCAATATGTTTCTCTATTAATATAAAGCTTGCAATTTATATTGCCCAATTTAAAACTTACATTTACATACATCCACTGTTGGCACCAAAACAAACTGAGGATTCCTGCACTGTTTCCCAAATGAAAATCAGAAGAAAATTCCTGCAGGCACATGGAACAATGATCACTGACACATGTGGTATTGAACATTTTCTGATGTGTTTCTCCTACAGTCAGCATGAGTACATTCTGAGATTTGCAGGATAGCAGCAGCTCATGGGAGAACCCTGCTGGTCAGTCAAATCCTTGTGACTCAGGCACATGCGGCAGCCCTACCCAACTAATTTCATCACCAATATAGAATTGATACAGTTTAGGAATGATAGCAAATACTCACTAAACAAACACGGATAACACCATCGCTATTTTTGGTTTCACCTTAATAGCATCCAACAGACACATGCCTAAACAAGACTAATAATGACAAAGCTCCATTAAACAAAGATCTTTGTCGTAATATTGATTACATTGCTGCAAAGACATCTTAAAACTATAGCCAAGTGTTAGGCAACCTAATACATTTTGGGGGCCACATTGGATGGCCTGCTAACAGTCTAAAGGACCGCACATTACTCTTAATCTCAATAACAAGTTAATATATTTAATCAATTAAAGACCCCTAACTAGTAACATGTCAACAGGCCTTTCAAGCAAGTTCTATAAGCTATAACAAAGCAAGAAAGAGTTGGGGGCTTGGGTGGTAGCATGTGTCCCCGAGGCCGCCTGTTGCCCATCACTGCTATATAGCTGTATATATGTGTATCCCCTCCTAATTCTCCAATATGAATACAGTTATTTCCACGGGGGTAATCTAGAATCTATCACACTTTCAGGCATTATCCGCGTTAAGTGTCTGGCGCAATGCTGGTTCCGCTGCGCTAAGGGCAGAAAACAGCATTGCACCAGCAATTTTGTCGGATTTCTGCTCGCTCGCACCCCAGGAGGGGTGAGAGAAGAAGTCCTCAGTCGAGCTGATCAGCGCGCTGAATTGAATAGCTCCGGGAGCTCCTTGCCGGCGCTATTCAATTTGCGTTGAATTTAAATCAAGCCCGTAGAAAAGCAAATTCAATAGAGTCTATGCAAGTATTCCAGAATTATACAGTCCGCTGCAAGACATAGGGGTCTATTCATCATCGCTTAATTTCTACAAAAACAGGTGAAAATTAAAATTTTCAAATACTTTTGTAGAAATTAAGTACAGGGCCATTCATTATAGAGGTAACCTATGCAATCACGAAGATCTCCTGCTTACCTTTCAGTTTAGATCCGCCCCAATATAATAGTATGGCACTTGACCCCGGGAATCTTCAGACAGCGTTTGTTCCGCACCAGGGTTGCGATCTCTCCACCCCTGTTCGGCTCCTTTAGCTGGACACCGGGGCTTTATGAGCATGCGTTAACCCCTGTTCGCAAAGGCGCACTAACACTGCCGTGTCAGACTCGCCAGTGCAAAAAGTTTCACTGCTACAGCCATGGCCAAGTTTTGAGAATGACCCAAGTATTGGTTTTCACGAAATCTGCTGCTTCAGTTTTTATGATGGCAAATTGCATATACTCCAGAATGTCATGAAGAGTGATCAGATGAATTGCAATGTCCCTCTTTGCCATGACAATGAACTTAATCCCAAAAACAACATTTCTACTGCATTTCAGCCCTTCCACAAAAGGACCAGCTGACATCATGTCAGTGATTCTCTCGTTAACACAGGTGAGTGTTGACGAGGACAATGCTGGAGATCACTGTCATGTTGATTGAGTTAAGGCCCCCATACATCTGCAATCTGAAAACCACAATTGAACAATTTGAAGATTGCCAGATCTCAGGATTTCCCAATCAAGCAATCTGCGCCCATACACTACATTTTTCAGTGATTTGCAGATCGATTGCAGCAAACACAGATCTGGCAATCTTGAAAGGCCCATCATTTTGCTAGAAATAGTCTGCAAATCTGCTGATCATGTCCACCATACACTAGCAATCTACAGCCCCAATCGATCTATGAAATCCAACATGTTGGACAATCTGATTAAACAATTCCAATCACTTTTTGGTTGCAATCTGCGATCTGTGAAGCCCATACATTGCAGATTTTTATACACAATCGATTGCAAATTGCACAATTGCTGCAATCCATCTCTGATGTATGGGGACCTTTAGAATAACAAACTAAAAGCTTTGAATGAGGGTGGAGCTTGAAATCATTGTTCTTCCTCTGTTAACCATGGTTACCTGCAAGGAAACGTGCAGTCATCATTGCTTTGCAAAAAAAAAAAAAAAAAAGGGCTTCACAAGCAAGGATATTGCTGCTAGTAAAGGGGGGTATCCACTAGACGATAAAGTTGAACGATTGAACGATAATGACAAAATCGTTCGATAATCGTTCAAAAATCGTTTGAACATCGTTTGCAAATCGTGCACTAATTGTTTCTAACGAAGTACGATGCGCGCTCCCGCTGGTCGTTTGATCGTCTCCTCCATCGACTGAACACGCAGGTCAATTTCACTTCATTGCTTACAAATCGTTTACACATCGTTCATGCTGAACGATCAAACGATGAACCACTGTCTGCCCACTATAGCTGAAAGCTCTCAATTACAGATTAAAACAACATAGTTTATTGTTAGATCTTTTGCAAATCTTTTGCAAATCCTTTGCAAATCCTTTGCAAATCCTTTGCAAATCTTTTGCAAATTGTTCAGAGTGGAAGATCATATTTCAAGGGAAACTTCAAGGGAAAATCGTTAAGAGGTTGGACAGTGATAAAATCGTCTAGTGGATGCCCCCCATAAGATTGCACCTAAATCAACCATTTAGCGGATCATCAAGAACTTCAAGGAGAAAGGTTCAATAGTTGTGAAGAAGGCTTCAGGGCGCCTAAGAACGTCCAGCAAGCGCCAGAACAGGTTTCTTAAAGTTGATTCAGCTGCGGGATCGGGGTACCACCAATGAAGAACTTGCTCAGGAATGGTAGCAGGCAGGTGTGAGTGCATCTTCACGCACAGAGAGGCGAAGACTTTTGGAGGATGGCCTGGTGTCAAGAAGGGCAGCAAAGTAGCCACTTCTCTCCAGGAAAAACATCAGTGACAGACTGATATGCTGCAAAAGGTACAGGGATTGGACTGCTGAGGACTGGGCTTAAGTTTTTCTTTGATGAATCCCCTTTCAGATTGTTTGGGGCATCTGGAAAACACTTGTCCAGAGAAGAAAAGGCGAGTGCTACCATCAGTCCTGTGTCATGCCAACAATAAAGCATCCTGAGACCATTCATGCGTGGTTGCTTCCCAGCCAAGGGAGTGGGCTCACTCATAATTTTGCCTAAGACACTGCCATGAATAAAGAATGGTACCAAAACCTCCTCCAAGAGCAACTTCTCCCAACCATCCAAAAACAGTTTGGTGACTAAAAATGCCTTTTCCAGCATGATGGAGCGCCTTGCCAAAAGTGATCACTAAGTTGCTCGGGGAACAAAATCTCTAAAATGTTGGGTCCACGGCCAGGAAACTCCTCAGACCTTAATCCCATTGTGAACTTGTGGTCAATCCTCAAGAGGTGGGTGGACAAACAAAACCCCACAAATTCTGACAAACTCCAAGCATTGATTAGGCAAGAATGGGCAGCCATCAGTCAGTATGTGGCCCAGAAGTTGATTGACAGCATGCCAGGGCGAATTGCAGAGGTCTTGAAAAAGAAGGGTTAACACTGCAAATATTGACTCTGTGCATAAACTTAATGTAATTGTTAATAAATGCCTTTGACATTTATGAAATGCTTGTAATTTTACTTCAGTATACAATAGTAACATCTGACACAAAGGTCTAAAAACACTGAAGCAGCAAACTTTGTGAAAACCAATACTTGTGTCATTCTCAAAACTTTTGGCCACGGCTGTACATAAAAAGGAGTAAAGGGGATTGTGATTTGCAGATTAGCTGTCTCCACACCAGAGCAATATTGAGTTGCACCGGTGATTCTATATCCACTGCTGGTGCATGCAGCAAGCTGGATACTTTATTATAACTTGCATAATAAATGCTAAGAAGCTTTCAGTCAACATTCTCACAATTTTAACAAGTATAAATTAAAGCCGATTGGGTCTATTCATCATCGCTTAATGTATACAAAAGCAGGTGAAATGTAATTTTATATAAATTATCAGGGTCACTCATCATAAAGGTAATGCAGGATATGACCTAAATTCATCAAGCTCCGAAAATACAATATTTTCAGAGCTTGACAACGGGAACATTCCCCATCTTCAGATGTTGTTTGTTCCCGTACCCTTGGGTTACAAAGATTCTACAGTGCTCATTTTCACCGCTACGGAAATAGCCGTGAAAGGATTCGTGGAGACAACTGATTTTTGACCAGCTGTCTCCGCATTGCTCCGTTGCACGCTGAGAGATTAAATGTTAATTAAATGGGGCACCTGATAGATAACAAGGAATAAACCCCTTTTATACCAAAAGTCCAGGGCCTGACTGAGTTGGAAACACGTTTCCAACCCGGATCAGACCCCTATCCCATTGTGGTGTCAACCCGGGTCGGCACCATTCACACCGGACCCGGGTCTGCAGCGACCCAGGTCTTTCGGCGTTGCAGTGGATGCTGGAAGATGATGTAATTTCCAAGCGCTACGGAAAGCCGGCCAATCAGCTAGCATGCGGCGTGACCCGGATCGCACCATTTACACTGCAGGGTGAGACGGGAACGGCCCATGCTCAACCCTGCATGCTAGCCGGGTCACTGGACCCGGGTTGATCAGTTTACACTGAAAAAAGTCCAGGGTTGATGCGTGTTCACGTGCATCAACCCGGGATTTTTAAGTCAGTGTAAAAGGGGTATAAGGAGGCAACGGGTGCAACTAGAATCAAGCATCAGTTGGGTAGGGAGATTTTAAAAGGAATTTAGCATAAACAGCCACCTTGATAGTAGAATGGTTACAGTGAGTTCAAAGGTTTGCAGGCAAGAGGTTGAGTACAGCAACAGGTACCTATTTACAGAAATTCACATTACATAGAAGAGCTGTTATGCTGCCCAGCCAACCACTTCGCTACAGCTACCCCGGACTGACGTGTTTGTGACCATGGGCGGTCAGATGCTGGATGTACACCAGAGCAGTTACACAAGCCGGCTCACACACAGACATACGTGCAGTATGCACAGCCCGAGAGGACACGTGTATGTGTGTCTCCCTGCCCCTTCCCTTCTGTCTGCCCGGGGTTCCCACCTCGGACACCTCTTCTTCCTCCTCCTCGTCGTCATCCTGGCTGCTGCTGCTGCCGCCGCTCTCGCTGCTCTTGTCGGTGTCGCTGCTGCTGGCCGTTCGGCTACTCCGGCTGCGCTTCTGCCTGCGGCTCCTGCCCGCTGGTCCTTCCCTGGTGGGTGAGGCCGGCAAGGCCCCGGCTCCTTGCTGTCTCCGCTGGCGCTGTTGCTTTTTCTTCAGCAGCAGGTCGCACATCCTGACCAGGCCCCTGGCCGACTTGCTGAGCTCCGCTGGCGCCTCGCTGAGCGGCCCGTGGCCACCGCTGGTGGCCTGAAGCTGGCACTTCTCCTCCTCGTCCTCCTGGTTTCCGCCCAGCGGCTGCTGCGGCTCCTGGGCTGGCGGTAACGGCGGCTCCATCATCATCATGTCTCCCCGGCCTCCTCCTCCTCTCAGACACTGCGCTGTTGCTGCTGCCTCGGCTCAGTCTCTGGCCAGGATCTCGCGAGAGCTTTGACGTCACCGAGATCTCACGGGCCGTACCTGAGGTGGGGGAGAGAGTGAGGGTGACTGGTGGTGATCGCCCGGGTGCCCCGCTGTCACCTCTCACTGCTTTATTATACGGCTTGTTAGTCTCCCTCTCGCCAGCTGGAACTGCCGGCTTTATTACACGTTCAGGTTAGATAGATTAGATTCTACATATGTACGCCTGTATGTGCACGGCTATATCTCTCCTCAGATAGTCCTCCCACCACCGGGTTCCGTGTGTGCGGTATATGGAGAGTCCGCGGCCTCACGCTTTAGCAGCTGATGCCACGCCCCTTTCCCCTCACGCGGGACGGGAGTGAAGGTGGGATACAGTCCGCGTGCTTGTGTGTGGCTGCGGTGAGAGAGGCGGCAGGCGCGCGCTCTCTGGGGTCAGTTGAGGAGAGACTATGCGAGGAGTCTGCTATCTTCCAGCCGTGCTGCTCTTACTACATGCTGCTCCCACTGCTATTACTCTAGTTCAGGGGTTCTCAAACTTTTTTGCTCTGGGACCCCGTCTAACAATAAAAATTATTACAGGACCCCAGCAAGTTACTGCAGAATGACTGCCACACATGCGTGGGCAGCAGACCGCTCATGCACAGTAGCACTATGGAGATGCAAAACTGAAGTGAGGTATCTGCTAATGCAGGGGCAGAACTATGGGAGACAATGGAGGCGCCTCCTCTATTGCCCACAATATAGTCACCCCATTTAAGGCTATTCTATATTAGAATGTAAGCTCTCGCGAGCAGGTCCCTCTTCCCTCACATGCTTCTTCTTGCCTTACAATGGCACCTAAAACTTGGTTACTGACACCCTGCTGCTTATTAAGGTGTTATGCAGCATTGTTTATAAATCATGTACTTGTCCTGCATTGTCTGTACTGTTAATAACTTGTCTTGTGTGATCATTTGTTTCTGTACTTTGTAAGGTACTGCGGAACCCTTGTGGCGCCATATAAATAAAGGATAATAATTAGTGTTTTTGTGCATATGTGATAGATATGCACCACATTTATTTTCCCTTTTGTTTTAGGGGGGCACCAAATTATAACATGCCTTCGGGCATCTGGTATGAACTTACGCTAATGCGATCATTTAATTTAGATATTGCAGGGATGAGCGCCTTTCAAAGCCCCTGTCCCTGTAAGGTGAGGCACAGAGTGACTGGGGAGGCAAAGGGTGACGTAGGAGGCAGTGGATAACAGGAAGAAGCTGTGGGAGACAGAGAAACAGTGGGTGATGGTGGCAGAGGGTAGCATGAAAGGGCAGACGGTGACTGGGGAGGCAATAGGAGGCAGAGGGTGATGGAGAGGCAGTGGGTGGCAGCAAGAAGCATTGGGTGACGGGGAGGAAGTGGGTGAAAGAGAGGCAGTAGGTGGCAAGAAGCAGCAAAGGGTGTAAAGGAAGACAGTGGGTGACATAGGAGGCAGTGGGTAACAGGGAGAACAAGTGGCTCACATGGGGAGGCAGGGGATGACAGAGGGTGATAGGGGGGAGGCAGATCATGGAAAGACAGAGAGTGACTGGGTAGGGAAGAGGTGACTTAGGAGGCAGTGAGTAATAGGGAGAAGCAGTGGGTGACAGGGAGAAGCAGAGGGTGGCAGGGAAGACAGTGAGTGACTGGGGAGGTAGTGGGAGGCTAAGGGTGACCTAGGACACAGTGGGTAACAGGGAGAACCAGTGGGTGACAGGGGGTGGTAGTAGATGAGAAAGACAGTGGCCCTGATTCAGAGCCGGACGCTCTGACCAGAGCTGCCGCAAGCCCTGGAGTGATTTTGGCTCTATCAGAGCCAAAATCACTCCCACTGACATCACTAGTGATATCAGTGGGGCCGGACCCAGACAGTAGGCATTCCCATGGGAACGCCTCCGTCTGGCAGCTACGCCCACCAAAGGGGGTGTGCTGTCAGTCACCATCGACAGCACGCCCCCTTTGGTGCGAGACCCGGAGCGACAGCTTGGCTGTCCGGGTCTCGCGCATGCGCACAACGGAGCTCCCTCCATCGTGCGCATTTTGGGGTAACATCGACCCGCTTGCGAGCGTCCTGCGCTCGCGAGCGGGTCTGAATGAGACCCAGAGGGTGCAGTGCCTTTCAAGGGGGAGGCAATGGGTTTTTAATACATTTGTTTTTTTCTGTTCACCCCCCCCCCCCTCCAGTTCCCACACTGTGGGCTTTATTCAGAGGCTTTATTCGATGTTTGTCTAGTTCGCATGCGCACGAGGGAGCCGGCTCCTTCGTGCGCATGCGTGAGACCCGCTACGACCGACAGCGCCGGTCGTAGTGGGTCTCTTTCCAAAGGGGGCGAGCTGTCGATGTTGATTGACAGCTTGCCCCGTTTGGAAGGCGGGACGGGGGGGTGGCAGCCCAAACGGAGGCGTTCCCATGGGAACGCCTGCCGTTTGGGGGAGGCCCCCCTGACATCACTAGTGATGTCAGTGGAGAGCTTCTGGCTCTGACAGAGCCAGAAGCTTTCCGGGGCTTACGACAAGTGAGACCCTACCCTAGGGTCTCGTCTTAAGCCGCGATGGTCAATGACCATCGTGACCATCACCCTAGCGGTCGTTAGAGCTGTGGGTGTTTAACCCATAGCCTAACGACCAAAACATAGGCGGCCGGTCAGGATGCAAGCGGGCGCCCAGTTTATGAGCGACCGCTTGCATCCTCCGACCGCCTCTGAATGAGGGCCTGTGTGCTCCCCTGTTCCCCCATAGGGTCTGTGCTCAGCACTCCTCTCATTCCTCCTGCTGAAGTTTCTTCTCCCTACACAGCAATCAACACACATTCTGTGTCCTCCCACCCTGGAAGCAGCGGTCCCCCAGGCTGCACTCAACAACATCTGCACAGACTGCAGAGAGAGTCTGGCAGCTGCTGAGGCTTGCTGCCTGTGTGTCAGTTTCTGCTGCTGGGCAGGGGGATAAGAGAAGCTGAGCACTGGGGTGGGACGGGGCTGCCTGATGACTCCTCTGATCTCTCACAGTGATCGGAGGAGTCTGAAATAACACACAGTTCAACTGGTTTCACTCTCCTCAGAGAGGTCATCAACCTCACCCCATGTGAGTTGCGACCCCAAGCTGAGATGGCCGCGACCCACTTTGGGGTCACGACCCACAGTTTGAGAACTACTGCTCTAGTTTCTACTGCTTCCAATGCTGCCACGCTTTCTACTGCTGCTCCTACTACTATCCTTATGGTGCATACACACGGTCACATTTTTTCTTCAGATCTGAACGATAACGATTTAAAAAATCGTTCATCTGACAAATCTGACCGTGAACAATTTGCAAACGATTGAACGATTTTTGACTGCATTAAAATGAATGGAAATCGCCCAAAACTGACTGCAAACACATCAGATGTCCGATTTCGTTATCTGACCATCGGGAACGCGCATCGTTCATCGTTCAGATATGTCAGATTTTCCTTCAGATATGAACGATTTTTTAAATCGTTATCGTTCAGATCTGAAGAAAAAAGCTGACCGTGTGTATGCACCTTTAGGATCACATAGGGTTGGAGGTTACCAAAAGGTAAAAAAAGGGCAGACTAGATGGTCCAAGTGGTTCTTATCTGCCATCAAATTCTATGTAACTGTTGCTCCTACTGCTTGATGCTCCCTCAGTTGTTGCTCTAAATGCCCCCAAACACTAAGTTTTTTAAACAATTTTGCCTTTTTTCGACAGATTGGAACAACAAATAATAACAGGGTCCCCCTCTCCAGGGCACCCCATGCCTAGGTTGATAGCCCAGGGCTATCCCCGGCACCCCTCGCTGGTGGGTGCTGGCTTGATAGTGTAAAGGTCTGGGGCAGAGCTATCGGAGACAAGGGAGGCGCCTGCCGCTGGGCTCCAGGTCTGAAGGGGCACCTCCTCAATTGCACACAATATATTCTCCCCACTTAGGGCTGAAACTATGTACCCATAGTGTACCGTCACGGCTGCCCAATACATGGCACCCCTTGCCGGCACTGCTGCCTTCATCTATCTATAGCCTGTCTGCATGGGAATTGCTACATTACAGTGTCGGCGGCTGTGACGGGGGGGTACCAAATTATAACTTGCTTCCGGGCGTCTGGGATGTACTTACGCCACTGATAAAGATGGTGCATTTGAAATAGTTACAAATATTGGCCCTCATTCAAAGCCGTTCGCTATTTGCGTTCGTTCGTTCAAAAACAAGGGGTGGCTATGCAAATGATCCGTTCGCACATTGCAGTCTGTTCACACCTCTAAGTCTGAATGAGCGAGCAAAACATACGCTCTTTTATTTCTTAAAAACGCCCCCTGGCCACTCGCACCATACGTCACTTCCGCTATTTATTAGATTAATCGAGTACATCGAACAGGATATGAACTGCTCGCTATTCTTGTGGTTGGTTTTTTCAACCGCTATTTTGCGAGCAGTTCTGAGTTAAAAAAAACCAAGTGACGTGGTCATTGACGCTGCTATATTAATTATGCACACCCATAAAACGCCCGTTTTGACCTTTAAGCACGCCTGCGAACGGATCTCCACTCCCCGTTTTCAAGCACCTTCCCCTGTTACCACCCACATACGCCTCATTCTGTCACTCAAAATAGCAGGCACTCGCTATATTGCGTACAAATGTTTTTCGGCCGCACTGACTGGTTCGCGCATGCGTACTAAAAACCGTACGCATGCGCAGATGTGCGAACATCGCTCGGAACGAGCGTACTGCCGCTAGCGAGTGGCTCTGAATGAGGGCCATTGTCTTTTGCTGTGGAACAGGTCCCAGCAAACCTCCCCGTATGCTGGTACTTGGAGAACCACAAGTACCAGCATGCTGGGCACTATGGGCCCGCTGGTACCTGTAGTTCCACAGCAAAAGAAATATTAAAATAAACAGGACACACACACTGTTGACAGTAACATTTTATTAACACATACATGTACACACACTATCTCACATTCCCCTGTAGCCCATCGGTCCTCTTCTCCATGTAGAACATCCATAGGGTAACTGTAAAAAAAAATATCCATACTTACCTACTCCTATGCGTGGATCGGGTGCTCTTTGGTCCAAAGTAGGCAATCCTCTGCAGTCATATCTGTCCATAAATGTTATATTACTGTCACCCTTGTATCCAGCCCATCTGTGTCACCCCTGTCTGTCTGCCCCCTCCCCTTAGAATGTAAGCTCTCATGAGCAGGGCCCTCTTCTCTCATGTGCTTCTCCTTCACTTCATTATACTTTAATATACAACAGTACCCCACCCTTGGTTGCCGACACCATGCTGCTTATCTAAGTGTTATGCAGCAATGTATTAATCATGTATCTGCATTGTTTGTACTGTTAATAATTGTTTTCTTGTGTGCTCATTTGTTTATGTACATTGTAAGGCGCTGCGGAACCCTTGTGGCGCCATATAAATAAAGGATAATAATACGTACACATGCCCCGCGGCTGCCTGGAAAATGATGGTCATTCAGTGTATATAACCGACCATCATCTACAGATATATTTGCAGATCTGTCAATATATCAGCTAGGTGTGTACCCAGCTTTACACAATCAGGAAAACACATTGCGAAACGAAAAGAAACAGAGGGGAGAGGGTGGTAAACAAGAAATAAAACATTTAGACTACTCAAGTTACCATGCAGTATTGCCTCTGTATATAGAAGTAGAATACAAATAATATGAATAATAGAATCCCCAGTTAATCATGTTAGCCCAAAACTGTTAAGGAGCCATGTTAATTGTCTAAGAAGAAACCATTCTGTTGAGTCAAACAATTGGAGTACCTTTGGGCCTGATTCAGACCCACTCAGACCATCGCGGCCATCAAACTGCACGCTCGTATAGGCTGTGGGTGGTGACCCACAGCTATACGAGCGTCCAGGAGGACGCTCCATAGTTATGGAGGACGGCCCTCATTCAGAGCGTGCGCTCTGCTCAGAGCGTACGGCTCTGAATGAGGGCCTTTGTTTGCTCAGTTCCGTCTAATGAGTCAACATACAGCCCCTATTTCTTGTTAAATCGGACACCTTTCTCTATGTCTGGCATGGTAGACTGCCTGTCATAATACATTATATGGGTCGTTCCATGCCAAATCATCACAAAAAAAGTAACTTTTCAACCCGATAGATAATATAAAGTAACTTTCATATGTAAAATTTTAAAACGAATCATAACTTTGCTTCTAATTGTGGTAGAACTTTCATGTTCGTCTTGTTTTGAAGCCAAGAGACCATAGTTTTCATAAAAAAATGTTTTATATTTAAATATTGACTTCTACATATCAAGGTCACATGATGTGAGCTTTTACCTTGATGTGAGCTTTTACCTTGAATATCTAAAAAAGTGTTTAATTTTTTGTACAAGTATGTTATACACTTTCTGGTACTGTATGTTTCATTTTTGGGAACAGGAGTAAAAAAATATTAAGTACAGCATTTAAACCCTTCTTGCACTATCCATACAACTGGTAAGTTCAGACTTGTCTTGTAGTGTCTCTCTCTGTGTTCTAGGGATGACCATCGGTAGTTTTCCGTTGATGGTGCCATCGGTGATAACCATTGATGGTACAATATCAATCTATGGTGAACCATCAATGGTTTGCACCACTCGATGGCCAGGTGACTGTCAAGCGGCAGGCTAATAAAAAATGAGGGGGTGGAGCTTAGCATACAGCCAGGGGGCAGGGCTAAGCTCTGTCGTGAACAGAAAAAAAAAAACATTGGGTTCCACTTTGCCATTGATGGCAAAAAATAATTGGCTCTCAGCCTTCGATGGCAAAACCATAGACCATGAACGCAGATTCCTGATGTTTAGGAATCTGCGCAGGTGCCTGACCTGGTCTGTGCATGAGCAGAACAGGTCTGCGGGGCCGCACGTAAACTGGCAGCAGACTTTCAATGGTTGACAGTAGTCTGCTGCCATTTGGGGGCAAGGAGGGGGCGGCGATAGCGTCCGTTACCCGAAATGGAGGCGTGTCGCCACCATCAGGGTGTCAGGACTGTGACTATTTCAGTACGTAAAGATAAACTACATTTGCCAAAGTTCCATTGTGATCGTTGGAGGAGCTATCCTGGTTGCTGGCGTTCTCCACATACAGGGGATTGAGAGTTAAAATGATCATCTGTCTCAAAGGTGTTGTCAGGTTGTGGGATTTCTGATTGCTTATTATTTCAAACCTGATTCCATTTGGGTCACATGTTCTGAACGTCCTATGGATCACAGACCTCTAGTATAATGCCTGTTACTAACTGTGGCCCTGATTCAGAGCCGGATGCTCTGACAGAGCGCTTGCTCTGAATCAGGGTCAGCCTTGTTTTTTAGAGCGGTCTACTGGCCGCTCGCATAGCTGTGGGTGACCACCCACAGCTATAGCGAGCGGCCAGGAAGATGACCATCACGAGCATTGGACTTGCGACGAGACCCTTGTGGTAGGGTCTCGTTGCCGCAAGCCCCAGAGAGATTTTGGCTCACACAGAGCCGAAATCTCTCCCACTGATGTCAGTGGGGCCGGCCCCAAACGGAGGCATTCATATGGGAACAGTACAGTAGAAGAAATAGAAACGGCGCATATAGGTCTAACCGGACACGGCACAGATCCAGTGCACAGCAGCAAGTGTCTAAGAACACTAGGTGAGAGACATATCTACATCATATCTCCCAGCCTAATTCCTAGATGGGCTAGAGGAGGATTTATATGCATAAACACTCACCCCTTTTTTACCTCAGCAAGTAACATATTTTTGGTAACATTGGCTCCATTATCTGTTACATTTTTGCATTCACAGCCAATGATTGGATACAAGATTTGTGTCAATATGGATTCCTAATAACGGAACTATCATTTCTATGCCAATAATAGGTCATTTATCCATTTATTCCTGAAGAGGATTTTATTCTATGTAATGGAGCGTACACACGGTCAGATTTGTCAGACTTGTCAGATTTGTCAGATGAACGACTGAACGATTGAACGATTTGAACAATTTGAACGATTTTACCAAAGTTTTGAACGATTTGAACGATTGAACGATTTTTGACTGCATTTAAATGAATGGAATCGTCCAAGTCTGACTGCAAACCCATCAGATGTCAGATATCGTTATCTGACAAACGGGAACGCGCATCGTTGATCGTCCATCGTTCAGGCATGTCAGATATGAACGATTTTCCTTCAGATATGAACGACTGAACGATTTTTAAATCGTTATCGTTCATATCTGAAGGAAAAATCTGATCGTGTGTATGCACCATAATAGAGGTGTATATATTAACAGCACTTTAGTCTGATTTATGTGATTGGAGTACACAGCTGGTGCTCTAATCTTCAACAATACATGTGAGGTTTTTTCCTTTTTATTATTATGTTTAATTTTCTGCAGTATATTCATTGTGGTCATTGACCTTTCAATCCATTTTCATTATCGACTATTCACTATCTACACTTGTATGTTTTATTAAATAATTTATCCTTTTATTATCAGTGTGTCTTCTGGGTCCGGTTAGACCTATATGCGCCGTTTCTATTTCTTCTACTGTATTTTTCCTTGGAATAGGGGACTGGAGGACCCTTGGGACGGCTGCTGGTCGTGATAAATTGCCGGGAGGTGGGCGCTACAAACCCTTCTATTCTATTGTTCATTTCTCTCCAATTGGGGCAGCACCCTCCCTGCAGCATATCATTTCTGGACCCAGAGGACACTGTTTTGGATAGTTAGTGATTGTGTCAATATAGAGGAGAGATTATACTCTGCTCTAGATTCATGTGTTAGAAGCTCATTTTGTCTAAATTCTGTATAGACTGTGTTTATTATCTGAGATCAACATCTTGTAATTCGATCTGCTCATTTTATTATTTAAATATTAATTAGAGCTATGGATTTATCCTTTTATAATGACAGGAATCTGAGGAGACAAACACTATTGGAGAACTATTGTAAAGGGGATTTCCCTATAGAAATAGAGGATTCATTAGAAATCTCACACCTGTATAATAAATTAGAAGATTTACTAAAAATGGAAGCCAGACACTGGTGGGACAAAATGACATTGTGTAAATATATAGAGTTTAAAAGAATACCTAGAGGAGTAAGGATTTTTAAAGCTCTGTCTTTTAGGGATGATGATACATTACAGACTAAATGGAATACTATATTAGATGAATGTTCTGTCTCACTAATGAGATTATTGATTGATTATAGAGAATCTAAAATTAAAAATATCGAACAGGAAATAGAAACCATAAGAGCACAAATAGAAGGGTCGAATTTGGGATTAGAACAAAAGGAAAGAGAGGTACTCATTAACAAGAGAGTCGAGAGCTTTGAGAGGGAATTGATTCAAAATAAAAATAGAAAGTTTCATAGAGATTATCTAGATTATAGTGCTAATCAAATCAGAACATACAATAAGAAACCTTATAACCAGGCTCAGAGACCGGGGATCAAAACCCCAAAAACTCAGAAATCTCGTAATTACCAATCAGTAACGCATGTGGCCCGATCTAAAAAACTCTGGAATAATTCAGATGGGGAAACAGATATATCTACTAATCAGAAAGAGAATAATAAGGTTAAAACAATGCCATATGATAATGATAATAAATCTTATCTACCTCAACATGGTTTTACTGATAAATCAAACTATGGGGGGGCCCGACCTAAACAGAATTCACTACAAATACGTAGAGATGTAGAGACCAAAAGATCTCCTTTTCGAAGGAGAAAGGAAGAGGCCCCAGATTTAAGAAGGGAACCTTACCTTCCAAACAGATTCGAACCCCTCTACCCGGGGACTCCAAAAAGAAGAAGAGACCCAGATATAGGGGCTCTAGAGGAGGAAAACATAAAAAGAAGTCGAAATTTAAGACCATATTAAACCCCTCCAATGTTTTTAATTTATCCTCCCGTTCATTTAGTGAGGCGGAAATCAAACTTTTATCTAAGGGAATGAAATTCGCCCCATCTTCCGGTCCAAATTTTTTTGAGTTATTTATTGAACTCAATCGTTATGTGAGAGCCCTCAGACGTAAACGCTATTTTACACATAAAAAGATGAATAAGAGAGAAATAGAGGGCTCACCTATTATTTTGGATGAAGGAGACAGAGAGAGTTTAATTCAACTTGCAGAACTTTTGGGAGAAAATGACTCTGAATCAGAGAAGGAGGACTTTAATTCAGTGCCTCTCTTTGATATCAATCTCTCCCAATATGGAACATCTACCAAATCCAAAAACAAATTAATTACGAAGAAATCCCAATTTTTTCCCCTAAAATTTAAAAATGGATGTATAGACACGTTTTATAAAAATAGTTTGACTCAATTCAAAAATCTATGTAATAAAACCACTAAACCTTTATATCATAATCTGACCCCCCAAGAAAGACAAGCTTTAAAGAACCTCTCAAAGGATACAATGATTACTATAGAACCGGGGGTTAAGGGAGGAGGGGTGGTGGTATTAAACACCTCCGACTATATCGCCGAAGCATTAAGACAACTAGGTGATTTAACCTTCTACACCCCCCTCCCTAGAGATCCATCCCAGGGATTTCAGAGTGAATTTAGATCTCTTTTGGAGAAAGCCTTGGATGATAGTGTGATATCCAGAGGGGAATTTGATTTTTTATTCACTATGCACCCTGTTACACCAGTTTTTTATTATTTGCCCAAAATTCACAAGTCACTCACCAATCCACCTGGGCGTCCCATTATTTCGGGGATAGGGTCTTTAACGTCTAATCTTTCGGCATTTGTTGATCACTTTTTGCAACCGTGTGCGACCTCTCTGAGATCCCACCTTAAAGATACTACTGAATTTCTCAGTAAAATTTATAATATTACTTGGAAAGATAGTTATCAATTCTTGACATGTGATGTTACAGTGCTCTATACCAATATTCCACATGACAAGGGAGTGGAGGCTGTAAATCATTTTTTGATTCTACAGAGTGGGATCTCAGAGAGATTAAGATACTTTCTCACTGATTCTATATTATTTATTTTAAAGCACAATAATTTTATTTTTGATCGGCTTCACGATCTACAGCGCACTGGGACGGCCATGGGTACGAGGTTCGCCCCGAGCTTCGCCAACCTTTATATGGGCAGAGTCGAGAAGGAGCTCATTTGGGGGGCGGACCTCGGGGCGCACCTGGTACTCTATGGCCGTTATAATGATGACCTATTTTTTATTTGGGATGGGAATGATTCATCTATCACAGATTTTGTCACTAGGTTAAACGAGAATTCTTTTAATTTGAACTTCACGAGCACCTTTCATAGATCCACTATCAACTTTCTGGATATCACACTAGAAGTTATTGATGGTACAATTACATCTTATACATATAAGAAAGAGGTAGATACAAACACCTATATAGATTACTCTAGTAATCATCATAAAAAATGGCTCTCAAGTATACCTCAGGGACAGTTGCGCAGGATTAAATGGAACTGCTCCTCTGTATTTAAGTATGAAGAACAAGCCTCTGAACTATGTACAGTATTGGAGGAAAAGGGGTACCCCCATGATATATTGGTTAAGGCTAAACATAAGGTTGACAATTTGGATAGGACTACACTGGTTAATATACCCACATACTTTGCAGATGTGCTTGCACAATCTAATCATGTGCATATAGAAGAGACAGACAACACTAGCACTGAAACCACTAATAAGAAGAAACGTAAAGATATAGATCCATCGGTAGTATTTATATCGAAATACAATCAATCTGCCAACCAAATTAAGAGGATCATTAAAGATAATTATTCCTTATTATTATTAGATCCACTACTTAAAGAAGGACTGGAGGAATATCCCACAATTATATTTAGGAAAGCCAGAAATCTGCAAAGTTATTTAGCACCTAGTACATTTAGGTCAACAACAAACTCAAAAACAACATGGTTAAATTCTAAACTAGTGGGGAGTTTTCGCTGTGGACATACCAAGTGTATAACTTGTGGATTTATCCAAAATAGAAGTCTTTCAGTCAGATCCACAGTTACCAATAACATACATCAGTCTACAACCTTTATAAATTGTGAAACATCTTATGTAGTGTATTTGTTACAATGTAAGTGTGGACTCCAATACGTGGGACGTACCACTCGCCCTTTGAAGAAACGATTTTTAGAACATCGTAGGAATCTAATGAACCAATTATTGACTCAGTGTTCCTCGACATCATGCAGAGAAACACTGTGGAGAAATCATGGACTGGAAACTATGGGGACTAGAACATATACCTGGAACCTTGAGACAGGGAGATAGATTTTCCAGATTATGCATAAGAGAGGCCTATTGGATCCACTTATTGAGCACCCTCCGTCCGGATGGGCTCAATGAAATAGTGGATCTGGAGTTCCTTTAACTCATGCATCTCTTAGCTTCCTTAGAATATATTCTCATAGTCCCTTGTTATCTTCCATTTACCCTTTACTCTTCCCTATTTCCTTGGGACCTTTTAATATCTATTTGTTGCTCCTTTCCTTAGTATCATTCTATACTATGATCATAATCCGTTATGTGGACAACATGTGTTGTCTTTTGGCCGTCGGAGGGAGTGTGATCAATCATCTCTAACAGGATGCTGTTACACTCTCCCCTACACCTATTAGATATTTTGTTTATGAGCTGGTCCTCAGGAGTTATATATATTTTTTCACTCGTGTCAGAATTATATTTTGGTATTTATACACTTCTTTGTATATACATGAACGCTTAGTAATATTTTCTAGAGGTAATATATATTTCTTGCAATAGGGAGTATTTTCTCACTCTATTTAATGTTGACTAACATGCACAATGTTTTATTAGTGACAAGGAATATGCATATAAATAATATAGATAGATCTACGATTTGCATGTGCTTCAACATTTACAGATAATGTTTAATTATACATTGATTGCATTCTATTTTGACAGATTTTATATGAGATTCTGTTGACATTTATTGAATCTGTGAATGCAGAGTAGATATATGTGGATTGCAAACATGAAAAATAAATGTTGTTTAGGAATGCCGATTACACAGGGACAAAATAGATTGCAGGTGCTGTCTGGACTAATGAATGAAATTGATTGGCAGGCTTCCTCCTTAAATATGACACCTTCCTGCTCCTAAGACATCCTTCTGAAGAAATTCTCAGCAGAGAAAGAAACCCGTTAAGGGTGTCCCTGCTACTAACCGCATTCCTGCCTTGCTGAAGCACCTGTGAAGTTACAGCAGAGCCGTTTTTCCTATCCAGCCGATAGAGCTCTATCCCCTCTGCTGGAGTCGCAGACAACACTATGCTCCGTAGTTGATATACTGTATATACTCGAGTATAAGCCGACCTGAATATAAGCCGAGGTACCTACTTTTACCACAAAACCTGGGAAAACTTATTGACTCGAGTATAAGCCTAGTGTGGGAAATGGCAGCAACTGGTAGTGCCCCCAGTAGTAATTCCCCCTGGTTGTGCCCCCAGTAGTAATCCCTCCTGGTAGTGCCCCCAGTGGTAATCCCCCCTTTCAGTGCCTCCAGTAGTAATCCCCCCTTGGTAGTACCCCCAGTGGTAATCCCCCCTTTTAGTGCCCCCTGTAGTAATCCCCCACTGGTAGTGCCCCCTGTAGTAATCCTCCCCTGGTAGTTCCCCCAGTGGTAATCCCCCCTGGTAGTGCCCCCTGTAGTAATCCCCCCTGGTAGTTCCCCCAGTGGTAATCGCCCCCTGGTGTGTCCCCCACCCCAGTAGAGAGAGACGTGACAAGAATAAAAAAAATAAATCACTTACCTGAAACTCCCGCTTCTGGTCCCGCCGCTGTCCGCTCCTCCGGCCGCTTTGCATGGGAGAGACGTCGTCATGACGACGTGTCTCCCATCACCCACTGCGGGAGCCGGAAGATGGCTCCCGCAGTGGGAGCAGCAGCAGCAGCTGAGAGTCTGACAGACTCTCAGCGGCTGCTGATTACACCAAACATGCAGCTGCTGGCTCCGGCGGCTGTGTGTTTGGCAGTGTGTAGCGCTGACCGAACTCCGTCCGGTCAGCGCTACACTTGACTCGAGTATAAGCCGAGGGGGTACTTTTTCAGCACATTTTTTGTGCTGAAAAACTCAGCTTATACTCGAGTATATACGGTACTCCATGCGAGTGCCTCCGTAGAGCCACAGCCTTCCCTTCACGGCCCAGGATCCTCCGGTGTACAGTCGCAGCTTTATTTCAGCTAGCGCCAATTGAACCAGCGCTGACACGGGACTTATTCCCCTCTACACTGCGCATCGACGGCATCACTGCTTTACTCTCCATGGCACAGATCCAGTGCACAGCAGCAAGTGTCTAAGAACACTAGGTGAGAGACATATCTACATCATATCTCCCAGCCTAATTCCTAGATGGGCTAGAGGAGGATTTATATGCATAAACACTCACCCCTTTTTTACCTCAGCAAGTAACATATTTTTGGTAACATTGGCTCCATTATCTGTTACATTTTTGCATTCACAGCCAATGATTGGATACAAGATTTGTGTCAATATGGATTCCTAATAACGGAACTATCATTTCTATGCCAATAATAGGTCATTTATCCATTTATTCCTGAAGAGGATTTTATTCTATGTAATAGAGGTGTATATATTAACAGCACTTTAGTCTGATATATGTGATTGGAGTACACAGCTGGTGCTCTAATCTTCAACAATACATGTGAGGTTTTTTCCTTTTTATTATTATGTTTAATTTTCTGCAGTATATTCATTGTGGTCATTGACCTTTCAATCCATTTTCATTATCGACTATTCACTATCTACACTTGTATGTTTTATTAAATAATTTATCCTTTTATTATCAGTGTGTCTTCTGGGTCCGGTTAGACCTATATGCGCCGTTTCTATTTCTTCTACTGTATTTTTCCTTGGAATAGGGGACTGGAGGACCCTTGGGACGGCTGCTGGTCGTGATAAATTGCCGGGAGGTGGGCGCTACAAACCCTTCTATTCTATTGTTCATATGGGAACGCCTCCATTTCGGCAGCCACTCCCCCGGCCCGCCCACCAAAGGGGACGTGCTGTCACTCAACATCGACAGTGCGCCCCCTTTGGTACGAGACCCGGAGCAACGGATTGCCCGTCGCTATCCGGGTCTCGCGCATGTGCACTGGGCCACCATCGACCCGCTTGCGAGCTCATGGCGCTCGCGAGCGGGTCTGAATCATGCCCTGTGTCTCAGTGTCTGTGCAATGTTACTTTCAGGTCTTGGACTCCTGCCAGATCCCTGCTGTGCCTGTGGTTTGCTGTGGATTTTGCTATTTCTCTGCCCATGTTCCGGTTAAACTTCTGATACTGGTTACCAGCCGCACTACAAAGCTCAGCATTGCCTAAGTATTGTTATTCTGCTCCATTGCTGTGGTTGCATCCTCTGCTGGATTATTTACTCTGCCTGTTGTCTTCTACTTCCGTGGACATTGAACTCACCTTTATTACAGTTGTCAACTGCACCGTTACAGTTATCATCGCCGGACCCTTAGTGCATCGCTGGGCTCAACCCCGCTCCGGATCCCTGTCATGCCGCAGGGCTCAACCCTGCTCCGGACCCTCACTACATCACGCGGCTCAACCCTGTCCCGGATCTTCACTACATTACAGGGCTCATCCCTGCTCCAGATCTTCACTGCATTGCAGGGCTCAACCCTGTCACGGATCTTCACTGCATCACAGGGCTCAACCCTGCTCCGACTTTTAGTACATCACAGGGCTCAACCCTGTTCCGGATTTTCACCACGTCTCAGGGCTCAACCCTGTTCCGGATCTTCACTACATTACAGGGCTCAACCCTGTTCCAGGTTTTCATCACGCTACAGGGCTCGACCCTAGTAAGGTCCATTATACCATCCTGAGGTCTTGCCTAATATTGGACTCGGGGTTCCCTACCACATTTGTATCAGAGACTTTGTTTACATATAGGGGTTACTCCTATATTGATTATTGCCTATCTGAACTTCTGTGTTGTTGAGACTTTATGTGAAACGTTGCTATAATATTCTGCCTGTGAAAAAATTCTATTTACTTTTACTCCGTGTTACTGAGATTTCATGAAAAGGTCATTCCTAAAACAACCTCAATTTATAGTGCCCAGTAGGCCTGACTCCTTCCAGGCGTCTCAAGTGTTGGCAGCTGTGCCAGTTTGCACAGACCTAAAAATGAATCTGGATCTGGAACAGGCTACTGGGGTACAGGTGCTTCAGGGTTTGACCGCCTGTCTGGAAGTACAGGAAAATACTCAAGTTCAAGTTTTGCAATGTTTACAGGATCTTTCCACACGACTTGATAAACTTAGGATTCCTGTTACAAGTGCATCAGGGGTTTCTGCCTCTCATTTACGTTTATCGACTCCTACCTCTTATGACGGTAATCCAAAAACCTGTAGAGGATTTCTCAACCAATGTGAAATTCATTTTGAATTATTACCCCAAATTACCAAGCTTTTGTTTCTAGTTTTAAAAGGATATTTGACGAACCTGGAAGATCAGTGGCCGCGTCTGTGGACATTTTACGAGTAAAACAGGGAACAGCTCCAGTTGGTCAGTATGTGGTTTGTTTTCAAACTATAGCGGCAGAACTTAAGTGGAACAATGAGTCAATAAGAGCAGCATATTGGAATGGTCTCTCTGAGAAACTTAAAGATGAGTTAGTGACTCTGGATTTTCCTGAGAATTTGGATGAGTTAATTTAATTGATTATTAAAATTGATTTGTGTATGCGAGTAAGAGGGGTTCAGAGGAGTTGCACTGAGTGTTCTAAAAGTTCTCTTCCCCAGTCTCGCTCCCTTCATGGTACATCTGATGAGCCTATGCAAATTAATAAAGCTAAGTTGTCTGATGTGGAGAAGCAACGTAGGAGGCGTTCTAATTTGTGCTTGCATTGTGCATCCTCAGAAATTTTTTTGGCTAAATGTCAAATAAGGCCGGGAAACGGTCGTCCCTAGTTGATGGAGGGGAAGTCAAACTATGGGTGCTTTCAAAAGTTCTCCCCAAAAAGGATTGTTTAATCTCTGTGGGTATTCCTGATTTTGGGTCTCTGTGTCAAGAGTTTTCTGGATTGCTAGATTCTGGAGCAACTTTATTTCGCTGTCTTTGGTTCAAAAATTGCAAATTCCTGTTGTGAAATTAACCCGTTCTCTTTCTACAGTAAATGGGACTAGAATTTCTAATGGATATGTCACGCATCAAACAAAGTCTATGAAGTTGAGGGTAGGAGCTTTGCATGAAGAAAGTTTTTAGAGTTTTTGGTATTACCTATTTCTATGTATGATATAGGTCTTCGTTTACCATGGTTAACTCTTCATAACCATCATATTGATTGGACTTGTTCTCAAATTCTTTCTTGGAGTCCTAAATGCAAATTAAATTGTTTGATTCATATGGTACGATTGGCTGAAGTGAAAGTAGATGTTCCACCTTCTCTCCCACAGCCTTATCATGAATTTGCTAATGTCTTTTCTGAGCAGGCGGCAGACGAACTTCCATCGCATCGTCCCTGGGATTGTCCTATTGAACTTATTACTGGTAAAATGCCACCCAAAGGTCGAATATACCCTCTCTCTGTTCCTGAGACTCAAGCCATGTCGGAATATGTGCAAGATAACCTACCAAAGGGGTTTATCAGGCCTTCTTCATCTCCCGCTGGAGCGGGCTTCTTTTTTGTAAAGAAAAAAGATGGTGGTCTTCGTCCATGTATCGACTTTAGAGGTCTTAATGAGATCACGGTAAAAAACAAATATCCTTTGCCTCTCATTACAGAATTGTTTGACAGAGTTAAGGGTTCTCGACTATTTACTAAACTTGATTTAAGGGGAGCTTACAACTTGATCAGAGTTAAAGAAGGAGATGAGTGGAAAACTGCGTTTAATACGCGAGATGGCCATTATGAGAACCTCGTCATGCCTTTTGGTTTATGTAATGCTCCTGCGGTGTTCCATGAGTTTGTGAATGAAATTTTCCGAGCTATTCTTTATCAGTTTGTTATTGTTTATCTTGATGATATTTAGTTTTTCCAGGAATCTTTCTGATCATCGTACCCATGTCAAAGAGGTATTAAGTCGCCTTCGAGCTAATAAGCTTTATAGTAAGATCTCCAAGTGCGTTTTTGAAGATCCGGTTATACCCTATTTGGGGTATATTATCTCTGGTTCCGAACTTCAGATGGACCCTGAGAGGTTGAAGGCTATTCAATATTGGGTTTTACCCACTTCATTAAGGTCTATTCAGAGATTTTTAGGCTTTGCCAATTATTACAGAAAGTTTATCAAAGCATTTTCAACGATTGTGACTCCAATCACTACTATGACAAAAATAGGGGCTAATCCTAAGGTGTGGTCCCCAGAGGCGTTGGATGCCTTCCAGACTCTTAAAGATGCATTTTCTGCGGCCCCTGTTCTAGTTCTACCTGATGTTGAGAAACCATTTATGCTGGAAGTGGATGCTTCCACTTATGGAGTTGGGGCTATTTTGTCCCAAGTGGCTGCAGATGGGAGAACAGTATCTTGTGGATTCTTTTCACAAACGTTTTCCAGTGCTGAGAGTAATTACTCCATTGGGGACCAAGAATTGTTAGCTATTAAGTTAGCATTGGAGAAATGGAGATATTTATTAGAAGGCGCAAAGTATCCCATTACTATTTTTACAGATCATAAGAATTTGTTGTATTTGAAGACTGCCCATTGTTTGAACCCACGACAGGCTCATTGGGCACTCTTCTTTTCTCATTTTGATTTTGTCCTCAGGTATCGTCCAGGTTCATTGAATAAAAAGGCAGATGCACTTTCTCGCTCAATGTTGGAAGAGAAAGAACAAAATGAGGATCAAAGGTACCCTATAATAAACCCTCTGGCCTTTTCTTCAACCTCCATCTCTCCGATCCTCCTCCTGGGAAGATACTTGTGGCACCTGAGTTACGAGGTAAACTTCTTTCTTGGGCTCATAATTTTCGTTTCTCTGGACATTCAGGGGTTCATAAAATGTACTCATTTTTGCAACGTTCTTATTGGTGACCTTCCATGAAAAAAGATGTCCAAGAGTTTGTACGTTCTTGTTCTAAGTGTGTACAACATAAATCCTCCTGGCAGTCTCCTGTAGGTCCTCTCCATCCACTACCCATTCCTACCCAACCATGGACCCATCTTTCCATGGATTTTATCACAGATCTTCCTGAGTCTAGGGGGGTGTACGGTTATTTGGGTAGTGGTGGATCGTTTTACCAAGATGGCCCATTTTTGTCCTTTGGCTCGAATTCCATCAGCCCCCAAATTAGCACAAATATTTATTAAGGAGATATTCCGTCTTCATGGACTTCATTCTGAGATGGTGTCTGATCGGGGTGTCCAGTTTGTTGCTCATTTTTGGAGGGCCTTATGTTCATCATTGCAAATTAAATTACAGTTTTCTTCTGCATATCATCCTCAGTCAAATGGACAAACTGAAAGAGTGAACCAGGAGTTGGAGACCTTCTTGAGAATGTATATTTCCTCTTCTCAAGATGATTGGATGGATTTTTTGCCTTGGGCTGAGTTTACCCATAACTTTCATTATTCATCTGCTACAGGCATAAGTCCTTTTTATGCCTATTCTGGTCGGCATCCCCGAGTTCCTGAGCTTCAATCAATTCCTACAGTGGACATTCCAGCAGCTAAAGTTACTCTCCAACATTTTTCTGGAATTTGGAGACAGGTACATAAGTGTCTTAGGAAAGCCTCTCATAATTATAACATTTTTGCTGATAGAAAACATTTGGCTGTTCCTAAATATTCTGTTGGGGATCGTGTCTGGTTGTCTACTAGAAATCTTCGACTTAAAGTACCTACTATGAAGTTTGCTCCCCAGTATATTGGGCCCTTTCGTATTGTAAAAATTATCAACCCAGTGGCATGTAAGTTACAGTTACCTTCAACCATGCATGTACCTAACTCCTTTCATGTCTCCTTGCTTAGACCATTAATTCTTAATCGATTTCACGACAGCTTGCCTAAAGTACCTCCCATAACAACTTCTCGAGGTGTGGAGTTTGAGATCGATAAGATTCTGGATTCACGTAAACATCAAAATCAATTGCAATATCTCATAGACTGGAAGGGTTACGGCCCGGAGGAGAGATCTTGGATTAAAGACTGATGTCCATTCTCCTAAATCGATACGTAATTTTCATGCTAAATTCCTTTAAAACCTGGTGGGTGTTCGGAGACCACACAAAAAGGGGGGGTACTGTCAGGACTGGTACTATTTCAGTACATAAAGATAAACTACATTTGCCAAAGTTCCATTGTGTTCGTTGGAGGAGCTATCCTGGTTGCTGGCGTTCCCCACATGCAGGGGATAGAGAGTTAAAATGATCATCTGTCTCAAAGGTGTTGTCAGGTTGTGGGATTTCTGATTGCTTATCATTTCAAACCTGATGCCATTTGGGTCACATGTTCTGAACTTCCAATGGATCACAGACCTCTAGTATAAAGCCTGTTACTAACTGTGTCTCAGTGTCTGTGCAACTTTACTTTCAGGTCTTTCTTGGACTCCAGCCAGATCCCTGCTGTGCCTGTGGTTTGCTGTGGACTTTGCTATATCTCTGCCCATGTTCTGGTTAAACTTCTGATACTGGTTACCAGCCGCACTACAAAGCTCAGTATTGCCATTGCCTAAGTATTGTTATTCTGCTCCATTGCTGTGGTTGCATCCCCTGCTGGATTATTTACTCTGCCTGTTGTCTCCTACTTCCGTGGACATTGAACTCACCTTTATTACAGTTGTCAACTGCACTGTTACAGTTACCGTCACCCGACCCTTAGTGCATCGTGGGGCTCAACCCCACTCCGGATCCCCGTCACCTGCAGGGCTCAACCCTGCTCCGGACCCGCACTACATCGCGGGGTTCAACCCCGCTCCAGATCCTCATCACGTTGCAGGGCTCAACTGTGCTCCGGACCTTCACCGCATTGCAGGGCCCAACCCTGCTCCGGATCTTCACTACTTCACAGGGCTCAACCAGGCTCCGATTTTTAGTACATCACAGGGATCAACCCTATTCCGGATCTTCACCACGTCTCAGGACTCAACCCTGTTCCGGATCTTCACTACATTACAGGGCTCAACCCTGTTCCAGATTTTCATCACGCTACAGGGCTCAACCCAAGTAAGGTCTTCCCTCATATTGGACTCGGGGTTCCCTACCACATTTGTATCAGAGACTTTATTTACATATAGGGGTTTACTCCTATATTGATTATTGCCTATCTGAACTTCTGTGTTGTTGAGACTTTATGTGAAACGTTGCTATAATATTCTGTCTGAATAAATTCTATTTACTTTTATTCCGTGTTACTGAGATAGTGCCCAGTAGGCCTGACTCCTTCCAGAGTCTCAAGAAGTAAGTAAGACTCAGTGCTGCAACCCATTTAATAGTAAAGGACAGCAGCAATAGAAAACAATTATCAGACACAGGTTCCTCAGCTACAATATGAACTTTTTACAGCTTTCATTTTGCAATAGTTTTCTTCTTTCATTCATTTCCTCTTGATAGGTGATGTTCCCATACTGCTTAAACTTTCATTTCCTGACTGCAGAGCTGATTCAGAGCCGCTCGTAAGCGGCCGCTCATTCGCTCTTAGCGATGTTCGCACAACTGCGCATGCGTATGGGTCGTAATACGCATGCGCCCATCAGTCATTGCGGTTGGAAATCGTGCGCTCGCAAAACTGCGAGGGGCTGCTAATGTGATTGACAGAATGTACCATTTGTGGGTGGTAACAGGGGAAGGTGCTTGAAAACGGGGGTGTGGAGATCCGAACGCAGGTGTGCCTAACAGTCAAAAGGGCGTTTAATGGGAGTGCATAATTAGTAAAGGAGCATCATCGACCACGTCACTTGGTTGTCTTTTAGCCTGAACTGCTCACAGTGATAGCGGTAAGAAAAACCTACCACAAGCACTGCGAGCAGTTCAGATGCCTTTCGATGTACCCGATTAATCTAATAAATACCGGAGATGACGTGTGTTGCGAACGGCAAAGGGGCGTCTTTACAAAATAGCGAGCGCATTTTTCGTTTGCTCGCTCAGACATAGAGGCGTCAACAAACCGCAAAGAGCGAGCGCTCAATTTAAATAGCCGGCCCCTTTTTTGGAACGACCGTCCGCAAATAGCATCTGGCTCTAAATCAGGCCCTCTATTCCCAACTCTGAATCAGGCCCTGAGTGTGTGCGTCTTTTATGACCGTTAATACCCTATCCCTTATAATCATAGATTTCAAACTGGAGTGGAATACACCACTACAACCCCAGCAGTACCCCTAGGATAACTCTCCCCACCGTCCTCGTCGGCCACCAGTCCTTGACAGCCCCCATGAACTATAAAAAAATTAAAAATACAACAAAAATAACCGTCCCAATCAATGGATACACAGAGACTTGTTCAACCAAAGCCATCTTTCTTTTTCTTTGTCCACAACCCGCAGAAACATCACTGAGGATATTTCCTGATTCCATGAACCTTATCTTGGTCTGAACTATGGCTTTGTTCAGGCCCATCATCAACTAAGTTTGTTAAATCACAGTCAATGTCTTCTTTTACTTTAACTGACCTCACCGCAGTGAGACGCGTGAATCCAATTGTCCTTTTCAGCCACTGTTAAGGACGTTGAGGTTGTTAGCAGAACCTGGAACGGGCCTTGCCATCGATCTACGAGACAACCAGAACGTAAGAAATTTCTCACTATTACACAGTCTCCAGGCTGGACTTCATGACAAGGTCCCTCTGGGACTCATAAGGTGACAAGTTAAGTGGTCGCTTTGGAGTGGTGCGGATGCTATACAAACCAGAGGTATAGCCTCCAGCCAACTAATGGCAGTCTCAACACCCATCTTAGCTAACTTGTTTTTAATAGTCATATTAACACATTTGATTCGCCAAGACGCCTGGGGTCGATACGGCGAGTGCAAGCTACTTTTTATGCCCATATATTGACACATTGCTTGTAATACCTTCCCTGTAAAATGTGTCCCTCTGTCACTGTCAATAACACATGGGATACCATATCTGGACACACATTCCTGTACCAATTTCTTTGCTGTGAATGATGCAGTACATGAAACAGCGGGAAATGCTTCTACCCAACCGGAAAACATATCGGTTATCATTAAGACATATTGAAAAAGTCTTACTTTAGACATTTGAATAAAATCAATCTGCAATCTTTGAAAGGGACCAGTGGGGAGAGGAATGTGAGATGGTTCTGTGGGAATCGATTTCCCGGGGTTCATTCTCAGACAGATGAGACATGAATGGGCCCTGCTTTCTGCACAAGATGAAAATCCAGGTGCACACCAGTAGCTCCCAATCAATTTACACATTCCCTCTCTCCCTACATGGGTCATCCCATGGGCAGCTTCCGCCAGCACTGAAAGGAGGGATTTTGGAGCCACTGGTCTACCCTGGCCATCTCTCCACAGACCATCAACCTCTTGCTTACATCCCTCCATCCTCCACGTGGCATGTTCCTGTGCTTCTATCAGCTTTTGCTGATCCATAGTCTGTAAAATATGAAGTTGTACAGTAGTGTGATTCACGACAGCTGCTATCCTGGTGATTTCATCCGCTCTTTTGTTACCCAATGACACAGGATCATTTCGTGAAGTGTGAGCTTGACACTTAACAACTGCTACCTGGGCAGGGAGTTGTATAGCCTCAATATGCTCCTTTACTTGCCTGGCATGGGACATTGGGGTACCCGAAGCAATCAAGTATCCTCGTATAGCCCATATCATGCCGAAATCATGCACGACACCATAAGCATATCTGGAGCCTGTGAAAATGTTAACTGTCCGGCCCTCAGCCAGGTGACAGGCTCTGGTAAGAGCTATCAGCTCTGCAACCTGTGCTGAATGAGGTGGGCCCAGTGGACCAGCCTCCAGGATCTCTGTATCAGATACTACTGCATATCCTTTACAGAGTATTCCCGTCTCGTTTTGTCTATGACAACTACCATCTATGTAGAGTGTAAGATCCGCTCCACTCAGTGGAGTGTCAGAGATGTCTGGTCTGATGGAGAAATTTTGCTGCAAATATTTGTCACAATCATGCCCCAAATCCTGATACTCTCCGCACTCCATCCTCTGGAACTCCTGGGTCACATAAAGTAATAGAGTAG
This sequence comes from Taudactylus pleione, assembly GCA_031769625.1. Taxonomy (NCBI): domain Eukaryota; kingdom Metazoa; phylum Chordata; class Amphibia; order Anura; family Myobatrachidae; genus Taudactylus; species Taudactylus pleione. The sequence continues at coordinate 7,803,287 of JAUIMM010000453.1, forward strand.
CAGGATTTAACATTCTGCACCTGACAATAGTCAGGTTCGGGGGAGCTAGAAGCATAAGCTCCCAGTGAGTGAATCATGCACTCGAGACATGTCTGCGAGGAGTTCATGAGAGAAGCAACAGCATGATGAACAAACAGTGTAAGGGGGTGTTGTAATACAATATCCTGCACTTTCTGCACTAAGGCCGCAGCAGCCGCCACAGCCCTTAAACATGTGGGTAAAGCGGAAGCCACCACGTCAAGCATGCAATTGTAATACCCAATGGGTCTATATGAACCCCCATGTATTTGTGTTAGACCCCCCAAAGCAGCCGCTTGCTCTTCATTACAAAAGAGACAAAAAGGCTTAGTATAATCTGGTATACCTAATGCTGGTGCCTCTGATAATGCTTGTTTAAGAGACTCAAATGCGGCAATGTATTCGTCAGTATGTTGTACTTTGTCAGGGAGATTTTGTGAAACCAGGGACTGGAGTGGAAGGGCCAAGGCAGTATATCCTGCGATCCACTGTCTACAGTACCCACACAATCCCAGGAATGCCCTACCTGTTTTTGGTTAAGAGGAAGTGGGTGTTTGAGAATGAATTCAACCCTTTCTGGTGTAAGATGACACTTACCCTTCGTGAGGCAATGACCCAAGTAAATTACCTTGGACTGACATGGCTCTAGTTTCTCCTTTGAAACCCTGTGTCCTGTCTCAGAAAGATGTAGCAGCAACAAAAGTGTCAGTAAGAGATTCCTGCAAATAGTTTGAACACAATAGGTCATCAACATACTGAATCAATTCTGAACTACCCTGTGGTAGGAAACCTGCCAAGCAATCATGTAATGCCTGGGAAAAAATATTAGGACTGTCAATAAATCCTTGACTTAATCGAGTCCATGTATATTGGACTCCTCTGTAAGTGAATGCAAACAAGTATTGACTATCTGAATGTACCGAAATAGAGAAAAATGCTGAGCATAAATCAATAACGGTAAAATGGATGGCCTGCAGTGGAATTTGCACTAAAATAGCAGGGTTTGGTACCACAGGGAATTGTGATTGCACTATTTTATTAATGGCTCGCAGATCCTGACATATCCGGTAACTGCGGCCATTTTGTTTAGACAGAGGAAGCAATGGAGTGTTGCATGGGCTATGTGTGTGAATGATTACACCTTGTAAGAACCTCTGTATGATTGGAAAGATACCAATCTCTGCTTCCAGTTTAAGGGGATACTGTGGAATCCGTGAAAGTTTCACATTTGGTTTCAGTTCAATGTGTACTGGGTTTACCTGATGAATGAGCCCAACCTCCTGTTGGTCAGTGGTCCAAAGGTGTTCAGGAACCTGCGACAACATTTGGGTAACCACCTCAGGAAACTGCAAAGTACTCAAGGTAATGCAAGGTATCCAGGACACATGGAACCTGATGATCCTCAAGGGGCATATCAAGGAAAATACCATCAGGGGTACAATATATTACACAGTTCATTTTCATGAGCATGTCACATCCCAATAAATTGACTGGTGCTTGTTCAGCTAGAATAAAAGCATGATCACATGTTAAAGGCCCTATTGTCGTTGTAACAGGTTAAGTAACAGGGTAATTGTGTGACTCTCCAGTCACCCCCATTGCAGAGATGGTGTCACTTGATAATGGTAAAGCATGCAAATCATTAACGAGCGATTTGGCGCAGCCTGTGTCGATCAAGAACTTGTAATCCTGCCCCTGTATGGTAAGATCTACAAATGGTTCTAGTACTGGATTCACAGAAAAAACATTTTGAACACAGGCATGGCCTTCCCTTCAATAAGGGGGTAAAGGACCTGGGTGGATAGGGGCAGCATGTGGGTTAAAAGGGCCACTCCTTTTGGATTGTGGAGGTTTAAATCTAGAAGGGTTGTTGCGGAACTCCATGCGAGGGTCCCAATCCGTGTCCTGGGAAGGGGGATCCTGACATACAGGACCTCGCCCTCGAATAGGGACTCGGCAATACCGACTAATGTGACCCTGTTGGCCACAATTATAACATGCGCTGACGGATTCCCCATGACTTTACCTTTGGTCGGATAGAATCCCATTCGTAATATTTCTGGAGTTTGCGTATATCTTCAATAGAGGTATGTGGACTGGGGTTATAACCATCCACATAATCATGCTTCTGTAAATCCTGTATCTGCAGATTTAACAACTTGCTCTACAAGGGCCCATTTTTTAACCTCTTCTTGCCCTACTGCAAGACATTGCAAATGCTTAACCCTATTCTTCACTAACTTAGATAAAATAATTTTTGCTTTAAGAGCTTCCAAAACAGATTGGTTAAATGTGCCAGCCATGGGAAAATAATCAGAGGTCCATTTGGTCATTTTGCTCTATCTTGCAACAAACTTCACGCTCTCATCTCCATATTTGTCTTTCATAATCATATAAGCACTTTTCTCCCCTAGGTCTCGCATTGGATTAACCTCATTTCCCACCCTCTCTTTGCCAAGCTTTAAACAATTTTTTTAAATGACCTAGTTAACCCTTTGGCCCTCGGCAGCTCACTCGATGCCATTTATAAGAGACTTCTTTTCTCTTTCCTCTTTTGCTGAAAAAAAATAACTCTTTTTCCAAATAGCCAAGCTCCTGACTTTGAAATGGGTACACTGTCTTTCTATCTCACACAAGTTTTATACCTGCAATGAGAAACTTCCCTAAGCACAAGCGTGTTAGTGGGATCCGATACAATATTCAGTGAACTACTCTGATATCCGTTTTCCGTTTCACCAGACCAATTCCTTCACCTTCATTCAAATAACCATTACCATCCAGGTGCTTCACGGGCCCTTCTCCCTATACTCTGCAGCCCTCTTGCAGGCTACAATCAACCTCTGCACCTTCAAATCACTTGCTCATACCCTCCATATCACTTATAGGAACTCTCTTCAATCCCATACAAGTACTTAGACAATGCTGCCCTTTAAAAAAACAAATGAGATTAACTTTTTTTTTCCTCAAGATTGTGACACGTCTGTCAAAATAAAACCCTAAAAAAAACTACCCTATTCGTGTTACCTGTCTTTTCGTTATCAGGTCAAACACCTATCATGTACAATCTGACCTCGTTAACAGATTTAGTACTTCAGTTACCTTATGCTCCCTGTCTTCGCTATCAGTGTTCAGCACACCTGTTAAATCACTTGTAACTACACGTCTAACTTGTGCACCTGTCTTCGTTATCAGGTATCTGTAGATTTATATTTAACCACGTGGAATTCTCTCTTTGTTTATAATATTACCCCCGCAACTCACATAACCAGGTTCATGTCTCTCTACACTCACTTCTCATAAAAGTATACTACAGGGGGAAGTGGGAAAAACTACGTCACCAAATGCTTCTCGTCCTAACCCCTTGCTGAAATTTCCTTTAAAAACCACAAAACCAAACAAAAAAACTCAACAATGCTTCCACAAATTTCTGGGATAAGTGACTCAAATACAACTTCAAATTTCTGGAAAAAATGAATCGAGCAACAGATTAGCCTCTAAAAATTCTACTAAAACCATCAGAATCCAATTCCTCAATTTTTTGGAAAAAATGAATCAAATAACAAATCAACCTCTAGCAATGCTATTGAATTGAAATCATCAGAGTTCAATTCCTCAATTTCTGAAAAGAACAGATCAAAGAGATCACCCTCTAAAAATAATATAGAACTACAACCATCAGAGTTCAACCCCTCAAATTCTGAAAAAAAACAAATCAAAATTACATATATCATAAAATATTAGCAAAAACTGATCTATGGTAATCAGACCATCTGCTAAATCTAACACAGCAAAATACACACAATTAAAACATATCTACTTTGACCACCTAATCAGGGGTCTCTATCAATCAGAGAGAAAGGCAGGAGAATGAGGAAAGATAAGAGACAGTATACGCAACCTTATTTTGATAGAAGGAATTAAGGATCACTCACACATGTTACATACACTGCTATATACAGCTTTATAGTGTGTGTTTTTCCCTGGTGACAAAGAACTCTATGATAATTCTAACTCCAAATGGAAGCCGTAAGCAGTATTTGGATAGAATTCTGACCAAATTCTGCTGTCGTAAAGATCAGCCAATCAACCAAACGTATGCCACTCAACCAAACATACGCCACTCTTTCATACAAATCAGGGAGGGAAAATAATAAAAACTGGTTTTGCACACAAATTTTTTTTTTTTCCTCAGAGTGAGCAGAAGAAGAAATTAGAAGATATCAACACAATTTCTTAACAGCAATCTAATAATAATTTCAAAAATCAATATATCAAATTATCAATAAAAAATAATGCAAAGAAAAATCACTCCATTTGCAATTTTAAAGACCATCAATCATTATTTCAATAGAAGGAAAGAAAGAAAACCACAGTAGATATCATTAGCACTTCTTATCTAACTTGGCACACTGCCCAGATTAGGAAAGGAGGGGAGAATCTTCTGCTCCTAGCGCCATTTTTTTACAGAATACAAAACTTCTTATAATCAAAAAACAAATGGAAAAAACGTATTTAAACTTCTAGCAAGAATATCAAATCCAAAACACTCATTTAATACAGCACAATTTAACTTACCACCATATCAAAGAGCGGGGGAGAGAAAAAACAATACTGCACTGTCCGTGCACTCCCTCTCCCTCAATAACCGACACAGTGGGCGTCAACTGCGTGTAGCTCGCTGGGGCCTCCAATTTGATAACGCGAAGTGTTTTAGATATTGTTTATAAACCTTACTTATAAAAAAGGAAAGAAATAATACACACAAATACAGATTCTAAAATAAATGAAAATGCTTTACTTAAAGACAGCTTCTTAATTATACATGAAGTTTTGTAAATGCAGACTTACAACAGAAAGACACATATTATTCCAGCAGCAGTGGAAAGATTATTTGCAATGCCTAGCATGGACTTACAAAACAGCAGACAGCCAAATTATACATATGTATCAGCACCCCCGACTCCCGACCTGCACCCTCTCCTGTTCTCTGGCTCTGTCCCCCCTCCCCCTGTATTTGGTTCTTACTTTATAGTATCATATGTCTATACCCGCAATACATTCAAAATGGCGAATATTAATTGAATTAATATTGATAAGTCCTAAACACTAATTGGTTATATGTACTAACCATAATATAATATGTTATCTTCTTTCTCTGTTCCCAATCTTCTTGTTCCTGCTTCTTGCAGGCCAAGGCTATCTTGATTAGCTCTCTTTTTTTTTTATAAAATCGGAGACTGGCTGTCTGCTAGTTTGTGTTAGGAATGTGACTATTTCAGTACGTAAAGATAAACTACATTTGCCAAAGTTCCATTGTGGTCGTTGGAGGAGCTATCCTGGTTGCTGGCGTTCTCCACATACAGGGGATAGAGAGTTAAAATGATCATCTGTCTCAAAGGTGTTGTCAGGTTCTGGGATTTCTGATTGCTTATTATTTCAAACCTGATTCCATTTGGGTCACATGTTCTGAACTTCCTATGGATCACAGACCTCTAGTATAAAGCCTGTTACTAACTGTGTCTCAGTGTCTGTGCAATGTTACTTTCAGGTCTTTCTTGGACTCCTGCCACATCCCTGCTGTTCCTGTGGTTTGCTGTGGACTTTGCTATATCTCTGCCCATGTTCCGGTTAAACTTCTGATACTGGTTACCAGCCTACAGAGCTCAGCATTGCCATTGCCTAAGTATTGTTATTCTGCTCCATTGCTGTGGTTGCATCCCCTGCTGGATTATTTACTCTGCCTGTTGTCTTCTACTTCCATGGATATTGAACTCACCTTTACTACAGTTGTCAACTGCACCATTACAGTTATCGTTGCCGGACCCTTAGTGCATCGTGGGGCTCAACCCCGCTCTGGATCCCCATCATACTGCAGGGCTCAACCCTGCTCCAGACCCTCACTACATCGTGGGGCTCAACCCCGCTCCAGATCATCATTACGCTGCAGGGCTCAACCCTGCTCCGGACTTTCACTGCATCGCAGGGCTCAACCCTGTCCCAGATCTTCACTGCATCGCAGGCCTCAACCCTGTCCCAGATCTTCACTACATCACAGGGCTCAACCCTGCTCCAGATCTTCACTGCATCGCAGGGCTCAACCCTGTCACGGATCTTCACTGCATCACAGGGCTCAACCCTGCTCCGACTTTTAGTACATCACAGGGCTCAACCCTATTCCGGATTTTCACCACGTCTCAGGGCACAACCCCGTTCTGGATCTTCACTACATTACAGGGCTCAACACTGTTCCAGATTTTCATCACGCTACAGGGCTCAACCCTTGTAAGGTCCATTATATCATCCTGAGGTCTTGCCTCATATTGGACTCGGGGTTCCCTACCACATTTGTATCAAAGACTTTATTTACATATAAGGGTTTACTCCTATATTGATTACTGCCTATCTGAACCTCTGTGTTGTTGAGACTTTATGTGAAACGTTGCTATAATATTCTGCCTGTGAATAAATTCTATTTACTTTTATTTCGTGTTACTGAGATTTCATGAAAAGGTCATTCCTAAAACCAGCTCAGTTTATAGTGCCCAGTAGGCCTGACTCCTTCCAGAAGTCTCAAGTGTCGGCAGCCATGACAGCTTGCTCACGTTAAAACTGACACAGATTTTAAGCCTACAAGTTTTTATTGCTTAAACCATTAAACAAGATGGCTGCTTCATCAGTTCTAACTTATCCATATCTCCGCAGTTAATCACACCTGCATAGAAATAAACACTAATCTTTATATATTTATTAATACATCATTTAATATACCTTTGGTTATAATATTAAACAAAATGACTGATGCAACAGGGACTCATCTATTTACTTTAGAGAGGGAAGGGTAGGCCTTAATCCTCTCTAGGCCTGAAACCATTCAACAAACGCGGCCCAGCTGCATCTCATACAACTATACTAATACTGAATTTCATCTTAACATTTCTATATATTCTTCATTGCAATAAAAGGATTAGTGAAACACACAAGCATACATATATTCGTGAATTGCTTACGGAACTTGTACAGTCCACATATTCATGTGTTATCAACTCCTAAATATTTAAAATGTGTTTTAACAATTTTAAATCTTTGTATAACTGGATGAGAGAAAATTTGAGAAGCAATAACAATTCTGATTTGTTTATATTAATTTCATTCCCTGAAAGTTCACCAAAATAAGAGATATATCTAATATTATAGAAATGGAATGGTGTTGGGATGACAGGAACAAGACCATGTCGTCCTCAAACAGTACCCATTGTGTGGTCCCGCCCCCAGCTCTCAAGCAATGTATGACTATAGAGAAGTCAGGCTGAGCTGTTTCTGCCTCATCTTCCTGCAGTCCCAGGGAGCTCCACAAAGCTGGTGAGTGTTAACTATGATAATGATTGCAATAAATAAAGATGATGTTTATAAGTTATAACTCATACTTACCTAGTCTCCTGGAAGTTGTGGGAGGCTCCCAAAATTTTGGAGAGCCCCCTGCACGCCTGGAAGAGTTTTGGGATATCCCGCCCACTTGCTAGTGAAGTGGGCAGGATGGAGAGATAATAGCTGGGAATCGCAGCATAAATGTCATGAATCGCGTCTCCGTATGGAGCGGACGGGGCTAAATGACGCAAAAACACAGGCCTAATGTCATAGGAATCCAGTCCCGTTCTCCATAGTGGCTAGCTCTGTCTGCTCTCCCGGCATCTCCCAGTATACAAATAATAAAAGTTGGCAAGTATGTTATAAATATCTTCTTTGTATTATTCTAATAATTTTTATATCAAATCTCAGGAGTATGACGGGAGGCTCTGCCGCCCCTGACTGCACGTCCTTGATCTGTTTGCAATTTAAGCATGGTAGAGAAATATATCACTGTACAAAGAATCCAGGCAACAATACATTCTCATCAAAAATTTATATTCTATAACTTGCAAATTTTCCTTTAATAATCCACATAAATTGAAAAGTACATATATATATTTTTTTTAAATTTTAATTGAAGCATCAAGTGTCATATACACAAACAGTGTAATGTTCATGGCAAAAAAAGGATGACAATAGCAATAACACAGAGGGTTTATACTAGGGGTGTGCACCGGCACTTTTCGTGTTTTGTGTTTTGGTTTTGGATCTGGATCTTTCTTCGTGTTTTGGATCTGGATTGGTTTTGCCAAAACCACTCTTCCGTGTTTTGGGTTCTGAGTTTTGTGTTTTGGATCTGTATTTTTAGAAAAAAAAATCATAGAAACAGCTAAAATCACAGAATTTGTGGGTTTTTCTGCTCCTATGCAATTATTAACCTCAATAACCTTCATTTCCAGTCTATTCTGAACACCTCACACCTCACAATAGTGTTTTTATGTCCAAAAGGTTGCATCGAGGTAGCTGGATGACTATGCAAAGTGACACGAGTGGGCGGCACAAACACGTGGCCCATCTAGGAGTGACACTGCAGTGGCAGACAGGATGGCAGTTTGAAAAACTAGGCCCCTAACAGTACATAATGCAAAGAAAAAAAAGAGGTGCAAGATGGAATTGTCCTTGGGCCCTCCCACACACCCTTATGTTGTATAAACAGGACATGCACACTTTAACAAAACCAATCATTTCAGCGCCAGGGTCTGCCACATGACTGTGGCTGAAATGATTGGTTTGTTTGGGCCCCCACAAAACAAGCTGGCAATTAATCTGTCCCTGCACAAACTAGCTCTACGGAGGTAAGATGTCATCCTCATCCTCCTCATCCACCAATTCCTCACCCTCTTGAGTGTTGTGTACATCCTCATCCTCACAGAGTATTAATTCGTCCCCGCTGGAATCCACCACCACACGTCCCTCTGTACGTTCTGGAGGCTGGTCTCCCTGGAAGAGTTGATAATTAATTTTTATGAACATCATCATCTCCACATTTTGTGGAAGCAACCTCCTACGCCTTTCGCTGACAAGGTTCCCGGCTGCACTAAACACTCTTTCGGAGTACACACTGGAAGGGGGGCAACTCAGATAAAATACAGTTTGTACAGGGGCCTCTAAATTGCCTCTTTTTCCTGCCAGTACAGGTACAAACTGTCTGACATGCTTACTTGGATGCTGTCACCGATGTAATCCTCCACCATTCTGTCAATGGTGACAGTATCATATGCAGTGACAGTAGACATGTCAGAAATTTTTGCCAGGTCCTTCAGTCCGGACCAGATGTCCAAACTTGGTCCTGCCTGCCCTGCATCACCACCAGCGGGTTGCTTAGGATACCTAAGTTTTTTCCTGGCAGCCCCAGTTGCCGGAGAAAATGAAGAAGGAGCTGTTGACGTGTCATGTTCCGCTTCAGCTGACAGTGTTTTCACCAGCAGGTCTTTGCACCTCTGCAGGATTCTGTCGGCCGGAAAGAGAGACACCACATAGGCTTTAAACCTAGGATCGAGCACGGTGGCCAAAATGTAGTGGTCTGATTTCAACAGATTGACCACCCTGGAATCCTGGCAAAGCGAATGAAGGGCTTCATCCACAAGTCCCACATGCCGAGTGGAATCGCTCCGTCTTAGCTCCTCCTTCACTTTCTCCAGCTGCTTCTGCAAAAGCCTGATGAGGGGAATGACCTGACTCAAGCTGGCAGTGTCTGAACTGACTTCACGTGTGGCAAGTTCGAAGGGCTGGAGAACCTTGCACAACACGGAAATCATTCTCCACTGCGCTTGAGTCAGGTGCATACCCCCTCCTTTACCTATGTCATAGGTGGATGTATAGGCTTGAATGGCCTTTTGCTGCTCCTCCATCCTCTGAAGCATATAGAGGGTTGAGTTCCACCGTGTCACAACCTCTTGCTTCAGGTGATGGCGGGGCAGGTTCAAGAGTGTTTGCTGGCGCTCCAGTCTTCGGCACGTAGTCGCTGAATGGCGAAAGTGGGCAGAAATTTTTCGGGCCACCCAAACCGTCTCCTGCATGCCCCTGTCGCTTTTCAGAAAATTCTGCACCACCAAGTTTATTGTGTGAGCAAAACATGGGACGTGCTGGAATTTGCCCAGATGTAATGCCCGCACAGTATTGGTGGTGTTGTCAGATATCATAAATCCCCAGGAAAGTCTAAGTGGGGTAAACCACTGGGCGATGATTTCCCTCAGTTTCTCTAAGAGGTTGTCGGCAGTGTGCCTCTTACTGAAACCGGTGATACACAGCGTAGCCTGCCTTGGAACGAGCTGGCGTTTCTAAGATGCTGCTACTGGTGACGCTGCTGTTGTTGCTGCGTAAGGTGATACATCTACCCAGTGGGCTGTCACAGTCATATAGTCCTTAGTTTGCCCTGTTCCACTTGTCCACATGTCCGTGGTTAAGTAGACATTGGGTACAACGGCATTTTTCAGGACACTGAGGGCACTTTTTCTGACGTTTCTGTACAGTCTCGGTATCGCCTGCCTAGTGAAGTGGAATCTAGATGGGATTTGGAACCGGGGACACACTACCTCCATCAATTGTCTAAATCCCACTGCACTAATGGCGGATACCGGATGCACGTCTAACACCAACATAGCAGTCAAGGCCTCAGTTATACGTTTTGCTTCAGGATGACTGCGGTCGTACTTTATCCTCCTCGCTAAGGACTGTTGGAGGGTCATTTGTTTAGTAAAAGTACTGGTGTTCCTACTTCCTCTCTGGGATGATGAACGACTCCCAGCAGCAGCAACAGCAGCAGCGGCAGCAGTAGGCGTAGCAATGCAGGATCCTCCGGAGGAATCCCGGATAGGAGAGTCAGTCATGCCAGTGACATGGCCTGCAGGACTACTTCCGATCCTGACTAGGGAGGAAATTGACGAGGAGGGAGTTGACTGTGTGGTTTACAGGTGCTTGGATACAACAGGATAATGGGATTTAGGTGTCCCTGGACTGCTTACGGTCTTAGCCAAAGTTTCTGAACTTGACAGTAACTTTTTATGAAAGCGCTGCAGGTGCAGTATAAGGGAGGATGTTCCTAGGTGGTTAACGTCCCTACCCCTACTTATTTCACCTTTTACATATGGTACATATGTCAAGACAGTTGTTTGGATAGAAATATTGCCAGACCAAAGAGGTGGAATGTTTGGTCTTCTGCCCAGGCATGACTGTGATGGGCTTTTTCATCCCACGGACAACAACTGTCTCCCCCGGAGCCTGATTTAAACAAACCACATCACCATCAGAATCCTCCTCGCCAACTTCCTCCTCAGCGCCAGCTACACCAGTATCCTCATCCTGTTGTACTTCAACAGTGACATCTTCAATTTGCATATCAGCAAGTGGACTGTGGGTGCTTCTTTCAGCACTTGCAGGGGGCGTGCAAATGGTGGAAAGAGCCACCTCTTCCCGTCCAGTTCTGGGAAGGTCAGGCATCGCAACCGCCACCACACTTGGACTCTCCCTGGGGATTTGTGATATCTTTTTAGAACGCACAGTTCTTCGCTGTGCTTTTGCCAGCTTAACTTGTTTGATTTTTTTAGCGGGAGGAGGGCTTCCATCATCATGTGAAGCTGAACCACTAGTCATGAACATAGGGAAAGACCTTAGCCATTCCTTGCCACTCCGTGTCGTAAATGGCATATTGGCAAGTTTACATTTCTCCTCAGATGATTTAAATGTTTTTTTTTAAGGTCATTTTCCTGAACTTTGTCATTTGGGATTGTATGTGCCCTCTATTATGACATTGGGTGCATCGGCCTTGGCAGACGCCGTTGATGGCATTTTATCGTCTATGTCATGACTAGTGGCAGCAGTTTCAGCACTAGGAGGAAGTGGTTCTTGATCTTTCCCTATTTTATTTTTATTGGAGAAAGTTTGGTCCTCCATTTATGTTATATTGATATATACGTGCAGCTAAGGCGCACACAAACAAAGAAAATAATTTTTTATTTTTGTTGGAGACTAGTGCACTTTGTGGGTTACACCACCCTTTAAGAAATGAGCCAGTCGGCTCTTTACTTATGGGACACAGGCGCACGCTTGGCGCTGCTCCTTTGTTGATGCATTTGCAGCCACAGTGCACACAATTCACAAACACAGAAAATAATTTTATTTTGTTTGAAGTGCACTTTGGGGGTTACAGCACCCTTTAACGGTCAAGCCAGCTGGCCCTTTACTTATGACACAGGCGCACACTTGGCGCTACTTTGTTGATGCACGTGCGGCTACTGCGCACACAATTCACAAACACAGAATTTTTTTTATTTTTTTGCACTTGGGGGGAGCACCCCTGATGGACAGAGCACCCCCTGGACAACACTACAGCACCCCTTTAGGTCTGGGACACTGCACAGGACTTTGGAGTGGACACAGCCCCTATGGACAACAGCAGCACAGCACAACACAGCCAGCCCCTATGGACTTTGGAGGAGTGGACACAGCCCCTATGGACAACAGCAGCACAGCACAACACAGCCAGCCCCTATGGACTTTGGAGGAGTGGACACAGCCCCTATGGACAACAGCAGCACAGCACAACACTACACTACACAGCCCAGCCGGCCCTAACTCCCACCCTCCCTCTTCACTGTCCACAGCCGTGTGAGAAAATGGCGCCGACGCGGGTACCTTATATAGAAACCAAAACCCGCGAGACCCGGAAGGCGGGATGATGACGTTTTGCCTCGATTTCAGATCCGAGTCAAGCGGGAAAAGTGGAACCTGACTCGGATCGGCCTCGGATCGGGGGGGTTCGGATTTCAGAAATCCGAACCCGCTCACTCCTAGTTTATACCATCATCCAGCCAATAAAGGGAGAAATCAATAGGATTCAGCACATATTGATTTAGGGCCTGATTAAGAGATGGACTGAATTGCACAGCCGCACACAAGCGGCTGTGCAATTCCATCTATTTAAAATGCAGAAGGAGGTGTCACACACCGCCTTGCTACATTTGCGTGATTCCAGCGCTGCGACCCAGGTCGTAGCCTGGGGGTCACCATCAAAACAATCACGACCATTGGTCGCAATTGTTATCGATGTTCCATTGGCCAAGTTGCGGGAGCTAAAGCTTCCTGCAGCCTGGCCGGGTCCTGGCAACTTGCGAGGCCAGGAAGTCAGCGTGCACCCACGTAGACCCTGGCCTCGTCCCTCCCGAAAAACGGGGCAACACGACCCCGTTTCCGGGAACTGTGCCAGGGAATGCCCCCACTCCGCCTCCCAAACGCCGCATCCTGTAAATCAGGCTGCAGCTGGGACACAATGCGAGCGGGCTCGTAGTTGGAGAGCTGCACATGTGTGGTACACCTGCTGCGCATGCGCACTCCAAACATCGGAGATGTACGCTAATTTCAGGTTAGCTTACATCTCTGAATCAGGCCCTTAGTGAAATAAAAAAGATGATATAATAAATTTGAAGAAAATACTAGGTAGCTCGCCATCCCCCCTAGCCCCAACCGCTGCCCACTAAAAATGCATGTAAAAAATAAATAAATAAATATATATATATATATATATATATATATATTAGGGGTGTGCACCGGCCACTTTTCGTGTTTTGGTTTTGGATCTGGATCTTTCTTTGTGCTTTGGATCTGGATTGGTTTTGCCAAAACCACCCTTCCATGTTTTGGGTTCTGGGTTTTGTGTTTTGGATCTGTATTTCTCCTTCATCCACTAGGGGACACTGGAGTCTCAGGGCCTGATTCAGAGCCGCTCGTAAGCGGCCGCTCGTTCGCTCCGAGCGATGTGCGCACATCTGCGCATGCGTATGGGTCGTAATGCGCATGCGCCAACCAGTCAGTGCGGTCGGAAATTGAGCGCTCACCAAATAGCGAGTGCCTGCTAATTTGAGTGACAGGATGAGGCGTTTGTGGGTGGTAACAGGGGAAGGTGCTTGAAAATGGGGAGTGGAGATCCGAACGCAGGCGTGCCAAACGGTCAAAACAGGCGTTTTTAGGGTGTGCATAATTAACAAAGCAGCGTCATCGGCCACGTCACTTGGTTGTCTCTTAGCCTGAACTGTTCGCATGATTGCGGTAGGAAAATCCAACTACAAGCACTGCGAGCAGTTCAGGCGCCTTTCGATGTACTCGATTAATCTAATAAATAGCGCAGATGACGTAGGATGCGAGCGGCCAGGGGCCGTCTTTACAAAATAGCGAGCGCTTGTTTTGTTCGCTCGCTCAGACATAGAGGCGTCAACAGACCGCAAAGAGCGAGCGCTCAATTTAAATAGCCGGCCCCTTTTTCTGAACGAGCGAGCACAAATAGCGTCCGGCTCTGAATCAGGCCCTCAGTACAGTGGGGTATAGATGTGGGATAACCGGGAGCTGGCACTTTAATAAATTTGAATAGTAGCTAGCTCCTCCCCCTCTATATCCCCCTACAGGTCAGTCTAAATTTTGTGCCAAGGGAGCTGGCTGCACTACACAGAGCTCTTTGTTTAAATTAAAGATCCTCGATCAGCATATGAGGACACAGACAGGCAGCTTCCTGCCCCTGCCTGTCTGCATCGTTGGAGCTGCCGAGAGACCTCACCACAGCTGCTTGCAGTGTGCTCTGGGGTCTTCAGCTACAGAGACCACTGTCTCTTGGGGGTACCTAGATGCGCTGCGTGTTGTGCACGTCACGGTCCCCCACTAGCAGACCCACCACTGGCAGCGGCAAGGTTAGTAACTCCTGGCACCCTGAATAGCAGGGTGGCCAGGAATACTGTAAGGTGGGCATCATTAATGCAGCTCGCTCAGTGCTGTAAACGGGTGCCATAGCGCGGGGGGCGGAGTCTAACGAAGAGTTCTGCTCCTGCCTTCCAGCAACCCCAGCATTTCCTAGAGGCTGGCGGCCATTTTAAATATAACATACTGTTGCAAGATGCTGAGTACAGCGGAGAGACTATCCTGTCCCCGAATGTGAGTACACAGTGGGGTCAGGCTACTGAAGAGTCATTAAGACTATGTGCACAGCCATTAATAGCACATTTACATTGTGTTTACACAGCGTGCTGGTCATTGTATCAGCGCTGGTTGGGCTGGGTAAAATCATATCCTTCTATTCCCTTATCTCTTCTTACTAACGGTCTCTGTGTGTCTCATTGGCCCTTCACTCTGTATGTGTGTGTGGGGCCAGTGATTTGGTAGCATGACTTCAAAAGCTGCACATATAACTGTCTCCTTCAAAAATTGTGCAGAGAAATGACACAGGGACAGTTATCTACTTCCCTGTTGTGAGAAAAATGTGTTTCAGTGCTGATTGCAGCAATACAAGCCAGGTGTTACAGGTTGAGCACAGCTCCTGTAATCAACTCAGCAACCTTGGGCTGATCAATTTACATCAGTCATGTCACAGCAGAGGAGTCTGTAGCCTAATGAGCTAATGCCCAGGCCTGTCTGCAGGGCTGAAAGCTCGCAGAGAAGAAAGGTTGCCAAATCTCAGTTGTCTGCCTTCTCTGAACCAGATTCGGCGTGTTCTTTAGCCAGGTCTGTAGAAGGGCTTACAATTTGTCAGCCCAGGTCCCTCCAGTGGCATAGTCCTCTAATGTCCCTGCTAGGAGACTGATACCGAATCCCCTTATGTGGGATGATCCGGAAAGCGGACGACATGCCTGATACAGAGGAGGGGGACAGGCGACAGAAGATTTGGAGCCTGTGTCTCAGGGTGTAGAGAATGGACCCTGGGAATGTTAGGCCGTCTATCTTTGTTAAGAAACAAAGACTAGCAGCCACCTTTACAGTATATGAGGAATTGGACGAGATCCTTACCTCAGCGTGGATACACAGTTAAAAAGTTTCAGACAAGTAAACTTTTATCCTACTATCCTTTTCCTGCAGAGTGGGACAGGTGGGAGGAGGAGCAGTTCTCGCCACTGCCATATTTTAGTGTTCCTAGGGAATAGCTCAGGGCACATCTGTCTGGCAGCCTACGGCCACACCACCCTGAACACGCCAGATCTCATCTGATCTCATTAGCTAAGCAGGGTCAGGCCTGGTTTGTACTTGGATGGGAGTCCGCCTGGGAATACCAGGTGCTGTAGGCTTTATTCCCAGACAACCCAAGTTCAACCATCTAGGTACACTGTATCTTGACCCGCACTAGTCAGTTGTTGGGTCAACAAGGCTGTGGAAGCTTGGGCTACGCAGCTTGCTGAGGGCCTTAAAACTGGTGTTCTGTTGGAGGATCTGGTTCCTTTAACGGAACAGATTGCAGAGTCTAAAGCTAAAGGAGCTGTGGAAGCTTTTCCATTCACAGGGGAAGCTCTGTTTGGATCAGAACAAGTGGATCTCTAAAGCCACAGGTAGTAAGTCCACTTATTTCCCATCTGCTGCTCCTCCTCGGACCATCCTTTCAGTCCTTGCGGATCCCAAGGAGATTCAGGGGTCATTCCAGAGTAGCTCCCGCTATCTCCCATGGTCCCAGAGGCAGGGTTAGAGCCACTGCACCTTCCTCCCAGCAGTTAAGCCTCCGGCATAACACACTCCCTTCTCTCCTGGGGGACCCCAAGGTGGGGGCTCGCTTTTGCAATTTCAAGCATCAGGTTCAAGATAGAGTCCCTGCAGTCTGTCATTGCAGGTCTCGAGAGGGAGGCCGTGATTGTACAGTGGTTAATACTCTTCCACAGCAACCACAGTTCGCTTCCAAGTCATGGCACCATGCCTCTCGACATTCCCATTTGGTTTCATCACACAGTACGGGACTCTCAATAGCAATTTCACCCTTTGGTCTTTCATCAGCACTAAGAGTGTTCATGAAGGTCAGGGCTGTAATGATGGCCTTTCTTTAGGGTGTCACTATCGTCCCGTACTTGGACGATCTACATCTCAAGGCTCCGTCAGTCAATTACGGCAGGAGGGATGGATCCTGAATTTCCAACAGCCTACTCAGCATCTGCTTTTCCTAGGGATGTTTTTGGACACTGTGGAGCAGAGGGTGTTTCTTCCGCAGGAAAAGACACCTCCATCCAACACATGGTGTGATTGATACTGTACCATCGCAGGGTGTTAGTACACCTGTGTATTCCTCCTCTGGGGAATATGTTTGTGACCTTCGAGTCCATCCAAGATGGGAGTTCCATACCCGTAAATTCCAACTGGACCTCATCTCTCAGTGGTGAGGGTCCCACCTTTTTTCTTCAGCAGCGAGTTCAACTGTCACCCAAGGCTCGAACATTTCTCCTTGGTGGCTGAATTCGTCACACTTACTGGCAGGCAAGAGGTTTGCAATGTGGGAATGGAATCTCCTAATCACAGACACCAGTCTGAGAGGATGGGGGGCAGGGACTCGGGGAAGACACTTTCAGGACCGCAGGACTCGACCAGAGGCGGTACTGCCCATAAGGATAAGGGCAGTGTTATATGCTCTTCGGATGGCACAGCCCCTGTTGAAGGGCCATGCAATCAGAGTGCAGTCCGACAATGCTACGGCTGTGGCGTACATAAACAGACAAGGTGGCACCAAGAGTCGGTCCGCCATGAGGGAGGTAAGCCGCATTCTTCTCAGGGTAGAGGAATTAGCGGTAGCAATATCAGCGGAAATTGGGAGGCCGATTACCTCAGTCGACAAGACATTCATCCAGGGAAATGGACGCTCAAACCACAGGTGTTTCAACAACTGATTCAGTGTTGGGGTCTTCCTCCGGGAGATCTCATGACGTCAAGGTTGATCCATCAAAGGCCTCTCTACTGCTCACGGACAAGAGATCCACTGGCGGTGACGGTGGATACTCTTACAACTCCTTGGAGGTCTCAGTTTGTTTACCTGTTCCCTCCACTCCCACTTTTTTCTCGTATGCTTCAAAGAATCAAATGAGAAAGGGTAAAGATACTGTTGGTGGCCCCACACTGGCCCAGACGGGCGTGGTATTCCAACCTATGTCTGCTACTGATAGACGACCTGTGGCCTTTTCCTTCTGCACCAGGGTCCGTTTATCTATCAGAACTTAAAGCAGATTAGTTGACAGCGTGGCTGTTGAAAGGGCTATCCTTAGAAGAAGAGGTATCCCATCAAGGGTGATTCCTACTTGGCTGAGGGCTAGAAAGGAAGTTACATCTAAGCAGTATCAGCGTATATGGAAGGTGTATGTATCTTGGGGTGAACGCAGGAGTTCGCCACCATCAGATTTTAAGATAGCAAGACTTCTTCTTTTTCTTTTTCTACAGGCTGGTTTATCAGTGGGCCTTCGTCTGGGATCTTTGAAGGTTCAGATTTCAGCTCTCGATTTTCTTTCAAGGGAGACTAGCATTATTGCCGGATGTCCAGACATTTCTACAGGGGGTTTTTAGATTACAACCTCCATTTGTACATCCTATGGCCCCATGGAATTTGGATTTAGTCCTCTCCTTTCTCCAGTCTTCACTATTTGAACCTTTACAGACCGTGGAATTAAAATTTTTAACTTGGAAAGTGGTTCTCCTTTTGGCGCTCGCCTCTGCTAGGCGTGTGTCGGAGCTAGGGGCGCTTTCTTGTCGTCCACCTTACCTCATTTTTCAGGAGGATAGGACTGAGCTCCGTATGCAGTTGTCTTTTTTACCTAAGGTAGTGTCTGCGTTCCACATCAACCAACCGATTGTTGTTCCGGTATTTTAAGACGATTCTTCGGCATCCAGATCCCTAGACGTGGTTCGGGCTCTTCAGATTTATGTTGATAGGACTGCATCCCTCCGGATGTCCTACGATGTTTGTTCGATATGATATGGCGCGTCCTGGCGGGCCGGCTTCAAAGAGACTATTTCAGGATGGATTCGTCTGACTATCAGACTGGCCTATTTGGCTGCATCGAATCAACCTCCTACTTCAATCACATCGCATTCTACACGCTCGGTGGGTCCTTCGTGGGCGGCTTCCCACTGTGTTTTCCTAACGCAGCTTTGTCGGGCGGCCTCTTGGTCAGGCCAGCATACTTTTGCAAAAATGTTTCCCGCTTTAACATGGTTGCGGCATCTGCTTCACAGTATGGCCGTGCTGTTTTGCAGGGTTCTCAGCGCTCTCCCGCCCGGGATGTGAGCTCTGGGATGTCCCCACTCTACTGAGACTCCAGTGTCCCCTAGTGGATGAAGGAGAAAACAGGATTTTGGTACTTACCGATAAATCCCTTTCTCCGATTCCACAGGGGACACTGGACACCCACCCTGCGCTGTTCCACCTGCATTCGTTATTGTTCTTCCAGGTTTGGACAGATGTTTTCTTCAAGGTTTCCTTGATTTGTTTGCATATATGTTTATTTGTTGAGGTATGTTCTTGCTTCTTTTCTCCTCTATGATTTATTTTCCAGCTCTCCTCGGGCACAGTTTCTTTAGACTGACCTGTAGGGGGGTATAGAGGGGGAGGAGCTAGCTACTATTCAAATTTATTAATATGCCAGCTCCCGGTTATCCCACATCTATACCCCACTGTACTGTGACTCCAGTGTACCCTGTGGAATCGGAGAATGGGATTTATCGGTAAGTATCAAAATCCCGTTTTTTTTGGAAAACATAAAAACAGCTAAAATTACAGAATTTGTTTTTTTTGTTCCTACTCTATTATTAACCTCAATAATATTAATTTCCATTTGTTTCCAGTCTATTCTGAACACCTTACACCTCACAATATTGGTTTTAGGCAAAAAGGTTGCTTCGAGGTAGCTGGATGACTATACTAAGCGACACAAGTGGGCGGCACAAACACGTGGCCCATCTAGGAGTGGCACTGCAGTGACAGACAAGATGGCATTTTGAAAAACTAGGCCCCAAAGTGTACATACTTGGCACTGCTACTTTGTTGATGCACGTGCGGCTAACACGCACACAAACACAGAAACAGAAAAAAAAGAAAATGTTTTAATTTTTTTGGACACTTTGGGGGTTACACCACCGTTCAACAGACCAGCCGGTCCTTGACTTATGATAAAGGCGCATGCTTGGCGCTGCTACTTTGTTAACAGACCACGCATGCGTGCACTTCATTTTGCGCATGTGTGTAGAAGTCCTTGCGATCTCAAAAGCCGTCGCTTGTACGGCTTGCCAGCAGGAAGTGACTCACGATAGTTGATTGACAGGACTGGCCGTTTGTGGGTGTACGGGGGTGGTGGTCTAAAAATGCAGGCGTTCCCAAGCATTCGCACGCCATTTTAGGGGCATACATACATTACCTGCTGCGAATGACATAGAAGTCTGGAAGTAGTAATACGTCACTCTGCGAGCAGGTTTCAGTTCTGGATGATCGCACAGCTTGTGCTAGGGTATGGGCTCCCGCAAGCCCCGTAGTAGAATCGATACTATCTAATGTAACTGATGTTAGGAGTAATGTTTCTATTTGTAAAAACACAATGCAAGCATCTAATAATTGTTTCATTTGTTACTAATAACAGGGATAATTGCCTGACATTTTTTTCCGGTGCGTTTGCATTTGCGAATCAATCTTATAATTACATTTAATATGGATGCCTTAGCAAATGTGTTTTCTTTTTATTTTGTTCCGAAAATTTTGCAGTTTCTTGCCAGCAGCAGTTATTTGGTTTACATTGGCTTTGGCCTGGATTGATTAACCCTTTTTTTAACAAATGTTAATAAAGGAGATATTTTTGGTGCCTTCATTTTTTTTAATTTTGCAAATTTTAAATTTGTAACTTACAATGTGTAGACATTTTCATTCATGCCTTTAATTTTTTAAGACAAAAAAAAGAAAGCAAAGGATAACTTTAAATGTTAAAATTTAAATAAATCACAAGAAAGGAGATGGAGGTATTGGTTACAACAAATATGGGGACTGCACAGGAATGGTTGAAGGTAGAGATAGGCAGGACTATTTGCGGCGTTTTGGATGCCTCGGCTGAAGATTCTGCTCTGCAACATTTGACAGTCGTGTAACATGCCGACTGGCCTGGCCAGAGCTTGATGGTCTTGGCTCTGGCCTAGGCATAGGGCTCGCCATAGTTTGGGGGGTGGCTGTTGGGCTGCCAAAGGTGGTGGTCCTTGGTGGTAATTCTGGAAGGGAGGTTCGCTCCAGCATGGCAATTCTGTTTGCCTGATTCTCGCCGTCAGCCAAACGAACCAGGGCCGCAGCACATATCTCCATGGAATCTGCCATTTCCATCTATCCTCATCAGAGTGGTCTCCATCCTCAGGAGAGAAGATGTATTCTCCTGAGTTTGGTCGACCAACTCTGTGAGGAGAGACACTGCCAGGGCGGGTAGTGCCCCAGGAGTGGGCTCCACAGGGTCCCCAGATGGTGAAATTGGGTCATGCCCTGCAGAGCCTCCATATGTGCTGGGCCCAAGCCTCACCTCAGGAGCAGGCACTTCCTCCTCTGCTTCTGTAAAAAAATCAAAAATTAGTAATCAGCTTTGGTATTGTTTTTAGCATATTTTTTATGTTTTTGTGCTTGTTTTTTATAAAATTAAAATCTTACCTTCTCTACCATGTGGAGCAGGAAAGTCGGGTATGTCAGTGTCCACATTGGACACGCCGACTACCTCCTCTTCCGCAATACACCCCTGAGCCATCTCTTCCAAAGAAGTTAATGTGAGGGACTCAGGGGTGGAACCACCACCTGTCCCAAAGGCATGGTCCACCCTATTTGCTAGCTTCCTCTTCAGCCGATACTTGAAGTCCGTCCAACTATTATGTATAGTAAATTAATTTAGTTTACAAATTAGTTACATTTTACACTTCATTTTGTAAACCACATTCATACTGTCAATTCCGTACCGTCTTCGCACCTCCCAATTGGTTTGGTGCCTGTTCCCAGCCAGATTCACTGCCCTGCCTATCTCGTCCCATAACTGTTCCTTTTGTGCAGCCCCCATATTTCTTAGTGCATGGACAATATTGTCCATGCACATTGCAACCAAGAGCTCCAACTCCTTCCTCGTGAATGGTGGCTGCCTCTGCCTCACCCTTTGTTGGCTGGTGCCAGCCTCCTCCTCAGTCTGGTCAGCATGTTGAGGTTCTCCACCTACACAATGTAAATTTGTTGTTTAGTTTGTGAAGCATCTGTAATTCAGAGTGTCGTTTGTTTTAGTGTCAACTGCAAACATTGTTAATGTAACTTACTTAATTGAGGTGTGCTCTGGGTTTCATGCTCCTCCGAATCCATGTTTTTTTTTTGTTTGAATCATGACTACTAGTGTTGGTTTATGGTCTATTTATAGATGCAAACACATCATGGTTGCGTACGCATCATTAATCAATCCACACCTTTGAAAGATGGAATTTCAAAGGCGGCATTTGGAACCCTATTTAAGGTGCACCTGTTTGGGCCATTACTTGTGCATTATTGATGGTTGTTGGCTGGTGTATTTTGGAGTGTTGGCACAATATCTCCTTGTCTTTACAGTCTGGTAAGTCCTTCAGAGTCCTGCATGCATCTGTATTTTGGGTTTGGACCTTACCTGCCATGTTTTCCATGAAGTGTTTCTTTTTTGTTTCAAATGCTTTGAGTTTTTTCTTTGCTTTCTTTTCTCTAATTCTTTGCCTATATATTTATTTGGCTGAGTTGTCTCATCTCCTTTTGATTTGTCTCTGGTAAGTACTTCAGAGTCCTGCATGCATCTGTATTTTGGTTTTGGACCTTACCTGCCATGTTTTCTTTTTTTCTTTTGTTGATTATTTTTTTTAATTATTTGCTTGTGTTTTTTTAGGATGAAGTAGTTTTTTTTTCTCGTCTACTTAATGCAATGCTTTGAATTTTTTTAACGGGTTTTTTTTGTGATTACAAAATGTAGGTGGAATCCAAGATGGCCCTTCCCAACCCTGTAAGAATCTGCATCATTCTGCCTAAGTTATGTTTTCATATCATATTTTTTGGGGTCATTATCAGTATTTTTTTTTTTAACACACACATTTCAGAGAGCCGTGGGCGTGTTGATTGTCACACTGCTCTCACACCCCTACCTACCTGATCATCCTCTTAGGTGTAGACATAGGAGGCGTGCAAGGCCACAGATATTTCAAACACGGGTCTCCCTTTTTGGAATGCCAGATGATGTTGCGTTAACTACCTACTGCCTCCCACCCAGCCTTATCCTAGACACTCTCAATAATAGAGAGTGATCTTGAAAGTCAAATTGACATTCCAACATCAATACCACCACTAACACAGTTTATGTCAGTGTTACATTTCTGCGCCTCAGGGTCCTTCCAGACCACTGTGGGTCTGGTGGCTGGCATTTCGCAGCCATCATTTTCGCGGATCCTGAGGCGTGTCCTTGCTGCTTTTTTTAAGCATATTGGGAAATTTATTAGTATGCCTTTGGATATGGAAGCCCTTGGTGTGGTCAAGCAGCAGTTTAGGGACATTGCTGGCTTCCCACACATCATAGGGGTAGTGGATGGTATTCACATAGCACTTCATCCTCCTACTTTGCATGAACACATCTACAGAAACTGCAAACATTACCATATTTTGAATGTGATGGTGCTATGTGATGCCTCCCTCCAGATCCTGTCCCTGAATACCAAATTTCCTGGAAGTGCACATGATGCTTTTGTTATACTGCATTCAGGGATTTGGCAAAAATTATCCACACTGTAAGCTGGTGATGCATGGATTCTGGGTAAGTGAAATATGTGTATGTGTTGGCCAAATGCAGTTAATATTAATGCAATTTACACGTTTAGTTTTCTGTTTTTTTTGTTGCAGACAGTGGTTATCCTTGCACGCCCTGGCTGCTGACTCCTTATTTGGCCCCCACACCAGGGCCACAAACACAATATAATGCCACATTTACTGCCACCAGGCAGGTGGTGGAGCGCTGTATTGGCCTTTTAAAGGGCCAATTCAGATGCCTTCACCACTCTGGTGGCCAACTAATGTATTTGCCGGATATGGTATCGAGGATCGTGGTCCTGTGAGGGATATTTCATAACATCGCCATAAGTAGACGAGTACCAAAGCAGCCAGAGGATGCCTTGCCGGAGGATGGCCCCCATGAGGTAGGTGGTGTGAGTCGGTCTGGGGGGGGGGCATATGTGATGCTGTTGTTGCTCATTATTTCAGGTGTGTTTTTTTAGTTAAATTTAAAAAAAAGCTATGTTTGACTTTGGCATTGATGCCATGTATGTTACTAATTTTATCTTTTTTATCTTTCTCCCTACAACATTTTTGATGCCTAAAAAACATGTACAACCCATTGACAACACCTTTGTTTTGTGGATTCTGCACTAAATTGCTTTTGGTGGATTCTACCAACATGCGAATCTACATCTTCAAATAGTTCTTGATTGTTGAGTGAGCAACCTTTCTTTGTGTTTTTTCTTTGACAACTTTGCCTTTATGTGTATCTTTTTTGTTGTTTTGGCCTATTTATTTGGCAAATAAAATGTTTCATTTATACATTCTAAACCTTGTATCTTTGTAGTGTAAAGGGAAACAATAGGAACACCTCTTAATCCATTGCTAATTGTCGGGATTGTTTGTTGTAATATGGTTTTGTTATGGTCCAAAGTGTGTTTTGCGCCTATATAGGCCTTTGTTTTGAGTCTTAAAGAACACTAAACTTAAGTTCCCCAGATTTAAACCAGCTTAAGGAACATATGGTAGATTGTTGTTTGCAAAAACCCATATTTTGGAAAAGTTTGCTTTAAGCTAACCATTTTTTACAATTTTACCTTTAACAAAATGGCAGCTTAAAGATACATTTCAAAACGCCTGTTAGCCTAACTTTAACCCAAACAAATGCCAAGCCAGCAAGACATTGATATTTGAATGTATGTGCTAATGTTTATATTGTAAAGTATGTGAATAACCACAAAAAAAGACACAAACATTTTGAACCCTTGATTATACAGTTTTGTTCATAAAAATCAGGAGTCTATAGTAATTCCATCCAAAAAATATATTTGTAACAAAGGGAAGTCAATACAAACAGGCAAAATAAAAACAAAACTCATAACTGCTCCAAAGTAGCCAAAATGCATTGAAGGCAGCCATCCAGGTGGGCCAAAAACTGCCGGGCCAAACGTATTTCCTGGATCAGGGCAGCATTCTCCATCTGTGGATCTGTAGAGAATAAATGATTGTTAAATTAATTAACAAATGGCTTTAGCCGAAAAACACACTGTAATATACTACTTTATTATAGGACCAAAAAGTGAGGGACAATGAATGTGAGGCCTAACCTAAACAAACAAAAAGTAACACACATGCCTGGGTCAATTTTGATTATCTTTGATGGACTAAACAGGGTTAGAGGTTTCAGCACATTGTAGTAAGGTTTTGTGGCTGGCAAAATCAACACCATAATACTTTGTTTTTAAAAATAAAATAAAATCGGCACAAACAACCAAAAACCAAACTACACACATTCCCATTATCATGCCAACAAACAACACAAAATTGAAGAAGCCTGGTTTACAAGTTGGCCTGAACCAAGTCCAAAAAATAAATTTAGCCAAAGCAACACATTTGGAAACCCTTTTAAAAAAAAAAATAAAAAAAAATTTGGAACACAGCATTTGTGCCCACACCTACAATTCAAATGGCATACTCTGTACAAAAACATGATCTAAAGTCACATGGCCTCAAGAGAAAGGGCCAGGTAACCGAGTGTAGCCCACTATCTAATGTTTATTAAATAAAAGATTGGTAAGTTCAAAGAAGTGCAAATGTCTGAAACACTAACAGCTCCTCAAGGCCTGTGTTGGCCTGTGGCATGGCATAGATGTCCTAATTTTGAATTTTACCCATGCAGCTTAATTTTAAAAAAACACTAAATAAAGTTGCTACAAACAAATTGTGCCTAAAACCCCCAAAAATAATACTTATGGGTGTAACTGTATACAGTCACAAGTTTTATAATTTTAAGTTGTTTTGAATCCCAAATTATAGTGTAGACCCTAAAGTATAAATTATGAATTAGCAAAAACAACAGGGACTAGTAGTGAGCATATGATGATGCTAGTCTAAATATTGTTTTGCCAAACAAAATCAAAGTGCTCTGGGTAAAGGGCTTATGCTTCCGCTGATTTTAGGTTGTCTATGGAGAGATTGATAATATTGTGGGATTTCCTTGTTTCAGATTTTTAGTGTTAAAAAACGTATGCTTCAACATGCACCAAAGCTAAGGTTGCCTTCAATTTGTTTAAAATTATTCACACATTGTTAAAAGTGTTTGCATATGTAATTTGGGGAAATGTAATCCAAACATGTAGCAACGTCACATTTAATTGATTACAATATCAATACATAGGCTCAAAATTTTGGAGTACATTATTTTTGTTGAAAAATCACACTTGAGATTATGTAAATAAGGGCCTGTAATCCAAAAATTATATGGGCAACCTTAACAACACTACCATGTAGACCTAATTGGTAGGGTGGGGAAGGGGAGGGGTTTTGCGGAGTTGCGTGTGGTTCGGGAATGAGACGTTGTCTACGCCGCACTCTCCTTCTCCGCTGTTGTCCTAAATAGATTAAAAGTTCGCATTAACTTATAGTATATTTGAACATTTCCAAGGTAGACAACAAGAAAATAACATACAGCAACAATAAATAAATAGTGTTTACAAATGTCATTCAAAAAACATGACATACTGACAATTTTTTTTTTAAAAAGGCCCATACTGGACACTAGCACC
Source organism: Taudactylus pleione (assembly GCA_031769625.1). Lineage (NCBI taxonomy): Eukaryota > Metazoa > Chordata > Amphibia > Anura > Myobatrachidae > Taudactylus > Taudactylus pleione. The sequence goes on from JAUIMM010000453.1 coordinate 7,829,768, forward strand.
AACATACATGACTGCTTATTACCATATTTACAACACACTATTAATCAATAAAAAAACTTACGCTAGCGAATATGCGTCTGCAAATTTGCCAGAAGTGCAGGACAGCGTCTCCGCAAATCAGACCACCGTCGTTCCAACTGGGCGACACTCCTCTGAAACCCAGCAAGACAGAGGCGACGATGCACCACCGCGTATTTCTGCCGTTTGTCAATATTGGGGATGGGGGGGTCCAGGGTAGATAAACGGCGGTCCATGACTTCGACCATAATGGCCAGCTCACGCTGTGTGAAGGCTGCCGCTCTCATGATGGCAATGGCATATTTTACAGTAAACACAAAATAGACATGGCTCTAATGCAAAATGATTGGCTAATTTATTTTCATAGTTCACATATGCTCACTTCAATTGGCCAATGAATTAAGCATGTGACATAAATAATAATAAATATTGTCATATGTGATTGGCTCAAGGCGTTTATGTGCGAATGCAAAGTAAAGAGGGCAAAATACCCATACTTTAAAAGATTTTGGAATAAGCACTTAACAACTTAAAAATATTATGAAGCAATAAAGAAAGCTTTAAAAATGAATACACAAAAATGAAGGGTTTAACATTTAACTAAAAATACATAGGAAAATGACATCTGAACAATAAACTTTATTGACAAATTGAAAACACAAAAAAACCACTACAAAAACACTTAAACACATTAATTACATAAATGACAACAAGCAAATAAACAAATGAGTGACTCGTTCGCTAGCTTCTGTCGCTCACTAGCTAGAGGAGGGACAATTGTTCAAGAATGGGCGTCACATTGGTTGCTGGCGACCGGCCCTGCGAGTGCATCCATTTTTATTGTCTCGATCGCTCGGCGTACGAGCGAGTGGCCGCTTGCGAGAGACTCTGAATGAGGTCCTATGTTCTAACGCTATCCAGGATTATTGATGCCTAGACCAGTGACGGTACATGTGTTCCTGATTATACCTACAGTCTATACCTCAATACTGTTGCTCAGTTTTCTCTCCACGATGATAGCCTCTATATCGCTATGTTGCTGTTTTCCATGGACAAGAACAAGAAGAGCTCCTCAAAGGTGGACACTCTCTTTACCCTGATTTACGTAATATACGTGGCACCCTCAACTGCTATGGAGGCCTTATCTCAACCGTCCTCTCCAGGTACACCTGCTTCGCCGTGTCTTTTCCAAATGGAAAATTCTAGCAGTATTCCTTTACCGGAGACCAATGACCTCTCAGCCATAATGCAACTCCTCAAATCCCTACCAAACCAATAAGAACTTCCGTCTAAAAGGGACTTTGAGTTGCTTGAAGTTAAACTCCAATAAACAGTCCGCAAAGAAGTAGCGGTTCTCCAAAATTATATCTCTCAATTGACAACCAGGTTGGTGACTCTGGAAGAAGGTAGGGAGACCATGGTTGAGGATTTCCAAAATTCACGAGATACAGTCCATGCTCAAGCCAAAGGTTTGCTCCTTCTGCAACATCATGTAGATGATCTAGATAAGTGGATGTCAAAACAACCTTCGGGTTTGGGGCATCCCTGAAGATATTCCAACGCAGGGTTTAATAGACGTCCTGACAAATTTTGAATGAAATATTGGGCAGCGATCTTAACGCACTTATCATGTTTGATAGAGCACATAGAGCTTTGAAACCAAAAGGTGATTATAATGATAAATCAAGGGATGTTATCTGTCGGTTGCACTATTATGCCCAGAAGGAAGAGATCCTACGGAAAATGTGTAATATGTAAGGAGTGGACTTTAACGGCCACTGCGTCCAGATTTTTCAGGATCTTTCTTGGCACACCCTCCAGCAGCGGCGTCTACTACGGCCATTAACTGAAATGTTCTGTTCTAATAACAGGAAATCTAAATGGCTTTTTCCTTTGGGCCTTCAATCGTCGCATAATGGCAAATTCGCTGTGTTCCGGGATCCATCTGATCTTGACATATTCTGCTCTGTTCTGGACTTAACGGCTCCTGTTCTTCCAGAGTCACCAACCTAATTAGTTCCTCAGCCCCAAAGGACTCTCCTCAGGATGGGGCTTTTCAACTGGTGAGTGGCTCCAAACGACAACATAGGCGACGGCAATCGGTAGCTATTAATGATGTCACTTGATGCCTTTTCTGAGGCTGAACCCATGCTTTCTGATATATATATTTATCTCGTATAGATATTTTGTGAAAAGTTCAGTTACCTATAGGCCATCCATATATTACAATGTTTTTCCTGCACATCCTTTGACTTTGTTATTCTGCTGGCATTTATAGGAATTTCCTGAGGTTTCTAGTCTAACTTTCATTCAGTCATCGTATTGAACATTTTCTACTATTATTTCAATAACTATTGTTTAGTCTAATAGAATGTTTAGGTTATGTAATACTTTGCACTGATGCTTTTTTCTTGCTTTACATATACCAATGTTTATATTTTTGTGATAAGCATTGTTTTCTATCTAATGTATGTTACTGTTACTGGCACTGTTTCCCCAGTGCCCCTATACCGCTGATGTTTTTCCTAATATTGGGAAGACTTTTTCTTTCCACCTTTATTGGGAGCGGTATTCCATTTGCAGGTTTTCAACTTATTTCATTTGCTAATTTTTATATTGTATGCTTTATTTTTTATTTCTTTTTCTCCTCCGTTCTCCTTTTTCTCTGGTTCCCTCTCTTTTTCCCTTTGCTTTTTCCCCTCCCATCCCTCCACCGGGACCTGATACATCTGACCAGATTTTGTGTGTTATTGTTTCTATATGCTTTCTTATTGTTGGGGTTTCTTGTGAGAGCTCTCTTCTCTGTTTGCCGTGATGACTCTTAAACTTAATCTAGTTTCCATAAACACAAAGGAACTGAATTTTCCAGAAAAGAGGTCCAGACTTCTCAGAAAGCTCAGAGCAGACAGAGCGGACGTGACCTTTATTCAGGAGACTCATTTTAAAGAAGGTAAGGCCCCACAGCTTTGCAGTCATGACTATCCCCATTCCTACTTTACTAACAATAGTTTGGGTAAGACATTAGGGGTAGCAATTCTTTTTTTCTCGTCATCTTCCACTCTCTGATGTTGCTCTACATGTTCTCAATGAGGGGAGAGGCCTACTAATTAACTGCAAGATCTATGCTCAGATTTTTATGCTTGTTAACATTTATGCTCCGAATCTACACCAACCTGCCCTCTTGACACATTGTTCGACCATGTACATACTCTTAAAACGGGGTTCTTGATGGTGGGGTGAGATCTTAATTGGAAACTTCACCCTTTAGTGTGACGTCTACTCTATGAACACCAACTAGCTGACATGTGGAGGTTACGTCACCCCACAGAACGTGACTACACCTTTTACTCCCACCCACAAAATGTCTACTGCCGAATAGACTACTTGTTTCTAGAACACAAACATTTGCATATGAACAGTGATTCTAGGATTGTTTCCCTAATTTGGTCCAATCATGCACCTGTTTCCCTTACAGTCTCGATTTACCACTCTCCCCCCTCTGTTCGTTCATGGAGAGTCAATGAACTTCTTCTACAAGACTCCTATTGTAGGGACCAGCTGAAGCAGTGTATTGATGACTATATCTCCATTAATGACAATTCCGATATATCCAATGTTTCCCTTTGGGAGGCACACAAATGTATAATTAGAGGTAAGCTGATTCAGCTTGGTTCTTACATGAAAAAGCAGAGGGAGGCTCAGAAGGTGAATTTGTTATAGCAGATTTGAGAGCTGGAGACGGCCCATAAATGCTCCCTGTCTGGGGATCTCCTGGTGAAGCTTACATATGCTAGACGGTCCTTGAACAAGCTTATGTCAGATAAACTTAAGTTGGACTACAGTAAATGTAGAAGCTGGTTCTTTTAATGGGGGAATAAACCTACTAAGATGTTAGCCGGGGCTTTGCAAGCGCAAAGGGCCTCCATGCATATCCAGATGATAGTAGACACCTCGGGCTGGGATTGTCGGTTAACATCAGAGATTACCCGAAGCATTCCACGCATATTATTCTGGGCTTTATAATTTGACTAAAGGCTTCTCACAGACAACTGGTGAGAATGAGGCCGAAAAGATATAGGCTTAACTTTCAAGCATTAACTTCCCCACACTGTCGGTAGATGACACTCTTGCTCTGGATTGCCCTTTTACATTAGGGGAACTAGGCGAGGCAATCAAGTCATCTCTGTCTGGGAAAAATCCGGGTTTGGATGGATTTCCAATTTCATATTATAAAGCTGTCCGAGACACCCTAATGCCTATGATGCTCCAAGCATTTAACAGTCTCTGATGAACATCATTTTTCAACTCAATCTTTAGAGGCACATATTACCATCATCCCCAAGGAGGGGAAGGGTCCCTCCCATTGCCCTAGCTATAGACCTATATCCATTTTAAACTTTGATTTGAAACTTTCAGCAAAGCTTATTGCAAATAGATAAAAAATTACTCCTACCTTCAGTGATTCATATGAATAAAGTGGGGTTTGTCTTGGGTTGTGAGGCTTGAGACAACACAACCAAAATGCTTAACTTAATCCATTTAGCAACCCGGTCTCCAGAGGCTTTGATGCTCTTATCAACTGACGCCAAAAAGGCATTCCACCACTTTAGTTGGGAATTTATGCAGGGTCTATTAGAATATATGGGGTTTAACCCAATGTCCTTGCATAGAATGTTAGCGCTCTACAGAGGACCTTCCGCCAGAATTAAAATAAATGGAGAATTTTCTAATCCGGTCCAGAAATCTATTGGGACACGGCAAGGGTTTCCACTGTCTCTGTTGATATTCGTGTTATGCATGGATGCTCTTGCGTGAGCCATAAGAGCCAATCCAAATATTTTGGGTTTACGGGTAGGGGGATCGGAATATAAATTGGCCCTTTTTGCTGATGACCTGCTAGCAATCATTACAAACCCTACAATCTCCCTTCCTAATTTGATGAAAGAATTTCACATTTTTAGCGAACTTTCCTTTTTTTAAATCAATTATTCCAAATCGGTAGCTATGAACCTCACTGTCAATACTTCGGTTCTTACTGGTCTGCAACAGGCTTTTGCTTTTCAGTGGCATCCCTCACACCTAAAATACTTAGGAGTCCCTCTCCCCAGGGACCTCTCTATGGTTCACTCACTCAATTTTGCTCCTTTACTTGCAAAAATCCGACAGGAGTTTACCACTTGGACATGTAATGATACCTCATGGATTGGGAGGATTAATGTAATAAAAATTAATATCCTACCTCGGGTGCTCTATCTCCTACAAACTTTGCCAGTACTTATTCCTCATGGTTGGTTTACGGATTTTCATCGGGTGGTGAAAAATTTTGCGTGGGGTGGGAGAACCCCTCGGTTCAAACATGATGTCCTATTTAGATGTAGACACTTGGGAGGACTCCAGTTCCCGAATTTTTGTATTTATCATGACGCTGTTATACTTAGTAGAATACTGGACTGGTCCGGGATGAATTCTGATAAACAGTGGGTAACTATTGAGGTTTCCTTTTTGCAGTCACCCCTGAATGCTGTGGCCTGGTTGTCACACTTACCTAGCATTTCACATCCAACCATAGGACCTACATTAGGGACTTGGAAAAAGCTTAGGGGCTTAGAATGCATCTCCACGGTTCCTTCTCTAGCTCTGATATTTGGCAATCCTGCTTTTCCCCCTGGGGTTTTCAACCTGGCTTTCAAATGTTGGTCACAGACAGGTAGATCCAGGATAGGTCAATTGTTGGGAGCCTCCAGAGTACTGTCTTTTCAGCCTGTTCAAGCTCAGTGGCAGTTACCCAATAATGAGATCTGGAGATACCTCCAGGTTAAACATTTTCTCCAATAACAAAATCTCCTTTCTTCAGGAGCTTGTAAACCTTTGCCATTCGAGCAATTGGTTCTGTCCTCAACTTTCCCATCCCATGTTGTTTCCACTATATACACACTCCTGATAGATCAACGCTTTTCCTCATTGCCAAACTTTACTAAAACGTGTGAGAGAGATCTTGGTACAGACATTAGTGATACTCAATGGGCATCTATTTTGGAGAAATTCTGGAGTAGCTCCACCAACATATTAACCATTGACGCTCTCTTTTTAAAAAAAATAAAATATTATTTATTGGTTTTTAAAGCAGGGAAATTACAAACAAGTTGTCTATCAGAGATTAGTATTGGTATAGATAGACCATAATTACAAATTGAGTAATGAATCAATCTTAACATATATATTTTTCAGCAATAAATGAACATTTTGATGTAAACAAACACTGTGAATGCGTAGGATACAAATCCATATTTCAAATTATATATTGTAAAGATAAAAACCTTTGAACAACCAAAATGTGTTATGATTCATTTCTAGGATAAATGATTAAAGTACAATTTAATTGTGTGGTAGAGAGAGATGTTAACAGAGAACCGAATGTAAGGGCTAAATAAAGAATTAAAGACAAAGGTAAACACATTAGGAAAGGAAGGGAGTTACCAATAATGGGAATATCATTGTAATAAAGTCTAGCAGATCCAAAAAGTCCGAAAGACAAAATTAGAAGTAAAGTCTGTGAAATAATTTCTATAAATGAGGAAAAATATATCCCTTAAACCGTGAAGTGTCTTTGTGCATAATAGTGTATGATAGTAGCAGTTAGGTATAAAGACACTTCACAAGTCTAGGTATAATTGGCGGGTCAGGTACCAATCCATGGATTCAAATAATATTGAGATTCGGTTTTGTATGTTTTCATCAAAATAATTGATGTATTGTTCCCATTTTTTTATAAAAATTTTCCAAATTTTTATTAACATCTGGCAATGTAGCCCGTCTATCAAAATAGATCAATTGTAGAATCTTCAACTTAACTTCATTAAGAGAGAGGGATGAATGTGAGGTCCAATGTATAAGTATAATCTTTTTCACAATAGTAACAAATATGGTAATAAGAGGTATTATAACATCTTAGTCCGGCCTAGATCCCAATTATCAAAGTTAGCACAGAGACATGCAAGCATATCAGGTTTTAGGCTAAGAGAACACACATTATTAATAAAGCCAACCACTTTACACCAAAACTTTTAACCTTCCCGAATTCCCACATACAAGGTATAAATTTAGCAGAGGTTATACGACATTTTGTACAAGATCCAGTTTCATGAGGTACCATATGTTTGCGCTGAGCAGAAGAAATATACGCCCTGTTTATAGTACAAATATGTATCTCTTGTAAATATGCCGATAGTAGTATCTTTGAGGTACTACCATAATGTGCACATATATTGACGTGTGAAATCGGAGTCAGAATGTCTGATTTCCATGACTTTAGAAGACCTACCCAATGGGATTGGACAAGAGTATCTTGTAAAAGAGAATAAAGACATTTGATGTGATACGGGATAGATGCAATTAGTCTTAATAATGAGCAAAGAGGATCCTGAGACAGAGGGCCACATGTATCTGCGGCTACTGTGGAGGCATAGTGTCGCATTTGTAGGAACATAAAAAACTATTGTTTAGGAATTTGGTATAGCTGCTGTAGATCAACGAAGGACAGAATATTGCCTCAAGGACCAAATACCTTAGATGTGTTAGGTAACCCTTTATCCTTCAAGAAAGAAATGTACGGTTGGTTAGAGAGGGTGTGAAGGATGGATTACCCCAAAAGGGGATATATGGAGAATTACAATGATTTATGTGCAGTTTCTTATTACTGCGTGTTCACGTGTGATAGGTATCTCTAAAAATAATGTTGTTAAAAAACTCTTTTGGAATATCGGAAATTTTGGAATGTAAAAGGGCGCTAATAATGCTAGATCTGGGGTCTGTATATGAGCTTTTTGTCCAAGAGCCAATCACTAATGTACCTGAAAGAATGGACAGAGCATAGTTCTGCATTTCTGGAGCACCCACACCACACAAACCGTGTAGATTGTAGTTTGATCAAGGCAATCCTAGGTTTCTTGCTTTCCCATAAAAAACGAGACATAGCCTTATTAAAATTATCAATATCAGACGGAGACAGACTAATGGGAAGCATTTGCATTGCGTAAAATAGCTTGGGAAATATAATGCTTTTCACCACTGCTACACAACCCAACAATGAGAGTGGAACAGTTTTCTAAGTATCCATTAATAATACAATTTTGAGAGCACCTTAGAAAAGTTGGCATGATATAATTTAGTGAGGGTCTGAAGTAATGTATATTCCTAGGTATTTAATCTTGTCATGGGCCAGACAGAAGTTCGCTAAGTGTGGGATATTCTGAAACAAGGCAGGTGGACAGCTTATAGGGAGCATTTCAGATTTGGCAATGTTAATCTTATATTCAGATTGAGATCCAAAGGAAGCAATGATATCCATAGCAGCTGGTATCGATTTTGCCGGATTAGACATGAACAGGAACATGTCGTCAGCAAATAATACAACTTTTAAATCAACATTGAAAGTCTGAATGCCCTTCACTGAGGTAGATGAACGTAGTGCTATCACTAGAGGTTCAATAGCTAGGTCAAATAGGAGTGGAGAAAGGGGACATCCTTGCCTGGTACCTCTACATATTGGAAAACGGGGAGAACAGGAACCCATTACAGGCAACCTGTGATTTAGGATTTGCATATAGAGTGGAGATTAGATCAATAAACTCCTGAGGGAATCCAAATTTATGTGTCAAAAAGATGTGGCCAGGCAATCAGGTCAAAGGCCTTTGGTGCATCTAAGGATAAAATGGCACTAGGAACATGATTACTGGTAGAATTCAAATATTGGATACCTGAAACAATTCTTCTAGCATTAACAACTGAATGACGTCCTGCTATGAAGCCTGTTGGTTCTTTGTGTACAATATAAAGTAGGATTACTTTTAAGCGAACTGCAAAATCTTCATCAATAATTTATAATCAAGGTTCAGCAATGAAATAGGTCTATGTGACCCAGGCTGAGATAGATCTCTTCCAGGTTTTGGAAGAACTTTAATAATCGCTGAGTTGAAGTAAAGAGGGACAGATTTACTTGTTATGATGGAATTTAGTACTGAGACCAAGGTGTTACCAATCCTAGGGGCTAAAATGTAATAAAAATTACTAGAGAGACCCTCAGGACCATGGGCTTTTGCAGGTTTTAAATGCTGAATGGCTTTATTAAAATTCTTCTAGAGTGATCGGACCAGTTAAGTTAGAGAGCATTTAAGGTGGTATCTGTGGGTAAGAAGGTACATCCCATGTAGAGTGACCAGGCAAGGCATTGGAGTCTGAGGCTGTAGGTGTAATGGTCTGCAGTGGGAAGGTGCTAGTAGAGCTAAGGGGATTAGCAAGAGCTGCAGGTGGAGGCTCCTCATAAAAGGTCTTCATGACTTCTGTGATTTGATTATTTGTAGATGTAAATGAGCCATCCGGTTTTCTTACGGGATGTACAACCATAAGAGAACGAGTTCCATTTAACAGATTAGTTAAAAGTTTACACATTTTGTTTCCAAACTTATGGAATCTATAATTAACCGAGAACCGATATCAAATTCCTAAGGACTGTAGGAATTTGTCAAAGTGTGTTTTTTTGCCAAAAGATAGGAATGTTTATTGGAAGGATTTGGGTGCATTTTATAAGCTTGATAAACTTCTGTTCTAAAAAGCTTCTGTTATAAAAAGGCTTTTTTATAATATATATATAATATAGAATATATTTAGAATTATTGAAGTTTATTGTAGCTATAACAAAGCGGCTGTCTGGATCAGGTTCTACACTTACAACTTCCAATTTCAGTTGTTTTTTAGCAAAGATGACGGGCCAAATGTAATAGGTAGTCTGTTTTGGTAAATTGCGAGGTTGGTGCTAAACTCGCAATTTTTCACAATTCTCCAATGTAATAGGGTGTCTGTTCACTAAAACTCGCATTTTTCAGAGTTACTAAAACTCTCCATTCTCAAACTCGCATCCAGATGTTTTCACATTGAAAACAATCAACTCGCCCAATGTAATAGAGTGTCTGTTTCAGACTTGCAAAAAAAAGTTTACCAAAAGTCCCCAAATAATAGACCTGCTTCAGGCTAGCGAGTACATCCTGAGCAGGTCAGATTAACACAGAAACATGCACATATCCATGAGATATGTACATGTTTCTGTGTGTACTTATGTTAAATGGTTTTAAATTAAAAAAAAATGACGTGCACCCCCTCCCCAAAAGCATAACCAGCCCCGGGCTTTATAAAGCCTGTTCTGGTTCTAATAATACAGGGGCCAAAATGCGTAGGGGGCCCCTGTATATTAAGAACCAGCACAGGGCTTTGTTGAGCTGGTCCTGGTACTGAAAAATCAGGGGACAAAACGAGTCGGGGTCCCCCGAAAATTCCAGAACCAGCACCGAACTCTTGTTGCGACATTGTATCATTGATGTAACCACAAGATTAACCTCAATTAATCTTGAGGCTACGATGTTGCGGTTCCCACAATAGAGGTCTATGGGGATTTCTCACCATAGACGTCTATGGAACACACAGGCTGGCCGCATTCAGCTAATCAGGGAGCTGCTCCGACGGAGATGCTCCCTGATTGGCTGGCGGCCCCTTCACTGATGGGCCACAGGTGTGCCCCGGTCATTTACGTGGAGCAAAGGTATGTGTACACACATACCTTTGCTGTGTCTGGCATGGATCGGGCTTTTTTCGTTTTTTTATTTTAACCACTGGATTGCCTACTTGCAGAAGAGGACGTGATCGACGCATAGGAGAGGTGAGTATGGATTTTTTTTTTCAGGTACACCCCTATGGATTACTTCAGATACTAGATGAGTATGTGTGAGTGTGAGTGTGCATGTATGTTTTATTAAAATTATACTTTCACGGTGTATGTTTGTTTATTTACGTATTTCTTTAGTTGTGGAACTACAAGTGCCAGCGGGCCCGTAATGCCCTGCATGCTGGTATTTGTGGTTCTCCAAATAAAGGCAATATTGAAAATTTTATTTTACACTTTACACTAACACTATCAACCCGGCACCCACCGCCCTAGGGATAGCCCCGGGCTATCAGTCTAGGCCTGGGGTGCCCTGGAGAGGGGTACCCCTTTATTGGGGGGGGTACCCAACTCCCTAGGGATCCCCGGCCTGGACTGACTAGCGGTCAGGGGTAATACTTTGGCCGGGGAAACCGGTGAAAGGTTTTCCCTGGCTGTGGCATTATCCCCCCGCTAGATAGAGTTCGGTGCTGGTTCTGGAATTTTCAGGGGACCCCTACTCGTTTTGTCCCCTGATTTTCCAGAACCAGCTCAACAAAGCCCTGTGCTGGTTCTTAATATACAGGGTCCCCTTATGCATTTTGGTCCCTGTATTTTTAGAATCAGAATAGGCTTTATAAAGCCCGGGGCTGGTTAAGTTTTTTTTTTTTCAACACACACACAGAAGCCATCATGGATCTCACTGATCTGTGGTGGCTTCTCTAAAACTCGCCCCTTTTAATGCTACTCGCATTAAAAGGTGTCAGTTTACATTGTCCTAAACTCGCCTAAACTCGCAAATGCAGTAGCCTCGAGCTGAAAAGTTCGCAGGCTATTGAATTTGCGAGTTTCAGTACAAACTCGCACTTTCTAAAAGTGCGAGAAAGTGCGAGTTTGTACTGTTACTAAAACAGACTACCTATTACATTTGGCCCTACAACTCCTCTTGATTTTGAATTGTAGGGGGCTGCAGCTACCAGAGACCATTGTAGCATCTGTAGTTTTTGACATTCTTCTTGTACTAAATGCGTCTCTTGTAGGAATGCAATATTTATATTCTGTCTAGCAAGATACATAAGAACTTTACGTCTTTTGGCTGGGAATTTATACCACCAACATTCCACGACCCTATATGTATTTCAGACATTTTACAATGAGCATACCCTCCTCTTCAGTCTCTGGGGCTGCGGCTGTTAGGATGGCTTTGATGGTGGCAGTGAAGATAAATATTTCTCCATAATCGGACAGGCAGGTAAGTGGGGAGGAGAGCGCCATATGTGAAGCTATAAGTAGCCTTTAAAAGGTTTTATTGCCAAGACTGTAACGGAGCTCGAACACGGAGCTGCTCACTCCATGAAGCCGGAACCGGAAGTCCCATTGAGACTCTTTTTAAAGTAATCTCTTGTTGGTATCGTCCATAAGTTTTATCTAAAATGTACCATGGGATGTTGGCATGTTGTTGGAAATGCAGTAAAGACTTGGGTAATCCTCTTCACATTTGGTGGTCATGTCCGGTTCTTAGGACCTTTTGGGATGGGGTGCAGTGGCATAACTAGGGTATTTGGAGCCCAGGGCAAATTGAAAAATGGAGCCCCACCCCCCTATTTGCGCGCGCCTAAGGCGCACGTGGCAAAAATGGGCATTCTCACAAGAGGCGTGGTCACTTAAAAATGGGGCGTGTCAACATGACACACACAGCCTTTCTCATCACTCTGAACATTCCTTTCCATATGCACCTTAACCCCAGTAGTGCTTCTTATACAGTACACCCAGTATGCAATGTCCCCAGTAGTGGTCCCCCTTATGCAGCCCCTCATTATTTCCCCTTATAAAGTGCTCCCAGTAGTGGTCCCCTTATTCAGCCCTCCATTAGTTTCCCTTATACAGTGCCCCCATTAGTGGTCCCCCTTATGCAGTGCCCCCAGTAGTACTCCCCCATGCAGTGCCCCCAGTAGTGGTACCCCCTATGCAGTGCCCTTTATATAGTGCCCCAGCAGTAGTCCCCCCTATGCAGTGCCCCCAGAAGTAGTCCCCCCTATGCAGTGCCTCAAGTAGTGATCCCCCCTATCCAGTGCCCCCTGTAGTGGTCCTCCCTATTTAGATCCCACAGTAGTGATCCCCCCAGTGCAGTGCCCCTAGTAGTAAGCCCCTTATACAGGGCTCCCAGTAGTAGTCCCCAGTAGAGGTCCCCTGTCCTGATGCAGTACCCCAGTAGTAGTCCCCAGTAGTGGTGTCCCCCTCATGCAGTGCCCCCACTAGTGGTCCCCCCCAGTAGTGCTCCTAGTAGAGATTCCCCCTGTAGTGACCCCCCTCTGATGCAGTGCAGACAAATATAAGTAAAAAAATAAAAACTTACCTGAAGTCTGTCTGACTCATTGGCTGCTGATTGACACACACATTGCCACCGCACTGGTGGCGATGTGTGTGTAAATACACCTGCCTGAGCCCGCCTCCCACCCTCTGTCTGGTGCTATTGGGTAAGCACTCAGGGGGAGGGAAGGGGCTCGGCTGTGTAGCACAGGACAGCGCAGGAAAGCCTAGCGCCGATCCTGTGTAAATGTGTAGTGCTGACCGCACTGCGGTCGGCACTATACTGGCTAACTATGATGGGCTGGTCCTACGGCGCCCAGGGCACTAGCCCCGGCGGCTCTGCCCTAGTTACGCCACTGACAGGGTGGTTTTTCGGTTGCACGTGAGATTTTGGGCTCGGATGTTCCAGATGGGCCTGAATTTTGGCTCTTGAAATTACTTACCATGCCTTCATCTGTATACAAAAATTCCCTTCTGAAGTGCCTTAATAGTGCTGGCAAGGCCTCTTTTTTACCTGTGCTATGGAAGTCCACCTTCCCCCCGACTCTAGTTGATTGGGTCCAAAGGATTGAACTATATCATTCAATGGATGATATTATACTGTCTTCTGCTGATCAGTAAAAAAATTACCTGAAGGTTTGGTTTTATTGGTTGGAATTTTGTGAGTCGGTCCACTATAAATCCCTAATGGGAGTCGTATAACACTAATTCCCACATGCCCTTGATAATTTGATTTCTGCTTCTTGGTCCTTAGGTTCCCGATGGAAAATTTCCTCCCGCCCCCCTCCCTCTCTGAGCAGCATAGGAATACAATTGTACGCTAGGAAAATTGGTTGCCCCGTGGAACCGGAGCTGTTGTAGTTTGTTTAAACCAATTAGTGGGCATTTCCCATTCCAAATTAACTTCCAAAAAGTGTAATTAACTAGCTGCACATCCTTATTATAAAGAAGGAAGGGGAGAACCTGAATAGGGTACATTAGATTAGGGATTATATTATTGTATTGTATTATTTTTATTAGGTTTGCTCTGCTTAAGTAGGATAACAATAACTTTTTCCAACCCTCCAGCTCCACCGAAATATTCTGAATTACAGAGGAAAAGTTTAGGAGATGTGGTTTACATGAAATCTAACACTCAAATATGTGAAACTTTGTGTAGCCCACATAACGGGTATGTTGGAAGAAAAGGGAATGTGAGAAGAGGGCTGGCCCAAGCGAAGCACCACCAACTTAGCAATATTGACCATGAATGCTAATATGGAACCAAAGTCAGCCAAAGCAGCGAAGGTACGGTCAAGGGACACCGAGGGATCTGATATATACAGTAGAATGTCATCTGAAAAAGCAGTTAGTTTGATTTTCTTGCTTCCAATCTTAATACATTGAAAAAAGGCACTATTCTGCAAGATTCTGAGCAAGGGATCAAGAGCAAGGTTAAATAAAAGGGGGGAAAGGGGACACCCCTGTCGAGTACCTCTGAACATGGTAATGGGATAACTACAATAACCATTACTCAATAAAGCGGTAGATGGGCTGGAATAAAGATACCTAACAAAATCAATAAAGGAGGGTTTAAATTGTCTCAATTGAAGGGCCATCTCAAAGGCTTTTGTTGTATCTATACTAAGGAGTACGTTTTATGTGCGATCTTCTCCATGGGACGCCACTGCCACAGCCGTTCTATCCCTTTTACCAGTTTGTTATTTCTGACAAATCCAAGCTGATGCTCCTTAAGTTGGTGAGGAATCAATAATTGAAGGCTATCAGCCATGATTTTGGCAAGTTTCTTAACATCCGTATTGAGCAACGGTATGGGTCTGTAAGAGTCAATGAGTTTGGGATCTCGATGCGACTTAGGGATCAGTACCTTGTAGGCTTCATTAAAGTGTGGGAAGGCTGTGTTTTTAAGAAGTATGTTAATAAATAACTCAAGTAGTGTCTTTGCAGTATCTTAAAATATTCATTAAAGAGTCCGTCAGGACCTAGGGATTTATGTAGCTTTAAATTAGAGATTACACACGTTAATTCATCCAGTGTGATTTCCTGCTAAAGGGTTTCACTATCTGAGAGGGACAACAGGGGGAGGGTCGCTTCAGACATCAGACGGTCATGAAGATCCGGTCAAACGGACGTGTGCCATATAACTTGGAATAGTAAGCCTCAAAATGTTAAGTTGTCGGCAGAGGTGGAATTAGGATCTTTTATTGCTGTGATCAGCTTCCTTGGAGTCCCTAACTTAGACATAGTGGCCAGTAATTGACCTGTTTTATTACCCTAGCAAAAGTATTTAAATTTCGAGAAAGTCAAGTCATGCTTCGCCTGCATCAGCCAGAAATTGTCTAGTGATTGCCTTGCCTGAGTGTATGCCGATTGCTTGTCAGAGGAGGGAGACTCCAAACAAATACGCATAGCATGAGTCAAAGAAGTATGCAAACTATGGTATTGGGAAGAAAGATTCTTCTTTTGCTTAGAGGCGTAATCAATAATGTGTCCTCTCATAGAGGCCTTAGAAGACCCCTAAAAAATGGTAGACCAATCCCAAAAATCAATATTGTCATCAGCGTAAATCATCCAACGATTAATTAGGAAATTACGGAAATCATCTGAGGTGTAAAGATAAAATGGGAAGCGTCATGGGCGAAACCCTCCCATAAGAGGTGGTTTTAGTGAGAGTAAGCAAGACCGGAGCATGGTCGGAGATGACAATATTATGTATATCGGTCTGGTATGTGTGTGAGACCAATGCGTCCCCTATCAGAAAAGCAGCAATGCATGACTAAGAGCTGTGTACCGCAGAATAAAAAGTGAAAGAACAGACGGAGGGGTTGAGAAAGTGCCAGATATCAGTAAGTTGGAGGGTGAAAAACTGTATCTGTCTATATAAAGGTAACTTGTGACTGTATGTCCAAGGATGGATTGCCGACCAAATTAAAATCACCACCAATGATCAAATAAGCATTTTGTCGCTGAGCCAGAATTTGCGTGATGGCATGTAAGAATTCAGAAGTGGACATATTCGGTGCATATATGTTTTACTAGGGTGTAGCTTATACCCCAAATTGTCACATCCAGTATCAAATAGCACCCTTCAGGGTCAGAAACAGTGGCAGTAATACAATATTGACCATCTCTGTGGAATAAAATGGAAACTCCTCTTTTCTTTCTCTGGAATTGGGAAGAAATGCATTCACCCAACCAGGGTGCCTGCAATGTAGAGTCACCTCCTGCCTCCCAATGAGTCTCCTGTAAAAATATAACCTTGGGGCGAAACTTATGTAGATATTTATTTTAATTAGGGATGTGCAGGCTCGGTTCTACTCGGTTCCGTTCGGTTTTTTTTTACGAATCTTATTGGCTATCCAAAACTCATGACAGCTGAAACCCAATAAGATTCGGGGAAAAAAACCGAACGGAACCGAGTAGAACCGAGCCTGCACATCCCTAATTTTAATACATGTAATTTCTATAACTTCTGACTCGGTCACAAATGTGTATAAAATGCATTCTCTTTATAGACCACAAGGTGGCAAAGGTGTTGCATTGTTGAGCAGTTGTGAAGTATTTACAAATTTAAAAAGATATCATATAAAATCTGAAATAATAATAACGATTATAATAATGAATAGAACAAAAACATTTTAATTTTGGTTGTCTTTCCATGCAGTTTTGTAGAATGAATGTAAAACAGCGAGTACACAGGCTGCGGATTCCATGCAAAATCCATTTATACTGTACATGTGTATACAAGTGTTTATGTACTTTTATAAAGTTTGGTGGTCTTTTACAGAAACTAATCTCTCTCTCTCTCTCTCTCTCTCTCTCTCTATCTATCTATCTATATATATATATATATATATATATATATATATTACATATGTAGAGGTGCGGTACTCCTAAATCCCTGAATAATAAACGACCAGAGTGGCATTGCTTGCTTTAACCTTTCAATGGCTTTATTCCTTTATCATCCTTCTGGGGGATGCCATTACCTGTGGGTTATGCCTTAGGTGGCATGGAGCCGTGCACTAACTAGTTCAAATTGACTCCCTCCCCCTATGTAACCCCTCCCCATAACCTGGATCCTCAGTCTTGTATTTAGTGCCTTGGAGAAGGCACTAGCTAGGTCCTAGGTTTTAGTTAGGTTTTTATTTATGTATTTTCGGTTATACTATAGGGTACTTTAGTCCCAGATTGAGAGGGGCGAGCACTGTCAGAGTGGGAGCGGTTAAGTCCTCCATACATCAACAATCGATTGTGGCAATTCTGCAATTTGCAATCGATTGTGCATAAATATCTGCAATGTATGGGCTTCACAGATCAACCAAAAAGTGACTGGAATTGTTAAATCAGATTGTCCAACATGTTGGATTTCACAAATGGATTGGGGCTGTAGATTGCTAGTGTATGGACATGATCAGCAGATTTGCAGACCGTTACTAGTAAAATGATGGGCCTTTCAAGATTTGGCAGATCTGTGTTTGCTGCAATCGATCTGAAAATCACTGAAAAAGACCTGTAATGTATGGGCGCAGATTGCTAGATTTAGAAATCCTAAAATCGGGCAACAAATCTTCAAATTGTTCAATTGTGGTTTTCAGATTGCTGATGTATGGGGGCCTTTACTTAGAGGTTTGTGTAAACCAGTTTTCCCACTCTAAAAGATAGCCTCTGGAGAGTCACTACACTTCACTGCAATGTCACTGGGACTCTTCTTATCCAGACACACATCTGAGGGGGCCGCAGACAAACAAGGTAAAGTAGAATGCATTATAATGTAATTACCTTGTTTGTAGATATACTGCAGAACAGCACGCTACTTCCGCATAGTTATAGCGGCCGTCCATTAGCCTCCCCTTGTGTCAGCATCCATTGGTGCCAGGTTACAGAGTGAGCTGTCCTCTGGTTTTTTATGCTGTAGCAGCAAGCCAGGGCCACGACCTAATTACTCAGGATAACGAGCAACAGTTGGACAATCAGTATAAAAGACTCACTCCCCAAACAGGCTGTGGTTTGGAGGGAGTTAGAGTTGCTGACTGTCTGACTAGGACTCTGCACTGGGGGATTGCTGAAAGCGCTAAGAAGCAGTAACAATAAGTTTTTACCATGGGTTATGTAACTTATTGTGGTTAAGTATTGGAAGGTGGTTACCTATTTGGCTCGGAATTGATAAAAATAATTTCCCAGGTGATGGGGGGTAAAAGTCCTTTCCATCCTGGTGCTACACCTAAGGCTAAACCCAGGTTTGGTTCCTTTTGTGCCCACATCCGCAGAGGGCGTGTTGGATCAGGCCCTACCCGTACTGCGGCAAAGCAGGCAGGGCAATCGGCATTACTATTTAGAGCCGGGAACCTATCCTCGAGTGGGGGCTCTGTTACTCAGGTTCAAGGATACTTGGAGTCGTTCCAATCTAGATTATTGGGTGAAGGGTCTGGTCACAAGAGATTATATCCTGGACCTATAGAGTCATGTTCCAGAGAAATTTCTGGTTACTCTTCTTCCAAGAGAGGTGAACAGGAAAAAGGCTTATTCAGGCAGTTCAGACTTAGTCAGGTTCTGGAGTAATTTTTCCGGTACCAAAATCAAAAAGGTGTTGGGGTTTTTACTCCAATCTGTTTCTGGTGGACAAATGAGATGGGTCATTCCGACCCATTTTCAATCTAAGATGGCGGAGTCCCTATCTCCAGTTGAAGAAATTCAAGATGGAGTCAGTAAGCATGAAGGGTCTGGTCACAAGAGGATATATCCTGGACCTATAGAGTCATGTTCCAGTAAAAAATTCTGGTTACCCCTTTTCCAAGAGAGGTGAACAGGAAAAAGGCTCATTCAGGCAAAACAGACTTTGTCAGGTTCCAGAGTAATTGTTCCGGTACCAAAATCAGAAAGGGGATGGGGTTTTCACTCCAATCTGTTTTTGGTGGACAAACCAGATGGGTCATTCCGAACCACTCTCAATCTGAAATGGCTGAAATTCTCCATTTGAAGAAATTCAAGATGGAGTCAGTAAGGACAGTAATTGGTTCTATGGAAAAGGACCAATTCTTGGCATCAGTAGACATAAAAGATGCCTACCTTCATATTCCCATATGGAGGGGTCATCAATGTCTTCTGAGGTTTGTGGTAGGGGATCATCATTTTCAGGTTCAGGCTCTGCCTTTCGGCCTTTCTAGCGCTCCCAGAGCTTTGACAAAGGTCATGGCACACATGATCCTTCTGATAAGAAAACAGGGAGTGAATGTGTCCGCATACCTAGACGACCTTTTGATAAGGGCGTCTATGGTAGGCCTTTTGCATCAACATTTCAGGGTCACTACAGAACTGCTGCAAACTTTTGGTTAGGTCATAAGTTTGCCAAATCAAATTTGGTTCCATCTCAAAGGATGATGTTTCTGGGACTCAACTTCAACACTCTGTGTCAAAGGGTGTTTCTTCCTCAGGTGAAGGTTCAAGAGCTCCAGTCCAATACAATTTCAATCCTCAGAGCCATGCAATTAATTGGAAGAATGGTGGCTTCGTTCAAAACTGTACGTTTTGCCAGATTTCATGCTTGTCCTTTGCCAACCCAGTTATTGCATCACTGGGTAAAGTCACCCTCATCTGAAAAGACAGATGTTCAGATTATCTCTCCAAGTACGTCAGTCCCTTCATTGGTGGATGGAGGAGAGAAATTTGAACAAGGGTTGCAGTCTGGTGGTAATGGACTGAATTGTGGCTACCACAGATGCTGTGGTACTGGGGAGACACTTTCAGGGTCTCTGGTCCAGCCAGGAAGTTTTGCTTCCTATCAATATCTTGGAGCTAAGAGCAGTCTGAAACACACTGATCCAGGCCCAGTCTCTGTTATAAGGCCAGCCTGTGTGCATCCAATCGGACAATGAAACAACAGTTGCTTACATAAACAAGCAGGGTGGCACACAATGAAGTAAGTATCTCATATTCTTCCTTGGGTAGAGAAATGGATTCCTGTGATCTCAGCAGTTTTCATTCCAGGGGTGGACAACTGGGAGGCAGTCTTTTTGAGTCGCCATACAGTACACCCAGGTGAATGGGAACTACAGTACACCAGGAAATTTTCAAGTAGATAGTTTCCATTTGGGGACAGCCAGACATAGATCTGATGGCCTCCCGTCTCAACAAGAAACTACCAAGATAGAGTTTGCTCCCAGGACCCTCACGCATTTCTAGTGGATGCCATGATAGCACATTGGTCGTTCCAGTTGGGGTACATATTTCCTCCTCTGGTGATGATCCCAAGAGTATTAAGGAGGATTCAATCAGTGGCTCGGCTGGTCATTCTGGTAGCACTGGATTGGCCGCGCCGACACTGGTATGTAACCCCTCAGAGCATGGTGGCAGACATTCCGTTTTGGTCACCTGTGCGACCAGATCTATTGATTCAGGGTCCCTGCCGATACCCAGATTTGCCTCAATTGGCTTTGACGGCGTGGTTCATGATTTCAAGATTCTGAGATCTAAAGGGTTTTCCAAATCTGTAGCAAATACCATGATCCAGGTTTATAAGCCAGTCACATCAAAAATATATCATCGCATCTGGAAGAGGTATATTTATTGGTGTGAACAGAACAAGTTTAAACCTAAGAATTTTCATGTAACCCGGCTTTTGTCTTATTTACAGGATGGAATAACAAGGGGACATGGGTTATCCTCACTCAAAGGACAGGTATCAGCCCTGTTTATCCTGTTTCAAAGGAAATTGGCCATTATTCCTAAAGTACAGACTTTCCTTCAGGGGGTAACTCGCATACAGCCTCCATAGGTTCCACCAGTTCCACCTTGGAATCTGAACTTGGTGTTAGAGGCGCCTCAGAAAGCATCTTTGAAGCTTTGGAGTCTGTGGAATTGCGATATCTTACCTTGAAACTGGTTTTTCTGATGGCCATTGCTTCAGCAAGAAGAGTTTTGGAGTTAGCAGCCCTTTCCTGTAAGTCTCCGCTCCTCATTTTTCATGAGGACAAGGTTGTGTTACCCACTAAACCTCCTTTTCTTCCAAAGGTGGTTTCAGCGTTTCACATTAAAAAGGACATAGTCCTTCCAGCTTTTTGGCAGGCTTCAGCCAATGAAGCCTCGCTGTTAAGTTTGTTGGACATGGTCCATACCTTACGCATTTACTTGGAATGTACTGCGTCTTTCCGACGTACAGATTCCCTGTTAGTCCTAACTGATGCTCTAAAATGAGGCTGGCCAGACTCTAAAGGATCCATTGCAAGATGGGTTATGGCTGCCATTAGACAGGCTTATGTGTCCTCCAATGTGTTGGTTCCGGCCTCAATTTGGGCCCATTCGACTCATGCGGTCGGAGTTTCCTGGGCAGTGCGACACGGAGCCTCAGTAGAACAGTTATGCAGAGCAGCTACCTGGTCTTCCGTACATACATTTACAAAGTTTTACCGTTTCCATACATTCGGCACTAGTGAGAATTTTGAGTGCAGTCATTTCCGCTGCTCCCCCCCCCCCCCTTTCATAATTTGGCCTGCTTGGGTATGATCCCACAGGTAATGGCATCCCCCAGATGGACGATAAAGGAGACAGGATTTTTACTCACCAGTAAAGTTAATTCATTGAAGTCCATCTGGGGGATGCTGAGATCCCTCTCTTGTTTGACTTCAGACTCATTTCTATTAGTTAGGTTCTCAGTTCTTTTGTCAGTTTTTCTCCAGACTTGGTTAAACATTAGACTGAGGATCCAGGTTATGGGGAGGAGTTATATCGGAGGTGAGAGTCAATTTGAACTAGTTAGTGCATGCCTCCAACCCACCTAAGGCATAACCCACAGGTAATGGCATCCCCCAGATGGACTTCAAGGAATTGATTTTACTGGTGAGTAAAAATTCTGTTTACTTCACACTGTCATCAGGACAGGAGTACAAAGACTAAAACAACTTACTCACCTAAATGTCATCACCCATATGTGACTGTATGGTCACGCATTATATATATTATATATAATTAAATTGAGGACATATTTTGTTGCAGGATATTATTATTGGTCACTGTGTGAACAGTATTTATTCAACTTAATGGTTATCTTTTTGGGATAACATCTGTGCTGTGTTCTTACTGTTTATAACATGTGGCGGTTGCTCAGTGGGGGCTACAGTACAGATCAAAATAGCAGGGGGGGGGCCAAATAAAACATAATCCTAACTGTACCTTTAAACTTGTTATTAATAATGGCGGGTGTCTGCTGGGAAGGTAAACTCTTCAGGGATCAGTGCCGTGTATCACAGCCTCTGCAGCTGGGATACTGCAATCAGCACCTACCTCCTGTATCTGCCTGCTCCCAGATTCCTGTGTAACTAGCCAATGGGAGACTGAGGGGCGGGCATATACAGGAGGGAGGTGCTGATTTCTGTGTCCTGGCTGTAGCAGCTGTTATACATGGCGCTGATCCCCCGGGAGTTTACTTTACCAGCAAAAACCTTTAAACTATATTAAAAACCAGTTTAAAGGTATAGTTATGGTATGTTTTATACGGCACCCCACTCTTTTTGGTCTGTGCTGCAGTCCCCACTGAGCAACCGTCACTATTTATAACTATGAAGTGGACTTATTCTTTTTTTTTTATGTGTTTATTTAAAATTTTCCAAAGATTAGGAAAATACAAAAATACATGCAAAGGCAAATAAAATATTCAGTGTATACAAAAACAAAATACATGGAGTTGCATGTAAACATGAAGGTACAAATTTAGCAAAAGACTGATCTGAGAGAAAATATATAGAAATGAGAACCGTTAGATGCTGAAACACATATTGAAATGAACTGTAAATAACAATACAAAGCATAAAGTGAGAACAAATGGAAATTGTAAGAGCATGGAAGAAAAGAAGATAAAGAACTAGGAGGAAGAATGGGAAAGAAGAGAAGGGTGTAGGGGGAGGGGGAAAGTATGTAAGAAGCCTAGTCTAGGTTAATGTTATATATTAGGGGAGCCTAGGCAAAGATCTCTAAATTATAAAAAGGAAAAGAAAAACTACCATGGTAGGATGGAGAGGTAATAACTTTCAAGCAGGAGGTCTGAAAAGCCAGAGGGCAGAGGTCCTGATTCAGAGCCGCTTGTAAGTGGCCGCTCGTTCGCTCCGAGCGATGTTCGCACATCTGCGCATGCGTATGGGTCGTAATGCGCATGCACCAGCCAGTCATTGCGGTCGGAAATCGAGCGCTAGCAAAATAGCGAGTGCCTGCTAATTTGAGTGACAGGATGAGGCGTTTGTGGGTGGTAACAGGGGAAGGTGCTTGAAAACGGGGAGTGGTGATCCGAACGCAGGCGTGCCAAACGGTCAAAACAGGCGTTTTAAGGGTGTGCATAATTAACAAAGCAGCGTCATCGACCACGTCACTTGGTTGTTTCTTAGCCTGAACTGTTCGCATGATTGCGGTAGGAAAATCCTACCACAAGCACTGCAAGCATTTCAGACGCCTTTCAATGTACTCGATTAATCAAATAAATAGCAGAGATGACGTAGGATGCGAGCGGCCAGGGAGCGTCTTTACAAAATAGCGAGTGCATGTTTCGTTCGCTCGCTCAGGCATAGAGGCGTCAACAGACCGCAAAGAGCAAGCGTTCAATTTAAATAGCCGGCCCCTTTTTACTGAACGAGCGAGCGCAAATAGCGTCCGGCTCTGAATCAGGCCCAGAGTCCCATGTGGCGTGGTGCTAGTATATAAAAACCAGTCACCTCAAACCGTAAGAAAGTTATGGGAGGTACAGTATTGTGAAGGTAAGTCAACATTTTCTACATGGCTGCGACATGCCAGATTTTATTTGTGAGTTGCTGGTGAGAAGTCGGGTTAGTGCACTTCCATTGTCTTGCAATTAGGCATTTAAAATATGCAAAGAGAGCTTATCGACATGCTTGTTGAGGCCCTCAAGTGGACAGCCAAGGAGAAGACCACAAGTGGATTTATTCTAGCATTCTGACATGTTACTTTGTTGCTGTTTATTATTTATTACATTCCCTCAAGGGGTTCATTTTAATAATGGCAAGCTTTACTATTTGTGTCAATTCTTGTTTCATTTTAATTACATTTTCTAGTGGGTAATGGCAGAGTGTCACATGATCGGAGCCACTGCTCTCAGTGGTGACATCATTAAGCTGAGCCACTTTCCGGGGAGGTGGCCCTGTGGGAGGAAGCCAGCATTAACACGTGCGTGATAGTATTTAGGTGACTAAGTTATTTTATTCCTTATTCTCCTGATGACAATGTAAAGTAATAAAGAGACACTGAAACATTGAAGCAAGCTATGTTGCTGTGATAATTTATTATTAGGGATCCATGAGTGCCGCACCCCTACATATGTTTTATTGACCTTACCTGTGAAGGCATCTGGATACTTATATATATGTTTCCAAAAGTCCGGCATTAATTTCCAACAGGTGTCATTTACTTCTAGCCATTGGAACTGTTTCACATTCCAATGGCTGTTATTTCTAAAGGAATGGGTATGATGTTCATATCCCGACGCCGTCAGCCCAAAAGGAGAAGATCCTGACAGGGCAGGTAAGTAGGCTATGCCTTCCCCTCTCCCCCCCCCCCCCTAACTCTCCCTTACCTCTTCCCGGAGGTGCCTAACCCAACCTCCCCTTACTGCACCCTAAACCTAACGCTCCTACCCTAACCCTCCCGGGGGGGTGCCTCACCCTAACTTCCCCACGGAGGTGCCTAACGCTAACCCTAGGGGTGCCTAATGCTAACTTCCCCTACCCCAAAACCTAACCCTACTACGGTCCCTAAACCTAACCCTCCCCCTCCCCCACGGCTAACGCTAAGGGTGCCCCAGCCTTACCTCGTTTGCTCTGGCGTCTTTCGGTGTTCTTGCATCAGGATTAAGATAGGCGTTGGTATTTCGACGCCTATCTTAAGTCTCTTGTCGGGATTCAGATGTCGGTATTGAGGCCGCCTGTCTCTTAAATACATCCCATTTCTAATAACACACACAACACTTGTTTTGGGTTTTTGTAAAGTCATTCAATGCATGTGTTCAGTATGGAATCGGTATGTAATGCCCCCGGATGTCTTGCTGGCGGACTAAATACTGGAAGCCCGAACCGTCAGGATCCCGACTGGAAATCTGGTAAATGAGCTGCATCCCATTCAGTATAGCATCTTTCAGAAAATGTAAAAGTCCCAGGTAACCGTGCCCAAGTGAAAACTCTCATCTCACCTCCTGCTAGTCCCTGCTTGCCAATGTTTCAGGACAACTAAGCAACCTTTTCTCAAACCTATGCTAAACACATGCATTGAATATAGTTGCTGCTATTTATATACTATTCAGCTATGCTTTCGAAGGTACAAATGTTGCTGGATTATATTGCAGTTTATGTGACTGTTTTTATCTGAATTGATAGAGTGCAAATTGTTACAAAAACTGAAACAAATATCTATTTTGGACTTTGATACACTGCTTTTGTTAGACTGCTGCAAACATTGGAAATGTTATTGCATGCTTTTGGAGATTCAGCTGTCACTGAAATATAATACAAATTGATGACTTTATAAAAACCTAAAAAGGAGTGTTGTGTATTGTATTACAAATAACAAAACTACAACCATTGGTGAATATATATATATATATATATATTGACCATCTGGGGTGCCCTTGGTATGTGACCACACCATCTACATAAAAAATATCATACAAACTCGGCACTCACATGCTTTTCAAACTGCAACTCCTTTGAACATAGGGAATGTTGGTTCCAAAATATTGCAATAATTTGTTAAGCTGGCCACCGCTTCACGGTCATTCCCATCTAGCCAGTCCCTACACTGATTCTCAGATAAATTAACTTGATCTGCCATCTTGGCCTCAAGCTTGCATACATTTTAAACAGAAAACTGGGTCCTGCCTTAAAGAGACAGGACCACACCCAGGGCTATCAGTTAATAAGCACCTGGAAAAAGAAAAAAGTTTGTCTTACATTTGAAAAACAGGGTGCCCTAGCAAGTGTGACCTCAAAATTTAAATAAACGACAGGCTCAATCCACGGCACTCGACCATCTGGGTTGCCCTTGGTATGTGACCACACCATCTACATAAAAAATATCATACAAACTCGGCACTCACATGCTTTTCAAACTGCAACTCCTTTGAACATAGGGAATGTTGGTTCCAAAATATTGCAATAATTTGTTAAGCTGACTACCGCTTCACGGTTATTCCCATCTAGCCAGTCCCTACACTGATTCTCAGATAAATGAACAGGCAGGACCCAGTTTTCTGTTTAAAATGTATGCAAGCTTGAGGCCAAGATGGCAGATCAAGTTCATTTATCTGAGAATCAGTGTAGGGACTGGCTAGATGGGAATGACCGTGAAGCGGTGGCCAGCTTAACAAATTATTGCAATATTTTGGAACCAACATTCCCTATGTTCAAAGGAGTTGCAGTTTGAAAAGCATGTGAGTGCCGAGTTTGTATGATATTTTTTATGTAGATGGTGTGGTCACATACCAAGGGCACCCCAGATGGTCGAGTGCCGTGGATTGAGCCTGTCGTTTATTTAAATTTTGTGGTCACACTTGCTAGGGCACCCTGTTTTTCAAATGTAAGACAAACTTTTTTCTTTTCCCAGGTGCTTATTAACTGATAGCCCTGGGTGTGGTCCTGTCTCTTTAAGGCAGGACCCAGTTTTCTGTTTAAAATGTATGCAAGCTTGAGGCCAAGATGGCAGATCAAGTTAATTTATCTGAGAATCAGTGTAGGGACTGGCTAGATGGGGATGACTGTGAAGCGGTGGCCAGCTTAACAAATTATTGCAATATTTTGGAACCAACATTCCCTATGTTCAAAGGAGTTGCAGTTTGAAAAGCATGTGAGTGCCGAGTTTGTATGATATTTTTTTTATATATATATATATATATATATATATATATATATATATATACAGTCAGGTCCATAAATATTGGGACATTGACAGAATTTTCATATTTTGGCCTCTATTCACCACCACAATGGCTTTGAAATTAAACAAGCAAGATGTGCTTTAACTGCAGACTTTCAGATTTCATTTGAGGGTAATTACATCCAAATCAGGTGAATGGTGTAGGAATTACAAAGGTTTCTATATGTGCCTCCCACTTTTTAAGGGGCCAAAACTAATGGGACAAACTAAACAATCCTAAATCTAACTTTCACTTTTTAATACTTTGTTGCAAATCCTTTGCAGGCAATTACAGCCTGAAGTCTGAAATGCATAGACATCACCAGACGCTGGGTTTCATCCCTGGTGATGCTCTGCCAGGCCTCTACTGCTTGTTCTTGGGGAATTTTCCCTTCAGTTTTGCCTTCATCAAGTGAAATGCATGCTCAAATGGATTCAGGTCAGGGGATTGATTTGGCCATTGCATAACATTCCACTTTTTAGCCTTAACAAACTCTTTGGTTGCTTTTGCAGTATGCTTCGGGTCATTGTCCATCTGCACTGTGAAGCGCCGTCCAATGAGTTCTGAAGCATTTGACTGAATATAAGCATATAATATTGCCCAAAACACTTCAGAATTCATTCTGCTGCTTTTGTCAGCAGTCACATCATCAATAAATACAAGGGAACCAGTTCCATTGGCAGCCATAAATGCCCACACCATGACACTACCACCACCATGCTTCACTGATGAGGTGGTATGTTTTGGATCATGAGCAGTTCCTTTCCTTCTCCATACTCTTCTCTTCCCATCACTCTGGTACAAGTTGATCTTTGTCTCATCTCATAGGATGTTGTTCCAGAACTGTAATGGCTTTTTTAGATGTTGTTTGGCAAACTCTAATCTGGTCTTCTTGTTTTTGTGGCTCACCAATGGTTTGCATCTTGTGGTGAACCCTCTATATTCACTCTTGTGAAGTCTTGTTTTGATTGTTGACTTTGACACATATACATCTACCTCCTGGAGAGTGTTCTTGATTTGGCCAACTGTTGTGAAGGGGTTTTTCTTCACCAGGAAAATTATTCTTCTGTCATCCACCACAGGTGTTTTCCGTGGTCTTCCGGGTCATTTGGTGTTGCTGAGCTCTCTGGTGCGTTCTTTCTTTTTAAGAATGTTCCAAACAGTTGATTTGGCCACACCTAATGTTTTTGCTATCTCTCTGATGGGTTTGTTTTGATTTTTCAGCCTAATGATGGCTTGCTTCACTGATAGTGACAGCTCTTTGGATCTCATATTGAGAGTTGACATCAACTGATTCCAAATGCAAATGTCACACCTAGAATCAACTCCAGACCTTTTACCTGCTTAATTGATAATGAAATAATGAGGAAATAGCCCACACCTGTCCATGAAATAGCTTTTGAGTTGATAGTCCCATTACTTTTGGCCCCTTAAAAAGTGGGAGGCACATATTGAAACCGTTGTAATTCCTACACCGTTCACCCGATTTGGATGTAATTACCCTCAAATTAAATCTGAAAGTCTGCAGTTAAAGCACATCTTGTTTGTTTCATTTCAAAACCATTGTGGTGGTGAATAGAGGCCAAAATCTGAAAATTCTGTCAATGTCCCAATATTTATGGACCTGACTGTATATATAGCATAAAATAATGGCTCTGGTGCCCTCCACAACAATGCTCCTTAAGGAATGGCACATGCAAAGTACCTTGACAAACATCCAGAAGGGATCGAAATGTTTGTATGAACATGTTTTGATACTATGAATAAAGCCTTTTTTACTGCAACTTGAAGTCTGGTGAGTACACCCCTAGTTGGAGGAACTATATATATATATACTGTATTTTTATATTAAATATGTGAGGGTCCGGATTTCTGAAATCCAAACACACCCAAATCTAGGGGTTCCGAGTAGAACCGGGTCAAGGTTTTGTGGCCTGGTTCGAGCCCGATTCTGATCTGTTGCCGGTTCTGAACTCAGATTTAGAAACCGAACTCAGGTTTTGGATTCGGACATTTTACCTGTTTTTATAAATTTTTAATGATATTATCGATTTTGTATTGATTTTTATACATTTTTATCTGAATCTAAAACAAAAACCAAAACACTTGAGGGAGTTTTTGCAAAACCAAAATACGAAGATGAATCCATATCCAAAACCAAAACACGGGGGTCCGTGCACATGTCTAAAATATATCTATATCCAATATAAAAAATCTATAAAATAATTACATCTACTAAAGTAGAAGTTCCCAAACTCGGTCCTCAAGGCTCCCCAACAGTTCAGGTTTTAGAGCTATCCATGGTTGAGCACAGGTGGTTAAATCAAATTGATTGAGGTACTAATCAAGTCACCTGTGGTCAACCATGGATATCCTTAAAGCCTGAACTGTTAGGGTGCCTTGAGGGCTGAGTTTGGAAACCTCTGTACTAAAGCAAAAAAAAAAAAGCCACAATTAGAGTGCGTAGTCTTCACATCCATACTGAAATTTTAATTTTTGGACTCTATAACATGACATTTTACGTAAATTATGTCAGATATTTTCAACCGTTAATGTCACCTTGCAACCAAAAAAATGGAAAGGAAAAACAAATGGACATTGTTTATTATATAGAAGTGAGATCCTAATCCATCATTAACCCTTTGCATACAGTAAGTATGCACATCCCTTTACACATAACTTGAAAAAACAATAATATGTAAATGACATTGCAATCAATAGTGGCTTGACAAAAGATATAACTGAAGTTAGTCGGATATGCTATAATGTCATGGAACATATTAATGTTCAATTACTTAATCATTATGTCTTAATTTCTACAATAAGAAAATTAAAATTTATTCCTCGAATTTATTTATTATTCCTAAATGTCCTATGAATCTTTTAGACAACATGCAGGGGTACCCTGGACCATAAAGTTACAGCTGTGAAGCTGTAAGCAGTTGAGAGAAAGGGGGTAAGAGTCTGAGCAGGGCCAGGGCTACACGGCACTATACAGACCTTATCCTGCAGGCACCAGGGTAGTGGAGCTGCTGCAGTCCTCAGACTCAAGGCACACATCCACTTGCAGACATCAAAACGATTGCACGATTACGACATTGTAATCGTGCAGTCGTTAGTCTGTGCTGTGCCTACCCTGAACGTTCAGTCATTCAGTGTAGGCACATCAATCATCAACTAACATGCTGAGTCTGACGTTATCATCAGGTTGTATAGCATTTTCATGTGATGATTGATGTTGGAAAAGACCAGCGGGAGCGCGCATCGCTGGTCGTTTCCGACATAAAAGTGCACAATTTGTGCACGATTACTGAGCGATTGCACGATTACGATGTCGTAATTGTGCAATCACTCAGTATTATTGCTACGTGGATGTGTGCCTTCAGAGTAACAACTTCTTTACTTGTAATGCTGGGTACACATTAGATGATATGTCGCCCAATCTGGCGGATCGGGCCGACATATTGTCTACATCGGCAAGTGTGTACCTACTATGTTGACCCTTGCGTGCTCCCTCGGGGTTGTTCATCTCATCGACAGATCTGCAGTACACGCTCATGTGATGAACGATGCCAGGCAAATGAATGGAGCCGGTGCCCGACATATCGAGCAGTAAGGTGCTGGATTTTGTAATGTATATGGCCACCTGATATGTTGGCCCATTGGGAGTTGGAATTTGAAGCAATCATGCTCACTACAGAGATGTTGTCTGGCTCCTGGCATTCTCCTCTTGGCTCCTCGAGCGGCTACCAGTCTCCTCCATAATGCATCCTGCAGAGCACCAGGTGATGGAGTTAGACCCTTCCAGGCCTCCGAATGGCTCAACCACTGACTACCAACTGGGCTGGCCCACATCCAGAAAGTCCTCTGGGCAGTCCACTAGGTGTATCTTGCTTATCGCCCATTCTTGCATACCTTGGCTCAAGGATTGGACTGGTCCAATCCCTGGTGGGCCCCACCACCTCCTCTAGGGTTCAGGTTCCACACAATGCACTCAAATCATACATAGATGAACTTGGGTGCTTGGTTTGTTTCTGTAGAAACTACACCAAGATTGGCTCTACTGCCAATCAATGTGGGTGGTCCTGACACACATCTGTCCCCTCCTTTATAAAGGGGCCCTGTTCTCTGCAGGCTGGCTTTGTCCTCTTTAATGTTTAGCTGGCCACATCTCTTCAGTTTGTTCCTACCACTGAATTCCCTGGTTGGCAATTCATGGCTCTTCCTGTCTCTGCTCCTCCTGGGCGCCCGAATCCAGGGCAGATTTTCTCTTTCCTTTTATAATATTGTGATACCCCAGAAACTGGGAATACCACTTATGTTAGTATGCCCTAGAGTCTAAATATGGAATGTATATGCATCCGCCTCTGCACTGTTTGACATTGGTGACAGTGGACATTGAGGACAACTGCAGAAGTGGGCTTGCGGGCAGAACTGACAGTTGACTGGAAATGACAGTTGGCTGCTCTAGCTCACGGTCCCAGCAGAAAGCAGCTGGGACTTCAGTCAAAGAGGATGCAGAGGAGATCTATGGGCTTTGGGAGTGGAAACATCCTTCTCAACATCCGCGGATGTCACCGGCCAGGGCTGTGACCGACCAGGCCGACTCAACCTCCCTCCATACTCACCAGCAGTAGCAGGCGGTCCGTGGAAAGTGTCTGGGAATTTCCCCTCCAGATGATAGCAATACAGAGAGCTTTGCTCCACTAAAAGGGGAGTGGATGGAGAGGGAATAGCAATATTCCATTAACAAACTTCTCATCTCAGGACCTCCGGATCCCGTATGTGAGAGAGGTCTGTAGCACCATATTCCCCACTGCCCTGCACCTTAGTAACCTCTTATGGACAGTGCTATTACGTCATTAGCTGCAAATATTAGTATAAAAGATATATCTATTCAGCATAGGGACTGCTATGCAGCACAGAGACTGCAGTTAGTCACATCAAGCACAGTTCTGCATAACATAACACTGCACGCCAGTGCACTGTCAGGCTGCTCAGAGGTACACAGTGTCACATTGTGGCAGATGTGAGAGAGAGAGTCAGGAGTCAAGCATAGCTATAAAAACAATACAGTGGACTAGACAATCTCTCAACTAGTTAACCCGGGCACCCAGCTAAAGTGCACCAACTCTACAATAAGCGCTGAACTTATTCAAGGGACTTAGCTTGCATGCATGCAGGGAAGTTAATTGAGTAGCCAAGACAAAAAGGGGTTGATATATATCTTTACAGTAATTACCAAAGTGTTTGGTGAATTATTGTTATGTGTTTCTTTTCTCTGTTGAGTTAACCTTTAAGTCCGACAGGTGCCTACCTGGACTGTGTTCCTGAGAAAGGGGGTAGTTGACTCTACAAGTATTCCTGTTGAATAAAACTTTTGTTTATTTTAAAGTGTTATACTCTAGCAGGGGTGTTAACAATATATTGTAAATTGTCTTTTACCAGTAATTATCTATTGTGTTTATCATTTGTTCAAATAAATTGCACCTTGTGTTTGAAACCTAATGGGTGACTATACATGCCTGTATACTCCTTCTTACCTCTTTATACGAGGAGAAACGTACGTCTGATGACTCGGGAGGATACACAGGCATAGCCGCGACTCTCCTCAGTTTGTCACCTGGCCACCAGCCGCCGTGAAGGTATTTTTTCTTTTTTCCTACAGGCACTTGTTAGGCTTCATTCTCCTGACACTTTGCTCTGTACACTGTCTCTCTTCAGGGGTTAGGGACTGGTTATAGGCTTGCTCACCCTGGGTTCACTGTGCATAGCATACACCTTAGGTAGTAGCACCCTTGCCCAGTTCTTTCCCTTACCCCACTGTCCTGCTACTACTCTTCAGACACTCTCATTGAGCCTTGGACTCAACACTCCCTGTCTGCAATACTTGGTAACAGACAGAAGTGTGCAGGATGGCCCAATAGCAGATGCCGGTTTCTTACTTACTTACCTCCTCATACTAACGATAGGTCCGCTCATACACCATCCACTGTATTTAACACATGGAGTGCAGTAGCCACCTTCCTAAGTGTGGTTAAGAGGAGCGAACTCATTTTCTTCTATATAAATACCTGATCACACTGATCTCTATCTAATGCTGGGTACACACTGACAGATACATTGCTCGTCGGCCAGTGTGTACCCACGATATGTCGGTGAACGTTGGCATTCACAGACATATCGCATTGGCAGGTGTGTCCGCCCGTACACACACAGCGGCAGCCGCAAGGAGGGAGGGGTGGGAAACGCCCCTGACACGCCCCTGGCCTCCGGGACCCGAGGGCACAAGCAGATGATGGCCGTTCAGAGTGTATGAACAATCATCATCTGCAGATATATCTGCAGATCACTCGATCTGCAGATATATCTGTCATATCTGTCAGGTGTGTACCCACCTTTAGACACAGACCAGCCATCAACTGGACATTCAGTTTTTATTCTGAGACCCTGACATGTATGTATAAAGATACCTTGGCTGAACTACCCATGATATTGGTACGCCGTATAGATTATGCATTTAAACTAGAAGTATAAATTTGTTGCACTATATTTGGCGACCGCAATTTAAGGCAGATTATTCTATTTACCGTTACATTAATACTTACTTGGATTGCCATTAACATACTCTAGGTCTGTTATCAGTTCTTACGAGCACTAAATTGGTTACTGTGTCTACAGCTGCTTTCACATTCCAGATTTCTAGATTATTATTGTCTGTATTGCCGGAGTGACTTCTGATTACTTATTATATAGAATTAAGGAGCTCATTCAGACCCTCTCGCTATGATGCAAATGCTCGTAGCTGGTCGAGCGTTGCAGTCTGCGATGCCTATGCATCGCAATGCACGTGCGCAAACCATTGCAAAAGATCAGAATGCTGAGGTGCAGACGCAGGCGTGCCAGTGTGTTGCAACGCCGTTTCAGAGGCGTGCATAATTAAAAGGCAGCGTCATGGTACACGTCACTTGGTGGGATTTCACACTGGCGTGATCGTAGTGCTTGCAGCATGGTATAGTCAACCTCAAATGCTGCGATTGCACCTAATGGTGCTCGATGTACTAATGGTTTCATGTACTTCCTGGAGATGACGTGCACAAGTGGGCGTCTTACAACCTCAAATGCTGCGATTGCACCTGATGGTGCTCGATGTACTAATGGTTTCATGTACTTCCTGGAGATGACGTGCACAAGTGGTCGTCTTATGAATGGCTGGTGGACGTCTGCATACACAAAGTGATCACACGCCAAGACATAGTGGGAGCGCTAATGCCTTGCCGTGCGATCGCCTGCCTTGCTGGGCATGCGCTGGATTTGTATAAGCTGGGAACAAGCGAACGCATCTATCGAGAGGGTCTGAATGAGCTCCTAAATCGTATAATATTGAAAGTGATTATACCATTCATTATCGCCAGGGAATTGCGGTGGAGCATTATACCACTGTCTAATGATTTGAACATACAAATATATTTATATTAGGGGTGTGCACCGGCCACTTTTCGTGTTTTGTGTTTTGGTTTTGGATCTGGATCTTTCTTCGTGTTTTGGATCTGGATTGGTTTTGCCAAAACCACCCTTCGGTGTTTTGGGTTCTGGGTTTTGTGTTTTGGATCTGTATTTTTTTTTTAAAAAGCATAAAAACAGCTAAATTCACAGAATGTGTTGATTTTTCTGCTCCTATGCTATTATTAACCTCAAAAACCTTAATTTCCACTCATTTCCAGTTTATTCTGAACACCTCACACCTCACAATAGTGTTTTTATGTCCAAAAGGTTGCACCGAGGTAGATGGATGACTATGCTAAGCGACACGAGTGGGCGGCACAAACACGTGGCCCATCTAGGAGTGACACTGCAGTGGCAGACAGGATGGCAGTTTGAAAAACTAGGCCCCAAACAGTACATAATGCAAAGAAAAAAAAGAGGTGCAAGATGGAATTGTCCTTGGGCCCTCCCACCCACCCTTATGTTGTATAAACAGGACATGCACACTTTAACAAACCAATCATTTCAGCGCCAGGGTCTGCCACACGACTGTGGCTGAAATGATTGGTTCGTTTGGGCCCCCACAAAACAAGCTGGCAATTAATCTGGCCCTGCACAAACTGTCTCTACGGAGGCAAGATGTCGTCCTCATCCTCCTCATTCACCGATTCCTCATCCTCTTCAGTGTTGTGTACATCCTCATCCTCACAGAGTATTCATTCGTCCCCGCTGGAATCCACCACCACAGGTCCCTCTGTACGTTCTGGAGGCTGGTCTCCCTGGAAAAGTTGATAATTCATTTTTATGAACATCATCTTCTCCACATTTTGTGGAAGCAACCTCCTACGCCTTTTGCTGACAAGGTTCCCGGCTGCACTAAACACTCTTTCGGAGTGCACACTGGAGGGGGGGCAACTCAGGTAAAATAGAGCAAGTTTGTACAGGGGCCTCCAAATTGCCTCTTTTTCCTGCCAGTACATGTACGGACTGTCTGACATGCCTACTTGGATGCTGTCACCGATGTAATCCTTTAACAGACAGACGCACGCTTGTCGCTGCTGCTTTGAGGATGCAGGTGCGGCTACAGCCCACACATTTCACAAAGACAGAAAAAAAAGAAGAATTTTTTTATTGTTTGTGGAGCACACTTTGAGGGTGTCACCACCCTTTAACAGACAGACGCATGCTTGTCGCTGCTGCTTTAAGGATGCAGGTGTGGCTACA
Source organism: Taudactylus pleione (assembly GCA_031769625.1). Taxonomy (NCBI): domain Eukaryota; kingdom Metazoa; phylum Chordata; class Amphibia; order Anura; family Myobatrachidae; genus Taudactylus; species Taudactylus pleione. The sequence continues at coordinate 7,865,398 of JAUIMM010000453.1, forward strand.
GCCCACACATTTCACAAAGACAGAAAAAAAAGAAGAATTTTTTTATTGTTTGTGGAGCGCACTTTGAGGGTTACACCACCCTTTAATAGACAGATGCACGCTTGTCGCTGCTGCTTTGAGGACAGTATCATATGCAGTGACAGTAGACTTGTCAGAAATTGTTGGCACGTCCTTCAGTCCGGACCAGATGTCCCTTGACTTATGACACAGGCGCACACTTGGCACTGCTACTGTGTTGATGCACGTGCGGCTACATCGCACACAAGTCACAAACACATAAAAAAAATAGTTTTTTATTTTTTGGAGCACTTTGAGGGTTACATCACCCTTTAACAGACAGACGCACGCTTGTCGCTGCTGCTTTGAGGATGCAAGTGCAGCTACAGCCCACACAATTCACAAAGACAGAAAAAAAAAGAATTTTTTTATTGTTTGTGGAGCGCACTTTGAGGGTTACACCACCCTTTAACAGACAGACGCACGCTTGTCGCTGCTGCTTTAAGGATGCAGGTGCGGTTACAGCCCACACATTTCACAAAGACAGAAAAAAAAAGAAGAATTTTTTTATTGTTTGTGGAGCGCACTTTGGGGGTTACATCACCCTTTAATAGACAGACGCACGCTTGTCGCTGCTGCTTTGAGGATGCAGGTGGAATCTAGACGGGATTTGGAATCGGGGACACACTACCTCCATCAATTGTCTACATCCCACTGCACTAATGGCGGATACCGGACGCACGTCTAACACCAACATAGCAGTCAAGGCCTCAGTTATACGTTTTGCTTCAGGATGACAGCTGTCGTACTTCATCCTCCTAGCTAGGGACTGTTGGAGGGTCAATTGTTTAGTAAAAGTAGTGGTGTTCCTACTTCCTCTCTGGGATGATGAACAACTCCCAGCAGCAGCAACAGCACTAGGAGGAAGTGGTTCTTGATCTTTCCCTATTTTATTTTTATCGGAGAAAGTTTGGTCCTCCATTTATGTTATATTGATATATACGTGCGGCTAAGGTGCACACAAAGGCAGAAAATATTTTTTTTATTTTTGCTGGAGAGTAGTGCACTTTGTGGGTTACACCACCTTTTAAGAAATGAGCAGCCTGCCCTTTACTTATGGGACACAGGCGCACGCTTGGCACTACTTTGTTGATGCACGTGCGGCTTCTGCGCACACAATTCACAAACACAAAAAAATATATTTTTTTATTTTGTTTGGAGTGCCCTTTGGGGGTTACAGCACCCTTTAACGGTCAAGCAGCTGGCCCTTTACTTATGACACAGGCGCACGCTTGGCACTACTTTGTTGATGCACGTACGGCTACTGCGCACACAATTCACAAACACAGAAAATATTTTTTTATTTGGTTTGGAGTGTACTTTGGGGGTTACAGCACCATTTAACGGTCAAGCCAGCCAGGCCCTTTACTTATGATACAGGCGCACGCTTGGCACTACGTTGTTGATGCACGTGCGGCTACTGCGCACACAATTCACAAACACAGAAAATATATATTTTTTTGTTTGGAGTGTACTTTGGGGGTTACAGCACCCTTTAACGGACAAGCAAGCCGGCCCTTTACTAATGGGACACAGGCGCACGCTTGGCGCTGCTCCTTTGTTGATGCACGTTCAGCCACAGTGCACACAATTCACAAACACAGAAAAAATATTATTTTTTTTTAGCACTTGGGGGGAGCACCCCTCACAGACAGAGCACCCCCTGGACAACACTACAGCACCCCTTTAGGACTGGGACACTGCACAGGACTTTGGAGTGGACACAGCCCCTATGGACAACTGACTGCACAACACAGTCCAGCCAGCCCCTATGGACTTTGAAGTAGTGGACACAGCCCCTATTAACAACAGCAGCTCAGCACAACACAGCCAGCCCCTATGGACTTTGAAGTAGTGGACAACAGCAGCACAGCGCAGCACAGCACAGCACAACACTACTCTGCACTACACTACACTACACAGCCCAGCCAGCCCTAACTCCCACCCTCCCTCTTCACTGTCCACAGCCGAGTGAGAAAATGGCGCCGACGCGGGTACCTTATATAGGATCCAAAACCCGCGAGACCCGGAAGGCGGGATGATGACGTTTTGCCTCGATTTCAAATCCGAGTCAGGCGGGAAAAGTCGAGCCTGACTCGGATCGGCCTCGGATCGGGGGGGCTCAGGGGGGTTCGGATTTCAGAAATCCGAACCCGCTCACCCCTAATTTATATTATATCTGATGATTGCTCTTAAATGGAATTTTGTGATTATTACAAATACTGTGAGACCTGGAGCATTCTCTCAAGTGTGGATAGTATATAATCTTGGGATTACTCTCACAAAATTAACAAGGTTAAGATACATTTTATACTAATAACAGAGAGGTGGATTTCGGGTGTATTATTTCAGCACCACAAATCCCATAATACCCTCCTATGAATCTGATTTTTAAACTTGGTTCAGATGGTGTCATTATTTGTGTGTATGTTGTGTTAGTTCAGTGTTATATGTGAGTACATCTGCCTTTTATTTGATCCTTTTTGGAATATTTAATAAAAGTTAAGTTTTATTTATTAGATTGATCTAAGTATCAATCTCATTTTTGATGGATTAAGTGCACCAACAAAGAGAGTCCTGCATTTCCTTTCTTTTTCCATTTTTACTCTCTAAACAAAGCGGGAAAACTAAGAGACTCAGGATCCGGTAAGAATCGAGACACCATACCGCATCACTTACACAAACTTTTGGGGTGTTACACTATTTCATTCTGCTACCATATGCCCTCTTCTCCTAACTTAACCTCATGCTCCTTGAGTAATTACCCACTTTTTCCCTCGCCCTGCACCTTCTCCTACTTCCCCTTTCTTTTTTCACGTCTCCTCTATTTACCACTTAACTTACTCCATTTTTACTGCTAAAGTCACTAGAGTCCTGCTAGCTGCTGATCATAAATGAACACAAGAATGATAGGTAAACACAATCTATTGGTTTATTTAATAATGTTTGCCGAGTTTCTCAATACGAAACATTTGGTAAATTGCAGGTCCTATTTATCAAACTCAAGACCCTATTAATACACACTAATGGGGTTTTACTAAACTACAGGTCATGCCTCATTGAAAATGCATGCACTAGGAAGCAGAAATATTAATGCCAAAAAGCTCTATTACTGGCGAAAGTGGGAGATTAATGAGCAATAGATCTTTTTTCATTTTACCCTGTATGTGAAACGTTTCCTGCCAGCAATAACACTCCTATTGCCAGTAATAAACCTGATAGTGGTAAGATCCCATACAAATGTAATTATTACAGCAATGTACCAGCACAATATTATCCTGTTATCGACACATTATGATTTATTGTATAAAGGTTACATATTTTTCTAAATTATTTTTTAATTTTTTTAATTTTCACTTTATCAAAAATGACATCACAATCCATCAAGTTAGCTGATATATTTGCACAGGATTACCCGGTGGAATTGCTGGAGAATGCAATGAAAGAAATTATAGATCTAGACAGAACTTCTTTATTCCAAGAAAATAAAAATAAGACAAATAAGAATAAAAATAACTTCAATGGTTCAACGGTTTTAATTTCAAAACAAAATAGTTGGTCTCATAAAATCAAAAATGTCATAAAAAAGAATTTTTCTATATTATAATTGGATCCCGTTCTGAAGAACGAGTTATCTAAAACACCAGTAATTGTCTTTAAAAAGGCAGTTAATCTAAAACGGAAACTGGTGTCCAGCCATTCTAAGACTGGATATGATGAAAAAAACAAATCTAACCCTCTCCCTTGGATTACAAAACCTGTAGGCTGTTATAGATGCAATCATAGAAGATGTATCACATGTAAACACATAACAAATTGGAAGGATAATTTCTGTTCAGATAAATCTGGTGACATTTTTAGAATTAGTTCCTTTTTTAATTGTGAATCCGATTTTGTTATATATGTGTTATCTTGCCCCTGTAAAATCCAATATGTGGGACGTACCACCCGCAAATTCAAACTTAGATTTTTAGAACATCGACGTAATATTGTTAATTGCCTAGTTAATCATAGTGTATCATGCCACTTTGCACAAATTCATAGAACCAATCCAGAAGCTTTGAGAGCTACCATCATAGAACAAATTCCTGTCTCATTGCGTGGTGGTGATAGGTTGAAGAAATTGCGCATTAGAGAATCCTATTGGATTCATGTTTTACATACACTCTTCCCAGATGGGTTAAATGAAATAACAGAGCTTGATTTCTGATCATTTTTATTTTCAAATATCCCTTTGTTCAATATAGTAGACAATTGATAAAGCTTTAAGCTTCAGATTGTTTAGTGTCCCGTTTAGGCTTTTTCATTTTAATATTATTATTTTTTCATATGAGAAGATATAAAATTTATAATTTTTAGCTTATGTATCATTATTTGTGTTGTTTATTTTTGTATTGTAATATCTATCATGATATAATTTATATTGTTTAAGTTAATTCATATGGTTTATCTATATTCACATTTCTTATACATATCTCAATGTATAGTTATTCCGTATGTTTTTAATGAGATGTACCAGCAAGCCATTCATTGAACACAATAAGGTTTAATTTGTCATACTCCTGTCTTCAGCAATTTAAGAGAGCCATCCGATCACAAATGAGTCTAATTAGTTAATTAATGAGGGTTATATAAACTCACTGTAACGGTAACACCCTGACGAGGGAGTACTGTTCTAAGTGTGTGGTGTAGCAGATATCTTTTTACCAGTTCCTCAGCTCTGGATAATCCTGAACCCGTCTGGATGGTAAGTATTCGATACAGACAATAGGAAACACTTAAAGAAGTATTTATTTAACAGTTTTTATGTGGTAAAAGGCAATTTTCACATCAACATTTCAAGGAATATATTAAATACACTCTGGGCCTCATTCAGAGGCGGTCGGAGGATGCAAGCGGTCGCTCAGAAACTGGGTGGCCACTTGCATCCTGACCGCCCGCCTCTGTTGCGGTCATTAGGCTGTGGGTTAACACCCACAGCTCTAACGATCGCTCGGGTGATGGTCGCGATGGTCAGAGACCATCGCGACCATCGGGGCTTACAACGAGACCCTAGGGTAGGGTCTCACTTGTCATAAGCCCCGGAGAGCTTCTGGCTCTGCCTGAGCCGGAAGCTCTCCACTGACATCACTAGTGATGTCAGTGGGGCCTCCCCCAAACGGCAGGCGTTCCCATAGGAACGCCTCCGTTTGGACTGCCACCCCCCCGGCCCGCCTTCCAAACAGGGCGAGCTGTCAATCAACATCGACAGCTCGCCCCCTTTGGAAAGAGACCCGCTACGACCAGCGCTGTCGGTCGTAGCAGGTCTCACGTGCGCACTGGCAAAACATTGAGGCGGTCGTAGACCGTACGGCCGCCTCTGAATAAGCTCCTCTGTCCCTGAAGAAAGGTTTATTAAACCGGAACGCTTCTTTCTTGTACTGTACTTGTTTCTTAGAAAGTCTTTCCAGCTATGCTGCGAGAGATTTGTCTGCACTACCTAGGTGTTTTACCTCAGAAATGTATTTATTTATTTATTACCGTTATTTATATAGCGCACACATATTCCGCAGCGCTTTACAGAGAATATTTGTCCATTCACATCAGTCCCTGCCCCAGTGGAGCTTACACTCTACATTCCCTATCACATGCTCACACACATACACATTAGGGTTAATTTATGTTTGGAGCCAATTAACCTACCAGTATATTTTTGGATTGTGGGAGAAAACCCGAGTACCCGGAGTAAACCCATGCAAGCACAGGGAGAATATGCAAACTCCACACAGTTAGGGCCGTGGTGGGAATCGAACCCATGACCTCAGTGCTGTGAGGCAGTAACGCTAACCATTACACCGTCTGTGCTGAGAAATTGCTAATTTAACCTTTTCAATCCCTGTTCTTTCTTGTGAAGTAATTTTAGCAAGAAAATTTGTCCATTGCATTAGCTAAATCTGATGAGTTTGACAACCAATACTGAATCTGGTTAGGTCCTCACTTATTCCAATTTCTTTAAACTATTACAGTACCTTGCAGTTATAAATATAGAGCCTGTGTTTCCCTTTCCTGGTCAGTCTCTCAGGCTATGCAAACTAAATGTCCCTTTTTCTGTAACTGCAAGAAGTTTTAATATGCAGAATGAGGTGTCCCTTTCTTCTGGCTAAGATTAGTGAGTAGAGTCCCTTGAACTACCCAGAGTGGAGGGGAGGATGCAAGTTTTATTCTATCCTACTGTGTCAGGATAATAGTAATAGCTGCCCGAGATTTCTAGCTGTCAGTGTGCATTGGCTGCAATGACTTGTGTTGGTATGGTAGGTGTACACAGCTGACAGACCTGCTCTCCTGCTTTCAGCACCTCAATCAGCGCGATCTTCACTCCCCCGTCTCCTGGCTGTCAGTCACTGCAGAGGGGCAGGCTTCTGGGCTGTCCCGCTGATGCTGCTTCCTCTCAGCAGAGTCCTCGGCAGCTTCCTGTATGCTCTGGACTCGGCAGTCTCCACATAGCTGCTGCTGCCACTCCTCACAGTGCCCCTGACTCCTTACTGCACGCCCGGTAAGTCCGGTTCCAGCACCCCCCGCGGGTCTCTCTTTTTATGTCCAGCGGTCACGTGCGGGTCCTCTTCCCGCTCACCGCACGCGCCGCACTCATCCGGGCTCTTCTAGGAGCAGTCTCTCCCCTCCGCGGTGGCTGCAGTCAGTTCCCTGGCCACGCGCTGGCTGTCATTCCCACCGAGGTCGCGTGAGCCACACTGCTCCAGCTCACGGATAAGCAGGACTCCCCATTAAAGTACACTGGGGACATTCTTGTCTCATGCCCTGCCATGTACCAGTCCAGAACAGGGGAAAACATTCTACAACGCAGGGGGAGATAGGGACCATGCTTTAGCAACATGAGGCATATATATATATATATATATATATGTATAAACAGGTTGCTTACCCTATACAGCACACAACAGTGATACTCCCCAGAACTAGGGGTATCACATTCCTCCCCGCTAAAATGATGCATGTCCCCATGCATCTACCTTTCTTAAAAAAAAAATTTGAGTAAACTGTTTTCACAATCAGAAACTTTTACTTACATTTGTAGCAAAAACACCATCAATAATAAATATACAAGTAACAATTTAGTCTGATACTTTTAGACCGTTATAACAGCTACTGAGCGTTCTATTGCCTGCATCAAATGTGTAGAGTTTCCTTTGCATCTCTTCTCTGACTTTTTACATGCTTGTTTCAGCATTGCGGCTACCTCTTGGGAGCTGATTGTGATCTACTCGCAGTCTGCGCGATGCCCCACTGGGAAGAGATATGTCACTTCTTCTTTAGCTACACTTGGAGTGTCGGTAGGGTTATCAGGTTCGGATTTCATTGTAGCTACATCTGAACAATTGGTTTCAGGAAGTTCCGATTCTGTTGCTGTTATTAGCCATAGAATTTTCCTGATTGAAGCAATTTACTTGAGAAGGGATGTCCTCCACTCTAGCTTCGCTTTCAGGTTCTGGCTCTGGTTCTGGAGAATGTTTTGGCCCGATTATGTTCTGCCGACTCTGCCATGGTGTTCCACTCTCCACTTCTTCAGGCTCCTCACCATATTCATGATATTGCTCATGTTGCTGGTAATTACGGGGAGAACATCTTCGATTTGAACGATGCCAATAATGCTTGTGATCTGCTGCATATCTACTGCCTTGAACTGGGACACCACCAGGGCCAGTCACATTGGCTGCTTGCAGACCTTTCGCTCCTTGGACCACATCAAACTCTACATTCTCTCCATCTCCCAAACTGCGGAGGTACTTCCTGGGATTATTCTTTTTGATGGAGGTGTAGTGGACGAACACGTCTTCCTGGGTATCATCCCGGTTGATGAATCCATACCCGTGCTTCACATGAAACCAGACGACTTTTCCTGAAATTCTCCCTGCAGGTGGAGTGCTCACAAATTGTATTTGGTTCTGCGAATTTGGGCCTTGATTCACATCTCCGGCTTGCCTATCTTCCAACATTGGGCCTATTCCATCTGTCCCTCCTGAGGGCTGGCCCTCGACCTCAGGACTTCCATGTTTAACGACTCCCTCTGATCGCAATATCGTTCGATGTGGCCACTCTGGTTGCATCTTCGACAGATGGGTCGTCCTTGGGCATCGTAGCTATCCGTGGCTCTTCTCTGATCCGGACCCCACTGCATTCGTGATGAAGGGGCAGGCTTGGTCCGTGTTAGTTGGCGCATTTCTTTACGCATTTCCATCATCTGTGCTGTTAAGTCAGCTAATTGTTCCTTTAATGTTTGAATCGGGTCTCTCATTGGTACTTGGACACTCTGTCCCACTGTCTTGTTCCCCTTTTTGCTTCCGTTTCCTAATGGGTGGGATGTTTCCCGATACCCGGCATTTCTGGGAATATGACTTCTTGGTTTGTATTACGGCCGAACACTTTAATGTATGCCTCCTTGAAGTCGAGGAATATGTGACCTTCTAGTTGCAATCTCAGCATTCTCAACTGACTTCGGACACCTTATTTGTTTGCTCCCTCGATGAACTGGGAGATGAGAGTTTCGTCAATTCTTCAAATTTCCTGTTTGTCCACAGCCTGTATAGCTTTTAGTGCCTGCAGGCTTAAGGCATAGTCTCTTAGTGTCTCTCCAGCCCGTTGTCGTCGGCTGTCATATTTCATTTTTAACTCTGAAATGGTGTGGGTTTCGAATGTCGTAGACAATCGTTGCAGAATCTGGTCTACCTTTAGTCTTTCCTCCGGCGGCCATGATGATACTTCTCTAAAGGCAGCTCCCTTAAGTTGGCCAATTAGCACCTCAACCTGTTGCTGCTCACTAAGAGGATACAGGCGGAACAGTGATTTGATCTTCTTCTTAAATTCGGTGAGCGTATTTCCCTCTTCACCCTGACCATCACCCCTGTAGGTTGGGAGCCATGGGGCCCCGAAGTAGTACGGTATCGTGATCGGGTTAATGCCAGTTATGGTCGGACGAACGTTGGCCGAGTCTCCCGTAGCTTGTTCGTCGTCGGATGGCATACGTTGTTCGTCCTGTTCGTGTGACGCCAAAATGTAACACCCTGACGAGAGAATACTGTTCTAAGTGTGTGGTGTAGCAGATATCTTCTTACCAGTTCCCCAGCTCTGGATCATCCTGAACCCGTCTGGATGGTAAGTATTCAATACAGGCAATAGGAAACACTTAAAGAAGTATTTATTTAACAGTTTTTATGTGGTAAAAGGCAATTTTCACATCAACATTTCAAGGAATACATTAAATACACTCTGTCCCTGAAGAAAGGGTTATTAAACTGGAACTCTTCTTTCTTGTATTGTGGAGAATTGGATTAGTACACTTATGAATTGCTATACATGGAAATAACTGAATAACTCTATCAGCAGAATATACATCAATAGGTTTTAAGTCTTAATGAGTTCCCAAATCCCATAAAGTCTGGCCAGTACCCCTTTTTGCTAGTGCTCGTTTTAATAAATGGAGGCTTTATGGCTGTCTCTCTGATATCTGAAGATAGCTGCAAATGCTACACTGACACTGTCGTTGATACTTGTATGCTGCAAGCCCAGGCCTGTGCTGACACTGAAGATTGTTGATGCTGCCTAATATCTGCGAGATTTCCTGACTGGATACCTGGGTTCCTGCCTAGTAAACTGAGCCTCATTGGATTTTATAATAAAGTACTGTCACTGAACGTTTATTCTTACTGGCCTGTCAATCCGACCTAAGATTCCTTTTACTTATAAAGTCTTTCCAGCTATGCTGCGAGAGATTTGTCTGCACTACCTGAGGTGTTTTACCTCAGAAATTGCTCATTTTACCTTATCAATCCCTGTTCTTTCTTGTGAAGTAATTTTAGCAAGAAAATTTGTCCATTGCATTAGCTAAATCTGATGAGTTTGACAACCAATACTGAATCTGGTCAGGTCCTCACTTATTCCAATGTCTTTAATCTATTACAGTACCTTGCAGTTATAAATATAGAGCCTGCGTTTCCCTTTCCTGGTCAGTCTCTCAGGCTATGCAAACTAAATGTCCCTATTTCTGTAACTGCAAGAAGTTTTAATATGCAGAATGAGGTGTCCCTTTCTTCTGGCTAAGATTAGTGAGTAGAGTCCCTTGAACTACCCAGAGTGGAGGGGAGGATGCAAGTTTTATTCTATCCTACTGTGTCAGGATAATAGTAATAGCTGCCCGAGATTTCTAGCTGTCAGTGTGCATTGGCTGCAATGACTTGTGTTGGTATGGTAGGTGTACACAGCTGACAGACCTGCTCTCCTGCTTTCAGCACCTCAATCAGCGCGATCTTCACTCCCCTGTCTCCCGGCTGTCAGTCACTGCAGAGGGGCAGGCTTCCGCTGATGCTGCTTCCTCTCAGCAGAGTCCCCGGCAGCTTCCTGTATGCTCTGGACTCGGCAGTCTCCACATAGCTGCTGCTGCCACTCCTCACAATGCCCCTGACTCCTTACTGCACGCCCGGTAAGTCCGGTTTCAGCTCCCCTCAGACACTCTCTCTGGTAAGCGCAGTGCTTCCCTCCGCTGCTCGCTTCCCTCAGCCACTTCCCAGCACCCCCCGCGGGTCTCTCTTTTTATGTCCCGCCGTCGCTTGTGGGTCCTCTTCCCGCTCACCGCACGCGCTGCACTTATGCTCCACTCATCTGGGCTCTTCTAGGAGCAGTCTCTCCCATCCGTGGTGAGCCACACTGCTCCAGCTCACGGATAAGCAGGATTCCCTATTGAAGTACACTGGGGACATTCTTGTCTTATGCCCTGCCATGTACCAGTCCAGAACAGGGGAAAACATTCTACAATGCAGGGGGAGATAGGGACCATGCTTTAGCAACATGAGGCATATATATATATATATATATATATATATATATATATATATATACACAGTCAGGTCCATAAATATTGGGACATTGACAGAATTTTCATATTTTGTCCTTTATTCACCACCACAATGACTTTGAAATGAAACAGACAAGATGTGCTTTAACTGCAGACTTTCAGATTTAATTTGAGGGTAATTACATCCAAATCAGGTGAACGGTGTAGAAATTACAACGGTTTCTATATGTGCCTCCCACTTTTTAAGGGGTCAAAAGTAATGGGACAAACTAAACAATCCTAAATCTAACTTTCACTTTTTAATACTTTGTTGCAAATCCTTTGCAGGCAATTACAGCCTGAAGTCTGGAACGCATAGACATCACCAGATGCTGGGTTTCATCCCTGGTGATGCTCTGCCAGGCCTCTACTGCAAATGTCTTCAGTTCCTGCTTGTTCTTGGGGCATTTTCCCTTCAGTTTTGTCTTCATCAAGTGAAATGCATGCTCAATCGGATTCAGGTCAGGGGATTGACTTGGCCATTGCATAGCATTCCACTTTTTAGCCTTAAAAAACTCCTTGGTTGCTTATGCAGTATGCTTCGGGTCATTGTCCATCTGCACTGTGAAGCGCCGTCCAATGAGTTCTGAAGTATTTGACTGAATATGAGCATATAATATTGCCTGAAACACTTCAGAATTCATTGTGCTGCTTTTGTCAGCAGTCACATCATCAATAAATACAAGGGAACCAGTTCCATTGGCAGCCATACATGCCCACGCCATGACACTACCACCACCATGCTTCACTGATGAGGTGGTATGTTTTGGATCATGAGCAGTTCCTTTCCTTCTCTTCTCTTCCCATCACTCTGGTACAAGTTGATCTTTGTCTCATTTGTCCATAGGATGTTGTTCCAGAACTGTAATGGCTTTTTTAGATGTTGTTTGGCAAACTCTAATCTGGTCTTCCTGTTTTTGTGGCTCACCAATGGTTTGCATCTTGTGGTGAACCCTCTATATTCACTCTTGTGAAGTCTTCTCTTGATTGTTGACTTTGACACATATACATCTACCTCCTGGAGAGTGTTCTTGATTTGGCCAACTGTTGTGAAGGGGTTTTTCTTCACCAGGGAAATAATTCTTTTGTCATCCACCACAGTTGTTTTCCGTGGTCTTACGGGTCTTTTGGTGTTGCTGAGCTCTCCGGTGCGTTCTTTCTTTTTAAGAATGTTCCAAACAGTTGATTTGGCTACACCTAATGTTTTTGCTATCTCTCTGATGGGTTTGTTTTGATTTTTCAGCCTAATGATGGCTTGCTTCACTGATAGTGACAGCTCTTTGGATCTCATATTGAGAGTTGATAGCGACTGATTCCAAATGCAAATGTCACACCTAGAATCAACTCCAGACCTTTTACCTGCTTAATTGATAATGAAATAACGAGGGAATAGCTCACACCTGTCCATGAAATAGCTTTTGAGTTGATAGTCCCATTACTTTTGGTCCCTTAAAAAGTGGGAGGCACATATTGAAACTGTTGTAATTCCTACACCGTTCACCCGATTTGGATGTAATTACCCTCAAATTAAATCTGAAAGTCTGCAGTTAAATCACATCTTGTTTTTTTCATTTCAAAACCATTATGGTGGTGAATAGAGGCCAAAATCTGAAAATTCTGTCAATGTCCCAATATTTATGGACCTGACTGTATATAAGTATAAACAGGTTGTTTACCCTATACAGCATGCAACAGTGATACTCCCCAGAACCAGGGGTATCACATAACCACAATGGAGACCATTTGCCTTCTGGGAATACCACAACCCCAGAGAAACGTGTCAATGAGACTATTTCATGCACATGGACCCTTTGTTTCTACTGCTGTGAAAACTTGCTACATTGTAAAGCACCAGCAGACGGAGCGCGCTGTATGCAGCCCTGCTAGAAAGGATAAAGCCACATGGAGTATGCAGATTGCACAACCAGCGAGATTCCCCAGAGCCACGTGGATCATCTACACGGCATCTGGCACCTTGGTGATATCAGCCGCATCAGTGTGATACGCCCGGTCCCTGTCTGGAACGGACCCCGGCGTACTGCTATGCATCAGTCTGACCCCAGCCAGCGGGATTGCTGGTTACTGCCATACAGGTGACTTTGCACTCCATATATCCAGTATCCATTCATTGTTACTGCTGCTGCTTTTACCCATTTTGAGGAAATCTAATCACAGTGGATTGCTGTACTATACATTGTGGACTTTAGAGTAAGAACATCTTACAATGGTCTGATTCATCAGTCTAATATCTGTGTGCTTTGATAATATGTGGTTACCATTCAACTTTTATCATTAATTATATGTTTTAATAAATATCAATACACTCGTTGAGGTCACTTGATTGTTACTAGCGCTCCACCTGTTCTGTTGTATTGTTCCCATTTTTAGCAGGTGCAGATCCTGCTGTGTGAGCTGCTTACCTATCAAGGGGATATTCTCTCTTTCTTGTTAGCGCACCCAGTCCTTCAGTATATTTGCACATCTGACCACTTCCTGGCCAATTTGATAACACTCGTTTAGATAGTGGCTATCAAAATATGTTGTAATAGAAACAGAAATAATAAATAATATTTTTAATATGTTATTTGTGTGACAGACTTTAAAATATATGTTACTAGATAGCATATTTACTTTATATAGCGATGAAAGCTTCCCACATGGATGGACCCCCTGCAATGTCCAACCAGAACAGAGCTGTAACTAGACATTTTGGCACCCTGTCTGAGAAAGGGCATCTGCGCCCCCCATGCCGTATTTCTTTCTCTCTCTCTCTCTCCCTCCCCCTCTGCCGTGCCGCCTTTTCCCCTCTACTCTCTCTCTTGGGACTCCTCCTCTACAGCATGCCCTGGCACCTTGTGCCCTTCTCTCTCTCTCTCTCTCTATCTAAAGCTGCAGAGTTAAATAGGTACACATCAGCAGATGACTCAAACTATGAACAGCCCGGTTCTTTAATTATCCAGTGGAGTTGGTCTGTTGAAAGATAACGGGTACTGCCATACACTGTTGGCAGGTAGTGGTGCAGGAATGCTGAAACAGCTTCATGTCGGTTTACTCTGGGGCCTTTCACATGGAGCTAAGCAGAAGACTTCTGTCTCCCACATTGTCTTTATACACAGTACTAAGATGACTGCAATTACATGTGCAGGAGCACATCAGGTTGAAGGTTAGACCTTCCAACAGACTCTGGGTCCTAGTGCTCATCATGTATGCATAGTGAGGAGAAAGTCCAGAAAAGCACTGCTTTTTAAAGGTGCATACACACGGTCAGATATATCAGATGAACGTTTGAGCGATTTGCAAACGATTGAACGATTTTTGACTGCATTAAAATGAATCAGGGGCAGAACTATGGGAGACAATGGAGGCGCCTGCCGCCGGGCTCCAGCTCTGAAGGGGCACCTCCTCCATTGTCCACAACATATTCACTCCCTTAGGGCTGTAATTATGTACCCAGAGTGTACCGTCATGGCTGCCCAATTCATGGCACCTCTTCCCAGGCACCTGAGAAGCCACCAAACATTAGTGGAGAGTTCCATGTCAGACCATCAGCTGCTGCCTTCGTTTATCTATAGCCTGTCTGCATTACAGTGTCAGCGGCTGCGACGGGGGGGGCACCAAATTGTAACTTGCCTCCGGGCGTCTGGGATGAACTTACGCCACTGAAATGAATGGAAATAGTCCAAAACTGACTGCAAACACATCAGATGTCAGATAACGTTATATGACAAACGGGAACGTGCATCGTTCATCGTTGCACACATGTCAGATTTTTCTTTGAGATATGAATGATTGAACGATTTTTAAAATCGTTATCTTTCAGATGTGAAGAAAAATCTGACCATGTGTATGCACCATAATGCTGCCCATCCATTACACGATGCGGGGACGACGGCATGATTACGACGCCGTCGTCTCCCGCGGGGTGAAGTGCATACACTGAACGTTCAGTGTATGCAGATCAATCATCCCTGAACATGGCAACCTGACGGCGGTCGTCAGGTTGACCGTCAAGTTCGAGCGATGATTGATGTTAAAAACGACCAGCGGGCGCGCGCGTCGCTGGTCGGTTTTAACCTTTTACTGCCCGATTTGTGGATGATTACCAAGCGATGGAGTGATGACAACCGTCGTTATCGCTCCATCACTAGGTTTAATCACCTAGTGGATGGGCAGCATAACACTCTCTGCCCTGCCACCTTGACACTTCTCTTATCTCTCCCCTGAGACCACTTCTCTCTGCCCTGCTATCTATATCCTCTCCTCTCTCCCCTGGGACCCTTTCAATTTAGGAAGTTGCAAAAATGCCATATAGCGAATGTTAGCGCTGTTATTTTATATATCTACCCCCCTATTGGGGTAAAATCACTTCTATTATATTAGTTTTTGCTGCCTGATTCTGCATGGATCACAACTGCAACAGCGTACACAGATGGACGATTGTTGCATACTGCGCATACGTATGCATCACAGAGTGCGTGCGCAAATGCCTCACTGTGGTCGGGACTGCTATTGCAGTGGCTATGCAGACCCATCGCAGAATGATTGACAGGAAGTACCGTTTGGCGGTGGTGATATGTGGGGTGGTCAGCGAAGCAGTTGCAATCCATACTGAATTGGGCTCTAAGAGTGAATTATCCTTAATGTAACCTAAATATGGTTATTAAAAATATGTAATTTAAGTTGTCTTTGGTCTAGCTTGGTGACAGGATATTTAATCTGAAACACAACTATGCATCAATAACTTCATGTCAAGCTGTACATTAATGATATCATTTGATTTCTACTGTGACCTAGTGCTAAGTGTTTTTAGGAATGTTTATGTTGCAAAAATGTAAAAAAAGAAATAAAATATAGTGATAAAAAATCTCATCCAGTCTATAATTTATAGTATGGATGAGACTATATATTCTGGTTCCTCTGTACGGGTATGACTGTGGGGGTCTATCTATAAAGCCTCTTTCTCATGACTGTAGAACTAGAACAAACCATACATGATAGAGTGGCATCTGCGCCTTCTTCAGTTTAAGGGTGACCTGAAAATCAAATCATTTTTTTGTATAAAATAAACTCCACCCAGGACTGTTCCTCAGTAATGTAGTGAGGATGCCAAAACTACCCCCCCCCCATCTGTTTTATGCCAGAATCTCCCACCCAAAATATTTCAGGATCCCCTATTGCATCATCCTCATGTTTGTGTCACTAGAGCAGTGGTTCTCGAACTTGGTCCTCAGGACCCCAAGCAGTTCATGTTTTCCAGGTCACCTAGCCGGTGCACAGGTGTATTCATTACTCAATGCCACATTTTTAAAAAATCCACAGGTGGAGCTAATAATTTCACTTTTGATTCTGTGGGGAGACCTGGAAAACATGCACTGTTTGGGATCCTGAAGACCGAGTTTGAGAACCTGTGCACTAGAGAATCCAGCTCAATGTCACCAATGGCCGCTTCTACAAGGGATTGAGTGGCATCTGGACAGATGGTGTAGACGGTGGCAGGTATATCAAGGAGGGGAGGACAAAGGAACCTGACATAAGCAAGAATAACTGCAGACAATGATAAAATAAACTTGATATACACCTTAGCCTTTTCCTGATAATTTCCAGTGGCCACCAATTTTAGTGCAAATTTGTTAAAAATATCTAATGATGAATGGCCAAGAGAACAGTACAGACATCTCCTGATTCCAGGAATGGCAGTCTCAGGGTCAAGCTCATATTTTATTTTGGGATTAGACGTTCAATATATCATTGGGGCGATTTAGCGCATGGGAGTCAAGAGGGTCAATGATACAGGTATGGTTGGATAGGCTTGAAGGCTGGAGTAAGGATAAGAGTACTGAACTGGAACACTGGGGCTGGAACCGGCTAGGCACTGGTGACTGGACTGGGACCGGTGTTGCTGGTGACCAGACTGGGACCAGTATTGCTGGTGACCAGGCTGGAACCAGTATCGATGGTGAACAGGCTGGAACCAGTATCGATGGTGAACAGGCTAAAACTGGTATCGATAGTGACCGGGCTGGAAACAATATTGATAGTGACTGAGCTGGAACTGGTATTGATGGTGATCAGGCTGGAACTGATATCAATGGTGACTGGACTGGAAGCGGTATCAATGGTGATCGGTTTGGAACTGGTAATTCTGGTGCCACTGTGTACTGATAAAGACCCATTGGAAGTGCAGACAGTGCATGTGCAATAGCGAGTGTCACAAGAACAGAGTGGGAGATGATAGACTCACTGGAACATGAAGCAGCAGTGGAATTAAATATGTTAGAACAGAACCCGAAGATAGGATCTTGAAACGTGGAGCCACTGGATGCAGGGATATATCCAATATTGCACTGGCAACTTGTGAGTGTGCCAGGAAGGCATTTTATACCACTTGCTGCACTGGGTTTGGTACCGTACTCGTAGCCAATCAATTTGTGGATTGTTGTAACCAAGGAAGACAGAGGACAATATTGTGAGAGGCTTTAGAGATCACAAGGAATTCTATTTGCACGGAGTGCAGAGCTCCTACACGTAAGGTCACTGGAACAGTGTGATGTGTGATTATCCCAGCAGAGATGCGGCTCCCATCCACTGCAGTTAAAGGAATCAACTGAGGTAGAAGTTCAACAGGCAGGCTTATCTCTTGAATGATAGCCGTCATGAGAAAATTGCCAGCAGCTCCAGAATCCACCAAAGCATATAAGACTTTAGAATTGTGAGCATTCTCCAGGATTACAGTCAGAATACAACCGGAATTCAGAGCAGATTTAGTGAGCACCCCCAACCTGAGTTCCACAGAACAGCTTAGGGCCAAGTATTTCCTGGACGTGTAGGACAAGAGTTTAGGAAATGACCAGGAGCAGCACAATAGAGGCAAAGCTTCTCATGCTGCCTTCTTCAGGAGACAAACGAGATTGATTACTTTTTATTGGTTCTTCCCCAGAAGGGGATTGAGGGTCACAACTGGAATGATCTTCCCTGAAACTCTCAAAGGCATGTTCTCTGATGCAAAGATTGATTTTTGTGCATATCGAGATTAGGTTGTCCAATTTGGGTGGAAGGTTTCGGGTAACCAACTCATCCTTTATTTTCCCTGACAGTCCATTACAGAAGGCCACTACCAAGGCCTCATCAATCCAATGCAGCTCCAATGCCAGGGCCTGGAATTATACCATGTATTAGCCGATAGTTCATGATCCCTAATGAAGTCAGAGAATGTCAGTGGAAGAAGAGAAAAATCTCCCAGGCTCGTCCAAAATTTTTCAAAAGGTTGAAATAAACTCTGCATAAGAAGACAAGAGGGAATCCACTCGCTCCCACAGCAGAGAGACCCAATCCAGTGCTGACCCTGACAACTGTAAGTGACTCTGGATCTAGCTGTTGCGAAATTGTGGGGTAGCTGCTCAAAATGTATCTCACATTGGTTCAGAGTCTTGAACTGCCATCAAATTTACTCAGGGTGTGCACCTGCCTCTATGGTAGCTAGCCAAGGGGTGGGCGTCCCTCACCCCTTATGTGGATAAACACCTGAGGACCGGTAATGTCAATGGGTAGATGGTAAACTTGAAGTCTTTAACCACTAGTAAAGTCAGAAATAAGTCAGAAATAAGTCTCTGGTGAGGCCTTACCTAATTGTTGTCTTCCGTTTTCTTCTTTTTCTTCAGTCTAGGTCCGTCTTCATCTTCCGTCTTCGTCCACACCTCACCGTACCAATGGTCGGGGCCTTATTCCGGTGGTAGCTGCTGCTGTTCTCACTGGCCTGGTCCCCCACAGTGTCCAAGAGCTTTTCCCGTCTGGACTAGCGATCTCGAGAGATCTCGCTAGTCTGGACAGGAATGAGAGAGCTCACGAACATCGCGCTCGACTCACCTAAGTTGAGGAGACTTGTGGTAGGCGGTGGGACAGTATCTGACGATATCCACCCACAAGATGGCGTCGTCCATCACTCCCTGAGGTAGGCTATACGAGCCAACATGCGTAGGAGATCGGACACCAATTTACCCTGCATCTACACTATCATCGCCAGATACTGTCCCTCCGCCTACCACAAGTCTCCTTGGCTGGCTACCATAGAGGCAGGTGCACACAGTGCACGAACATATTGTGCACTTATATTACCTAAACATCTATACACTTTCTCCCCCTCCGCACCAATCCTCCTCCTTTCCTCCCCCTCTAACCAACCCATTTTCCCTCCCGGTATAGTGAGATCTACCCTATACCTCATCCAAACAACAACTAATCCCACTGTATTATTAATAAATTTTCATATTTTAATACACAACCTGTCGACTGCTGTTTGTATAGTAAGACCTTAAACATTAATCCATTTTTGGATCACATTAAGTTCGGCACAGTCCGCCATATACATATATGTGGACACACACATATATGTAAATTCTTGTTCAGTATCAATATCCAGATTCTTGGGAATCTGGCATCTGGACTTGCAGCCATACCCAAACCATTTATCCCAACTATAGGATAGTGAGCGCCGGTTCCACCAATTTATTTACAAAGAACATAGACAGACAAATAAGTGAACAAGAAACCAGTGACTTATTGTACAATACAGTACAGGACAAAGACATGCTTATACACATTGCTGCATTAGCGATTAAAACACTCAAAATAAGCAGCAATCAAGTGTTAGGTGCCCTTCTGGGGAGAAAGGAGTGGGAGAAAGTATAAAGAGGAACACATGAGGGAAGAAGGCCCTGCTCATGAGAGCTTACATTCTAAAGGAGAGGGGTAGACAAACAGGCATGACACAGAAGGGATAGACAGGGAGGAAAGTGGGTTAGATAAGAGCTGGAAGGCTTTGATGAAGTAGTGGGTTTTGAGAGCCCATTTGAAGATTTGTAGAGAGGTGGAGAGTCTGATAGGGAAAGGGCGAGAGTTCCATAAGTACAGAGCAGCATGGGCAAAATCTTGGAGGTGGGAGTGGTAGGAAGTAATCAGTTGGCAGGTGAGATGGCATGAGCGAAATGGATGGGCGGGAGTGTGAAGGGAGATGAGATCAGAGATGTAAATGGGAGAGGATTGGGTGAGAGCTTTCTATGTGAGTGTAAGAACCTTGAATTGGGCTCTGAAGGGGAAAGGGAGCCAGCGTAGGGCTTGAAGGAGAGGGGAGGCAGATGTAGAACATTTGGAGAGGAAGATGAGCTGAGTAGCAGCATTGAGGACAGATTGGAGTGGAGAGAGGTGGGCCTCTGGGAGGCCAGATATGAGGAGGTCACAGTTGTCCAATCTGGATATGACCAGTGAGTGGATGAGGGTTTCAGTAGCATTCAGGCTGATGTGGGGAAAATGCAGATTACTTGAATAGCTACGGGCCTGAAACCCGGAGCTATTCCCCGAGTGGTAGTCCCCACACCTAATTGAATTCCCTCTCAGAGAAATACACAAGCAAATAAAAATATAAAACATAATTAAAAAAAAAACACAGACACACAATCACACCACACTCACACACAAGAACAAAACACACACAGGACTTCTCACAAACCCACAAAGCAAAGTAGCCAGCTACCTGTTTCTATGATGTCAGGTGAATGTTGTTTCTGTAAATGCACCATTAAAAGAATACAATATCTTCTAATCCAATCTGGTTTCAATATATATATTTATATGATGTCAATTGAATGCTTTCTATAACAAATAGAGTAGCACAAGTAAATGAATATGAATAGAATAGCTTCTATTCCACAGGGGTTTCAATTGAAGCTGTCGCCAAATAGAACACACCACGGCAGATTATCATTTAGAAACCACCAGGGATCGACAGTGATTTCAGTTTAGACACCGAAACCACTACTTCGTAAATATTCCCAATTAGACCTGAAAAACACAGTCAATCTGCAGTGGTTTAGAAATGACACCAAATTCACTGCTTAGTAAATTTAGCACTGGATCTTTCAATATTTATTTTTCACCAAAGATTCATTAACCAATATATCTGGATAGCTTCTATTTCTAAATCTAAAAGCCTATTCAGATAGTTGTAGATCAAAAGTCTAAGAATTAGGACAATTTATTTTCACCGAACATGTAGTTGAAATCTCGACAGCTGGAATTCAGGCACTCACAATGCCGGTGCCGGAATCCCAGTCAGAATCCTGGCACCAGCATCCCGACAGTAAGTAGTGGGGTTAAGGGGGAGGGTTAGGATTAGACACTAGGGGGAGGCTTAGGGATAGGTACTCCTTCTCTCCTCATTCATTCACTGTGCTTCAATGGACTTAATAGTTACACATCTGAGGTAAAATCCTAAACTTCAATTATAAGGTTTGAGTTTAAAAAAAGGCACTGCTTTGCTATTGAAAGTAAAGGTGGTGTTCCCAGACATGACCACACAGTGTTATTTGAAAGGTCTTTTAAAAAATATTAGAAGACCTGAAATAATAATAATGATGGTAGACAGAACATGGTTAGTAGTACTCACATTAATATAGGTGCAATGTAAATTTGCAAAGTAGGAGCAAAGCTAAGAAAAAAGCTTCCTATAGGTGTTCCCACTCCAGTGAAAGCGGTTTGGAGCAGTAATTGCAGTAATAAGTAGGGATGAGTGGGTTCGGTTCTCAGAGAACCGAACCCACCCAAATTTTGGGGATCTGGGGCATTCCGAGCCTAGCTCAGATCTCCCAGCCTGTCCTGGATCACTCACTGGAGGTAAAACCTTTGCGATCCCGCTGTTGGGTCGCGAGGTTTTGTATTGAGCGGGCTTAACGCTGATTGGCTAAGAGAGCCGTCTGTCACAGCTCTCAGCCAATCAGCGTTAAGCCCAGTTAATATGCACACAGGAAGAAAAAGAAGATGGTGCCCGCCATCCCCCGCTGCCTGACACTGCCGACACCCCCCGCTGCCGACACCACCAGCACCCCCATTGGCAGCATCCCCCGCTGCCGACACTGCCGGCACCCCTACACTGCTGCCCCACATACTGAGGACACTGTCAGTGAACCCCACACTGCTGACAATGCCGGCACTCCCACACTGGGAACACCACCAGCACCCCTACACTGCCGTCAGCACACATGCACTGAGGACACCGCTGGCATCCCCACTCTGCCGACACCACCGGCACCCTGCATTGAGAACACCCCTGCACTGCCGACACATTCAGCAAGCCTGCACTGAGGACACTGCTGGCACCCCCGCACTGCCGACATTGATGGTACCCTTCACTGAGAACACTGCCAGCACCGCAGCACTGCCATTCCACGTACTGAGGACACCGTCAACAACCCCTGCACCGCCGACAGAGCCAGCAAACCTGCACTAAAGACACCACTGGCACCTCCGCACTGCCGACATCACCAGTACCCTTCACTGAGGACACTGCCAGCACTGCAGCACTGCCATTCCACGTACTGAGGACACCGTCAACAACCCCTGCACCACCGACAGAGCCAGCAAACCTGCACTAAAGACACCACTGGCACCCCCGCACTGCCGACATCACCAGTACCCTTCACTGAGGACACTGCCAGCACTGCAGCACTCCCATTCCATGTACTGAGGACACTGCCAGCAACCCCCGCACTGCTGACACAGCCAGCAAACCTGCACTGAAGACACCGCTGGCACCCCCGCACTGCTGACATTGCCGGTACCCTTCACTGAGGACACTGCCAGCACCGCAGCACTGCCATTCCATGTACTGAGGACACCATCAGCAACCCCCGCACTGCCGACACAGCCAGCAAACTTGCACTAAAGACACCACTGGCACTGCCAACATCGGTGGTACCCTTCACTGAGGACGCTGCCAGCACCGCAGCACTGCCATTCCATGTACTGAGGACACCGTCAGCAACCCCGCTCTGCTGACACTGCTGTCATAGTAAGTGCACTATTGGTGTATCCAGCCCACACTGTATAACACACTGTATCCATTGGAAATTGGAAGCTGAACTGCCACATGTTAGTGCCGCCCACTGTGTCACTTAGCTTAGTCAGCCAGCTTGCTGGATGCAACCTTTTGGCCTTAACTAGATGAAAAAAATAATATTGTGAGGTGGTCAAAATTGATTGGAAATGACTGGAAATAAATGTTATTGAGGTTGATAATACTGTAGGAACAAAAACAGGCCCATTTTATGTGATTTTAGCTGTTTTTATGATATTTTAAGAAAAAATCCAGATCCAAAACCAAAACCCCAAAAAAAACCACCAAGGAAAAAAATCCAAAACCAGATTCAGATCCAAAACAAGGGGAGATCCAGATCCAAAACAAAAACACAAGGGTCAGCGCACATCTCTAGTAATAAACTGTGCACCCTGTGGAATCTCACTCTAGCACATGTAGTCTGTCAATTTAAGTTAAATGATAAGAATATATAATACAATCTCTTCTATTGACTAATAACAATGATTCAAAGGAGACAAAAGTCAGATCCTGAGAGCTATACATAAATAAAGCAATGCCAAAGGAGCTACTCCGTAATGTCAGATCACAGAAGTATTCTATTCCCACAATTGGACCTCTACGATACTGCCAATGTTTTCTCTTCATTTCAGTATTCCCCTAAAGGCTGGCAGCTATGACATGCACTTTCTCCGGGCGTCATGGTACCACGCTACTATTCTGGTTAGAGGTAGGGTTAGGGTTAAGATACTTACTGGCGCCTAGATTCTGACCACCGGGATTCCGAGCGCCAGTATCCCTTACCCAACCCCTCTAAATAACTGAGAGAAATGTTCGCTTTTATAGTGTAGATAGCTGTTGCTATTCTCTTATTTTTAGAAAAGTTTCTGTAGTTACTTTAAAATCATCCAATTTTAAATTTAATCTGAGCAGAAATGCTGTTATAATTGGCAATTATTAAAATGACATCTACTGTATATACCACTTAAAAATAAAGTTCTTATATATTTTAGGTTTCAGAAATGATTTCACCTACCCAGATACAAAATATTGGTGAAACTGGGGGCAAAGATAGTCCCCATTGGAGTGTCACACAATTGTAAATAAAACACATCTACAAATGTAAAACATATTATGGGTTAAAGTTACTAATTACTTATTGTACTTCCCGGCGGTTTTGCAATCCACCATTTACTAAGGCCAAAACCACCGAGAATGCACACTTTAGAATAGAATAGAATAGAATAGAACAGAATTAAAAATCAAAGCACCTGACTCTGACTAATTTATTACAGAAAATATATTCTCAGAATATATTAAATCCTTCCTTTAATGAGGCAATGACAATTCTACCAAAACCAAATAGAGATACTTTGCTGTTGTCATCATATCGACCTATTACGTTGCTAAACCAGGATTTTAAAATTTTGGCAAAAATCCTTTCCACAAGATTGCAGGAAATTATGCCAACACTTCTTACTCCCCACCAGCTTGGGTTTACATATGGATGCCAATCTGTGTTGGAAGTGAGATCAGCAATTGCGGTTTTGGCGTCATGTCCTGCCAATATAAGGTCTTCTACTGTACTGTTAAGTTTTTAGACGCTGAAAAGGCCTTCGTCAAAATTCTCTGGGATTATTTATTTTCAGTTTTGAACTCAAGGGAATTTGGGCCCGCTTTTATCAATATAGTTAAATATCTTTACTCGAACCCTTGTACTAAATTGCTTGTTAGCAGTCGTCTTGGGAATTCTATACAAATGTTTAGGGGGTACCAGACAGGGGTGCCCACTTTCCCCTTTGTTATTTAATTTAGCATTGGACCCTCTAATACTGTACGTACGTTGCAGGATTGGCCATTACTATGAGAAGCCCTTTTAGGCAATCAAGAAATAAAACTACAGGCCTTTGCTAACGATCTCCTATTGTTTATTTCCAATCCAGAAATTAGCTTGACCCCTCTCTTTGATAAATTGACTAGTTTCAGGATTGTATCTGGTTTCACTATAAATATTGGCAAATCTACAGCAATGGCATTGGGGAATAGACCTTTTCGACAATCCAGTAATCTAGGGAGGCTAAAATGGTTGATATCCAGTATCCCTTACTTAGGTATACAAGAACCTCCATAATATATATTCACTAAATATTACCTCTTTATTGAATAAGATTTTTGCAGAAATGGAAAGTTGGCAACATCTCCAACTTTTGTATTTAGGTAGAGCCAGTCTAATAAAATTTTTTGTATCCATTGCAAGTCCTTCCACTTCTTCTTAGTATGCCCAAAATGTAATCTTCCGGGAGCAACATTATATCATTGCTTATGGGACTGCAATGCTATAAAAAAAATTTGGATAGCAGTTAAACAATTTGCTTTGGCTGATCTAGTCAATTACTTCCCAATGATGCCGGAATGGGCAGTGCTGGGACACCTCATGGTTAATTCTCGGGTGTGTGTGGGTTGTAGAAAGTTGTTGTTGATCATTTCTGCGGTAGCTTGAAAATGCATATTGCAACAGTGGATTCAGCCCACCCCACCCTCTCTTTCTTTCAATGTTTAAAGAGAAACAATTTTTTGTTTTCAGAATGGATTGGGTTAAGTCATCCTTTCATAAGACTGATAAAACAGAACAATTCTTTTCCATTTGGGAAAGTTTTATTGACACATTACATGATGACCTTAAAAGTGGATGGGTCCCACGGCTGTGGCATTACATCACCGCTAGAAAGAGTCCAGTGCTGGTTGTGGAAAATACAGGGAACCCCTACTTATTTTGTACCTGACTCTGTCGTCAATAGAGACATCCTAGAAAAGGGAAGAAAAAAAAGTGTGCTCAGGTTCTAATGTATAATCATAAAAATAAAATTCTGAAAGGATCTTTGCTGCAATCTGGAATATTCCTGTTATTGACTTTCACAAAATGCATATCCGGATATTTATCAATATCAATACCATACAAAAACTCAGAGATCTACAGCCCATAACGAAAATCCTTCAACTGCATAACCTTAAATACTAAAAGGGCTTTCCCTTAGAGCTTTCTTTTAAAGACAGTGCCTCCTTGACAACCTGAGTATCTTACTCTAACCTCCTCCATGACCCATCTCACCAACCACCTCAACGTTCTAGGATCAGGGGCGGATTTGCAACAAGGCAACATAAGTGGCTGTCTAGGGCCCAGCGTGTCTCAAGGGGCCCATAGATGGGCCCCACAAAACTAGACGGTATGTAGTCAGAAATCACTGTTTCTGTGTCTTTGTAAACCAGCGCTCACCACGTGATGTCATGACGTCACTCGGACCCGACCTGCACTCCCACAGTGTCTGCAGTGCACTGAATAGAGGGGTGGGTGTGGCTTCCTGGCTCCAGCTAGCTCCATGCGGCTCACTGGGGGCCCTGCACCCACCGGCCACTGGAATAATGCTGCTGGTGCTGTGTGTAGGGACCCACTCCAGGAGTCCCATCACCTAGACAGTCAGAGCAAAGAGATCAGTGGAGGAGGCAGCGAGGCAGCGGCTACTGTTTACAAGGAGAGGTAAGCTGTGCTGGATCTGTGGCTGTGCTGCAGTTCTGAACCAACCTGCTATAATCCAGGAGGGAGGTAGGGGGCCCCGGGGAAGGCAGAGTGGGGGCTGGGAAACAATTTCTTTGTTAACTGTATTTCTTTTTGTTTGCAGGAGTACATATAAATAGAAACAACAACTTACATGTGAAAACCCCTAAATGCATGTAAAGGTTTATTTATCTGTATCTGATGACCAGGGATCTCCATCCAATCTCTATCATCGGAATAGCTTATAAAGGAAATTTGCATTAGAAACTCTTCCTATATGCACATAAAAAAAGGTTTTTTTTACTTTTTCTTCTTAATATTCTGTAC
Source organism: Taudactylus pleione (assembly GCA_031769625.1). Taxonomy (NCBI): domain Eukaryota; kingdom Metazoa; phylum Chordata; class Amphibia; order Anura; family Myobatrachidae; genus Taudactylus; species Taudactylus pleione. The sequence continues at coordinate 7,892,080 of JAUIMM010000453.1, forward strand.
TTTGTACTTTCTACTTTCAGCAGAAATGTATCTTTGTCTTTCGCCAGAAATCATAAACACACTTACAATTGTATTCTGGGAGCAGTTCCCATAAAGGTTTCTTTTTCAACTGCTCTGTATCTCTTTCATGGGGTCAGCTGTAGTGCTGTCTCTAAATTGCCTCTCGAACCAGGATCCACCAGCATAAAGGGAAAAGTGCAAAAAATCCTTATAATGTAGTGTACATATTAAAAAACCTTTTCACAATTGGACATCTCATAAAAATTAAAAGAAGGATAAAATACATAAATCAGAGTGAGCCTCGTACCCAGTGAGCATGGGATCATACCGAAAGAGACCTTGGAGGACCAGATTTCTATGCTTCTTCATCAACAAAAACTTTCCCCATCCACTTTGGTTATCAAACAGATCAATGCCCTTAAAGGCCAGCTGAACACTCTTCTCTCACAAAAAGAAACTACTAATACACTGAAAACGCTACATCAAAGATTCTGTGACAAGGCCGGTAAGGCTGATTCAGTGCTGTCGAATATATTTAAACAGAAAAAGGCATTGGGTGTGATTGATAAGATTCAAAAACAAACCAACTCATCTATCACTTAAAACCCTACTGAATTTGATAAGAAATTTCAGGTCTTTACAGATTCTTCCACAACTTACCAAAATCCTCTCTTCTTACAGATAATGTGTTGGATGACTGTCTTACCCCTAATTTGTTATCAAAATTTTCTGATGTGCACTGCAACTATTTTAAAACCAATATTGCCACAGAGGACGTCCATTTTACTATAAAATCCTTAAAAATCGTCTTTGGACTATGCCACAGCCTTGCCCAATATTGTTGTCATTCCCAAGCCAGTCAAAGATTCCTGTTCTTGTGTCAATTATAGGCCAATCTCTTTACATAATGTCAAAACTGAAGATATATGCCAAGATTTTATCAAGCAGACTGAATCAAATTCTACCATTGTTAATCCACCTCAATCATTTTTGTTTTATCTTCTGGTCAACAGAATCCAAAAAACACCTGATGAACCAGCAACCTGATTCACTCAATTCACTCTCAGAAATGTTCTTCTCAGGGCCGGTGCAAAGTTTCTCTGCACCCTAGGGACAACTTCAGCCTACTGACCCCCCATTCCCAAACCGCCACAATACTCACTTTACAGACCGCAGGTGAAAGTGAGGATGGGCTGTCTTAAAAGTTCCACAGCTGCAACCTGAATTTAGTATGAATAGTAATAATTAACTATTAGTACATAATATTAAGGATGTACTGTATCTTTCTGAGACATCCTTAGTATTATGATAGGCAGACTCTGTGGCACCCCCTCAGATTCCGGGGCCCTAGGCAGCTGCCTAATGGTAGAGCCGGCCCTGGTCCTTCTTTAGTGTTGGCCCTTGATTCAGAAAAGGCATTAAAAAGAATTCTTGGCTCTATATTACTCCCCTACAGCAATGTTAACTTTGTCAATCTTTCAAATTACTTATGGCACATGTCAAGGATGACAACTCACCCCTCTGATCTTTGCTCTTTTTATTGAGCCTCTTGCAGAGAAAATCAGACAAACTCCCAAAATCAGTGCTTTCAGAGTGGCAAAGTCAGAACATAAAATAACCCCTTATGTGGGTGACATTCTTTCAATAACAGTGAATCCTTTCATATCCCTCCCAAAACTTCTAAATTAGATAACTCAACATGGCCTTTATTTAGGGTACAAAATGTATTCCCAGAAAACTCAGATTCTATACCTTTATATTAGAAACATGCAGAGAGATTGCCTGAGCCAATCTTTCCCCTTCAAATGGCAACGGAAAAAAAATTATAATATCCAGGTATTTTAATTATCAATTGTTGCTGAGAATTTCCTTTGCTTGCTTTCTCAGATGAAACATGGATATCGATAACTGGAAACAGTTTTACATTTCAGATAGGTCATGATAATGCTGCTAAGATAGTCGTACTGTGAGCCTACTTCAACTATTCTCCTTTGGCCACTAAGGAAACTTGCAATCCGGCTATTTGTGCAAAAATTCATGTTCATCCGTTTCAACACACTTTATAAATCACATGTTCATTACGTTCATTGAGCTGCAAATGAAAACTAAATCAAATATTGACCGTTTTCAGCTCAGAAGTTCATTGACAAGTGACTTTGATAAATGATTTACCTAGGATATGTGTAAACAAAGACTCGCTGTCAACTTTGTCTTTTTGGAATTTAACCACAATTGTATAATAAAAAAAGCCTTAGATGAGAACAACAAAATCTGCTACCAGCTTGTGGCACTTTCATATAAGCTATACTAACTTTGGTTAGGCAAAGCTGGGTTGGGTACGAAATGTCGATATGGTCAATCATCATGTAGACATTGATGAAATGTTGACATGTTAGAATGCTGACATTCCGTCCGGGTGGCCCAGAGGTGACTTATCTGCTCCTGGCGGCTGCAGAAGCTCCAGTGCTGTCTTCTGGATCCCGGAAGTCATGTGATCATACCTTCCTGTTCAGACCTCCGGTCCTCCAGCATTCCAGTTAGTAATCACTTTCCCTAACCCTAATGATCCTACAAGGTGTATTATTTAGGTTACATTTTTGTGCAAAATGGTACAAGTGAAAAACCATATACAATGGACTTGTACCAGAGAACGATTATAACATGCTTATCTGGTAATCAGGAACTTCAATTGATGTCTGTATAACTATATTCTACATCAGTCTCTATCATCCAATTAGGATATGATTTGAATAATATTGAAACATAAATTTATTTTGCCAAAGAGAATAAACTAAAACATAAGTAACTTACACCAGAGTTTCCCAAACTGAGTCACCAAGGCAACCTAACAGTCTATGGGCCTGATTCAGATTTGGGAATAGAGTAAAGGGCCCATAAATCAGCAATCTCAAAAAAACGAT